>JARQOD010000001.1:57985211-58139324 GCA_033576555.1 Oophaga sylvatica
GAACAGGATCTTCGCCAGGGAATACCCCTTTAAGTAAAGGAAGCCTCACTGTTATTTTACAATGGGTCTCACCTTCTTTGCTAAACCACTGATACAAATTTCTACTTTTAGTACTAAAAAATTTGGAGATTATTTATTCATTTATGCATTATTTTACATGGGAAATACCTGAATCCAAATTTATATCCTGTTTATTTAAAAAAAAAAAATTTGTATTTATTGTTTTAACATATTAAAGATGTCGTCCAATCATCCTTATCCTGCTGAACATGGAGCAGATTTAACCGTGACAATATACAGATGCTGAGGAATAACCACAAAATGCCTCTGCCTATTGGTGAGCAGAATTTTTAGAGATGGGAAATTGCCGGGGGGATTCTTTGACAGGCTGGAGGGATTTAGGTGCAAGAACAGGAGGAAAATCTATGCAGTTTTACATCAACAACCTAAAAGGTCAAGGAGGTGAAAAAGAAAAAAAAATACATCTGGATGATTTTTTGGAACCGTAAAGGTGAAAGTGAAAAGAAGCGCAAAAAGCTGATATTCATGTTTCCTAGAGATTAGTGTTCAACTGTTTTCGAAATAAAAAGTGCTAAATTCTCTCTGTGCCTCATACTGCTCACCTTTGCAATAAAATCAGCCATTTTTATTCCTGAGATTTATTTATTTTTCTAGTCTTAATTATATAAATGTCTCATTTAATAAAATTATTCCACTTTATTTTCAACAGTAGGAGAGATGCTGTGGCCACTCCGAGTTGGAAGGGAAAAACGAAAAATAATCTAAGCATATATGTCATCTATGAGTCACTAAATATAATTATTCCATCAGAATTATTGCTGTAAGACACCATCAAACTACAATCTTATAAGCATTCCAGAGGAGGGCAAGAGCCCCATGAGGCAGGTGTTAAATTGCCCCAAATTAGAGGAAAAATTCCTTCTGAACTTATAATGTGACAATCAGAATAAACCCCTGAATAAACACCCCATCCCCAAAAATTGTAATAGTATATTTTTAAAAAAGGCATTCAGGCCCCCCTGAACTAGTAAATTGTTCATTACAACATATTGCAGAGAATTCCATAGTCTCAGTGCTTTTACTGTAAAGAATCACCATCTTTGATTATAGAGAAACTCTCTTTCCTCTAGATGTAGAGGGCGCCACCTTGTCATCTTTGCAGACCTACATGTATAAAGATCTTCAGAAAAATCTATGTACAGTCCGTTTATATATTTTTACATTTCGGTTAGGTTTCTAATTCTATGCTTTCTTTTTTTGGCAATTCTGTCATGGTTTGGGTGGTAATATTCGGTTATTTTGTTTCTGTATTATTTGGTCATGGTATATCTACCGTGTTTCCCCGATAGTAAGACACCCCCGATTGTAAGACGTATCGGGAGTTTCAGAGGGTCGGCTAATATAAGCCGTACCCCGAAAGTAAGACATATGTCTTACTTTCGGGGAAACACGGGGTATTGCCGCCTCCCTCTCATCAAGCTGCGCGCTGCTTCCTGCCCACGTTCAGCACCGTCCCCCTCTCCATACGTCGCCGCGTCTCATCTACACCAGAAAAACTCAGCTGAGTTTTTCTGCAGCCGCCTTCCGCCACGGGCTCCGGCTCCCTGCAGCCGCTGGTCCCGCCGTCCTCCGTCGCTCCGTTCGCCCGCAGTCCCGGGCTGAAGTTCTCGCGCGCTCTATTTAATTTCTTCTTCGTCCCGAAACGTCATCACGTTGGTCACTCACGTGACCGGAGGCTGCAGTGATAGACAGTTCTCTCCGGCCTCCGGTCACGTGAGTGACCAACGTGATGACGTTTCGGGACCGAAGAAGAAATTTAAATAGAGCGCGCGAGAACTTCAGCCCGGGACTGCGGGCGAACGGAGCGACGGAGGACGGCGGGACCAGCGGCTGCAGGGAGCCGGAGCCCGTGGCGGAAGGCGGCGGTGAGTTTTTCTGGTGGTAGATGGGCAGACGCGCGACGTATACACAGTAATCATACATCAGTAAAACATATACACTGGCATACTGGGGTATCATCTGCTGTATGTAACCCAGTGGGTATCAGCAGGTGTCACACTGGATTAAAACAGCAGGTGGTACTGTATCACACTGGGTTAGATACAGGTAATTTTTTTTCAATATAAGACATACCCCGAAAGTAAGACATAGTGGGGCTTTTGGGGATAAAAAGAAAGTAAGACACTGTCTTACTATCGGGAAACACGGTATTAGTGTGTCCAGAGTAATTTATAGCATGTTTAATGTTTAAAATAAAAAAAAATTTAAGTTTTCTATTGAGCAGCTCGGAGCTATGCAGTCATTTTATGGTCTCCATATAACTTAGTTACTAGCAGGGCGGGCACTCATTCCTTGAATGACAGTTCTGGTGAGTAGCAGAGCTGTAGCATTAGGCCGGAGTCACATTAGCATTTGGCATCGGATGCGATATGCTAATGACCCTCAGCTCCTGCTCTGCTGCGAGAGCTGAGTGTCAGTGCTCTGTGCTCCGTCCTTTCGCATGACAGAATTCGGAAAACAGGTACAGAGGAGACGGAGAAAGTAATTTCTCCATCTTCTCTGCGGCTTGCATCTGCGGGAATCGCACTGTACTCAGGTGATATCCGAGTGCAGTGCAATGTTTCACTCACACCCATAGACTTGTAATGTGTTCGGGTCTCGCTGCCAGTCACAGCATGCTGCGATTGTTCCTCATGCCGAATCGGCATGCGAAAATAACCACAGATCTGAGCTACCCCATAGTATAACACTGGACCGAGTGCTATGGGATGTTTTATCGCATATCACTTGGGCATGTTATACGGTAGTGTGACTCCAGCCTAAGTAGAACTGTAGCGCTTAGCAAAAGTTCTGCTGTAACACATTCAGCTATCGGTTGTCACGATTGGCTGCAGCCGCCGAGGCGCGGCCCAGCCCATAACCACCCCATGCCGACTTACCACATGGCGTGGGGCGGGCATCCCCCGGGGACGCAATATGGACCCTCCATACCACAGAGGGGGACCCGGGCCTACCTGAACTAGAGACAAGGAAGAGACACGTAGGACTTGATTACACCGCACAACTTCAGGTATAGAGAAAGTAAAGTTTACTAAAGTAATAAAGTAAAGTCACACAGTACTTAAATCAAACATGACTATGCCATGCTCCGATTCCACACCTCCAGAAAGGTACCACCCAGAGGACCCCAAGGCACCAATGGAACACCGTGGCACCCACAGGTGGGACATCAGGACACAGGGAGACATCAGGGTACACGAGGTCATCAGATGCAGGCAAGACATCAGGGTACATGAGGTCATCAGGGAACATGAGGTCATCAGGATGCTGGCAGAACACCAGGACCACGAGGACATCTGGACACAGGGTGGACATCGGGCTCAGGAACACGGACTGGACATCAGGAACACGGACTGGATCTCAGAAACATGGAACCAGGAACACGGACTGGACATCAGGGCACAAGCCGGACATCAGGTCGGACATAAGGACTCGGATCTCAGGTAGAACATCAGAACACTGGCATCGGACTCCGACATCTGGCAACGATCGACAGGTTCCGGACATCGGGCTGCGGACATCAGGCTCCGGACATGAGGCCGCAGTCATCAGGCTCAGGACATCTGGCAACGATCGGCAGGCTCCGGGCATCAGGCAGGGATGGATAGGATCTGGACATCTGGAAGTGGTCATCAGACATTTGACATCAGGCCATGGTCATCGGGCTCCGGGCAAGAGGCCACGGTCCTCGGACTCTGGACATCCGGCAGCGACCTAAAAAGGAACTCAAGTGGTCTGGTGCAAGCCCCACCGGGTTGAACAGGAGCCGGTTGGGAATAGCACCGAATAACAAGCTGAACACAGAGTAGCAGAAAACTCAGCAGACACACCGCACTCCTACTTACAAGATGAACCCAGGTTATATCACAGAAAGTCAGTTAGCAAAGGGTCACAGTCACTGGGCACAGGGTTCAGGACACAGAAGGACTTCCAGGAACATAACACAGCAGACACAGTTCAGACAGGGTCAGGTACAGGATCAAGGATTCAGGCCAGGATATACCGCCTCCAGGACAGGCACAGGAACAGGAAAAAACAGGATCAAGGCAAAGGCTTTAGTACCAAAACATAGACAGGAGAGGTCCAGGAACACCCAACACACATGGCAAGGTTCAGAAGTTTTGTGAGTAGCTCAGGCCCCGCCCATAGGGCAGGGAGCCTTTATATAGGAGCTGCCCCTCAGCAATTGGCTAGGGACAGCATTTCAAGTACACACACTAACCCTGATAAAAGCAAGGGAGGTGTGGCCACGCATGCCCTTAGCAGACTCAGAAACCATTACAACATAATCAGTGAAGGAATTGAGGCTCAGGGCACCTGGCCGCAGCTGCACACCCTGACACACGTGGAAAGTCATGCACCAGCTGCAAATGACCTCGCAACCTGCAGACAGCTTCCACAGCGGCAACCAGGGACCGCACATGTGGTTGGTCATGCAGCAAAGCAAATACCTAACACAGCATGAACAGCTACGCAGCAGAGCAGGGAACTGAGCAGGCTCCATACAGGTAACAGCCAACAGTATCCCAGCTCAATTAGGGGGAAAGGAGCAGAGAGTTAAAGCAAAGACATGCATTGTCACGCCGACAACCAGGTACAAACAGAACGGCGTGACATTGGTGGTTTGCTCTGAGTCTATACTGCTATCACCATATTTATATGTAGAGAGAACAGGGCATTTCAATAAGCACATTGTTCCGACAGTGAGAGCCATGATTAGAACTGCTCTGGATTTGCCTATGCTAAAAACCGTTGATTTTGCAAGATTTATAACAGCGGATTGTCAGGATCTGAGAGGGAGGGAAGGTAGGTGAGCAACTAACTGCTGTTTAAAAATCAATAGGCTGCAGTGAGCTGACTGGTTTGTTAAGAGTTAACCTCTCTTCTGTACTGTAACTACTGCGCACTCATGGCCAAGGTCTGGCCAAGTTCTCGTGACCAAGCTCCAAGGAAATGAGCTGTACCTTATGTATGATAAAAGCTCTCACTGCAAGAGAATGACAGCAGAGAGAAAAAGCAAGTAAACTGCAAACGTGCTTATTTTCATAAGATAGCTGAATCAGGGGTGCATAGCCACTATATTAAAAGTACTACGTAAAGCAAATCGAAGGGGTTAAAAATTAACTTTTAAACTTATTATTTAAAATTATAATGCAGAACCACGTGCAAGTGAGTGTTATAGAGAATAAAAATGTTTTAGTTACCAGCAAAAAATGGGGACTAGGCAGGTATAGGATTAAAATGTTCAAAAGTGCCTTCAGAGTAATACCATATGTATACCAGCTTACAGTTTCTGCCAGTAAATATTGTATTATAATCCATTAATTCCCAACATTGGGACCGACCCTATATTATTATGTCGAATAATCACTATACAACAATTATGTCCCTCTGCAGATCAAGTCATTAGATCCCATAACAATTAACATAAATGCATTGCACACATGTAGCATATAAAGAGTTCTGACGTGGTGTTACCTGTCTCCACCCAAAGTAAAAAACAATTTCATAACTGCAATAGGAATGACTTAGTGGCACTGGGTACAAAACCTAGCTATATCCATTATCCATATTTTTACATGCATGCACACTAGTGCCCTTTATGGTGGCCACTAGGTAGCGTATTAAAATAACATAGACTTTAGCTGAGGATAGGAAAGCTGTCATCATATAGCAAAAGGCAAAGTCTCACCCATTTTTTGTGGCTAGATAATATGTCCACACTTTCATCATATTAGATGGGTTGTTTGAAATCCCCTTCCATCATGTCCCAGGTGACTGCAGACTTATTAATCCTCACACTGTGCACACGGCACACTGTGAGGATTCTCCGGCGCTGACTCTAGGAACGGGGGTGGGTGACTGCTGCAAGTATGCAACTTGCTTACATGTGGTCACATGCCAACTAAACACTTGCTTTGAGCTAGGCAGGACAATCTAGTTGAAATGTGGCCCGAAGTATGCAAATCCCATACTTGCAGTCACATGACTGCCTCCCGACACCAGCATCAAGGAATCCTCAAAGTATGTAGTGCAGGACATGAGGATTCACAAGTCTGCAGTCACATAGAGTGATGCAGACTTGGACCCCATGGCCAGATCACCCTTTTAAATGGAGTTTCCAGAGAACCTTCTCCTCCTTGAGTCTCAGCATCCTCTATATTTTTCACAGTTCTTATAGTGTCCTATCTCCCAATTTATAATACTGGTGTCCTCATTAAAGGCAGAGGTGTCATCTGCCCCCTCCAGACTTTAGCACCTAGGAGCAGCTACTTCACGTATAGTTGCACTTATCCCTGACATTGACCTTTGTCATCTTTAAATAACCTGTGTTCCAACATTATTTACAGATTGTGTGAAAGCACCGATGAGAATAACCAGCAAATTGCTAAGATCTGGTATAGACCCTATAAGGAGGCAGCCTGGTCAACCAAAAAAGTTTACGACAAACTGAAATATTTGATCAGTGATGGCAGAATATTTGCTTGTTCTTTTTGCTCCTGTGTCAAATCAGCTCACATTATGTTACCATTTGTCTGGAGAAATTTATTGTCTAACAAAAAAAAAGGTAAAAACCAAATGCCAATTTGCAAATCTTTAATCCTGATGGGAGTCTCGAGCTGCCTGTCATCTCAGTGGCAAGCTTTGACTCTGCAGTAATTTTGCAATAAGCTGGAAGGATGAGGCTGCCAAATATGAACTTGTCACCAGTAGGGGGAAAGTGTTCTTGAAAACAGTTAATTAGGTTCAGTTGCCAGAAAACCACAGGAAGTTTAAATCAAAAATTCAATAATTTTTTTTTTCTTAAAGGTTTGTCCCAACGACTATTCAATAGATTATAAGTAACAAAAATAAGAGTCTGATTGAGTATATTTTACGTTTTCCATCTCTCTGTCCCATTGAACAATCATTGGAAAAGGACGCTGAATGATTGCCCTGCCTTCCAACTGAGATTGGAGAATCAGGGTCCCTTGTATTTGGCAATGGTAGAAGCTTGAAAGCTTGCCCCATCATTGTTCTTACTTTTTTAGAATTTGTCTGATTGGCAGGTAATATAAGTAAAAAAGAAGTTATAACCCCAATTCCTATAGAGTTGGGACATTGTGCAAAATGTAAGTGAAAAACAAGAATGTAATTATTTGGAAATCTCTTATTGACATATTTTAGTCACAGTTGAACATAGATCACATATTAGAAGCTGAAAGTCAGTCAGACATTTTTCAATTTCATTTGAAGGAATTACAGTAACTCATTTAGAAATTGATGACAGTAGCACGTCTCAAAAAAGTTAAGACAGGGTTAACAAAAGACAGGAAAAGTAAGTGGTGTTAATGAAAACCAGCGGAAGGTTCACATTACTGTATAACAAGAACGCATTAGAGAGGCAGAGTCTCTCAGAAGCAAAGAATGTCAGAGGTTCACCAATCTGTGAACAATTGCACCTAAAAATTGTGAAACAATTTTATACAAATGTTCATCAACATAAAATTATATGTACGGAAGATGGTGGTATATTCAGAAATTCTGGAGAAATCCATGTGTATAATAGACATTGCCAACGGTCAGTATTGAATGCTCGTGATTAGTGTTGAGCGATACGATACTGCAAATATCGGGTATCGGCCGATATTGGCTGTATCGGAATTCCGATCCCGAGTTCCGATATTTTCATCATATCGGATACCGGAATCGAAATTGTCACTGTCACTGTCAGTGTCCGTCGGTCGGGTCTGTCAGGAGTCAGCGGCACTTACCCGGCAGAAGATCTCCGGCGGTCACATCCCGGGCTGCTTAATGGCCGCCATCCTCTTCTCCCCGGCGGTCACATGCAGTATCTCGCGATAACTGCAGTGACTGCTGGGTAATCGCGACCGATAAAGCAGTCCGATGACGTCACCGCCGGGGAAGCTGGTAAGCAGCTGTGCTGCGCCGGGATGACAGGCTCTGCCTTTTAATACCAGGCCGCAGCAGTCTGCATTTTACTTGGCTGGTTAACAAAAATAGGGGGGATCCCCACGCCGTTTTTTTTTCGAGGGGATTCCCTATTTTTGTTAACCAGCCAAGCTAAGCAGACTGCTGTGGCCTGGTATTATCAGGCTTGCAAGGTCCATGGATATTGGATCCTTACCAGCCTGAAAAACCAGGCCTCAGCGGTCTGCTTCATCTGGCTGGTTAACAAAAATAGGGGGGACCCCACGCTAATTTTTTTCGAGGGGATCCCCTATTTTTGTTAATCAGCCAAGATATGCAGACTGCTGTGGCCTGGTATTATCAGGCTGGCAAGGTCCATGGATCTTGGCTCCTTAACAGCCTGAAAATCCAGGCCTCAGCGGTCTGCTTCATCTGGCTGGTTAACAAAAATAGGGGGGACCCCACGCCATTTTTTTTTCGAAGGGAACCCCTATTTTTGTTAATCAGTTCCCTCTGACGTCACTGATGGTGTCCCTGGCTGACCTGAAGTGAAAGTGGAAAGCAATCAATTAAGCTTTCCACTTCCTCTCCTGTCAGCCAGGAGAGGAACTCATTCATTTGGGGGTTTACTGTGAGGCTGCAGCATTAGCTGCGGTCCCTGCAGTAAACATTAACCCTTTCTGAAGGATTACACCGTGGGACCTGACTGTGCATCGGATTGGTAAGAATAATTTTGCTTTATTATTTTATTTTTATTACAGGAAATGGTTTTAGCAGGTAAATAAAATATGGTCAAAAACTGTGTGATTATTTCATTAAACTTCTTTTTTTTATTAAAGTGTGTGTGTTTGATTTTTCTTTCATACAATAGGATTAATAATTGATAGTTGTCTAATTGACAGCTCTCAATTATTAACCTGGCTTAAAGTGACCTTTCAATTGCAAGGTCATTTTAACCCCTTATTAACCCATTCGCCACCGCTACAGGGCAATGGGAATAGACGGGCAAAGTGCCAGAAAGGGCAAATCTAATTAGAGATTTGCCCTTTCTGGGGTGTCTGGGGGCAGATGTTAGTAGCCGGGGGGGGCCAAAAATAATGGTCCCTCTCTGGGCTATTATTATCTGCCCCCACTCACTGGCTTTGTCTGTCTGGTTGCGAAAATAGGGCGGGAGCCCACGCATTTTTTTTCAGCAATTTTACACCTCATATATATATATGTACATGTCATTGAGTTTGTGACACATATATATATATATTTATAGTTCATACACTTCTACATAGTATAATAGCCGCTAATTCAATTGCCGGCTTTTGTGAAAATGCAGAACCCGACATGAAATGACATTTGGTGTACATAGGGTTAACCATGTCCTTTGCTATCTGATTTGCACAAACAATTAAATCAGTCTATGTGTGCAAAATTTCACACCTGTAGGGGTTAATTAAAGGTGTAAATTCGTAGCAAAAAAGTCCGGTTTTTTTAAACGAATTTACACCTTTAATTAACCCCTACAGGTGTGAAATTTTGCAAACATAGACTGATTTAATTGTTTGTGCAAATCAGATAGCAAACGACATGAAAAGACATGGTTAACCCTATGTACACCAAGTGTCATTTCATGTCGGGTGCTTCTGTCTTTTCACTGAAGCCGGCTTTACCCGGCAATTGAATTAGAGGATATTTTACTATGTAGAAGTGTATAAACTATACATATATGTATATATATATGTCACAATGACATGTATTATATATATATATATATATGTATTCTATGTGTGTATATTTAGTGTTTACAAGGAAAGAATGGGGTTTTTTTAGTTCCGATATTTTGTTCCCATAGACTTACATGGGACTTCCGGTATCGGTATCGGGTATCGCCGATATTTTAATGGTATCGGCGATACCATTCCGATTCCGATACTTAGGGGTATCGGAAAGTATCGCTCAACTCTACTCGTGATCTACAATCCTCAGACGGCATGGCATTAATAATAGGCATGATTCAGACATGCAGATTACTGCATGGGCTCAGTAATATTTTGAGAAATCTTTGTGAACGCAGTTTTCTGTACAATCCACAGATGCAAATGATAAGCTATACATCAACACAATCTAGAGACGCTGCTGTCTTCAGGACAATGCTCATTTAAAATGGACTGAGGCAGAATAGAAAACTGTTCTAACTGTTCTGTGGTCAAATGAATCAAAATGTGAAATTCTTTTTGGAAATCACAGACACTGTGTCCTGCAGACTCAAGAGGAGAGGAATCATCCAGCTGTTATTATCAGCATGTAAACAGGTCACTTGGATGCAACAGCGCAGACAATGAGGAGGCAGTGGTACTTAACCCCTAGTGACAGAGCCATTTTGCAGCTTAATGACCGAGCCAATTTTTACAATTCTGACCACTGTCGCTTTATGAGGTTATAACTCTGGAACGCTTTAACGAATCCCACTGATTCTGAGACTGTTTTTTCGGGACATATTGTACTTCAAGTTAGTGGTAAAATTTCTTTCATATGACTTGTGTTTATTTGTGAAAAAAAACGGAAATATGGCAAAAATTTTGCAAATTTAGCAATTTTCAAACTTTAAATTTTTATGCCCTTAAATCAGAGAGCTATGTCACACAAATCTCTTAATAAATAACATTTCCCACATGTCTACTTTACATCAGCACAATTTTGGGAACAAAATTTTTTTTTGTTACGAAGTTATAAGGGGTAAAAGTTGACCAGCGATTTCTCATTTTTACAACGCCATTTTTTTTTTAGGGACCACATCACATTTGAAGTCACTTTGAGGGGTCTATATGATAGAAAATACCCAAAAGTGACACCATTCTAAAAACTGCACCCTCAAGGTGCTCAAAACCACATTCAAGAAGTTTATTAACCCTTTAGGTGCTTTACAGGAACTGAAGCAATGTGGAAGAAAAAATTAATATTTAACTTTTTTTGCAAAAACTTTACTTCGGAACCAATTTTTTTTATTTTCACAAGTGTTAAAAGAAAAAATGAACCACAAAATTTGTTGTGCAATTTCTCCTGAGAACGCCGATACCCCAGATGTGGGGGTAAATCACTTTTTGGGCGCACGGCAGAGGTCGCAAGGGAAGGAGCGCCATTTGACTTTTTCAACGCAGAATTGGCTGAATGCCATGTCGCGTTTGTAGAGGCCCTGATGTGTCTAAACAGTGGAAACCCCCCACAAGTGACACCATTTTGGAAACTAGACCCCCTAAGGAGCTTATCTAGATGTGTGGTGAGCACTTTGAACCTCCAAGTGCTTCACAGAAGTTTATAACATAGAACCGTGAAAATAAAAAATCATATTTTTTCCACAAAAACGATCTTTTCACCCCAATTTTTATTTTCTTAAGGGTATCAAGACCCAAAAGTTTTTGTGCAATTTGTCCTGAGCATGCTGATACCCCATATGTGGGGGTAAACCACTGTTTGGGTGCATGGCAGAGCTTGGAAGGGAAGGAGCGCCGTTTGACTTTTTCAACGCAGAATTGGCTGGACGCCATGTCGCGTTTGTAGAGGCCCTGATGTGTCTAAACAGTGGAAACCCCCACAAGTGACCCCCTTTTGGAAACTAGACCCCCTAAGGAACTTATCTAGATGTGTGGTGAGCACTTTGAACCTCCAAGTGCTTCACAGAAGTTTATAACATAGAACCGTGAAAATAAAAAATCATATTTTTTCCACAAAAACGATCTTTTCACCCCAATTTTCTTTTCCACAAGGGTAACAAGACCCCAAAAGTTTCTGTGCAATTTTGCCTGAGCATGCTGATACCCAATATGTGGGGGTAAACCACTGTTTGGGTGCATGGCAGAGCTTGGAAGGGAAGGAGCGCCGTTTGACTTTTTCAACGCAGAATTGGCTGGACGCCATGTCGCGTTTGTAGAGGCCCTGATGTGTCTAAACAGTGGAAACCCCCCACAAGAGACACCATTTTGGAAACTAGGCCCCCTAAGGAACTTATCTAGATGTGTAGTGAGCACTTTGCACCCCCAAGTGCTTCACAGAAGTTTATAATGCCCGGGCGTGAAAATAAAAAATCATATTTTTTCCAAAAACCTGATCTTTTAGTCCCCAATTTTTTATTTTCCCAAAGGTAACAGGAGAAATTAGACCACAAAAGTTGTCGATGACATCAGAGGAGAGAGAAATTAAATGGCACATCAGATTTTTTTTGTTGCGATCGCTGTTATAGGGTTAATAACGGCGATCGCAACATCGGGGTCGGTAAAAACCAACCCGATTCATGTTCTCTGGGGTCTCGGCTACCCCCGCCTCGGGGGGGCGCTATTCACTT
Source organism: Oophaga sylvatica (assembly GCA_033576555.1). Taxonomy (NCBI): domain Eukaryota; kingdom Metazoa; phylum Chordata; class Amphibia; order Anura; family Dendrobatidae; genus Oophaga; species Oophaga sylvatica. Next base: position 57,997,534 of record JARQOD010000001.1, read on the forward strand.
TTTCCACAGCGCCGTTAATCAACGGCGCTGTAGTTTAAGTACCCTTAATGACCGCCGTGAAAAGGCGTATCGGCGGTCGTTAAGGGGTTAACCAACGCTATTTATTTAACTAACACAAAAAGGAAAATCTATAAATAAGTAAGCACTATATTGTTGTATTATGACACCACAAGACACCACAATATGACTAAATACAATATCTATGCAATGTTATATTACATACACCGTTCTTGTAATCTAGCAATTTAACGACTGTTAATGCCTTTATGTCTCAATTTCACACGTGTCATGCTCAGTACTAGACCCATCCCCATCATAAACATGGAGGAAATATTTGAGGAGGTAAGAATGCCTGGGACCCTATGAGGTAGCAACCATGCTATTTTAGAATTTTGGATAACTTGAGGAGGAAGACCTGTGAAGACTCAGACTTCAAAGTTAGATTTCAGAAAGACAGATTTTAAGCGACTCAGAAAGAGAATCGGAGGGATCCAATGGCTGGATATCCTTAAGGACAAAAATGTCCAGGAAGGATGGGAAATCTTGAAAAATGAGATCCCCAAAGCACAATCATTAACAATTCCGAAAAGAGCGAAGAATAGGAAGAATTTAAGGAAAGCAGGATAGATGAACAAAGAATTTAAACACATGCTAAAAAGGAAGAAAGAAATGTTTAACAAATGGAAAGAGGGAGGCATATCTAAAGAAGAATATAATGATGTCTGCAGAACCTGCAGGGCAAAAATCAGATTAGCTAAAGCTGACAATGAATTAAGGCTTGTAAGAGACGTCAAAAGCAATAAAAAAGGATTTTGGGGATATGTCAAAAGTAAAAGAAAAGTCAAAGATGCTATAGAATTTTTACAGGATGAAAATTATGAAATGGTAACAAAGGATGTTGAGAAGGCCGAACTTTTAAATTCCTATTTTGCATCTGTTTTCTCTCAGAAAGGAAATGTAACATCAACTGATCTTCACTGTCCTATAAAGGGAATACAAGAATCCAGGATATCTATAAACAGAAAAATAGTGAGGAAACACTTGGCTAACATAAATGAATTCATGTCTCCAGGTCCAGATGAATTACACCCAAGAGTTATGAAGGAGATAGCTGAAGAAATTTTTGAACCATTCTCCATAATCTTGGAGAACAGGAGAAGTCCCAGAAGACTGGAGAAGAGCAAATGTTGTTCCTATCTTCAAAAAGGTGAAGAAGGTGGACCCAGGGAACTATAGGCCGGTGAGTCTGACATCTATACCAGGAAAGATCTTTGAACAAATTATTAAACAACATGTATGTAAGTACCTGGACAAGAATGAAGTGCTTAACCAGAGTCAGCATGGGTTTGTAACTAATAAGTCATGTCAGACTAATTTAATTTCCTTCTATGACAGAATCACTGACTGGGTGGTTCAGGGAAATGCTGTAGATATAGTATATCTTGAATTCAGCGAAGCATTTGAGAAAGTATTTCACACTATCCTTATTGAAAAAATGACTAAGTATGGAATGGACAAGGCAACTGTTAGGTGGATTCATAACTGGCTTAGTGATCGGACCCAAAGAGTGGTAGTAAATGGCTGCACATCCAGTTGGAAGAATGTATCAAGTGGGGTACCACAGGGCTCTGTCTTGGCCCCTGTATTGTTCAACATCTTTATCAATGATTTAGATGAAGGAAGTGAGGGTAAAATGATTAAATTTGCTGATGACACAAAGCTAGGAGTGATATCTAATACTAGAGAAGAGAGAGAGAGAGGATTCAAAAAGATATAAATAAACTGGAGCAGTGGGCAGCAACTAACAGAATGGTTTTTAACAGGGAAAAATGCAAAGTACTACATCTGGGCAATAAAAATGAAAAAAGCATATACAGAATGGGAGGAATAGGGCTAAGCAACAGCACATGTGAAAAAGACTTGGGTATGCTAATAGATCACAGACTGAACATGAGTCAACAGTGTGATGCAGCAGCAAAAAAGGCAAATACAATTCTGGGATGTATTAACAGAAGCATACAGTCTAGATCACGTGAAGTCATTATTGCCCTCTACTCCTCTTTGGTCAGACCTCATCTGGAATACTGTGTCCAGTTTTGGGCACTACATTTTAAAAAAGACATCAACAAACTGGAGCAAGTTCAGAGAAGAGCGACCAGAATGGTGTCCGGTCTGCAAACCATGTCTTAAGAGGAACGGTTACAGGATTTGGAAATGTTTAGCTTGCAAAAAAGAAGACTGAGAGGAGACTTAATAGCTGTCTACAAGTATCAAAATCATAGAAAATGGCCCTATAGGCAATACTTTATTAATAAAATTATCACAATGGATAAACACTCAACCAAGTGAACATGTAAACACAATTTATAAACAAACAAAAAAGTGTATCCCACTAAAATGGGTACCACTGAGCTGTCCCTAGGGTGATCCTATATTCACTCCTACCTAGCCGCGGAGGTTGGCACCCTAGGGGGGGAACGTTGTGGCGCCCCCGCTCCTCAATGGCTGACCCTAGGGGCCCTATTGCACCCTACAGAATATAGGGAATCCCACTACCCGATAATTAAGGGGACCCCTAACAATAGACAAAGGTCAACTATGTCTAAATACAGCCCTAAGCCCCAAATAAATTCTAAAAACAAGTGAACACACAATGATGGGGTGATATCAAAAGATGTCTGTTAAAGGGACCAATGATAATTATTTCTGAATTAGATATGGTCAAGTATGAACATACGGTGTCTTGATATATATTACTACACCGTTATATCAACGTAGTCATATTCAGAGTAGCACATTGTCTCCTATCCAAGACTATTCAGTGAATGAAATAAATGGTGTATTAATTCACACCTTCATTATAGAGGGTCAACCTTTGGCTACAGAATAGATCATATGATACAATAATTCACAAAGGTATTGAGATTAAGGACCTCATCAAAAAGAACATGTTTTCCTCACTCCAAATGGAGGTATATATACCAAGGGGTAATTTCCCCAAAAAAATCATTCACTTCCTATCATTTATCAGTGAGACATTAACAAACACCGGTCCCATTATAAAAGGTGTGTGTATATCTGAACAGCCATTATTAATAATTCACATATCTCATATAAAGATTATTTCTTATTAATTTTTGGACAACAAAGTCCAATTGATCCTAGTGAATTCAATAATTTCATACAGGTTTCTGATGAATGTGACCTGTCTTACAGTATGTGGGTGTTTAAACCAATGATATAATCGCAATGAATATCATAGTTGTGTTGCCTGTCGCAGAAAAACTGACCTCTTAACAAAAGGTAAAATCAATATATATAATATCTACACTTTCCGATATTGAATCAAGTTTATATCCACAGAGCACACTTTATATAGCGATTGCTGGACAATGACAGCTATATCATTTAGTTAGAGAGTATGGACACGATCATAAATCATGTCCCAAAAAGAAATTGTTGCCCACTCAGAAAACATACATTGTGCCCAGCCTAACGGCCTCATAGATAGATACAGCACAAAGTCGTGCTTATTTGATAATGGCAACAACAATTAACAGACCGTCACCCAATCATATGGCTTAATGGCTTAACCGTTCATGTTCACATCTGCCATACTTATCTGACAGAATATTCACACCCATCACCCCTCTCCATGTGCCTCAATGCGTTTCGCCCACCGGGCTCATCAGGAGGCTCGATACGCCGATGACATGTGTCTTCCAAAATGGTGAAATGACAAGCCGATGCATAGATACCGCTCTCCTTTTCAAGGAATGTCACCGCCCCCATTTCTGACTCACCACCTATCGCTGGACATCCCCGTGGTGATGCAATTCGCATCATCAGAAGACACACCCTCCAAAGTGTCACGTCACGGTGACTCATCTCATTCCCCTGAGCATCTCTGTGATAGTACCTCCCATTTCTCGTATGGACGCCGCCTGCTGCCTGTCACATGACTTCGAATCGCCCCTTCACTCTAAATGTCACCTTAATGATCGGAGCGCTCATTTTTTGCTCTTATGTGGTGTAACTCTCCCCTTTTCTCAGAAGGGGTATCAAGGCAATAATTATTTTCGCATTTACATGAACATTTATTCAAATGGATCACGTCATATGATTCCCAGCACTGTGGTGAATTTACCACGTTGATGCTTACCGCACCATACAGGAGCGTTCCCTCTCATATTCCATATCACAACAAAAACCACAGAGAGTATCAGGTTCTCAGGTGGCGGAAACAACGTCATATGACTCACCTCCACGTGGTAAGTATAATCACAATGATGCTCATCGCATCATAATGGAGAAAATGTGTCCATGTTGATGGTACTCACACGGGGATGTGTCCTATGGTCTTTCATTCTTTGTGTATAAACAGCCCCCAATTTCAATTCATCATCCAATCATGATATTATACTTCTCATATTGGTAATAATTCATATCTCTAAATCCCAAGTAGTCTGTCAAGTAATTTCCTTCTCAGAACTATCATTGTTTATCATAAATAGGGGACAACAAATATAAAAGGATATACAATCAAAAGGAAGAGCGATCATCAGATAGCTAAATGTATATATAAATATATATAACTCCCTCTTAAAGGGGAGTGTCTTCTCAAAAAATTAACAGCCGCGCTGCCTTTCATTAGGTCCCTAACATCGTATTGGCTATAAGAAACAGGCAGAGGTAGAATCAATTCAAAGAAAACAGGCAAATGAGAGTTGCTCATTCAGACCAAATGGTTCTTGAGAGTTTAGTCTGAAAATCCACTCACACTCTCTCTTTAGGATATTTTTATCATTATTACCTCCCCTTGGGTTGATATGCACAACCTCAATGATCATGAATTTAATATCACTAGGGTTGTTACTATGACAGGAGAGCATATGATTCGCAAGAGGAGTCTCCCTCCTATTCCGGATATCTCCCAAGTGCTCTCCTACCCTCTTTCTGAACTCTCGTCCAGTCTTGCCTATATAGTCTTTAGGACAGGAACATGTTGCTTTATACACAACTCCACCCGTTTTGCAATTTGAGAAATCCCGTATATAGAACCTCTTGCCCGTAGATGCACTAGAAAATGATTTTGAAGGTAGCATCCATTTGCAAAAACTGCAATCACCACGTTTGAAAAACCCCTAAGGTTTCCTGTCCAGCCAAGTCCCTTTATTGAGAGGTCTTTTATATTGACTATGGACAAGTAAATCCTTCAGGGATCGACCCTTCCTAAAAGTATGTTGGGACGCGTTCCCACCACATCTTTCAAGTCAGGATCCATCCTAAGAATTTCCCAGTGTTTTGTCAGGATATTCCTGACCTACTGATGTCCCCGGTCAAAAGTACCAATGACCCTGACTAATTCAGAAGGATCCTTCTTAGGACGTTTTTGCAACAGTTCCTGTCTGTCTGATTTTCTGGCAAAGTCAAGGGCCGTATTGAGCACATGGGTAGGGTAGCCTTTCTCTTTAAACCTTGTGAACATGTCACCAGCTTGGTTCTGAAAGGAATCACTTCTTGAACAGTTCCTTCTTAACCTTAAAAATTGGCCCTTAGGAATCCCTCTTTTGAGTGGAACAGGGTGATGACTCTGCCAATGGAGAAGACTATTAGTACTGGTGGGTTTACGGAAGATGTTGGTAGAGAGGCCCCCATCTTTTTCTTTACTGATTGAAAGATCAAGAAACGATAATTGATCACTATGAATCTCAAAAGTAAACCTCAAATTGATGTCATTATGGTTCAAAACTTCAATGAATGATTCAAAAGTATCCTTTGGCCCTGTCCAGATAATAAAGACATCGTCTATATATCTATACCACATAGCGATGTTCTCTTGCCACCATCCAACATCACCTCCAAAGACCACAGTCTCCTCCCACCAGCCCAGGAACAAATTTGCATACGATGGGGCACAGGGACTCCCCATCGCGGTGCCCCTGAGCTGGTGGTAGTGTTTGCCATCAAAACTAAAGGAATTGTGGGTAAGAACAAAATCAAGAAGGGACAGCACAAATCCCGTGTGTTCCCTGCATGGTACAGATCTCTGCTGTAAAAAATACGCTACACCTTCAATTCCCAACATTCAATGCCTCGATGTCTATTGATGCAAGCCAGAAATCACCCTCCAGATGGATCCCCTCTATTTTGGTAAGTAAATACGATGTATCCCTCAAATAGGATGGTAACGAGGTTACAAAGGGGCGCAAGATCTCATCAATATAAATGCCACAATTTTGTGTCAGAGAGTCCACACCTGAGACAATAGGTCTCCCTTTGAGGGGACTAGCCCCTTATGTATTTTTGGCAATGCATATAAAGTAGCCAACACCGGGAATTTTGGAAGCAAAAATTCAAACTCAGATTTTAAAATAAGTTTTGTTGTCAAGGCCTCCTCCAAAATTATTTTCAATTCCTCCTTAAAGACAGCCAGAGGATCATTTGGGAGAATCTCATAGGTGCAACTATCCATTAATATATTGGAACACATTGTCCGGTATTCAGTATGGTTCATGATAACCAAATTCCCTCCCTTATCCGAAGACTTAATGACCAATTGGTCATTCTTCCGTAGAGTCTCCAAAGCCCTCCGTGCTATGTCAGATAGATTGTCCTCTGATTCCAAATTATGCAGGCCTATTCTCTTAAGGTCTCTCTCAACTAATGACAAAAAGATGTCAATATTACTTGTATTATTTATTGGTGGCATTTTCACACTGTTGTTTTTTAGATTTGTAAAGGGTCCTTCACTCTCCCCTTGTCTAGTGTAATTTTCCCTCAGGAGACCGAGAAGTGCTTGATAACCCTCAGCATCCTCATCACTAAGCCCTTGTCGTTGGCACTCTTCACGACTATTGTTCCTGAAAAATTTCCTCCATTTTAATTTCCTGCAGAACAGATTCAGATCCTTCACCCATTCAAAGCAGTTAAAGTTATTTGTTGGAACAAAGTTCAGACCTCTTAATAAAACATCTAGTTCCTCTCTTGTTAGGGTATGCGAAGACAGGTTGATTACCCGACCCCTAGTTATTGAAACCGGGTTCTTAGATGGTAACCCGTCCTCGCCCCCTGCTCCAAAAAAGATACTGAGGAGGAGGAAGAAGCGGCCGCAGATCCCTGTTGACATGGAGCCATGGGGAATGGCATCTGATAACCTCCTCTTGATGGGGCCTTCCCCCTTTTTCCATTTCTCCCTGATCTGCCCCTTCCGTTCTGCCATCTCTGCCTCTGAAAGGAACCTCTAAATTGAGAGGGACCTCCTGTATTAACGTCAGTCCTCTCTGTATCAGAAGTGTCTATATCTGATGATGACGCTTCAGATTGTCTCTCACTTTGAAAATTGAAAATCTGATTCTCCTTAAAATCCTTCAGATCTCGTTGGAACTGTAACTGTTTACGTTCCTTCAACAGATTTTGATATCTTTCAACTGAGGTTTGTAAAAGGCCCTCCCTCCTATTGAAATCTGGATCTGTCTTAAACTTGAGGATCCCCTCAATATGTTTATTCAATTGCGTAGTAGTTTTTTCGAATATTTTCTTTTCTTCTGTTAACAGGATCTGCATAAATCTCATTGATAATTCAATGGATTCCTTCTGCCATAGACTCATAAATTCAGGAGAGGCAATCCTGGGTGATGGATTTAAGTTAATCCTCATCCCCCTAGGTACAATCCTATTTTTCAGGTAATTCTCTAAGGTCCTGATCTCCCACCAGGACTTCAGATAATTCTTATATGCACCATAGACCTCACCAAAAAAATTCTTGAGAGTCAGAGGGCCAGTGAAACTGCTCTGTGATCCTCCTACACTGAAAGCCTGATTTGCATCCTCTAGCCAAATATCTGAGTTAATGGGACCTGCCAGGAAGCTGGCCATGTCAATTTTCGAATTCAAAAACTCAAAATCTTTAATAATATAAGGGCATTAATAACAAAATCATAGAAAAAGACCCTATAGGCAATACTTTATTAATAAAATTATCACAATGGATAAACACCCAACCAAGTGAACATGTAAACACAATTTATAAACAAAACTATAATAACTACCTGCGCCCTTACATAGATAGAAGTAGCCCCACAGAAAAAGCCCCTGAAACAGTCCTTCAGCCACGGCGACAGATATGCAGCGCTGACACACAGATAAAGGTGAAATACACTCACTGTCACCGTAGCGGAGGGCAAGATGGAAACACAAAAGTCCTGGTTCGACCCCAGCGATGGTTGGATCGTGAGCCCAAGGCTGTCAGACTGGTCGCAGCGAATCAGGGAGCGTCCTCCCTGTAGTTGGAATCCTTCTGCCGAGCCGGGACACACAAAGTCCGGAAGTTAACACGGCGTCCTCTGGCCACGAGGCACCGTGAGCGTAAGATGAACAAGTCGGGAGCAGGACAAAAATTGGTGACTCACCGCCGTAATGAACCGGTTCTCATAGGGGGAACTATTTTTGACCCTCCCTGCCTTCCGTACCTTGGTACGGCGGTGACGTCACCAATTTTTGTCCTGCTCCCGACTTGTTCATCTTACGCTCACGGTGCCTCGTGGCCAGAGGACGCCGTGTTAACTTCCGGACTTTGTGTGTCCCGGCTCGGCAGAAGGATTCCAACTACAGGGAGGACGCTCCCTGATTCGCTGCGACCAGTCTGACAGCCTTGGGCTCACGATCCAACCATCGCTGGGGTCGAACCAGGACTTTTGTGTTTCCATCTTGCCCTCCGCTACGGTGACAGTGAGTGTATTTCACCTTTATCTGTGTGTCAGCGCTGCATATCTGTCGCCGTGGCTGAAGGACTGTTTCAGGGGCTTTTTCTGTGGGGGCTACTTCTATCTATGTAAGGGCGCAGGTAGTTATTATAGTTTTGTCTTCTATTGTCATACTCCCTCTCTGGGGTATTAGTGAGCCGTTAGCACAGCATCCGGCTTTAACTCCAGCAGCCCTTACTCACATCTTAGTATCTTAGTGGGTAGTTAGCGCCAGTGTGTTTTTTACATATACAATTTATAAACAAACAAAAAAGTGTATCCCACTAAAATAGGTACCACTGAGCTGTTCCTTGGGTGATCCTATATTCACTCCTACCTAGCCACGGAGGTTGGCACCCTAGGGGGGAACGTTGTGGCGTCCCCGCTCCTCGATGGCTGACCCTAGGGGCCCTATTGCACCCTACCGCGTATAGGGAATCCCACTACCCGATAATTAAGGGGACCCCTAACAATAGACAAAGGTCAACTATGTCTAAATACAGCCCTAAGCCTTAAAATAAATTCTAAAAACAAGTGAAACACAATGATGGGGTGATATCAAAAGATATCTGTTAAAGGGACCAATGATAATTATTTCTGAATTAGATATGGTCAAGTATGAACATACGGTGTCTTGATATATATTACTACACCGTTATATCAACGTAGTCATATTCAGAGTAGCACATTGTCTCCTATCCAAGACTATTCAGTGAATGAAATAAATGGTGTATTAATTCACACCTTCATTATAGAGGGTCAACCTTTGGCTACAGAATAGATCATATGATACAATAATTCACAAAGGTATTGAGATTAAGGACCTCATCAAAAAGAACATGTTTTCCTCACTCCAAATGGAGGTATATATACCAAGGGGTAATTTCCCCAAAAAAATCATTCACTTCCTATCATTTATCAGTGAGACATTAACAAACACCGGTCCCATTATAAAAGGTGTGTGTATATCTGAACAGCCATTATTAATAATTCACATATCTCATATAAAGATTATTTCTTATTAATTTTTGGACAACAAAGTCCGATTGATCCTAGTGAATTCAATAATTTCATACAGGTTTCTGATGAATGTGACCTGTCTTACAGTATGTGGGTGTTTAAACCAATGATACTGTATAATCGCAATGAATATCATAGTTGTGTTGCCTGTCGCAGAAAAACTGACCTCTTAACAAAAGGTAAAATCAATATATATAATATCTACACTTTCCGATGTTGAATCAAGTTTATATCCACAGAGCACACTTTATATAGCGATTGCTGGACAATGACAGCTATATCATTTAGTTAGAGAGTATGAACACGATCATAAATCATGTCCCAAAAAGAAATTGTTGCCCACTCAGAAAACATACATTGTGCCCAGCCTAACGGCCTCATAGATAGATACAGCACAAAGTCGTGCTTATTTGATAATGGCAACAACAATTAACAGACCGTCACCCAATCAAATGGCTTAATGGCTTAACCGTTCATGTTCACATCTGCCATACTTATCTGACAGAATATTCACACCCATCACCCCTCTCCATACGCCTCAACGCGTTTTGCCCACCGGGCTCATCAGGAGGCTCGATACGCCGATGACATGTGTCTTCCAAAATGGTGAAATGACAAGCCGATGCATAGATACCGCTCTCCTTTTCAAGGAACGTCACCGCCCCCATTTCTGACTCACCACCTATCGCTGGACATCCCCGTGGTGATGCAATTCGCATCATCAGAAGAAGCACCCTCCAAAATGTCACGTCACGGTGACTCATCTCATTCCCCTGAGCGTCTCTGTGATAGTACCCAGGGCCGGCTCCAGGTTTTTATGGGCCCCGGGCGAAAGGGCCTCAGTGGGCCCCCTTAACACAGACCACGATTCATGATGCACAGATACAGCAGAGAAATATGGGTACAGTACAATGCCAAACACTTCACTTCTTCCATTACATGAGTGATATCTATTGTAAATTGTACAATAGCTCAAAAACCGCCAAATCCTCACAGCGCACAGAACAGACTGGACAGTACATTCCTCCATACAATATTATAGGCACCACAGTCTCCCCCTCATCACCCATATAATACCCCATGCAGGATGTCACCCCCCATATAATGCTCCATACAGAATACTGGACCCAAAATAATGCTCCATACAGAATACTGGACCCAATATAATGCTCCATACAGGATACTGGTCCCCATATAATGCTCCATACAAAATATGGAGCTCTCCTCTGCGCTGTACTGCGTTCTGCACTGTTACGGCTTAGGAAAGGGCACTGTGGAAAGACTCCCCATTATCATCGTGATTGCCTCCCCAAAATCATCATTGCCTCCTTATCATCATCATTGCCTCCCCATCATCATCATGGCCTCCCTCATTATCATCAATGCCTGCCCATCATCATCATCTCCTCCCCATCATCATCATGGCCTCCCCATTATCATCAATGCCTGCCCATCATCATCATCGTCTCCCCATCAACATTATCGCCTCCCCATCATTATCAATGCCTCCCCATTATCATCAATGCCTGCCCATCATCATCATCTCCTCCCCATCATCATCATCTCCTCCCCATCATCAATGCCTGCCCATTATCATCATGGCCTCCCCATCATCATCATGGCCTCCCCATTATCATCAATGCCTGCCCATCATCATCATCGCCTCCCCATCATCGTTATCGCCTCCACATCATCATCAATGCCTCCCCATTATCATCAATGCCTGCCCATCATCATCATCGTCTCCCCATCATCATTATCGTCTCCCCATCATCATCAATGCCTGCCCATCATCATCTTCTCCCCATCATCAATGCCTGCCCATTATCATCAATGCCTGCCCATTATCATCATCTTCTCCCCATCATCAATGCCTCCCCATTATCAGCAATGCCTGCCCATCATCACACACAGACAGCACCACAGCACACAAGCACTCTCTCACATACATACACACACACATACACACACACACACACACAAAGCACCGCACTACATACACACAGACACACACAGAGACACACACACACACGTCTCACCTGTCCAGCGTCCGCGCTCTCTGCCACAGCCAGCCGCTGAATGATGACGTCATTCAGCGGCGCTGCTGTGAGAGGAAGCGCCGTCGCCCCCTGGAGCCCGGAGCTGTGGCAGCGGAGGCACGGGAGAGGTAAGTATTGTGCCAGCTGATGCCGGGGCTCTGAGCAAGCGGGGGGGCCCAGTGGCGGCGCTGACACCGCTCTCCTCCGCTAACGGGCGCGGGGGTGCCAGACAGCGAGTGGGCCCCCCCGCCTGCTCAGGACCCTGGCACTTGCCCGGGTGTGCCGGGTGCTGACGCCGGCCCTGATAGTACCTCCCATTTCTCGTATGGATGCCGCCTGCTGCCTGTCACATGACTTTGAATCGCCCCTTCGCTCTAAATGTCACCTTAATGATCGGAGCGCTCATTTTTTGCTCTTATGTGGTGTAACTCTCCCCTTTTCTCAGAAGGGGTATCAAGGCAATAATTATTCTCGCATTTACATGAACATTTATTCAAATGGATCACGTCATATGATTCCCAGCACTGTGGTGAATTTACCACGTTGATGCTTACCGCACCATACAGGAGCGTTCCCTCTCATATTCCATATCACAACAAAAACCACAGAGAGTATCAGGTTCTCAGGTGGCGGAAACAACGTCATATGACTCACCTCCACGTGGTAAGTATAATCACAATGATGCTCATCGCATCATAATGGAGAAAATGTGTCCATGTTGATGGTATTCACATGGGGATGTGTCATATGGTCTTTCATTCTTTGTGTATAAACAGCCCCCAATTTCAATTCATCATCCAATCATGATATTATACTTCTACAAATATCTCAAGGGCTGTCACATTGTAGAAGGATTATCTTTATTCTCATTTGCACAATGAAAGACTAGAATCAATGGGATGAAAATGAATGGGAGGAGACACAGATTAGATATTAGAAAAAACTTTTTGACAGTTAGGGTGATCAATGAGTGGAACAGGCTGCCACGAGAGGTGGTGAGTTCTCCTTCAATGGAAGTCTTCAAACAGAGGCTGGACAGACATCTGTCTGGGATGATTTAGTGAATCCTGCTTTGAGCAGGGGGTTGGACCAGATGCCCCAGGAGGTCCCTTACAACTCTACCATTTGATGGTTCTATGATAGTCTCTATAAACATCTCTGATCATTACACTGGCCCTATCAGGGGTCATCGGGATTTCCCACTAGGCTGCAAATCCTAGATATGCAAGTCACTGGGTATAGAGTGTGCTCATCACACTGGTCATCTCCGCACGGCTCCAGCCAACACTCTGAAACATACAGAAAAGTAACAGCCCACAGGAATGGTCTTCTGCTACAGCCAATTCAGATCTGGTCACAGTCTTCTGCTGGTTTCAGATCTTCTACTGCTGCTGCTTACGGTCACAGATCTTCCTAACAGCCCAAGTCACGGTTGACCTCTGACATTGTCAACAAAGGATATATAGCAAAATATTGAGATAACTTTTGTTAATGACCAAATACTTATTTTCCACCAAAATAAATCAAGCCAAATCCGACAAGGTGATTTTCCGGATTTGTTTTCTCATATTGACTCTCATATTTGTGGTCTACCTATGATGTCAATAACAGGCCTCTCTCATCTTTTTAAGTGGAGAACTTGCATAATTGGTGGCTGATAGTGATGAGCGAGTATACTTGTTGCTCAGGTTTTCCGGAGCATGCTCGGGTGATCTCCGAGTATTTGGAAGTGCACGGAGATTTAGTTTCTGTGGCCGTAGCTGCATAATTTGCAGCTATTTGACAGCCTGAATACATGTGAGGAATGCCTGTTTATTAAGGAATCCCCACATGTATTCAGGCTGTTCAGCAGCCATAAATCATGCAGCTGCGGAAACATAAACTGAATCTCCCAGCACTTCCACATACTCGAAGACCACCAGCATGCTCGGGAAAAGTCGAGCAACGAGTACACTCACTCATCACTAGTGGCTGTGTAAGGTTCTTTGTCTCTGTTGACATGTTCCTTGAAACTCAGTTTTCCGTTGGCCATTTTGCTTTCTGTCTTTCTGCAGCTCTTGCCCTCAGTTAATATGGAGTTTCCAGTTTTCATGTTCCCGCCCTGATTCTTCCCTCTTGCTTCTTAAGCAGCCTCAGCTGAACAATCAGTGCTCCTGAATCAAGCCTCAGTCAGTCTGTGACCTGACTCCTGAAACCTTGGACTTGTACTCCAGCTATTCCCTACTGAGGAACCTTGGAACACTTTTGGACTCTGGAAACCTGCTGTTTGGTGAATCCATGTTTGCAGAGGAATTACGGTACAGAGAAGAGATCCTGAACCTGCTTTGGAGATTTATTGTAGTGCTTGAAGTTACTCTGGCCTGCTGTGTCTCCTGTCGCTGTTCCTGCAAACTGTGTGAACTTTTCAGCATGCTTGTATGAAGTAATACAAGTCATTTCATTTCAACCTATGTCTCCTGTGTTTTCCTCGCACCCAAGCACAAGACGCTATAGGAACTGTACACTATACATGACAAGATTCAGGAGCCAATGTTTAGTGTCTGCTGGGTCTGGGAAAGCCGTGTCTGCTGTGACTGTGGATATCAGATGTCCGTTCAATACCTTATGTGATGACAGTGGTTGTGACTTCTCACAACCATTCCAGGTGAGCGCATTCCCTTAAAATTTTACTCTGGAGTGTTACCACAGGTAAACACTATTGTTTGTTGTTTTTTTTTTTCCTTTCCTCTTCCAGCACTTCTGCCTTAAAAGATCTGGAAGATGGAGGCCCGCATAAAGGAACTTTGCGGAGTGACTGATACAATCCTTTCAGATGTACAGACTTTAAAAACCCGTTTTGCAAGCCTACAGGACCTCACTAATCATAATTTGCAAGTGTTTGGACAGACTACCCAGGAATTGCGAGCCAGGATTGAGGCTCTAGAGGAACGAGCCCAGGCTCCTGCCATAACCCCGAGTTCTGGGATCCCCAAATTACCTCCTTTTCGTTTTGGCGGTGAACGTGAGAAATTCAGGGGATTTATTAATCAATGCAATTTATTTTTCTCTGCACATGCTTCACAATTTCCCACTGAACGATCCAAAGTGCTTACTATAATCATGTTGCTTACCAATAAGGCTTTGATGTGGGCAAACCCTCTGATTGAGACTGAGGATGATTGTTTGAATCACCTTGATGCTTTTATTTCAGCCATGGGGCAGGTGTTTGATGACCCCAATCGAGGTGCAACAGCTGAAGCAGCCATGTTAACTTTGCGCCAAGGTAAGCGTTCAGTAGCCGAATATGCCCTGGATTTCAGGAGATGGGCTCTTGATACCACTTGGGACACTTCCGCTAAAAAATCTATTTTTCGGAAAGGGTTGTCTCCACTGATTAAGGATGAACTTGCTCGTGACGACCCTCCCACTGCGTTAGGTGACTTTATTAACTATTGTATCCGTATTGATGCTCGTCTGACTGAACGCAGACAAGAGAGATGGTTCGAAAATAATCGCACTAACCTTTTACTACCTCCCTCCTCAGCTAAGGAACCTTTGAGTAGGATCACAAGGGAACCAGAACCTGAACCCATGCAGGTGGACTCTTTACAAAGACGGGTTAGTGATGCACGCAAAGAACATCGTATAAAGAAAAATCTATGTTTCTACTGTGGTAAGTCAGGGCACTTCATTATAAACTGCCCCAGCCGTTCTCGTAAGACTACTGCAGCAGTCATTCACTGTGAGTGTTGCGAGAGGAGCTCTGTCATGTCCGAGCCTCAGGCTCCAGAGAGATCTGCTGCAAGAGATCTTGATTTCTCGGACTTAAACTCTGTTAGTTCTGGGGACGATGACGGTATAAACGCTGCAATTTTTCAAGTTTCCTCAGCGGTGTCCCAGCTGAGTTGTAAAAGAAACAATTCTCATTGCTTCCTTTCCATCAAACTCTGGGTTGACTCAGTCTGGGTGTCTAGCTCTGCTATGATCGACTCAGGAGCAAGTGGAAATTTTATGGATATCTCCTTTGCTCTGAAACAGGGGATACGTTCAGTGAAGAAGGCTACTCATACAGTAACTGTGGATGGCTCTCTACTGACTTCTGGACCAGTGGATCAAGAAACAGAGCCTTTGAGGGTCCTTATGGGTAAAGATCATCAGGAGAAAATGTCTTTTTTGCTTATCTCTTCTCCCCACTTTCCCATTATTCTAGGGCTACCATGGCTGCAGGCGCAGAATCCTACGATTAACTGGGAGACCAAGGAATTACACTTTCCGGAGAAACAGATGAGTCAAGGAGTTTCAGCTTGCTCTGTTCCTAAAGGAACCATGTCAGTCCCTGAACTACCAGCTGTATACCAGGACTATGTGGATTTATGTGACAAGAAGAACGCTGATCAGCTTCCTCCTCACCGTCCATATGATTGTCCAATTGAATTATTGCCTGGAGCCGAGATACCTTTTGGTAAGATCTACCCCCTAGCGGGGCCCGAGCTAAAAGCTTTGAAGGATTATATAGACGAAAATTTAGCCAAGGGCTTCATACGCCCCTCTTCATCTCCCGCAGGTGCACCCATCTTCTTTGTGAAGAAGAAAGATGGATCTCTGAGACCCTGCATAGACTATAGGGAACTCAATAAGGTTACTATTAGAAACCGTTATCCATTGCCTTTAATCCCTGAGTTGTTGGAGAGAGTGCGGCATGCCAAAATTTTCTCTAAACTGGATCTCCGTGGGGCCTATAACTTGGTCCGTATTAGACCTGGGGATGAATGGAAGACTGCTTTCAGGTCACGCTATGGACACTTTGAATATCTAGTTATGCCTTTTGGTCTGAGTACCGCCCCAGCCACTTTCCAACACTTCGTGAATGATATCTTCAGGGATCTCCTAGATACATTTGTGGTGATTTATCTGGATGATATTCTAATTTTTTCTAACTCCACAGAGGAACATCATGGACATGTGAGAATGGTCTTAGAATGCCTAAGACAAAACCATCTCTACATCAAACTTGAAAAATGTGAATTCCATAGGACCGAAATTCAATTTCTGGGGTATGTACTATCTACGCAAGGGATTAGTATGGATGGAAGCAAGACCCAAGCCATCAAGGATTGGCCAATTCCTAGAAATGTGAAGGAGGTGCAGCGTTTCATCGGGTTTGCCAACTTCTATAGACGTTTCATTAAGAATTTTTCTGAGGTAGTGTCACCTATCACCCAACTTACCCGGAAACAGTCTAGGTTCTCCTGGACCCCGCAAGCTCAGGAAGCATTTTCCTGTTTAAAGGATAAATTTACCACCGCACCTATCTTAGTACATCCCAACCCCGAGCTTGCCTTCATAATAGAGGTGGATGCTTCAGACTGTCCGTTGGAGCTATACTCTCTCAGAGAACAGGTGAGAAGAATGTCTTGCATCCCTGTGCCTTCTTTTCCCAGCAGTTGTCTTCGGCTGAGAGGAACTACGATGTGGGCAATAGAGAATTGTTGGCCATTATTGCCGCCTTCAAGGAATGGAGACACCTTCTTCAGGGAGCTGCACAGCAAATAATCGTCCTGACAGACCATCGTAACCTTGAATTTATCAGGTCGGCTAAGTGCCTGACTCCTCGCCAGGCTCGCTGGAATCTTTTCCTAAACCAATTTAATTTTGTAATTTCTTATAGACCAGGATCGCGCAATGGAAAGTCTGATACACTCTCTAGGATTCATTCAGCAGAGACACGTCCACTTACTCCTCCTAAGACTATTCTTCCTGACTCTAGATTCCTGGGAGTGATTCATAATCAAGACCTACTTAAGGACATCAAGGAAGCATACCATGCAGATTCTTTGTTGGCTCAACCCCCAAGGGACGTAAGTCTTGTCTTTAAGAATGGTGTGTGGATTCAGGGACAACGTCTGTATATACCTGAAACAGTCAGATTGAGAGTATTGCAACTCATCCACGATTCCAAGATAGCCGGGCATAGGGGAATTCTAAAGACACAAGAATTTCTTTCTCGTTTCTTTTGGTGGCCCACTTACAGGAAAGATGTCTTAAACTATGTCACTTCATGTGAAGTCTGTGCAAGATGCAAAACACCTCGCTCCTCACCAACTGGTCTGTTGCAACCTCTTCCCACCCCATCCCGCCCGTGGGGATCCATTTCTATGGACTTCATTGTGGAGTTACCAACCTCTCAAGGGAAGAACACCATTCTAGTGGTGGTTGACCGTCTAACAAAGGCAGCTCATTTTATCCCTTGTGTCGGCTTACCCACTGAAAAACAGACATCAGACTTGATGATTAAGAATGTGTTTCGCTTACATGGAGTACCGGATGAGGTCATTTCGGATCGAGGGGTGCAATTCACTTCAAGGTTTTGGCAAAATTTCTGTGCAGCATTTGACATTAAAGTAAACCTTTCTTCTGCTTTTCATCCCCAGACTAATGGACAGACAGAACGAACCAATCAGACCCTGGAGCAGTATCTCCGCTGTTTTATCTGCCACCTACAGGATGATTGGGTGGATCTACTTCCACTGGCTGAGTTCTCTTATAACAACTCTCAGAGCGCCTCCACTAAGCAGTCTCCTTTTTACTCCAATCTAGGTTATCATCCTAACATTCTTCCTCGATTTCCCATAGATACGCCCTTGCCGGCAGTGGCTGAAAGAATCACTTCTTTACAAAAGAATATGGATCTTCTAAAGGAAAATCTAGAATTGGCTCAGGAAATGTACAAGAAAGCAGCAGATAAATTTCGTAAACCTGCACCAGCTTTCAAGGTAGGAGATTTGGTCTGGCTGTCAACCAGAAATCTTAAATTAAAGATTCCATCGTCTAAATTGGGACATAAGTACATTGGACCTTATAAGATCAATAAGATTATAAGTGCTGTTGCTTGTCGTCTTCAACTACCCAGAACTATGAGAATCCACCCTGTCTTTCATGTATCCCTACTAAAGGCTGCAACACCCAATACGTTTCCTGGACGTTCTTCTCCTTGCCCTGACCCAGTGCTGGTCGATGGTCAGGAAGAATTTATGGTGGAAAGGATTCTAGATTCCAGGTTGTACAGAAATCAGTTGCAATATTTGATTAAATGGCAGGGCTACCCAGTGGAGGACAACTCATGGGAACCAGTCAATAATGTAAATGCTCCTCGCCTGCTCCGCCAGTTTCATCAGAGGTACCCTGACAAGCCTGGTCTGAGGTCATCCGGAGGTTGTCCCTAAGGGGGGAGTAATGTAAGGTTCTTTGTCTCTGTTGACATGTTCCTTGAAACTCAGTTTTCCGTCGGCCATTTTGCTTTCTGTCTTTCTGCAGCTCTTGCCCTCAGTTAATATGGAGTTTCCAGTTTTCATGTTCCCGCCCTGATTCTTCCCTCTTGCTTCTTAAGCAGCCTCAGCTGAACAATCAGTGCTCCTGAATCAAGCCTCAGTCAGTCTGTGACCTGACTCCTGAAACCTTGGACTTGTACTCCAGCTATTCCCTACTGAGGAACCTTGGAACACTTTTGGACTCTGGAAACCTGCTGTTTGGTGAATCCATGTTTGCAGAGGAATTACGGTACAGAGAAGAGATCCTGAACCTGCTTTGGAGATTTATTGTAGTGCTTGAAGTTACTCTGGCCTGCTGTGTCTCCTGTCGCTGTTCCTGCAAACTGTGTGAACTTTTCAGCATGCTTGTATGAAGTAATACAAGTCATTTCATTTCAACCTATGTCTCCTGTGTTTTCCTCGCACCCAAGCACAAGACGCTATAGGAACTGTACACTATACATGACAGGCTGACTAAATACTTTTTTTTCCCAACTGTAGATGGGCCTTTTCTGGAGTGGACACGGGATGCTATTTTTAGGGTAGGGATGGCCAATAGCTATGGCCCCTTCCCAGTCTGAGAATACAAGTCCCGAGCTGTCTGCTTTAGCTAGGATGGTTGTCAAAAATGAAGGGTACCCCACGCTTTTAAAAAATTATTTATTTAAATAATGAAAAAAAAGACGTGGGAACCTTCTATTTTTGATAACCAGCCAAGATAAAGCTGACAACTGGGGGCTGCAGCTGTCACGGGTGTGTGAAATGCTACAGACAGTCGCTTTGTATCTGACTGCAGAAGGTCACTGTGTTTGGCATTGAAGATGCCTTCTTAATTCTTCTGACTTGTGTACCCAGTGGCAACCTCCCTGCAGCTATAATTAACACACATGGACCTGTGTGTTCATAGAATCTCAGCCTGCTTCATGGAGTGTTCAGTGATATTTACATTTTCCCTTGTGAAAGTTTTGAGCTATAACAGTCTGCTTACTTCCTCTCTGGTGCTGTTGGAGGACATTCCGTGTTACCTTTCTGAGTCTGCTCAAGCTAAGTTGATTCCCCATTTTCTGTCTCCTTCCTTCTCTTTAGTGTATAGTGGGGACTGACCAGTGCTCATAACCCCCTTCCCTGTTCAGGTCATAGCTCTAGGGATATACAGGGCTTAGGTTCCTGCTCGGCGATTGGTGTGGAACCAATATAGGGATGGTAGGAGAGGCAGGGTGCTTTTAGATCTGCCTAGGGCTCTCCACTCCCCCTTTCCCTAGCGTTTGGGCTTCCTTCCCCTCGTGTTGCAATTAGTCTTCCCACACTGTACGTGACATAATCGCCGGCTGTGCACATTTAGGAAAAAAAAAATGCCACGTGGTTTTATTTATGTGTGTTTTTTTCCCTTTGGTGTGTTTTATTTTAGTGAGAGTGGTCGTTCATGTGCCTGCCAGTATGCGATAGGCATACTTCCAACTAGATTCCGACTTGGTGTGCACGGCCTTGCGCAATTCATTGGTATTGTGCGAGACCGCACACATCAAGTCAGATGTGGCCGAAAGTCTACATATCACATATTTGCAATCACATGACGCCTTGCTGTTGTTACCAGCACCAGAGAATACTAAGAGTGTGCGATGTGCGTGCTGTGAGGAGTTAAGAAGTCTTCAGTCACATGCCGTGACTGCAGACTTCTGTGACAAACCAAGTCAACCGTTAAGGGCTACAAATTGCATATGAGGAGGTCTGAAATTTTAATATGTTATGGAGATTGCAGCCTGAAGCTTAGCACAATATTATTAACTAAAGGTAATTAAATTTGTAAATATAATTTTTTCTATATCAAAGATGTCCATCCATAGCCTTCAATGTACAGATGTAGCATTTCTGAAAGTGACAAAGATATCACGATGCAGTAAAATGTCCCAATGTAGAAAAGTATAACACCTGGCTATGCAAAATCAATGGCTGTTCATGTGTTGATTATTTTCTGCATTGTGATAACCTTCTTGTGTGTTCGCTTAAAGGAGTTGTCCAGGACAATTTTTTTTTCATTGTGGGCATAAGTACTCACAGACAGGTAGGTTGCTTCTTACCTGCAAGCTATGCCCGATAATAATCTCCACTGGCACAGAGTGGTCACAGATTGCTTTTGTCAGAGGTTCAGCTTCTTTTCCTCTGCTCTTTTGACATAGGGTGACTAACAATGTCATGCTGATTGACAGCCGTCTCCCTGCTGCATAGCTGTGGAGAGCCGACTGTCTATCAGCATGACGTCTGCAGTCACACTCGGTTGACAGAGCAGCACGGAAGAGGAAGAGCTGTGCTGTTAACTTTCAGCAGCTGAAATTGCCAGCAGGAGTGATCGGTGACCGCTCTATATCGACCCCAGGTAGAACACGCAGGTAGTTAGCAACTCCCTGCCTTTTAATTTTTAGACCTATATTTAAAAACAAAGTCCTGGATAACACATTGTAGTATATACTATGCAGTCTCTTAGGCCACGTTCACACGTTCAGTATTTGTTCAGTATTTCTCATCAGTATTTGTAATCCAAAATCAGGAGTGGAACAATCAGAGGAAAAGTATAATAGAAACACGTCACCACTTCGGTATTTTTCACCCACTCCTGGTTTTGGTTTACAAATACTGATGTAAAATACTGACCAAAGACTGAGTGTGTGAACGTGACCTTAAGATAAGTATTACACCATCTAAATACCTCATTCAAAAAGTCTAAATGTTTTTGCTGCTGGAATCTCTAACGCCAACCCAGCATTTACAGTACATAAGGATAAGATTTGTTTGTTATAATTTAACACTCGCTCCTATCTTCAGAAATATAAATCAACATCCCTCATTTGCATTCATCAGCAGTTTTAGTAATATACTGTGCCGTTAATATATTATTGCAGTATTTTTTGAAAGCGAATGGTACATAATCATTAACTTTCCTTGTGAATTAATTGCTGATTGGACAAACATTCATTATAATGTCTGATCATTAATAGCGTTCAACAATTAAACAATGTAAAATATGGCTATCAATTCTGCACACTAGTAGAGACAGAAAAAGAGCTAACAGCATATAAAACATACCTAAAAGTATATATATATATATGTAATACTAAATACAAAATCTATACACTATGCACATATTAAACAAAAATACAAATAATATTTGTGTAAAGATCTACTTTTAGTTTAGATAATCAGCGACACTACTTATATCTTTCTTCAGAAATAAGCTGTCACAGATTATTACTGCTGGAAGTTAGCTAAAATGAAAATAAAATGAGCACATACCCTGTAGTACGTTAATAGTAACTACATGTAAATAACATAGAGTACTTAGTCACCACTACTTTGATCAAAAAAGCATCCCACCGAGACAAAGTCTACCTTATCGGGATGGTTCTATCTTCTAGTAATAAAACTTCATCTTGTGTCAGTCGACCTCAGTATAGGCTGAGACAGAGCAGGACCCAGACCTTACTGTTCAGACACCTACCCATGGGAAGTTACATAGATGAAATTCTATGATGAAACTAGATGAAACTAGCTCAAAAAAGGGACACACCCATGTTCGTACAAAGTTTAAGAAACTTGCACTCTGACTCAAAAACTTAAACATTGTAAAAAATTTTAATTTTTATTTTGTATTACTTTTTTATATTTTTTTAATGTAATTATTTTATTACACTAGCCTTAAACCCAACTTCAGCACTACCCAAACCTAATTCTAACCCTAGTCCTAGAGATAACAGAAATCATTGGGCAACCAAGGAGGATAGATGAAGGAGACATACGCCAGGTACAACAGAGGCAGGGAACACTATCAAAAGGTCTGAGACACTTTTATTAGACCCTCCCAGCACCCAAGCCCTGATGCCCGGTGTAGTCTGATAAGGAGAGAAATGTTTTTGAAGATGGTGAAGGAGTACCCAGCCGATCGTACAGAGTCCTCAATGATTCCAAGTATTGGGTATCCAATCTGGACACGTGGCATAAATTGTCCCTCTACGCGTTGGAGGTGTTGGCCTATCCTGCCGCTAGAGTTTTGTCAGATTGGGTTTTTAGAGCTGTCATGGGCATAATCACTGATAGGCGCATCCGCCTGTCAACTGAAAATAATGACAGGCTGACTCTTATCAAAATGAAAAAACCTTTATTGGCCCATACTTCCCAACCCAACTCAGAGAAAGATATTTAAACAAATTTTAGACAGCATGTGTTGTAAGTACTTGGAAAAGAGTACAGTAATTAAACAGAGTAAAGGGTATGCCACACTAAACAACATCGCTAACGGGATCGCTAAAAAAGTCACTATTTAGCGATCCCGTTAGCGATGTTGTTGTGTGCGGCATCTGTCAGCGACGAGCTCCCTGCTGAGATCCTGCTGTGATCTCGCTCGTCGCTGGAATCGTTCCGGACCCTATTTTATCGTCGGCGCTCCCGCTGGGTAAGTATTATCGCTGAGTGTGGCACCTTTTCTTAGCGATTTAGCGGTACTTTTGTACCGCTAAAGTCGTTAAGGAGATCGCTAACCGCGACAGCGTCCTTAACGATATCGCTAAGTTAAGCCGCAGTTAGCGATATAGAAACAATCCCGCTAGCGATCGCATTAGTATGCGTCGTTATCGTTATCGCTAGCGGGATTGTTTAGTGCGGCAGTACCTTAAGCATGGGCTTGTAGCAAACAAGTCATGCCAGACTAATCTAATGTCCTTCTATGATAGAATCACTGACTGGATGAATCAGGGAAATGTGATAGACATAGTATACCTAGATTTCATCAAAGCATTTGATAAAGTTTCTAATACTATCCTTATTGAAAAAAATGACCAAGTATGGGAATGACAAGATTACGGTTTGGAGGATTCATAACTGGCTCAGTGATTGTATTCAAAGAGTGGTAATAAATGGTTGCACATCCAATTGGAAGAGTATTTAAAGTGTGTTACCACAAGGCTCTGTCCTACCCCATTGTTGTTCAACATTTTTATAAATGATCTAGATAAGGGAACTGAAGGTAAACTGATCAAATCTGCAGACGATGCAAATCTAGGAGAGATAGCTAAAACTAGAGAAGACAGAGAAAAGATTCAGAAGGATCTAGATAAGCTTGAACAATGGGTTAAAAACAGAAACGCATGAGCCCTGCGCATATAAGCTGTTCTATGCTGTGTCCACATTGGACATTTCCTTTCTGAATCCTGCTCATACAGGTATTATACATATGACCAGGTTTTTAAATACATCAGATAGGGACTACATACATTAGTCAGGGACTGCTCTTGATGATTTGGTAGAGCAGCTTAATATAATTTTTTTGCAAAAAACTTATTAACCAAATACCCTTGTTTTCCATTTTTTTATTGCCACTTGCCGTTTACTGTTATATTATATTCTTTTTGCAACAGAGTATTTTTGGTCTTGCTGTGCTTTTTTTGTGTTCAAGCTTGAACAATGGGCAGCGACTAATAGGATAGAATTTAACCCCTTCATGACCCAGTCTATTTTGACCTTAATGACCTGGCCATTTTTTGCAATTTTGACCAGTGTCCCTTTATGAGGTAATAACTCAGGAACACTTCAACGGATCCTAGCGATTCTGAGAAGGTTTTTTTGTGACATATTGGGCTTCATGTTAGTGGTAAATTTAGGTCAATAATTTTTGCATTTATTTGTGAAAAAATTGGAAATTTGGAGAAAATTTTGAAAATTTTGCAATTTTCAAAATTTGAATTTTTGTTCTGTTAAACCAGAGAGTTTTGTGTCCCAAAATAGTTAATAAATAACATTTTCCACATGTCTACTTTACATCAGCACAAATTTGGAAACAAATTTTTTTTTGTTAGGAAGTTATAAGGGTAAAAAGTTGACCAGCGAGTTCTAATTTTTACAACAAAATTTACAAAACCATTTTTTTTAGGGACCACCTCACATTTGAATTCAGTTTGAGGGGTCTATATGGCTGAAAATGCCCAAAAGTGACACCATTCACTGTTCAAAACCACATTCAAGAAGTTTATTAACCCTTCAGGTGTTTCACAGCAGCAGAAGCAACATGGAAGGAAAAAATGAAATGTAACTTTTTAGTCACAAAAATGATGAATTAGCAACAATTTTTTTTCCCAAGGGTAAAAGGAGAAAGTGGACCCCAAAAGTTGTTGTCCAATTTGTCCTTAATACGCTGAAACCCCATATGTGGGGGGAACCACTGTTTGGGTGCACGGCAGGTCTCGGAAGAGAAGGAGCGCCATTTGACTTTTTGAATGGAAAATTAGCTCCAATCATTAGCGGACATCATGTTGCTTTTGGAGAGCCCCTGTGTGCCTTAAATTTGGAGCTCCCCCACAAGTGATCCCATTTTGGAAACTAGACCCCCCCAAGGAACTTATCTAGATGCATAGTGAGCACTTTAAACCCCCAGGTGCTTCACAAATTGATCCGTAAAAATGAAAAAGTAAATTTTTTCACAAAAATTTTCTTTTGGCCTCAATTTTTTCATTTTCACATGGTCAACATGATAAAATGGATTCTAAAATTTGTTGAGCAATTTCTCCTGAGTACACCGATACCTCATATGTGGTCATAAACCACTGTTTTGGCACACGGCAGGGCTTGGAAGGGAAGGAGCGCCATTTGACTTTTTGAATGGAAAATTAGCTCCAATCGTTAGCGGACACAATGTCGCATATGGAGAGCCCTTGGGTGCCTAAACATTGGAGCTCCCCCACAAGTGACCCCATTTTGGAAACTAGACCCCCCAAGGAACTTATCTAGATGTGTGGTGAGCACTTTGAACCCCCAAGTGCTTCACAGAAGTATATAACGCAGAGCGGTGAAAATAAAAAAATATTTTTTTTCCTCAAAAAATGATTTTTTAGCCCGCAATTTTTTGTTTTCACAAGGGTAACAGGAGAAATTGGACCCCAAAAGTTGTCCAGTTTGTCCTGAGTACGCTGGTACCCCATATGAGGGGGAACCACTGTTTGGGCACACGTCGGGGCTCAGAAGGGAAGTAGTGACGTTTTGAAATGCAGACTTTGATGGAATGGTCCGCGGCGTCATGTTACGTTTGCAGAGCCCCTGATGTGCCTAAACAGTAGAAACCCCCCACAAGTGACCCCATTTTGGAAACTACACCCTCACAAGGAAGTTATCTAGATGTATGGTCAGCACTTTGAGCCCCCAAGTGCTTCACAGAAGTTTATAACGCAGAGCCGTGAAAATAAAAAATAATGTTTTTTCCACAAAAATAATATTTTAGCCCCAAATTTTTTATTTTCCCAGGAGAAATTAGACCCCCAAAGTTGTTGTGCAATTTTTCCTGAGTACGCTGATACTGTATCGACCCGCCACCACAATTGTGGATTACCAGGGCAATGGGGTACTCAGAGCCAAGCCCATGGAAGTCTATGGGGTTGTCACGGGTAGCGGTGGCTCGGTCTGTGGCCCTGGCGGTCTGGCGTATGTTGGGGGGAATATTTACAGGGGATTTGATATATTTACAGTTCGTGACGCCACCTGTAGTCTCTGGTAATTTGTACCAGCGCCGCTGTAGATCTCTGAGGGGATGGTGAGGCAGCTAGATGTCGGGTCCCCTACAGGTGGGACTCTTCCCTCAGGTCGATAGTTATGGTGGGGTTGTGCAGGCATGCAATTAAATAACTCAGTCTCACACCGTCAGCGTCTTTCCATACCTTTTACTTGTAAGATGGTTAGGCAGGTCCCAGGAGGCTGATGGGGTTGATGGAGGATGAGTTTTGAGGCAACGGCTGAGCAAGTTAGGGGCCTCCTTAACTTTCCAATGATGTTGAGTCCAACCAGCGTAAAGCGTAGTTCCCTCTTGAAACTCCAGCTTCTCCAAAGCTGTACTGCCCGGTCAGTTTTGTGGTCGGAGCCTTCCTTTGAGAGAGCTGAGTTCCTGTTTTTGCTGATCAGGCTCAAGGTTCTCACTCTCCCTGACCCCTGTTACGTACCGACACTCCAAGGGCTGCTTTCTGTAACCTAAGGTCCAGTAAGCCTCTGGTTCTTTTACCACTATGCGTGAAGCTATAGTGACACTTCGGTCTCCAGTGACCGGTGACAATGTGCAGGATACTTCAATCCTAAAGCACTTCTGAATTCCTTCCACTGTGCCCTTCGACTTGCTCAAACTCTCAATCTCAGCACTGACTAGGCTAAGGTGAACTGGCTCACCTGTACTAGCCTCCACTACTGTACTGTCTCTCTGAATCGACAGGAATCTTGGTGCTCCAGACAGGCACTCCTTCTCTCTCCCTCCACCTCAGGAGACACTACCAGACTCTCCTGTGCTCAAAACCACACCCCTCTACACCCCTGCTGGGTGTGTCCGAAGTGTATGTGATGTCATGTAGAGCCCTTAACCGTTACCTCTCCACTCATCCTCCTGGTATTGTGTACCTTAAATACCAGGGCTACACATTCCCCCATGGTAAAAGACAGCACTCCCGGGCTGTGAAATACAAAGAGACATTTTGTTTATGCATTACAATAAACATTAACTCGTCCCATCCGGGAGGTAAGGATTTCTTGAACGTTGCAATCAAAACATTAAATATAGAAAAATACAAAATATTAAATAGACATTCTCATATACATAGAGACAAAATTCTTGTGAAGGACCCGCACCAAACCTTCAACGTGGGTCCTGGGTGGGCTGCAGGACATCTGAATGCAGACCTCACTCAGTGCCTCACCATACGGGTTTTATGTTCAGAGGTAAGTCAAGGCTTCGTGTGAAACCATTATAATGCACCTTAGTGCAACTATTTACAAGATACAGTTTTTGGGCTGGCTCAGTCCTCAGCCTCTGAGTCCATTATAAGACACAATAAGGAAAAGACACATATATATATACTTTTTACAATATTCACATTAGTTTGTTATAATTACTGCTGGTATCGAATGGGTATCTTCCCTTTTGTGATTCGCTCTGATCTACGTGGAGTAGCTTCAGGTATATTAAGTTGTGATCTGTCTGCACTGCGTAACGGCAAACTATAGAACTGCCTCAATCTTTCTATGGATCTGGCAAGCGTACTGATGGCTGGGCGGTGTGAGTCAGCTTCACCAGGGGATCCCATAGCATGGGGCGCTGCTTCAGATGATCCTTCTTGAGATTCCGTAGGTTGAGGTGTTGCTGGAATGGGTAACTCCTGAACGGGCTCAACTGGCACCACGGGCACAACTGGAGGTAGAACTTCCTCTTGTGGCTGATAAAACTGCAACACCGGAACTATTACAGCATCTCCCAGTCGGGGCCAATCCGCAGGAAAATCTCCCAGATCCGTGTGTATGACCTCTTCCTTTCTTTCTTCTTGATTGATGACAGGGTTCTTTTCACAAAGCTTTAAGGGTTCTGGACACAATTTCAAATGGTCTCTGGACACAGTGGTTATTGTTCTTCCTCCGTCCTTACTGATGATACAAACTTTTCTGTTGTCATATTTGGAATCTTGTACGACGTAGGGTTCTTGCTCCCACTGGTTATCCAATTTGTGTATCTTCCTTTTTCTTTTAATACTACTCTCCAGGCATCAAAGGCTTGGCAGGAGCATTTCTGTTGTAAATATCTTCCTGTTTCTCCCGTGCCTTGTTGAGACTTTCTTCTACGCAGACTTGCACTCGTCTGTATTGCTCTTGCCGATTGATGTCCCAGTTTTCAATGGCGTCGTCTGCCTCCGGTTCTACCACTCCAAGTTCTAAATCCATTGGTAGTCTTCCGGGCCTTGCTCTCATAAGATAGGCTGGAGTGCAGTTAGTGGAACTTACAGGTATATGGTTATACAAATCAACCAAATCAGGTAGTAAATCCGGCCATCGATTCCTGTCTTCCAACGGTATGGATCTCAACAAATCAAGGACGATATGGTTCATTTTTTCGCAAAGACCGTTGGTTTGAGGATGGTATGGTGTTGTTCTAATTTTCTTACACCCATACATGTGACAGAACTTCCTTGAATAGATCAGCTTCGAAAGCAGGTCCCTGATCGGTTAATACTTGCTCCGGATACCCATGCGGTCTGCAGAAGCTTGCTTGAAAGGTTTTCGCTGCCGTCACTGCGGTCTGGTCCTTAACTGGAACAACCACCAGAAATCTGGAGTAATGGTCCACCATGGTCAGGCGTATGAGTATCCAGATCTACTTGGCGACATTTGACGTGGTCCAGGGCCACAATCTCCAGGGGACGAGTCGTCCGGATAGGTTGCAGGGGTGCCTTCTGACTACCGTAGTCCTTCCTTCTGAGACCACAGGGTCCACAGTTCCGACACCACCTCTCAATGGAGCTGCGCATCCCTACCCAGTAGAACCGGCACCTCAACAGGGTCTCCAGCTTCCTCCAGCCAAAGTGTCCTGCTTGATCGTGGTATGCTTCCAACACCATTGGACGTCTGCCTTGGGGACCACTATTTGCCAGACCATCTCATGGGTTCTGGGGTTGACGTATCTCCTGCACAACTTCTCACGGTATAGGAACAACCTGCTTTTCTCGTTCCACAGGAGCTTTGCTGACATAGGTGCATCCTTTTCCAAGGAGGAACCTTCCTGTCTTAACAACTCCTTGATGCGGCTGACCACTGGATCACTGTCCTGAGTCTCTTTCCAGCTGTGATGGGGTAAAGGGATTTAAGTTGCACCATACTGCTTTCTGTTGACTCGATGCTCGTGGACTACCCCATTTCGATGGAACGCAGGTAGCTCAATTTCTTCCAGGTCGTCCGATTCTTCTTCCGTGTCAGAGTCATGCGGCATTCGGGACAATGCGTCAGCATTAGCATTCTTTCGACCTGCCCGGTACTTGATAGTAAACTGGTAATTGGACAACCGAGCCATCCATCGCTGCTCCATGGCCCCAGCTTGGCGGTTTCCAGGTGCGTTAAGGGGTTGTTATCTGTAAACGCAGTGAACTGATTGGAGGCCAGATAATGCTTAAATCTTTCAGTAATGGCCCAGACCAGCGCCAGAAACTCCAGCTTGAAGCTGCTATAATTTTCCGGATTCCTCTCAGTTGGCCTGAGTTTTCTGCTGCATAGCGATGACTTTTTCTTGGCCATTCTGCTTCTGACTGAGAACTGCTCCCAAACCTTCATTACTGGCGTCGGTGTACAACAGGAACGGTTGGCTGTAATCAGGATACGTCAAGATCTCATCACCGTAAGGATCTCTTTCATCTTTTGGAATGCTTCAGCCTGTTCTTTACCCCATTGAAGGGAGGTTTCTGCTCTTTAGGGATTGGCCTACTGGGAGGTCCTGTAAAGGGCTGCCTTCTTCGTGTAATCTTTCACGAACCTTCTGTAGTAACCCGTTAATCCCAGGAACTGTCGCACTTCCTCTGAAGGTTCTTCGGCTCCGGCCACTTCTGGATGGCAGTGACTTTCTCTGGGTCCGGCGCTACTCCTTCCGAACTGACGATGTGCCCCAAGTATTGTACCTTCTGTTTGAGTAGATGACATTTTGAGGGTTTTAACTTCATCCCGTACCTGGACAGGGATCAAATACTTCTGCCAGGTGCTTCAGATGGTCCTCATATGTCTTGGAAGTACACGATGACGTCGTCTAAGTATAGCAGCACGGTTTCGAAATTGAGATGTCCCAGCAGTTTCCATCACTCTCTGAAATGTTCCTGGGGCACTCTGAGCCCAAACGGCATTCTGTCGAACTCACAGAGCCCCATTGGGGTGGTGAAAGCCGTTTTCTCACGATCCTCCTCAGCCACAGCCACTTGCCAGTAACCACTAGTCAGATCGAGGGTAGAAAAGTAGTTAGCCGTTTTCAGAGCAGCTAATGATTCCTCTATACGTGGTAACGGGTATGCATCCTTGTGTGTTATGCGGTTCACCTGCCTGTAATCCACACACATTCTCATACTACCATCTTTCTTTTTAACCAGAACTAGAGGGGCTGCCCAGGGGCTACAACTATCCCTTATCACCCCGGCTTCTTCATATCATGAACATTTCTTTAGCCTTCTGATAATGAGCTGGAGGTATGGGCCTATACCGCTCTTTGATGGGAGGATGACTGCCTGTAGGGATATGATGTTGTACTCCCTTAATTATCCCAAAATCAAGTGGATTCTTGCTAAACACTTGGGCGTACTCTTGCACCACCCGTAATACCCCTTGCTTCTGGTGAGCGGGAGTGGTGTCCGTCCCAACATGGAGCTGCTGACACCATTCCGCCACCTGGGTTGCGGGTCATTTCCTCCGCTATTTGGCGGGAGTCTAAGGACTCAGCCGGGAGAATAGAATTATTGTCGACAGCATGTAGTTTAGCAATGGTTGCATAACGGGGTAAGTTTACCTCATCATCTCCCCAATTGAGAAGCCGTACCGGTACTCTTCCATTCACCACTTCTACTACTCCCCTAGCAGTCATAAGTGTAGGTCTATGTTCTGAATGGTGGGGTTCTACTACAGCTTGGTAATTCTGTCCTCTCAGACCTATGGCTGCCCTGCACCAGATGATCATTTCACTCATTGGGGGTATCACAATAGGATCCGAGTCAGTGACCCGTACATTACCAATTTCGCCGTCTGTAAGCTTCGCTTGCTGCTGACACACCAGGGCCCGGATCTCTCTTTGGATTACTCCTTTCTGCCTTGGTCGGGCAATCTCAGCGAGCTGTTGGAGCAAGAACACAACTTCTCCCAAACAATTACCGATAATGTTAGTGCCCAAAATTATATTTAAACCGTTCTCCTCATTTACAGTCTTTACTACCAGAAGCCCCTGGTCCTTCAACTCCTCTCTGCCCACCTTTACATCTACACATTTTGTCCCGAGTACTTCTACAGGAAGACCATTAGAAGCATACACGGTAAAGTCAGGGCTCGGGGGTTTAAGACTGTCCATTGACCAGTACTTAGTATATAGGGCATCAGGTATTAGGGTCACCTGGGACCCAGTGTCTAACAATGCCGGAACTGCAATACCATCTAGAATGATAGACAGGTAGGGTCGCCCACCCACATACCTGCGGTTCCAGTCTAGGGGGCCTGACGGGTATTCTCCTGGGTGTTGGCCCTTGGACCCAGGTTCTGCCCGTTTAAAGGACACTGTGGAGACATATGACCTTTCCGGTTGCATCGATAACAGAGATCTCTCGACGAGGAGGGTGTTGATCAGAGGTCGCTCCTGGGGGTGGCGTTGTCCTCCTCCGGGGGGGCGACGTCTTCCTTCTTCTCCGGTGCATCCACGGGACGTCTTCTGGGCAGTCAGCTAACAAGATCTTCCCTTCCTCCTCTTTCCGCAGCTGCAGGGCACTCATCACAGCAGCCAGATTTTTAGTCAGCTGGCGCACCTCTGAGCGCAGACAATCCAATTCATGGGAGGTGTCACCTGCGCTTTGGCTTCTGCCACTACGGGGAACAGGGGGGTTACTGCCGGTTCCAGAGTGACTTCAGCCTGATGATGTTGGGTTGCCACCTCAGGTTTGCCCAGGGGCCGCAGCCCTTTTATTGCCATGTCCTTTAGGGCATCAAAGGTAGCATCCGGATGGTCTAAGGACCACCAATTTACAGTTCTGCGTTCCTCTTGGGATCTCAATCCCTGTATAAATTGCTCTTTCAGCATCTTATTCTCATCGATAGCATTTAAATTATTAATCTGCTTAAGAGCTCTCAGGGCTCCTTGTAGTCGGCAAGCGTAGTCCCGGATACTGTCACCTGGCTGTTGTGAACAGTGATAGAAGGCCATCCGGAGATCCGTTTCTGTGTGGTCTTCAAATATGGCATGCAGCTTAAGGAAGATCGCAGGTACCGACTCCTGATCAACGGTATCCCAAGTCTCCACTTCCCTCTCAGCAGCGCCAGTTAGCTGCCCTATTAGCACAGCAGCTTTTTGTCTCTCAGGCATGGAGTACATTTCTAGGATGCTGCATAACTTCCGCTTGAAGCCTGCTAATGTGCCTGGCTCACCGCTGTACTGGGGAAGCCATTTCGCCCCAGGCATATATGGGAGCGTTAGTGGCATGATCGGGACTACCGGACTGGGTGCGGGGCCTGCGCCCCCATCTGGCGCTACAATACCAGGCGGTGCGGGATTGGGGCCTCTGGCTGGGGCCGCACTGTCAGCCGGTTGTTGTGACATCTTAGCGCCCCCTTGGTTAAACGGAGCCTACCGGTTTCAGACGCTGCTATTTCACAGGCACAGCAGTGGGAACAGGACCTTCGTCGCAGGCGCTCTGATGTCAGAGCGTTCACTTCCTGTTGCAGGACCTGCCGCTGAGTCAGAGCCGGGGGCGTGTCCAAGACTTTGCGCGCTCTTTCAGGTACGCCCACCTTCTTCTCCAGCGCCTTAGGGCGCGAATCTGGCGCAAATATGGCGGTATTTGGCGCCAAACAACAGCAACAGTCTTTTTCACCAAAACACTCCACAGGCACACAGGGCTCGCAATGCTGCAAGTTTCGTATCCTGTTCGTGACGCCAAGTTTTGTATCGACCCGCCACCACAATTGTGGATTACCAGGGCAATGGGGTACTCAGAGCCGAGCCCATGGAAGTCTATGGGGTTGTCACGGGTAGCGGTGGCTCGGTGTGTGGCCCTGGCGGTCTGGCGTATGTTGGGGGGAATATTTACAGGGGATTTGATATATTTACAGTTCGTGACGCCACCTGTAGTCTCTGGTAATTTGTACCAGCGCCGCTGTAGATCTCTGAGGGGATGGTGAGGCAGCTAGATGTCGGGTCCCCTACAGGTGGGACTCTTCCCTCAGGTCCATAGTTATGGTGGGGTTGTGCAGGCATGCAATTAAATAACTCAGTCTCACACCGTCAGCGTCTTTCCATACCTTTTACTTGTAAGATGGTTAGGCAGGTCCCAGGGAGGCTGATGGGGTTGATGGAGGATGAGTTTTGAGGCAACGGCTGAGCAAGTTAGGGGCCTCCTTAACTTTCCAATGATGATGAGTCCAACCAGCGTAAAGCGTAGTTCCCTCTTGAAACTCCAGCTTCTCCAAAGCTGTACTGCCCGGTCAGTTTTGTGGTCGGAGCCTTCCTTTGAGAGAGCTGAGTTCCTGTTTTTGCTGATCAGGCTCAAGGTTCTCACTCTCCCTGACCCCTGTTACGTACCGACACTCCAAGGGCTGCTTTCTGTAACCTAAGGTCCAGTAAGCCTCTGGTTCTTTTACCACTATGCGTGAAGCTATAGTGACACTTCGGTCTCCAGTGACCGGTGACAATGTGCAGGATACTTCAATCCTAAAGCACTTCTGAATTCCTTCCACTGTGCCCTTCGACTTGCTCAAACTCTCAATCTCAGCACTGACTAGGCTAAGGTGAACTGGCTCACCTGTACTAGCCTCCACTACTGTACTGTCTCTCTGAATCGACAGGAATCTTGGTGCTCCAGACAGGCACTCCTTCTCTCTCCCTCCACCTCAGGAGACACTACCAGACTCTCCTGTGCTCAAAACCACACCCCTCTACACCCCTGCTGGGGGTGTCCGAAGTGTATGTGATGTCATGTAGAGCCCTTAACCGTTACCTCTCCACTCATCCTCCTGGTATTGTGTACCTTAAATACCAGGGCTACACAATACCCCATATGTTGGGGTAAACCACTGTTTAGGTACACGTCGGGGCTTGGAAGGGAGGGAGCAACATTTGCCTTTTTGAGCGCAAAATTGGCTGGAATTAATGGTAGCGCCATGTAGCATTTAGGAAGCCCCTGATGTGCCTAAACAGTGGAAACCCTTCAATTCTAACTCCAACACACCCCTAACCACAACCCTAACCCCAACACACCCGTAACCCTAATCCCAACCCTAACCATAACCCTAACCACAAGCCTAACCCTAATCCCAACCCTAACTGCAACACACCCCTAACCCTAATCTTAACCCTAATCCCAACCCTAACCCTAATTCCAACCCCAACCCTAACCCTAATTCCAAAACTTCCTCTGTTCCTAGTGTCATACAGTAGGGGACCTGATTTTAATATAGTTTGCAGCATCTAGTGTGTTATAGAGACCTGATCCATAGGCCACAAAAATTCCTCTGTTATTAATGTCATACAGTAAGGGACCTGACTTTAAAATAGTTTGCGACATCTAGTGTGTTATAGAGGCCTGATCCATAGGCCACAAAAAAAATTTCTGTTATTAACGTCGTATGGTAAGGTGCCTGACTTAAAATCGTTTACATCATCTAGTGTGCTATATTGGCCTGCTCCAGAGGTCACAAAAAATTATTCTGTTATTAACGTCATACAGTAATGGACCTGACTTTAAAATGTTTGTAGCATATAGTGTGTTATAAAGGCCTGATCTAGAAGCCACAAATTTTTTTCTGTTCCTAGTGTCATACACTAGGGGATCTGACATTAAAATAGCTTGTAGCATCTAGTGTGTTATAGAGACCTGATCCATAGGCCACAAAAAAATCTTCTGTTATTAACGTCATACAGTAAGGGACCTGACTTTAAAATAGTTTGTAGCATCTAGTGTGTTATAGAGGCCTGATCTAGAGGCCACAAAACTTCCTCTGTTCCTAGTGTCATACAGTAGGGGACCTGAATTTAATATAGTTTGCAGCATCTAGTGTGTTATAGAGACCTGATCCATAGGCCACAAAAAAATCTTCTGTTATTAACGTCATACAGTAAGGGACCTGACTTTAAAATAGTTTATAGCATCTAGTGTGTTATAGAGGTCTGATATAGAAGCCACAAAAATTCTTCAGTTACTAACGTCATACAGTAGGGGACCTGACTTTAAAATAGTTTGTAGCAGCTAGTGTGTTGTAGAGGCCTGATCCATAGGCCACAAAAAAATCTTCTGTTATTAACATCATACAGTAAGGGACCTCACTTTAAAATAGCTTGTAGCATCAAGTGTTTTATAGAGGCCTGATCCATAGGCCACAAAAAAATCTTCTGTTATTAACATCATACAGTAAGGGACCTCACTTTAAAATAGTTTGTAGCATCAAGTGTTTTATAGAGGCCTGATCCATAGCCACAAAAAATTCTGCTGTTATTAACATCATACAGTAGGGGACCTGACTTTAAAATAGTTTGTAGCATCTATTGTTATAGAGGCCTGATCCAGAGGCCTCAAAAAATTCTTCTGTTATTAACGTCATACTACTAGTAGGAGACCTGACCTTAAAATAGTTTGTAGCATCTAGTGTGTTATAGACGCCTGATCTAGAGGCCACAAAAATTCTTCTGTCCCTAGTGTCATACAGTAGTGGACCTGAATTTAAAACAGTTTGCAGCATCTAGTGTGTTACAAAGGCCTGATCCAGAGGCCACAAAAAATTCTTCTGTTCCTAGTGTCATACAGTAGGGGACCTTGTTTGTACCATAACTTCTTTGTCATACAGGCCTCATCCACACTCAAGCAATTCTTTTTTCTGTAACTAACACGATACAGCACGCCATATTTCAACTTGGAATTTACTGTCTCTGAAATTCAGTTGTTTGCAGAGGTGGCGCATTTAAAATCTAATTTTTTGTTGCTAATACTGTGCTCCTACCACACTATCTGAGCAGCATGACTGGGAAAAAGTCAGGATGTGGCAGAAGGGAAGTTAGGCTTGGTGTTCAAGGTGTACGTGGGGTAGGTGGTAATGTTTGTGAAAGCACTAGTGAAGCAACGTCACGCCCTATGCAAAGACAGCTGACAACTTACGTTACTGGACAGGCTACACCACTACCTTTCTTTGGCAGACGCACAGCAGTATGCCTTGTCAATGCTGCCCATAAACAGCATGTACTCAAGTGGATGGCAAGCGCAGCTTCAAGTGGCCTCTCCTCCTCTTCCCACCCAGTACAGTCCACAGAGGTGGCACCCAAATTCACTCTTGCTTCCCCAACGTCCCAACTATCCAACCATTCAACTGATGGATAAGTCTGAAAAGCTGTTCACACATTCTATGCCATATTCATCAGAAGTGTACTCAAAAGCTTTACAGAGTCAAGAGGAGGAAACCTGCACCGATGCCCAAAATTCTTTTAGCTTGGATCCGGGGCAGGACGAAGTACAGTCCGAACAGGATCCTGACTCTTGTCATCAGACGTTAACCCTTGGGGGGAGGTGATCCTCATGAGACTCAGATATCTTAGGCTCACGCAGACTGTCCTGTGCTGCCAGGGCAAGAAGAGGAGGAGGGTGACTCCAAGGGTGAGGAATGTGATAACACAGAGGATGATGATGATGAGTTGTTAGATCCCAGTTGGCGTGAACATAGAGGCACACCACTGAGTAGGTCAGCTGAGGAGGAAGACAAGGAGTTTACATTGCGCCATACGTCGCAGACATATAGTGATGCAGCCACGACGAGCAATACATCCTCAGCCACAACTGTGCCTGTGACCAGCAGCGTCCACAGGTTTGCAGCTTGCAGGGGTGGCAAGGGTTGCCTAGTATTGGCCTTTTTTGACACTGCAAAGGATACGCCAACTCACATAATCTGCAAACTTTGCAAAAAAAACTGAGTCAAGGTAAAAAGTGCAATAATTTGACTACTACATGTATGAACCTTAACATGCGCAATCAACATGCTTTACTGTGGGAATCCCACTGCTCAAAAATGCGGACCAGCAGACCTCAACAACCATCAGCCGCCCCATCAATCGCATCTACTTCTTCTTCCTCTTACTTTGTTACCGTGCTATTGAGATGTTACTATTGAGACGCAGGTCTTTGACCGCAGAACTTCGGGTTCTTTACCTGCTCCAGTCACACTGACTGAGAGCCCGTCTTCAGCTGTAACAGAAGCGGACATGCCTGCTGTTTTTGACCAATCTCAGAAAACGAGCACTGCACAAGTTTCTCGATCCACCATAACATCTCCGCCTGCACCTCTCTCACGGTCCAGCAGTTTGTCCGGTTCTCCCTCTATGTCTGGAGGAAAGAAGGTTTAGCCATAATCACAGATGCAGATTCTTTACTGTAAGAGCAGTGAGACTATGGAACTCTCTGCCGTCTAATGTTGTAATGAGTGATTCCTTACTAAAATTTAAGAGGGGACTGGATGCCTTTCTTGAAAAGTATAATATTACAGGCTATATTCACTAGTTTCCTAGATACAGCGTTGATCCAGGGAGCTAGTCTGATTGCCGTATGTGGAGTCGGGAAGGAATTTTTTTCCCCAATGTGAAGCTTACTGTTTGCCACTTGGGTTTTTTTTGCCTTCCTCTGGATCAACATGTTAGGGCAGGTTAGGATAGGATATGGGTTGAACTAGATGGACTTAAAGTCTTCCTTCAACCTTAATAACTATGTTACTATGTTACTATGTTACCATACTCTGCCCTCTCTCAGCACTGCAGCCAGCCCACGGTTCCACAGTTGTGGTCACGTAAAAGATTGTATCCTCCTACACATGACAAAACTAAGAGGTTGAACTCCACCATCTCCAATCTGTTGGCCACGGAAATGCTGCCTTTCCACCTGGTGGATACAGATGGTTTCCAAAAGCTGATGGCCGTCATAGTCCCCCAATACTAATTACCCAGTCGACATTACTTTTCTAAGAAAACTGTGCCTGCGCTACACCAGTATGTTGCAGACAACATCACCAGATCCTTGACAAAATCTCTGTCTGCCAGGGTGCATTTCACCACAGACTCTTGGACGACTAAGCATGGCCAAGGGCGTTACTTCTCACTGACTGGGCACTGAGTGACTCTGGTGGCTGTGGGGACAGGCACTGCTCCACAAGTCTGGGAATCTCCAAGGCTTGCAGGACATACCACTATATTTAACACTTCCTCCACTGCTTCTACCTCCTCTATCTCCACCACCTGTGCCCTCAACATCTGCCTTAACGAGACACTCGTTCCAACAGCGAAAATCAAATCCCCACCACCTCCGTATGGCGCAGCCAGAGCTCACCACAATCAGGCAGTATTAAAATTGATATGCCTTGGGGATTGCAGTCAGAGAGCTGAAGAGTTGTGGACAGCTGTCCAGGCTGAGTTTGATCAATGGCTGTCTCTGCTGAACCTGAATCCAGGGAAGGCCATGTCTGATAACGGTGCAAACCTGGTGGCGGCCCTACGGCAAGGCAAGCTCACACATATGCCTTGCATGGCTCACGTCCTTAACCTAGTGGTACAGCATTTTCTCTGCCACTATCCTGGCCTGGGTGAGCTACTCAAAAAAGGACATAAACTATGTGCTCATTTCCGCAGTTTGCACCCCTATGGTCATCGACTTGCTTTGATACAGAGGTCTTTGTTCATGCCAGTTAACAAGTTGATATGTGATGTGCCAACATGGTGGAATTCCACTCTGCACACATTGCAATGGCTGTGGCAGCAGCAACGAGCACTGACGCAGTATGTCATGTTGTATAGCCTGGGACAGCACAGTACAGACGACATGGCGCATATCACGTTTACAGAGTGAGCACAGATTAAGGACCTCTGCACCCTTCTGCACAGTTTTGAAATGGCTACTAAGATGGTAAGCACTGACGACGCCA
This sequence comes from Oophaga sylvatica, assembly GCA_033576555.1. Taxonomy (NCBI): domain Eukaryota; kingdom Metazoa; phylum Chordata; class Amphibia; order Anura; family Dendrobatidae; genus Oophaga; species Oophaga sylvatica. The sequence goes on from JARQOD010000001.1 coordinate 58,037,077, forward strand.
TCATCAGCATCACTATTCCGGTCATCTATATGCTGGAGCAGACTTTGCCTGCGGGAGGAGATGGTGGTCCCAGAAGAGGAGGAAGCAGAGGAGGATGCGGAAGGGATAACATTGTCTCTAAGTTCAAGACTGTCGTCACACAGGCAAGTGCCAAGGGAGAGTAGATTACTGCAATCGAGGGGGGCTGGTGATAACAGACAAACTGTTATTGAAGGTGCAAGATCCAAGGAACAAATGGAAGTGAAAGAGGTGATGGGTGAGCAACTGTCAGATGAAGAGGATAATCCTCCCCTCTCTGTTGTTCATGGTTGGTGGGAGGGGATGGAGCAAACAAGCCTCATTGTTGCCCTGCCACCAAAACAGCATGGGCTTGGACCTCATGGTAGAACCCAACATATGAGTGCTATCTTGCTGAACTATCTACAACATGATCACCATATAGTTATGATTAGGAATAATGCTGACTAATGGGTTGCCACTCTGTTAGATCCACGTTATAAAACAAAATTTTGCCAGATGATTCCCTCCCTAAAAAAGGGACCCGCGAATGCTGAAGTATTGAAACACGCTTTTAGACAACCTTTAGAGAGCTTTTCCCCAAGACAGCAGTGAAGCACACAGTTCGCATCGCAGCTCTACACTTCCAACCTCCGACATGTCAATATGTCAACGCCAAAATGTTAGCAGCAGCAGCGGTGGAAGTAGAAGAAGCAATTTCTGTGAGTTCTTTGACACTTTTTATAGACCAACTCGTGCATGCACCAGCACAAGTCTTACACGTGGTGAACAAATGGAGAGGATGGTGCAGGAGTATCTAGAACTGAATATAAATACCATCAGGGAAGGTTTGGACCATTTCACATTTTGGTCTTCTAAAATGGATGAGTGGCCTGAGCTTGCTTCATACGCCTTGGAGTTTTTTTTATCGTGCTGCTGGTGGTGTCCTGATGGATAAGCACAGCCGGCTGTCCCCAGAAAGTGTAGACCACCTAACTTTCATCAAGATGAACAAGTCATGGATCTCCAAAGACTTTTGCACCCCAATCGCAGACTGTATAGAGTAGGTAATATTTCATTTTTTACTGTGATGCATTAATGTCACGTAACTGCACTCTGTGATATCTTTAGTGTGGCTTCTGTACCTGCTGCTGCTGATGTTAACACAAATTTGTGGAAATTTGATCAGTCATGGTTGGTCTATATCTGCTGGGTTAGCTGTAGTGGAAGACATCTGGTTCCCAATTATACTATTTCTATTCTCGTGACAGTTATACCACTTCGGTGGTGTCAGACCCTCATTTTTTAAAATGTGAACACTCCTAGTTGGATGTCCATCTGCTGGATTGGGTGTAGTGGAAGACCTGTTGGTCCCTATTACACTATCTATACTGTGGTGAAATTGATGCCACTTTTGTGATGTCTGCCAGCAGTTAAAGGAAATGTGAACACTGCTGGTTGGGTGTCCATCTGCTGTATTGGGTGTAATGGAAGACCTGTCAGTCCCTATTATACAATTTCTACTGTGGTAAAATTGATGACATTTCTTTGGTGTAAGGCCCTCATTTGTTTAAATGTGAACACTCCTGGTTGGGTGTCCATCTGTTTGATTGGGTGTAGTGGAAGACCTGTTGGTCCCTATTATACTATCTATATCAAATTTTTTCTTGTCCTATTATACTATCTATACTGTGATGAAATTGATGCCACTTTTGTGGTGTCTGCCAGTAATTTTTTGGAAATGTGAACACTTCTGGTTGGGTTTTCCATATGCTGGATTGGGTGTAGTGGAAGACCTGTCGGTCCCTATTATACTATTTCTACTGTGGTGAAATTGATGCTACTTTGGTGGTGTATGCCAGTAATTTTTGGAAATATGAACACTCCTGGTTTGGTTTCCATCTGTTGGATTGGGTGTAGTGAAAAACCTGTTGGTTCCTATTATACTATTTCTACTGTGGCGAAATTGATGCCACTTTGGTGGTGTCTGCCAATAATTTTTGGAAATGTGGACACTACTGGTTAAGTCTTCTTAATGCAGGTTTCCTGTAACAGAAGGCCTTCGACACCGTCAGTCCTCCACTACCTTGGACTCAACTACCCCTGTTACTATCCTTAAATTTTTCTGACTATGGTAGTCTACTAAACTGATATTTGTGCAACCTGAGTGTGGCTCAGCATGAAAGCAGGTAGAGGTTTTGCATGTGGTATCAGGACTCCCAGCAAAGGGGCCTATACCGAACTCTCATCTACCTCGTCTTACTGTGACTTTCAATTGAAAGCTGTAAATGCTGTCCCAGACCCCGATATCTTATGCCTGGCTGATTGCTGCAGTTTCATGCTAAAATTTGAACTGTGGGTGAATTGAGGCCACTTTCCTGGTGACTGTCCCTCATTTAAAGTGTTTTGGCAGCATTTGGGCCATTATAAGGTGTTGTGCACGCGTTTGTTTTTGCCTCCCATTGACCTGAATGGTGTTCGGTTATGGTGGTTGAATATTTGACGAATTAATCGGCGAATATTGCAAATTCGGCGATCGCAATCCAAACCAAAGATTAAAATATTCGCTCATCTCTAGTGCTGAGGTAAGACGAGGCTGCTCACACTTCTGTCTACCCTATCTGTTTGATTTAATACTAGAGATACCATGGGTGCTGCAGTAAGAAGAAGCTGCTCACACTGCTGTCATTCCTGACTTTCTGATCTTATACTGGAAATACCAGGGAAGCTGAGGTAAGAAGAGGACGCTCAAACTGCTGTGTACCCTATCTGTTTGATTTAATACTGGAGGTACCATGGGTGCTGTGGTAAGAAGAGGCTGCTCACACTGCTGTCATTCCTGACTTTCTGATCTTATATTGTAGATACCAGGGGAGCTGAAGTAAGAAGAGGCCACTCACACTTCTGTCTATACTATTTATCAGATGTAATACTGGAGATACCAAAGAAGAGGCTGCTCACACTGCTGTCATTCCTGACTTTCTGATCTTATATTGTAGATACCAGGGGAGCTAAAGTAAGAAGAGGCCACTCACACTTCTGTCTATACTATTTATCAGATGTAATACTGGAGATACCAAAGAAGAGGCTGCTCACACTGCTGGCAACTCTGTCTTTTTATCTATAACTGGAAATATATGTATTTCTGATTTAATTTGGAGTTTAAAAAGAGGCCAGTCACACAGTTATCCTCTCTGTTTCTCTTAATAGAGAGCAGCTGTTGTTGAGATGACCTTATACCATGTACTGTGAAGGTCACAGCAGTGGAGCTTCATATTGCGCATGCTTAAAGGTTCCTGTCCTACTAACTATCTAGGACAGGTTTCTGTCACTGTAGTAAGACAGCAGCTATTTTCATGTGCTATAGAAATTAATGTAATTTGCTAATTAGGAATTTGTTTATGATAACATTCCTTTTGCTTATCTATTTTTTCTAATCATGGAGAAACCCTTCAAAGGAGCATTAAGCTGATACACTGTGTTATGCCTAATGTAGGGAGTCATAACCCCTTTATTCTGCTGCTCAACATGAGTCACAAATATTGATAACCTTGTAATAAGCTGTTAAAAATAAAGTATCAAAAAATCCCATTAGTCTACGGCTCAGGTTTTGGTATACTGTGTAAAATGTGCAAGTGTTAGTCTGCAGTCGTATTATCATATAATATATAAGTTTGTAGCCACATTTGCTGGCAAAGTACAATTACCCCTATTACTCTTTCCCCTTTATGGTTATTATGAATAGTACAACTAATATATACAAGTTTGATCCTACTCTTACAAAACTCCAACAACTTCAAATAATGCACTTTTTGTGCTTATTGAAAAACTGATTCTGTACTTCATTAAAATCCACAGACGATTTGCAAATAAAGTTAGGAGTTCATTTCATTTTCTTGCAGCAGACATTATATTTGATTAACATTCAAGCATTAGGCATCGGAAAATTCAGCCTATGCTAAAGAAGACAGCTGTCTTGTTGCATTGCTCCATACAGTCTGCTTCGTCTGCCATTCATTATTTAATCTTCTTTATAAAGACTCAACAGACTTTTCCCCTGACCATCTTATTTTGGACCAATCATCTCACACAGCATGTTTTAGCTTTAGACTGTTCCAGTCTTACCAAGGAAACAATTGATCAACAACCGTTAAATTGAAGTTTATCTAATTTGAGAAGTAAAGATGGATGACATGAAATAAAGGTCCTTGAAACGGACAAATTGCTACTTCCTACCTGCAGTTTATTAAAGTAAAGGCTAGAAAGTAAAAGTTGCTCATAAATACATTTTCAATGCGCAAAAAAGTATAAAAACTATTATTAACCCCTTTACCCAGAGGGTGGTTTGCACTTTAATGACAAGGCCAATTTTTACAATTCTGACCACTGTCCCTTTATGAGGTTATAACTCTGGAACGCTTCAACGCATGTTGGCGATTCTGAGACTCTTTTTTCATGACATATGGTACTTCACGTTAGTGATAAAATTTCTTTGATATAACTCGCATTTATTTGTGAAAAAAATGGAAATTTGGCAAAAATTTAGAAAATGTCGCAATTTTCAAACTTTTACTTTTTATGCTCTTAAATTAGAGAGTTATATCACACAAAATATTTAATAAATAACATTTCCCACATTTCTACTTTACATCAGCACAATTTTGGAACCAAATTTTGTTTTTTAGGAAATTATAAGGGTTAAAAGTTGACCAGCGATTTCTCATTTTTACAACACCATTTTTTTATGGGACCACATCACATTTGAAGTCACTTTGATGGGTCTATATGATAGAAAATACCCAAAAGTGACACCATTCTAAAAACTGCACCCCTGGAGGTGCTCAAAACCACATTCAAGAAGTTTATTAATCCTTCAGGTGCTTCACAGTAATTTTTGGAATGTTTAAAAAAAAAATACTTCCAATAGGTGGCGCTATAGAGTACAAGTCCTCTTTGTTTGAAGAGGCAATTTGCATATTAAAATTTCCCAGAGAAGCATTGCACGGCGAATAAGCCTCCTTACCTCGACACGCCAGAGCTGGTATGTCACTCTCCACAAGGAGAAACCTTACCCCCCAGACCCCAGTCCAGAGCCTCTCATCTAGCCAAATCAGATCTCTCCTACTTTGCACTGACGAGGACCAACAGTCCGAAACACCGTGTCTGCAAATGGAGATTCTGATTTGGCTTTTATCCTAAGTCATATTACAAGACTCGTTAAAGGGTTGATTGTGACTTGTAGGATCGCTACTTCCAATAGGTGGCGCTATAGAGTACAAGTCCTCTTTGTTTGAAGAGGCAATTTGCATATAAAAAAAAATGAACATTTAACTTTTTTTCACAAAAAATCTACTTCAGATCCAATTTTTTTTATTTTACCAAGGATAACAGGAGAAATTGGACCTCAAAAGTTGTGCAATTTGTCCTGAATACACTGATACCTCATATGTGGGGAGAACCACTGTTTGGGCGCACGGCATGGCTCAGAAGGGAAGGAGCACCGTTAGACTTTTTCAACGCAGAATTGGCTGGAATTGAGATCAGATGCCATGTCGCGTTTGGAGAGCCCCTGATGTGCCTAAGCAGTGGAAACGCCCCAATTCTAACTCCAACCCTAACCCAACACACCCCTAACCTTAATCGCAACCCTAACCATAAACCTAACACTATCACACCCCTAACCCTAATCCCAACTCTAACCCTAATCCCAACCGTAACCGTAATCCAAACCCTAACCCCAACTCTAGCCTCAACCCTAACTCTAACTTTAGCCCTATCCTTAACTTTAGCCCCAACCCTAACCCTAACTTTAGACCAAACCTTAACCCCAACTTTAGCCCTAACCCTAACTTTAGCCCCAACCCTAATGGGAAAATGGAAATAAATACATTTTTTATTTAATTATTTTTCCCTAACTAAGGGGGTGATAAAGGGGGGGGGGTTGATTTACTATTTATAGCGGGTTTTTATAGCGGGTTTTTATGTTTGGCAGCTGTCACCACACTTTGAGAGCTATCATTTTTCCATATTTTGACTCACAGAGTCATGTGAGGTCTTGTTTTTTGCGGGACGAGTTGACATTTTTATTGGTACCATTTTCGGGCACATGACATTTTTTGATCGCTTTCTATTCTGATTTTTGGGAGACAGAATGAGCAAGAACCAGCAGTTCATGAATTTCTTTTGGGGGGGCATTTATACTGTTCCGCATGTGGTAAAATTGATAAGGCAGTTTTATTCTTCGGGTCAGTACAATTACAGCTATACCTCATTTATATAATTTTTTAATATTTTTATATAATAAAAACTATTTTATAGAAAAAATAATTGTTTTTGCATCACTTTATTCTGAGAGCTATAACTTTTTTATTTTTTTGATGATGATGCTGCATGGTGGCTCCTTTTTTGCGGGACAAGAATACGTTTTCAGCTGTACCATGCTTATTTATATGCATTTTATTGATCGCGTGTTATTCCAGTTTTTGTTTGGCAGTATGATGATAAAGCATTGTTTTTTGCCTTGTTTTTTTATGATGTTCACTAAAGGGGTTAACTAGTGAGACAGTTTTATAGGTCAGGTCATTACGGACGCGGCAATACCAAATATGTGTACTTTTATTGTTTAGATTTTTTTTATTCAAATTTTTTTTAGTGATAGAATAAATATTGATTTTTTTATTTTTTTTAAACATTTTTACAATTATTGAAAAAAAATGTTATTTATTTAATTCTTACTTTTACACTTTGTCCCACAATGATTCTGCGCAGGCTGATCGCTTCTATAGCATGCAGATGAAGCAACCTCTGCATGCTACAGAAGCTTTCAGCGCTGCAGCTTCTCTGCACTATCCTGTGAGACTTCCTGACATGCACTGCGCATGACAGGAAGTTTTACTGCTCTGGAGACCCAAATGTCGTTATGACAACATCGGGTCTCCATGACAGTGATCATGGCACGCCGCGGGGTCTCTGATCCAAAGGCAGAGGGGCTGTCAGCCGCCGTGCCTGCTCAGTAACGCTGCGATCATGACTTCTACAATGGCTTGTACGTCCCCTTTGTCACAGTTACCATACACATCGTACCCAGTGGAGCCTCATCTACTCACATTCTGGATTTTACTGTAAATACACAGGACATTACAGGTCCACATCATTCTGCCTCCTGACAGCCTTAGTGAGTTTCTGTCCTCTTATTTGGTAGCTGTAGCCCTATTCTGCTTTCTGCCCTGTTATTGACATTATTGTTATCTCAGGTCACAGTCAGATGCCGCCTAGTGTAATTCAGCTGCCAACATTAGTACAGTACCCACTGTTATGTGGGTAAAATCACTTCTCCGGGGTTTTAGGCATTGACTCTGGAACTCTCCTCTCACATCTTTCTAACGTCATCTCTCACCTTCCTGAGGTGATGGCGGGGTCACTATACACTGAACAGGACTGCTCAACTTTCACTATACAGTATCCTGAACAGTATGCTGCCCAATGACAGTTCAAGAGTTGGGTTTTGTAATTGGCATTGCTCTATTAGGAACCATTACGAAAACACAATGAAACATTCAAGCAACTGCTGAGTGGCTCTAGCAATTTTTACTCATTTATAATTAAAAGCATAAGGGTAGCTATGCAGAGCAAGCATATGCCGTAATCCAGAAGTGAACATATGCCCCTCTGCCCAGGCAAAGAAATCATGGGAACCCATAACAAAAGTCCCCCACCCCAAAAAAATTAAGCTGCATCAGAGCCATAGACATGGATACCTCCCAAATTTTAAAGACAATACACACTAATAGTGCCCCTTCTGAAGCCCTTTAATGTTCTCTCATCTATGCTACCCCTGTCCTAGCTCCAATTAAAATGATGCCCCTACACATGGTATGATACCTCCCACAATTTGTTTCCACAGTGACCCTAACAAAGTATGATGTCACCAGAGTGACCCCCAACAGTATGATGTTCCTACACTGCTCCCCAACACAATATGATGCCCCCACAGTTCCCCACACATGAGGACCAAAAGTGATCCCCCACACAGTATAATGCCCACACAGTTGCTCCACAGTATTATGCCTCACAGTCTACACACAGTATGATGTCCCCAAAGTTTCCTCACATTATGATACTATTTTTCATACCCCTTTTCAGTATAATTGTTCACATGGACCTCAACATAATATGAGGTTTTCCTGACAGTATATAACGAGTACCCAAAGTGTTCACCCACCAGTATCATGCCCCCCACAATTGCTCCACAGTATGATACACAGTATCCCCACACAGTATGATACCTCCACAGTCTCAGAAAATAGTATGCTGCCTTACCTCCCATGCACCTACAGTATGATGCCCCTACAGTTTCCCCACAATAGCATGTTCTTCATACTTATTTAAAAGTATGATTGTCTCCATAGACCCTACCAAATATGAAGTTTCCCACAGCTCCCCTACACAGTATGTCCCCTACAGCTCTCCCATGCATTAGGATGGCTCCCATAACTGCCACACAATATGATGACCCCCACTACCCTCTCTCTTCACAATTTAATGGCTCCACATAGCCCCCACACACACAGTATGTTGGTCTCCACAAAGTACATATCAAAAAAACTGCCCGGCACATCCAAACATAGATCCAATGTGAACAGGTGCTAAAACCTAGAGTCACCAACTCATACATATTTAAGAAAAAAAGGTAGCACACTGTAGCGCTATAGCTTGCGGACACAAAATATGAAAAATATGAAAAATGAATTGCATCACTGCCTTAGAAATATGAAAAATTGAGAAGTCTTAGCACATAAAAAAGCTAATTTATGTGTACCTGGGAGCCACGTTAAGGCTCTTCTCGTATCCCAGGTCCTAACTATGCCAACCTCACTTAGAAAAGTCTGTCTGTATGGGAACATATGAATCCTCTCTTCAGACTAAAATCTACATCTCTGTGGAGGGGTGATGAACCTGTTGTAATTAAAAAGCCTGTGACCACCAGGTGGAGTGCTCAGGCAGAAGGTAAATGAATACACATCAAAAAAACTGACCCGCACATCCACAGAGATTACCCCTCCACAGAGATGTAGATTTTAGTCTGAAGAGAGGATTCATATGTTCCCATACAGATAGACTTTTCTAAGTGAGGTTGGCATAGTTAGGACCTGGGATACGAGAAGAGCCTTAACGTGGCTATCAGGTACACATAAATTTTTCCTTTTTATGCGCTAAGACTTCTCAATTTTTCATATTTCTAAGGCAGTGATGCAATTCATTTTTCTTATTTTTCATATTTTCATATTTTGTGTCCGCAAGCTATAGCGCTACAGTGTGCTACCTTTTTTTCTTAAATATGTATGAGTTGGTGACTCTAAGTTTTAGCACCTGTTCACATTGGATCTATGTTTGGATGTGCCGGTCAGTTTTTGATATGTATTCATTTACCTTCTGCCTTAGCACTCCACCTGGTGGTCACAGGCGTTTTAATTACACCAGGTTCATTACCCCTCCACAGAGATGTAGATTTTAGTCTGAAGAGAGGATTCATATGTTCCCATACAGATAGACTTTTCTAAGTGAGGTTGGCATAGTTAGGACCTGGGATACGAGAAGAGCCTTAACGTGGCTCCAAGGTCTCCACAAAGTATGATGCCTTCTCAGTCCTCTATAGTATGATATCCCCATAACCCCCACCACACAGTATGATACCTCTGCATCCACAGCTATCCTACAGTATTATGTCTCCAAACCCCTATAAGGTTTTATGACCCACACAGTTCCCCGCATAGCATGATGCCTCCACAATCCTCTAACATAATGAGGTCCACATGGTATGATGGCCCACAAAATCCTCCACATAGTATGATTCCCCCGCAGTTCCTCACATACATTACGAGGTCCTCACAGTATGATGCCCCCTACAAGTACTCACTAACAAAATAAAATAAAAACTACTGAAATAGACCTGTTTTCCCAGATGCACTGGTCTGGTCTGAGCAGTGTGTGGTCTGAGGCTCCATGCAGGAGGTGCAATCTTTTGAAATCATTGTGCCTGCAGCGCTGAGACTCAGGCAGCGCACAGGCTAAATGGTGGAGCAGATTGCTTACTGGGCCCTCTCCACTCAGGGGCCCAATAACTGCCACGTGGTCTGCAACTATAAGCCACAATATCTGCCTTTGCCACATAGGAAGATATCCGTATCTTAAGAGGCGCATGGTATTTAGTGGTGGCCTGGAATTTTACAGTGAAGCCCAACGACTTAAGTTATGTTTTCAGGTAAACCTTTCAGTAGAATAATGGTCATACACACATGGTCAAAATTGTTGGTACCCCTCGTTTAGGCTAAGTGCACACGTTCAGGAATGTGTGCATAATTTTCCTGAGCAAAAACGGACTTTTTCCGCGGTAAAAAACGCGCGTTTTTTTCGCGTTTTTGGTGCATTTTTTTGTGCTGATTTTGAGCGTTTTTACAGCGATTTTTCCCTGAACTTTCTAGGTCAATAATATATGGAAAAACGCTAGAATTCCGCAAAATTAATGAACATGTTGGTTCTTTTTCTGAGATGCATTTTTTTCGTGGAAAAAAAACGCACCATGTGCACAAAAATTGCGGAATTCATTCTAAATGATAGGATGCTTAAATCATGCGTTTTTGACGCGTTTTTTCCCACAAAAAAAACGCAAATAATCCTGAACGTGTACACTTAGCCTTAATGACAGAAAAACCCACAATGTTCATAGAAATAACTTGAATCGGACAAAATTAATAATAAATCAAAAATCAGATATGTTCAGAGCCATGAGTCTGATCCAGATGTAGTCTGATCCAGGCATCTTTCAAATTACAGATTTCTTATTACACTACTTTGAATTAGACTAGAATTCTAGAATGCATTTGGCCACTCATCACTCCTACAAGATTATTATCATCATCATCTGTACCATCTAATCAAGATGTTTTCCTCTTCCCACAGGTATGCACTGAATGTACACAGCTTTTCCCCAGCTCCTGAATGTCTATGTGAATTGCATTTACTTTCTCTGGCATGCACTGAATGTACACAGCTTTTCCCCTGCTCCTGAATGTCTATGTGAATTGCATTCACTTCTCTGTTATGCACTGAATGTACACAGCTTTTCCCCGGCTCCTGAATGTCTATGTGAATTGCATTTACTTGTCTGGTATGCACTGAATGTACACAGCTTTTCCCCTGCTCCTGAATGTCTATGTGAATTGCATTTACTTCTCTGTTATGCACTGAATGTACACAGCTTTTCCCCTGCTCCTGAATGTCTATGTGAATTGCATTTACTTCTCTGGTATGCACTGAATGTACACAGCTTTTCCCCTGCTCCTGAATGTCTATGTGAATTGCATTTACTTCTCTGGTATGCACTGAATGTACACAGCTTTTCCCCTGCTCCTGAATGTCTATGTGAATTGCATTTACTTCTCTGGTATGCACTGAATGTACACAGCTTTTCCCTGCTCCTGAATGTCTATTGAATTGCATTTACTTCTTGTATGCATAATGTACAGCTTTTCTCAGTCCTGAATGTCTATGTGATTGCATTACTTCTCTTGTATGCTGTGCTTACCCATCATTTTGTATCTATAATGTGTTTTAGAGCCCCGTCTCACATAGCGATGCACCAACGATCCCGACAACGATATGAACTTGTCATTATCGCTGGTGTGATGCTACATGATCGCTGCTGAGCTGCCAAACAGGCAGCTCAGGCAGCAATCAGGACAGCGACACTGCAGGTAACGTCGCTTAGTAACCCGCAGTGTACGTTGGATACCAGCCCGCTGATGCAGGGAGCTGGTAACCAAGGTACACATCGGGTTTCCAGGTGCTGCGCGGTGCCTGGAAACCAGATGTGTACCTTGGTTACCAGCTCCCCTGCAGCAGTGCGCTGGTATCCAACGTACACATCGGGTTTCCAGGCACAGCCCCGCGCCTGGAAACCCGATGTGTACCTTGATTACCAGCGGATTGCTGGTCTCCTGCCTGCCACACGCAGCGATACATGCTGGCCAGCGGGAGACCGACGATCAAAAAAAAGTTCAGGCATTTCTGACACGACCACGATTCACAGCAGGGGCCTGATCGCTGGTACGTGTCAGACATAGCGAGATCGCTGCTGAGATCGCTGTTGCGTCACAAAACTTGTGACTCAGCAGCGATCTCGCTAGCGATCTTGCTATGTGAGACGGGGCCCTTACTCCTCTTGCGTTTTTCCATGCATACCTCTGAGTGGTCAGTCTAACCCCTCCCCCTTTTATGGCCTTTGTTTCTCACTGAGGATCTGGCCTGCCATTCACACCCCACGTCTCACTCACACCTGACTGTCCTTAGTTGCAGATATTCAGAGCCATGTGTCTGATCCAGATGTAGTCTGATCCAGGCATCTTTCCAATTACAGATTTCTAATTACACTACATTGAATTAGACTAGAATTGGACTGGAATTGACTGTAAAGTAATGGGATATACACTGTGTTCCAAATTATTATGCAAAAATTGTTTAGGAGTGATAAGGTAAGAATTTTTTTGTTTGTCAGTTAAACTCATTGATGGTGATGTGTGTCAGGGCTCTTTATATCACTGTAAGCAATTGCAGACACCTGTGCTAATTAGTTTGGCAGGTGTGTCCAATGAAAGGCAAGACTACTTAAGAAGGCTGTCCCACATTATTAAGCAGCCTACATTTTCTGCCAAAATGGGAAAGAAAAAGAATGTGTCGGCTGCTGAGAAGCAACAAATTGTGGAGTGTTTAGGTCAAGGCAAGACTACAATCAACATTGCCAAGACACTTCATCGTGATCATCGCACAATCAAGAAGTATGTAGCTGATTCACAGTACACACGTGTGCGTGCTGATAAGGGAAAATTGAGGACTCTTTCCTACATGCAATTACGTCAGGTTAAAAGAGCAGCGGCAAAAAAGCCTTGTCATAGCAGCAGACAAGTTTTTGAAGCTGCTGGTGCCTCCAACGTCCCCCTAACAACAAGACGCTAGATGTAAGCAATCCTGTCGACCTCCTCTATCCACTGCACACAAGCAGAAACGGCTCCAGTGGGCCAAACAATACATGAAGACTGACTTGAAAACTGTTTTGTTCACCAAGAGTGCCGTGCAGCGCTCGATGGTCCAGATAGATGGAGTGGAGGATGGCTGGTTGATGGACACCCCATGCAAACACGGCTACGGCACCAACAATGAGGAGGTGGAGTAATGTTTTGGGCTGGAATCATGGGGAGAGAGATTGTCGGCACCTTTAGGATCTCTGAAGGGGTAAAGATGAACTCCATAGTGTATGTTGAGTTTCTCAAACAGCACTTCCTGCCATGGTTCAAGAAGAAGAACCGTGCATTCCGCAACAAGATCATTTTCATGCATGATAATGCACCGTCTCATGCTGCACATAACACATCTGCATCTCTGGCTGCTATGTGCATAAAAGGGGACAAACTTATGGTGTGGCCCCCATGCCCCCTGACCTCAACCCCATTGAGAACCTCTGGAGCATCATCAAAAGGAGTGTCTATGATGGCAGGAGGCAGTTCACATCTAAGCAACAGCTCTGGGAGGGTATTCTGTCGTCATGCAAAACAATTGAAGCAGAAACCATCCAAAACCTGACAAATTCAATGGACGAGAGAGTTCAGAAGCTCCTTTCGAACAAGGGGTCCTATGTGCAAATGTAACATCACCTAGAATAAAGTTTTGAGTTGAAAACTGTTTGATTTCAGTTTGTAATAACCTGCTAATGCTTATAATTTCAAAAATGACCATTTTTTTGTTCTTTATTAAAATGAAAAGGTTGAAAACTCTGCTGTGCATAATAATTTGGAACATGCATTTTGAGTGCAGTTTGAGTGTTTTATTTTTTTAAAGATATACTGTTATCATAGGCAGTTTGTACAAAAACCTTTCAATTGTACTCTAATAGTTATTTGACTGGAAAATTACAATGACTGCAATTCATATAGGTAATTTGGGAAATTCTGAGAAAATATTATTTGCATAATAATTTGGAACACAGTGTAGAACACCACTATAATGTTTCAGTTTCTTTCACTTTCACCCCATACTACTTTCTTTCCTCCTATCTCCTGTAATCCCTCCACCTAGTAAAGAAGTAGTCATTTCTCCCTCCATCCTCCCCAACCATCTCACTTCCTTCTCAGAACTGTTCCTCCACATACAATCTTTTTTCTCCAGACACACACGGCCGTATCATGTTCTATCCTGCTCCCACCTTCTAACGCTCTGTCTGCTTCTCCTCATTGCTGGCGACATATTTCGAAATCCTTGCCCTCCTCAACACATCCCCACACTCATTTCTAACACCCTGCCACGATTCTCTACAAGTTTTTGCAACCATGATAACTTCATACCCATTCATCGAGCCCCCACTCCCCCGTTCCCCCTACCTGGAGAACTATGGAACGCACGCTCTGTCTGCAATAAACTGTCATTTATCCATGACCTCTTTATCACCAACAAACTCTCTTTCCTTGGCATCACTGAAACCTGGCTCACCCCCTCTGACTCAGCCTCTCCAGCTGCACTTTCTTATGGTGGACTCAATCTTTCACACCCTTTGCCCCAGCAACAAACATGGTGAAGTTGGCTTGCTCCTATCCGATACCTGCTCCTTTACCCCAATTCCGCTACCACCCTCTGCTACTCTTCCATCATTTGAGGTGCACTCCATCCGAATCTATTCCTCCTCCAACCTCCAGCTGGCTGTCATCTACCACCCAGTAGAACTAGACATCTCCACCTTTCTCGACCACTTCACCACCTGGCTACTTAATTTCCTCTCTGCTGACCTTCCCGCTATTATCATGGGTGATTTCAACATCCCCATTCATACTTCTACCCCAGCTGCCTCTAAAATATATCGCTCATGGCCTCCTTTGGCCTCAGTCAATGGTCCTCTGTGGCCACTCACAAAGATGGCCACATGCTGGACCTCATCTTCACCCACCTCTGTTCCCTTACTAATCTCACTAACTCGCCTATCTCCCTGTCTGACCACAACCTACTGACTTTCTCTTCCCTATCCTCGCCCTGTGCGCAACTTCCACTCCATAAACTCACTCAACCTCCCAGAAATCTCAAATATCTCAATTAACAATCACTCTGAGTCCTTTCTCCTCTTACAGACATAGCTTCCCTTCATGACACAGATGCTGCTGCCACTTTTTATAACACCACAATAACAGCAACACTTGATTCGGCCGCCCCCCTCACGCATAGCAAAACTTGTACAATAGTGTTGAGCATTCCGATACCGCAAGTATCGGGTATCGGCCGATATTCGCGTTATCGGAATTCCGATACTTAATTCCGATACTTTTTCCATATCGTATACCGGAATCGGAAGTTCCCATAATTCTTTGAGAGGCAATGTGATTTTAGTCAGCCAATGAGGAATCCTACGAAGTGTGGGCACATCCTGTAATGATGCGGTCATCTTAACTAATGGCATGGCTGTGATTGGCTGCTGAAATGATGTCAGAATGCACTATAAAAGGCGCCGCAGCCATTTTAGCGTCACTGTGCTGTGAACTCAGTTAGGGACAGAACGCTGCTGTGCTGACTCTGAGGGACAGTTAGATATTGCGATTTTGTGTACTACTGTGCTTGAGGCAGGCTAGTTTACCAACCGCTGTGTAAAGCTTCATTTTGCCAGTGTTGTTTTAACAGCTCTGTGCAAGGTGTGTGTGTGACAGTGCAGGTGACGCTGCAGTTTGCTCTGCATCCACCGCTGTTTGTAGGCATCTGCACGTGTCACTTTTTTTTTTTTTTTTTTTTTATTTTATTTAGTGGAATTGGTGCAGCTCCATTATATTAGAAAAAAATCAAATCTATTAGTGTGACGTGCTTCCATCCGTATACAATACATTGGTTGCAAACACTATAGAAGTACAGAAAGGAGCTTTTCACAGATTGTGGACAGTTGTGTTTCAGTGTTCACTTCAGTCTGTGTTTTTTACTTTTTTTAGTGCAGATCACGCTCCAGTTACATGTTCAAGCACTGCTGCTTGTACTCTGCTGAGCGTGTCTCAGTGGCTCATCCTTTTCATTTATCTCCAATTGGTTCTGCTACATTCCATTTAAAATAAATCTAATCTATTAGTGTGACGCGCTTCCATCCGTATACAATACATTGGTTGCAAACACTATAGAAGTACAGAAAGGAGCTTTTCACAGATTGTGGACAGTTGTGTTTCAGTGTTCACTTCAGTCTGTGTTTTTTACTTTTTTTAGTGCAGATCACGCTCCAGTTACATGTTCAAGCACTGCTGCTTGTACTCTGCTGAGCGTGTCTCAGTGGCTCATCCTTTTCATTTATCTCCAATTGGTTCTGCTACATTCCATTTAAAATAAATCTAATCTATTAGTGTGACGCGCTTCCATCCGTATACAATACATTGGTTGCAAACACTATAGAAGTACAGAAAGGAGCTTTTCACAGATTGTGGACAGTTGTGTTTCAGTGTTCACTTCAGTCTGTGTTTTTTACTTTTTTTAGTGCAGATCACGCTCCAGTTACATGTTCAAGCACTGCTGCTTGTACTCTGCTGAGCGTGTCTCAGTGGCTCATCCTTTTCATTTATCTCCAATTGGTTCTGCTACATTCCATTTAAAATAAATCTAATCTATTAGTGTGACGCGCTTCCATCCGTATACAATACATTGGTTGCAAACACTATAGAAGTACAGAAAGGAGCTTTTCACAGATTGTGGACAGTTGTGTTTCAGTGTTCACTTCAGTCTGTGTTTTTTACTTTTTTGAGTGCAGATCACGCTCCAGTTACATGTTCAAGCACTGCTGCTTGTACTCTGCTGAGCGTGTCTCAGTGGCTCATCCTTTTCATTTATCTCCAATTGGTTCTGCTACATTCCATTTAAAATAAATCTAATCTATTAGTGTGACGCGCTTCCATCCGTATACAATACATTGGTTGCAAACACTATAGAAGTACAGAAAGGAGCTTTTCACAGATTGTGGACAGTTGTGTTTCAGTGTTCACTTCAGTCTGTGTTTTTTACTTTTTTTAGTGCAGATCACGCTCCAGTTACATGTTCAAGCACTGCTGCTTGTACTCTGCTGAGCGTGTCTCAGTGGCTCATCCTTTTCATTTATCTCCAATTGGTTCTGCTACATTCCATTTAAAATAAATCTAATCTATTAGTGTGACGCGCTTCCATCCGTATACAATACATTGGTTGCAAACACTATAGAAGTACAGAAAGGAGCTTTTCACAGATTGTGGACAGTTGTGTTTCAGTGTTCACTTCAGTCTGTGTTTTTTACTTTTTTGAGTGCAGATCACGCTCCAGTTACATGTTCAAGCACTGCTGCTTGTACTCTGCTGAGCGTGTCTCAGTGGCTCATCCTTTTCATTTATCTCCAATTGGTTCTGCTACATTCCATTTAAAATAAATCTAATCTATTAGTGTGACGCGCTTCCATCCGTATACAATACATTGGTTGCAAACACTATAGAAGTACAGAAAGGAGCTTTTCACAGATTGTGGACAGTTGTGTTTCAGTGTTCACTTCAGTCTGTGTTTTTTACTTTTTTGAGTGCAGATCACGCTCCAGTTACATGTTCAAGCACTGCTGCTTGTACTCTGCTGAGCGTGTCTCAGTGGCTCATCCTTTTCATTTATCTCCAATTGGTTCTGCTACATTCCATTTAAAATAAATCTAATCTATTAGTGTGACGCGCTTCCATCCGTATACAATACATTGGTTGCAAACACTATAGAAGTACAGAAAGGAGCTTTTCACAGATTGTGGACAGTTGTGTTTCAGTGTTCACTTCAGTCTGTGTTTTTTACTTTTTTGAGTGCAGATCACGCTCCAGTTACATGTTCAAGCACTGCTGCTTGTACTCTGCTGAGCGTGTCTCAGTGGCTCATCCTTTTCATTTATCTCCAATTGGTTCTGCTACATTCCATTTAAAATAAATCTAATCTATTAGTGTGACGCGCTTCCATCCGTATACAATACATTGGTTGCAAACACTATAGAAGTACAGAAAGGAGCTTTTCACAGATTGTGGACAGTTGTGTTTCAGTGTTCACTTCAGTCTGTGTTTTTTACTTTTTTGAGTGCAGATCACGCTCCAGTTACATGTTCAAGCACTGCTGCTTGTACTCTGCTGAGCATGTCTCAGTGGCTCATCCTTTTCATTTATCTCCAATTGGTTCTGCTACATTCCATTTAAAATAAATCTAATCTATTAGTGTGACGCGCTTCCATCCGTATACAATACATTGGTTGCAAACAATATAGAAGTACACAAACGGGCCTTTCACAGCTACTGAACATGGGTTTTTAATTTTTAACTAAAATATGTATTTTTTCAAATGACACAAATATAAGTAATGTTGAAGAGGAATAGTCCTACATCCATTGTTTGCACAATATTACAGGTGTACATCATGTCCTTTAATCAACAATGTATTATTATATTTACTTGTATGCTTTTATTTAAAAGCCAAGAACACAGAAGGATAACCTTCGCACTGCAGCTGTTGTCAAAGTTCAACCCACATTATGCACTTCCAACATTGCAGCATTTGAGGCATGATGTGAGTTGGATTGGTCAAAGTTATGGAGTGAGAAGGTTCACCATCAGTACCCTATAGCATAAGTATGCTTTTGTGTTAGCATTTGTGTTAGACATGTGGATATCTGCCATAATATGTCACAATTATTTAGTTACAGATTTGTTACCAACACTAATCATTGAATGGTTTTAAATTTGACGTTTCACTTGTTTACAGCTTAGAAATAAGGGTGTAGCCTGATATCTATGTGTAGCACTAGCCACTTTAACATGTCATGTTTTTTTAAACATGTGTAGCTAGGTAGCAGTAATTTTTGCCGGACACACAGCAGGGGAACAGCAGGCGTTACTGAACCCCACTATCACTATAGCTTGTGTATTGGTCTGTGGACACGACACTTCTGAGCAGCAACTGGCAGTGTTGTAGCCCAGGGAGTATAGCTCAGGTGGTAGAAAGATGAACATAACAGAGACATGGAAAACGTTGTCAACCAGTTAGTTAATCTGAAACCGGACAGGCAAATTCAGGCGAGATCCATGCCTAGTTCATTTTCAGAAAGTAAGCCGTTCTACATTATCGTAGGATAGTCGCATGCAACGGTCTGTTAGTACACCACCTGCAGCAGTAAAGACGCGCTCCGATAATACACTGCCAGCAGATCAAGCCAGCACCTCCAATGCATACTGGCTAAGCTCTGGCCATGTATCCAGCTTAGAGACATAAAACTTGAATGGGGAAGAGCCATCTGGGAGTACACTGAGAGGGCAAGACATGTAGTCTGTCACCATCTTACGGAAATGTTGCCTCCTGCTGACTGGAGCCGTCTCGGATGGTGTAGACATTGGTGGCGCTGCCACAAAACTTCGACACATTTGGAACATACTGTTCTTGCCCTGTGCAGAGGCGCTGCTTGTGCTCCCTCTTGTTGCAGAGCTGTCTCCACTGCCTCGACGCACAGAGCTGCTTTGTAAATCAGTAGCAGCAGCAGTGCTCTCGGCTGGAATGGAGAACATTATGGATTGCACCAGTGTGTCTTGGTACTTCCGCATTTTACGCTCCCGGTTCAACGGTGTGATGAGGCTTTGTAAGTTGTCCCGGTAGCGAGGGTCTAGGAGGGTGTACACCCAATAATCAGACGTGGTGTGAATGTGTTCGATGCGGCGGTCGTTTCTCAGCCACTGCAGCATGAAATCAACCATGTGCTGCAGACTCCCAACTGGCCAAGAAACGTTGTCCCCTGCAAGAGGCGTCATCTCCGCCTGCTGTGCATCACCCCACCCTTGGTCTACATACTGACTAGAGCATTGTCTACCTCCCTCTGGAGCGATGTCTTCCTCCTCCATTGACTCCTCCTCATCCTCCTCACAAAGTCCTTCAAATACATATAAATTTACAAAATTTAAAACTCAAAATTTAAAAACTTTGTATCATAATTCTGTAACATCAGTTTATGGAAACACAATAGCATTACAAAAGGATAGACAAAAAATGTACATTATGTGCTTTGTAAATACATTAAAAGTTTGTAATGGTTATGAAAATATAGACAGCGACTCTGGAGGTTCAATTGTTGATACAGCATGGTACTTTGAAAGTCCTCCAGCCCTTTGTGAGGAACCACGTTGCGCTGACTGTCCAGAAGGTGATGGAATTTGTGACTCCTCATCCTCCACCTCTTCCAAAACCTCATGCCTTAGTGCTTGCAGTGTTTTTTGAAGCAGGCAGATAAGGGGACAGTCAGGCTGACTAGTGCATCATCTGCACTCGCCATCCGCGTTGACTCATCAAACGCACGCAAAACGTGGCAGATATCCTTCATAGAGTTATTCGCCACTCATTACACTGGCAGTGGCTGCCCATTCATTATAGGATCCAATTCTAATTACTGGTTCTCACCAACATAGCTCTCCACAGCGCAGCACCCCCCTACATCTCCTCCCTTATTTATATTTATAGGCCTAACCGACTGCTGCACTCTGCAAACGACCTTCGACTAACCTCTGCACTAATCCGTACCTCCCACTCCCAACTCCAAGACTTCACCCGCGCTGCGCCAATCCTCTGGAATGCTCTACCCCAAGAAATTAGGACTATCCGCAATTTGGATGGTTTCAGGCGCTCCCTCAAAACACATTTGTTCACAGTGGCCTATCACATTCACTAATCAAAGTCATTCTATGTGTAATTCTGTGTGTGTAGCCCATTCACTATCTCCATGCATCCCTCACTTCCTTAAAATGGCTGGACCATCATTGTAAAAACACCATTGTATATAAACACCTGTACTTTGTATCTCCCACACCTCATTGTAGATTGTAAGCTTTCACCAGCAGGGGCGGCTGATTTTGCTTTAATTATTGTATTGTTAACGTTGTTACTTATGACTTGTGTTTTGAAACTGTTAAACTGTAAAGCACTGCGGAATATTATGGCGCTATATAAATAAATAATATTATTATTCTTATTATAGAGGCCCACTCAGTAGTGGTGAAGTGTGAACGGCGCAAATTGCGAGTTGACTGCGCCTGATGCAGCTGATACTCCATTACTGTTGGCTGCTGCTCACACAACCGCTCCAACATATGTAACGAGGAATTCCACCTGGTGGGTACGTCACATATAATGCGATGTTCATGAAGGTGAAATCTGCGTTGCAGAGCTGCAATCAGCGATCTGGCCATGCTGGAACGTCGCAAGTGAGCGCACTCTAGGCGGACCTTGTGCAGCAGTGCATCAAGATCCGGATAGTCCCTCAAAAAACTCTGCACGACCAAGTTGAGCACATATGACAGACATGGTATGTGACTGAGGTTGCCAAGGCCCAGAGCTGACACCAGATTTCGGCCATTGTCACACACTACCAAGCCTGCCTGTAGATTCTCTTCCAAAAACCACACGTCGCTCTCCTGCTTTATGGCATTACAGAGCTCCTGCGCTGTGTGGCTAAGATTCCCCATGGAAATTAATTTCAGGATGGCCTGTTGACATTTGGACACGGCTGTGCTCATATCGGTCGCAACAGGTAAACGTTCACGGGTCCATGTGGAGGTAGACCGTGACGGCTCCTGCAGCGATGATTCTGAGGAACTGGAATAGGAGGAGGAATCAATGTGTACAGACTTGATTCCTGCAATCCTTGGAGTTGGCAGAACACGTACAGCGCCACTCGCAAGATCAGTACCCGGCTGCACAACATTGACCCAATGGGCAGTGAGGGAAAGGTATTGTCCCTGGCCATGGGTGTTAGAACCCTCTTGTTAGGTTTTGTTTCAGTTTGCTGGTCACATGACCTTTTTTCCCTATTTAGTCTGGCTCCGCCCTTCTGG
The DNA here is from genome assembly GCA_033576555.1 of Oophaga sylvatica. Taxonomy (NCBI): domain Eukaryota; kingdom Metazoa; phylum Chordata; class Amphibia; order Anura; family Dendrobatidae; genus Oophaga; species Oophaga sylvatica. The sequence goes on from JARQOD010000001.1 coordinate 58,058,991, forward strand.
CTTTGCTTGACTTCATTGTATTATCTACTGTTAAGCTAGCCGGGTGCTTAGGTGCCTTAATCTGTGAGTTTTGCTTGATGTTAGGATCACAAAGTATTTATTTTTCTGTTTAATTATCCATGCTACAATTTATGTTAGGAGGTGTCCACCTTTTCTCCCAGTCCCTAGATCTTGTAGGGATTACTCCCTCGCAACTATAGGTCTTCGTTCACACTAGATGAGGACTTTAGCGGGTCTGGTCGCAGGATCAGGTTCCCCGTTACATCGTAGGGATTCAGCTTAGTTGTATTGTAGGGACAGAATTCCCTTCTTTCCTTACTGGTTGTAGCAGATCATAACAATGGGTAGTGGTCCACGCATCGGTGGTCAGGTGGACCTTGCTACTGAGGGCTTTTAGTAGCGCATGTTTAATTTTTCCCTCAACATGCTTTTGCAGACCAGGGACGGCTTGCCTGCTGAAATGAAATCGGCTTGGCACATTGTATTTTGGGATTGACAATGATATTCAGTTACGGAAACTGTCTGTCTCCACCAGCCTGAATCACAGCATTTCAAGGGACAGGAGTTTTGCAATGCCAGCATTCAGAGCCTGTGCTCGTGCATGGTTTGCGGAGTATGGCCGTCTTTTATCCCATGCCTGTGCTACCGCTGGCTGTTTTGTGGCCTGGGAGTGTGAGGATGACAGGGAACTTGCTGCTGTGTGTGGAATAACAGTTTGTCTCTGGACAACAGTGGCCGAGGTTCTTCCATGGCGATCCTGTGAGGAAGCATAACCAGCTGTGTGTGAGCTCGATGAAGAGGCTTCAACACAACCTGAAGATGTAGGTGCTGCTGTAGGTTGGCCTACATCTCCAGTGTGTCTTTGTAACTCAACTACGTGCTTTGTCCGCACATGTTTCCACATATTTGTGGTATTGAGGTGACTGACACTTTTAGCTATTTTTAATTTTTGATTACACAGCTTGCATTTCACATAGCAAATATCATGTGCAAGTGTGTGAAAAAAGGACCACGCAGTGCAAGTCCTGGGAGCGCACGTTTTGACTTTTGGAAGACAACTGCTCCGAACAGGTGCCAAACTGGAGGCTACAGGCAACCGAGTCTGCAGCCTAACTCTCCCTCCTGTTTGTACCGTTGGGGCAATGTCTTCCTCTATCTTCCTTCTATCACTAACCATTTCTCTAGGCCTCTCCCAGCTTTCAACCAAAGTACTGGTTCTCACCCACAAAGCTCTCCACAGTGCAGCACCCCTCCTACATCTCCTCCCTCATTTCTATCTATCGGCCTAACCGACTGCTGCGCTCTGCAAACGACTTTCGACTAACCTCTGCACTAATACGTACCTCCCACTCCCGACTCCAAGACTTCTCCTGCTCTACGCCAATCCTCTGGAATGCTGTACCCCAAGAAATTAGGACTATCCACAATTTGCATGGTTTCAGGCGCTCCCTCAAAACACATTTGTTCAGAGCGGCCTATCACATTCACTAATCAAAGTCATTCTATGTATTCTGTGTAAGTGTGTGTGTGTCTCTAGCCCATTCACTATCTCCATCCCTCAGTCCCTTAAGATGGCTGGAACATCATTGTAAATGCACCATTGTATATAAACACCTATACTTTGTATCTCCCCCATCTCATTGTACATTGTAAGCTGTCACGAGCAGGGGCGACTTATTTAGCTTAAATTATTGTATTGTTAACGTTGTTACTTATGACTTGTGTTCTGAAACTGCTAAACTGTAAAGCGCTGCGGAATATGATGGCGCTATATAAATAAATATTATTATTATTCCTCTGAGCTGCTCCCACCACCTTCCTGTTCTTCATGCCATGTTGGGTATTGGACCTCATCATCTCCACTACCCTCTTCCAACACCTGCTGTTGGGTGGTCTGGCCAGCACCATGCTCAACAGAAACTGGCACCTGGGTCTCATCATCATCATCAGATGCGTTCTGCGGTGTGCTGACCATCGGCACTGTCTCACCCGCCTCTTCAGATTCAGAGAGACACAGCTGTTGCGCATCACTGCATACTCCCTCTTCTTCACATTACAGAATGCTGCTTGGCTGGGCCCCTGTTTGCAAGCCAATAGATTCTGAGAACAGAAGCAGACACTCAGCTGGCTCCTGTACAGAACTCTCTGACTGCCTGGGCAATTTGCCAGGCGGTGAAGAGACAGATGGTTGCCCAACAGTGCTGTGGTCCTGAGAGGAGGTGGAAGCAATTGAAGTCGATGCATTGGCTGAGATCCAAACAACAACGGCTTCAATTTGTTCTTCCCGCAGCAGGGGGGTACTCCGAGCTCCTACAAAAGTGCGCATAAAGGAACGCTCACGGCCCGGGGAAAACTGGTGGATGCTGTGTCACTGGGGGCCGCAGCAGCCACAGAATCCCCACGTCCTCTCCCTGAAGAAACTCCACGACCACGTGCCTTACTCCCTGCCTTCTTCATCTTGGTAGATTGATAAAGAAAGTCTGAAAAGTTATAAGGCCTAAGTGTGGTTATTCCGCAGAGACTGCAGTGAACACTGCACACAACTGTTCAGTAGGTGTGAAAGGCCCCTTTGTGTACTTCTATAGTGTTTGCAACCAATGTATTGTATACGGATGGAAGCGCGTCACACTAATAGATTTTATTTATTTGTAATAGAATGGAGCAGCAACAATTAGAGAAAAATTTCAAGGATGTGCCAGTGACACACGCTCAGCAGACTACAACCAGCAGTGGTTGAAGAACTAACTGGAGCGTGATCTGCACTCCAAAAAGGAAAACCTCAGACTACAGTGAACACTGCACACAACTGTTCACTACCCAACGCGTCTCAGCAGGAAGGCAGTCTGTGCGTCAAAACAAAGGCGCAAGCATACATCCACGTACCCTGTTTATAAAGCTATATAAAAAAAATTATGTAGTAGTGACGCACACTTTATTGAGGTACAGTATTACATCGCCATTCACCATCTGTGGCTATGCAGTGTCATCTATATATACCTTATCTATCCGTTGTCATGCTTGCAAGTCGACAGTCAGGCATAAATAGCAATTTTCACTATGCACTATGCACTTTTTAAAGGTTATGTTTGTTATAAACATGATTATTGCCACATATTATGAGTATTACATGATGGAAATTGTATAATTTTGTATAAACTGTTTAGTGACATTATTCAGCAAATGTAACATTTTAGTAATGTCACAGATAACTTGTAATGCTGATGAGTTTTGAAGTCAGACATTCATTGTCTATACAATAAAAATGGTGTACATACTGTTACTTATCCATCATTAATGGATTCAGATATGTACTTGTATGCTTTTATGTACAACCGTATAGCAGATTCCTTAACTAATTTATTTTGTGGTTTGCATTGCTGTTCAACATGTTAATGTATGTGTTTATGTTTGTCAATTCTTTATTTATCTAGATATTAGTTTAAATGAAATCATCATCTTATGGTAGTAAAGGTTATCTTTCTCTTGTTTGAAGTATAGACATTTAAAATTGACAGGTAACAAGGAAATTACTTGATCTAGTATTTAAACATCCTCCTTGACCCTGGGCTCCAACACCGCCAGTTGTTGCTCGGAAGTGCTGTTAGCACAGTCAACACTTGCTCCTGTGTTACTGGGGTTCAGTAACGTCAGCTGGTCCTCGGTTGTGCCATTGGCTCTTTTCCTTCTGCTGCCCCTCCGGGTTCCAGTACCGTCAGCTGGTTCTCCGCAGTGCCTTTGGCCTAGGTGCCTCCATGTCGGTATCCGAGTTCCAGCAACGTCTGCTGGTCCTTGGTAGTGCTTTGGAGCACAGGTACCTCCTGCTTAGTAACCGTGTCCCAGTAACGTCAGCTGGTCCTCGGTTGTGCCATTGGCTCTTTTCCTTCTGCTGCCCCTCCGGGTTCCAGTACCGTCAGCTGGTTCTCCACAGTGCCTTTGGCCTAGGTGCCTCCATCTCGGTATCCGAGTTCCAGCAACGTCTGCTGGTCCTTGGTAGTGCTTTGGAGCACAGGTACCTCCTGCTTAGTAACCGTGTCCCAGTAACATCAGCTGGTACAAGATTGTGCTACAAATACAAGATACGGAACAAGAGACACAAGAACAATAAGCAGAAGATCTAAAAGCAGAAGAACATGAAGTATAAGACCAAAATGAAGAGCAAAATATATGCTCTAAATTCTAAGCAGAAGAAGACTAAGCAGTGTATGGGGGTGAGTCCGTTCCTCCTCGTGGTGCCCCTGGAAAATGCCTGCTGCTGCAGGCTAAACTGAACACGGACAAATACTGTTGTAATTGAAATCTTTTGTGACAGCAAGAACGGAAGGATGAAAAATTCATACTTTGACAGATTACAAGTACAGGATTCTCTGTCACAAATAAGAATATGATGAAGAAGATGAAGCAGAATATGAATAAGAATAATAGTTTAATAAGAAGAATATGAGTAATGTTAACAAAGATGAATAGCAAGAAGTTTAAGAAGAAGATAAAGAAGGTGAAGATGAAGAATAATTTGATGAAAAAGATGATGCTGCAGAAGATTATGAAGGAGAAAGTGTGTGAAAAGTTAAAAAGGTGAAGATGAAGAGCATGGAAGTTGTGTAATATACATATTTGCCAAAATATAAAAAACGTTAACATTGTCAATTTCTTCGTCAATCCGAACATCTTTAAAAAAAAAAATATTTATGCTATTCCATTTGATTGGGTTAAACATCTATGCCTTTAATGTCTCCTCAACCTTCCCCAATACATTCTACATTACTCTTTCTTGTTTTCCTTCATGTACAATTAACCAACAAGGCAAGAATGGGTTTTTTTTAATTTCGATATTTTGTTCCCATAGACTTACATGGGACTTCCGGTATCGGTATCGGGTATCGCCGATATTTTAGTGATATCGGCGATACCATTCCGATTCCGATACTTTAGGATATCGGAAAGTATCGCTCAACTCTATTGTACAATCAACAGGCAGCCCTGGCTGACCAGCCTGACCAAAGAACTGAGATGGGCTTCCAGGGAGCGGAGATGGAAGAAATCCCGCTCTGCCGAGCACTTCACCACATACAAGAAGTCCCTTGCCAGCTTCAAGTCCACTCTCACTGCTGCAAAACAAACTTACTTCTCATCTCTTATATCCTCCCTGTCTCACAACTAGTGTTGAGCGATACGATACCGCAAGTATCGGGTATCGGCCGATATTAGCTCTATCGGACTTTCGATACTTAGTTCCGATATTTTCGTCTTATCGGATACCGGAATCGGATTTGTCACTGTCACTGTCAGTGTCCGTCGGTCGGGTCTGTCAGGAGTCAGCGGCACTTACCTGGCAGAAGATCTCCGGCGGTCACGGGCTGGACTGCTTGATGGCCACCATCATCTTTCCCCGGCGGTCACATGCAGTTTCTCGCGATAACTGCAGTGACTGCTGGGTAATCCCGGCCGTAAAGCAGTCAGTCCGATGACGTCACCGCCGGGGAAGCAGGTAATCAGCTGTGCTGCGTCGAGATGACAGGCTCTGCCTGTCATTGCGATGTAGCAGAGCTGGATCGTCGTGGGACCCTCGTTACTATGGACTGCGTCGCACAGGTGGTATACTGTTGGTTTGTTTTTTTTCTTTTTTTACAGGAGATCGATGGCGTCGCAGGAATGAGAGTATAATAAAAGAAATGAAAACTGTGTTGTCTTTTTTATTTCAGTAAAATACTTTTTTCTTGCTGTGTCTTTTTTTTTATACATTTAAAAACTTTGGGATTAATAATGGATCGGTGTCTTATTGACACCTCTCCATTATTAACCGGGCTTCTTCTCACTGTGCAATCAACGGTGACATTAACCCCTTATTACCCCGCTTGCCACCGCTACAGGGCAGTGGGAAGAGCCGGGTAAAGTGACACAATTGGCACATCTTTTGATGCGCCAAATGTGGGGCTGCTGTAGTGTCATGTGTGCATTGCCACGAAGATCGTCGCGGTTGCACATTTTGACTTCTCACAGCTGAGCTGCTGTTTCTTTGTGTTTGGCAGCTAGGGAGTTAATTCTGTCTGTGCTCGGTTCTGGGACTGGGTGCAGTTTCTCCCGGCTGCAATTGATTATTTGTTGATTGGTTTCCTTTAAATTCCTGGTTGTCTGCTTGGGGAGTTGCCAGTGAAACCTTCATGCAGACCACAGATAGGAATGAATCTGTATAGACTTTAGTTGTGAGCTCCTTAGTTGTTCTAAGCTCAACTTGGTTAGAGTTTATTTCCCAGACCATTTATTTTCCTTTGGTGTTTGAGTGTGTATGCAAGCGAGTGTTATCCTGTCTGTCTTATATGTCTAATCTGTGTATTTAGCTAAGATCAGCCCATATCCCTTTGGTGGTAGTCAGGATCCTTCTTAGGACTGATTACAGGGTTCAGGGTCTGATAGGAGACAGGGTTAGGTTGGAGACTTGGACCTCTGAACCATTATCAGTACCTCCAAGGTGAGGGATTAGTTAGGACCCCAGTTTAGGGTCAGGTTAGATCCCGGTCCACCTCTTTCCTGTTTCAGCTCATCAAGTCCTCAAGATTAACCCTGAGTTCAGCAGATATCGTGTCAGGTAAATCTATTCTATACTTACATGCTGATGTTGCTATACTAGTTGTTGTATAGAGTGTTGTTCCTGTATTAATAGTTTACTGACATTGTATACATATCATTAGACAGCGTGACATGTAGCCTGGTATTATCAGGCTGTTGAGGGCCAAAATCCATGGGCCTTGACAGTCTTTTAATACCAGGCCGCAGCAGTCTGCATTTTACTTGGCTGGTTAACAAAAATAGGGGGACCCCTACGCCGTTTTTTTTTCGAGGGGATCCTCTATTTTTGTTAACCAGCCAAGCTAAGCAGACTGCTGTGGCCTGGTATTATCAGGCTGGCAAGGTCCATGGATATTAGATCCTTACCAGCCTGAAAAAACAGGCCTCAGCAGTCTGCTTCATCTGGCTGGTTAACAAAAATAGGGGGAACCCCACGCCAAATTTTTTTCGAGGGGATCCCCTATTTTTGTTAACCAGCCAAGATATGCAGACTGCTGTGGCCTGGTATTATCAGGCTGGCAAGGTCCATGGATATTGGATCCTTACCAGCCTGAAAAACCAGGCCTCAGCAGTCTGCTTCATCTGGCTGGTTAACAAAAATAGGGGGGACCCCACGCCAAATTTTTTTCGAGGGGATCCCCTATTTTTGTTAACCAGCCAAGATATGCAGACTGCTGTGGCCTGGTATTATCAGGCTGGCAAGCAGGGTCGGACTGAGGCATCGGGACACCGGAGAAACCTACGGTGGGCCCCAGCTCCTGCGTGGTGGGCCCTGATTTGAAAGGATAGGTCGCGGGGCAGAGGGGGTGGTGGCCCCGGGGCCCGCGCTCTGAGGGGGCCCACCCGGAGCTACGATACAGTTACATTCTGCGGCAGAGCAGGGAGAATCGCTCTCCCTGCTCTGCCGCCCGGAAGCTATCGGGCCTGAACAGGCGTTGGGGGGGCCCGGTGCCAGCAGTGGGCCCCCCACCCGTCATCGGAGGGTCAGCTGTATCGGCATCCAGCCGATAAAGCTGACCGCATGGAGAGAGAAGGAGCGAGCGCTCCTACTCTCCCATAATCCCCCTCTCAGGGTATGACAGCGGGCGCAATAACATCACCTGCCGGCGCCCGCTGTCAGACGCTGAGAGGGAGAACAGTGAGCAGCACAGGAGCCGGGAGTTGAGTTTTTTTTTATTTTTTTTTTAATGGGGGTGCAGTCGAGTCCTGGCTGGAGAAGTCGTCATGTCGGTGTGGGCCAGATGGAAAAGACATGAAAAGTGAACAATTCCATTAGAAAGAACATCAGCGGTAAGTCATTATCTGTACCTGTGCTGTAATCTATTATATGTTCTGTAGGACTGGTATTATTTAACACAGACCATATGGCGGTAATATCAATATTGGTCTTTTTATATAGAGATTATTTTGGCCAACAGCGCGGTCATTTGCTGAGGTTCTCTGATGATGGGCCCACTCAGAAGTTTTGCCCCCACTAAACCAAAACCCTAGCTACGCCTATGGCTCTCTCTCTAGTCTTTCTTTCTCGCTCTCTGTTCTTTCCTTCTCGCTCTCTGTTCTTTTTTCTCTCTGTTCTTTCTTTCTCTCTTTTCTTTCTTTCCTCTCTTTCTTTCTCTCTCGCTGCTCTTTCTTTCTTTTCCTCAGTACCAGCCACTGTGCCCTCATTACCAGTCAGTGTGATCAGCAGTGCTAAATGGTTACGCTTGGGGCGAGGATATGGGTGTGATTAGCTGTGAAATGGGTGTTGTCGGGGCGTGGCCTAAAATTTTCAGCGGCGCGCAACACGCGCCGCAGCCTTTAATCCTCTTTCCTGTCTTCCAAATTTGGGAGGTATGCTGTATGACCCCCCTACAACTTCTGGCCATGCTCCTGATGAGCGCGACGGATGGTCTCGTGAGGGATCTCCTCCCACACCTGGACTAAAGCATCCACCAACTCCTGGACAGTCTGTGGTGCAACGTGGCATGGCCTAAAATTTTTTGCAGCATGCACAGCGTGCCACAGCCTTTGTCCCTCTTTCCCTTATTCAAAGGTTGGGAAGTATGATGTTGGGCCGCAAGAATATATTTTCTCTGGTGGGCCCAAGGTACTCCAGTCCGACGCTGCTGGCAAGGTCCATGTATGTTGGCTCCTTAACAGCCTTAAATACCATGCCTCAGCAGCAGGGGCGTACATATAAATCATGGGGCCCCATAGCAAAAGTCTGAATGTTCCCCACACCCCCCAAAAAAAAAACCCAGAGGCATTGTAAATGTAAAGTGCCAGCACAGTGAGGGAAGTTGAGTCGCACAGAGACAGGGGTTTTGGTGGTACTCGGCACCGATCACGTCGACTTCTATGGGGGATGTCAAGAGTAGCACAGCTCGGTCCGTGACCTGGGCGATCACTGGAATGTGGGATATTTCCAGGGGATGATAGAATGTTCGTGTAGTTTGTCGTGACGCCACCTGTAGTACCTGGTCAGGGTGTCCAGCGCTGCTGTGCAGGTCCTCTGGAAGGGATGGTGTAGTGCAGGTAGGTGAAAAGTCTTCTACAGGTAACACGCTATCCTTCCAGGGCAGATAGATGTGAGATAGAGCAATGGTGCAAAGTGATGTAGCAGAGTGGACTATGCGACGTAGTAAGAAAGCAGGAAACACTTCAAGTTAAACGTTGCATAATAAAATTTTTAATAATAACATTACAAAAGTGCAAATGGCTTATATTATGTGACATGTTTTGTTACTGTTCATACCCTTGATATGTGTTATACATGTGTGTTAATAAATACATATTCAACAAAAGTGCAAATAGCATTAGTGCCGAAGTTCGTGGAGACTTCTTAGGACTACAACCCCACCGGAGTAACTTCACAGTGTCCTTTACTTGTGCTTGTGGAGGACCCGCTCCAAACCTCCAACTGTGGTCTTGGGTGGGCTGCAAGACTTTCCTTGAGCAGACCTCACTTTCGGCCACACCAAACGGGTTTTTAGTTTCTGAGGTAGTTGAAAATAGTGCACAGTAAAGTTTTTTGTAAAACCAAGATGGAGCACCGAAGTGCCAACTATTTACAGAAAAATTTGTGAGCCAGTACAGTTCATGGCTTCAAAGTTCAACATTTTCATTACAGTGAAACACCATTACCCAACCTGGGTATATTAAGGCAACAATAAACTTGTTCTTCTGAACATTCACCCGTCCGGGTACATCAAACCATTACCCAACCTGGGTATATTAAGGCAATAAACTTATTTTTATGAACATTCACCCGTCCGGGTACATCAATAATTTAACTATTTACATACAGAGACCCTGTCCGGGTTATTTAGACTTCTTTGGCTGGCCTCTTCCAGGTACCACCTGGTACTCTTCTGGAGCTTGCCAAACATCCGTGACAGGAGGGTCCACCCAGACCTGATGACGTCGTGTGGCCAGTACAGTGACGTCGTTACCCGCTATATGGGTCTGTGTGGCCACCTCTTTCATCTCCCTCCGGGTCTGGACCCCTATGTCCCGGACTGAACGAACCCCAGGGGGCCTAACAGGCGCCGGGTACGGGCCAGCTATCATTATCATGTCCATAGCTGGGGCTGCTGAGGAGACCACTGAGGGAGGCTGGGGAGATTTACGGCGTGGGGTGGGCACTTGTGCAGAGGCCTGGTTGGGGGAGGCTGAAGGCTCGTAGGGTCTGTCAGTTTCCTGACACTCTGGGGAGTAGGGGTCGCACCTGGTAACATTTAGGGCGTACCATCCATTGTAACCCCAGTGTCGGGTGTAAGTCACCAAGTCTCCTGGCAACAGGTCCCTCCCCGGGTGTCCTTCTGGGAGGTGAGCCTCCACGTCCCGCCGGGTTACAAAAACTTCTAAATAAAGTCCAGGCTCCTGGATGAAGCCCCAACCACCTTTTAACTTAAAGTTCCGTACTGCACCCTTACGCCGCGGCTCCCTCACTGTACTTTTATCCTTTCTCATACGTGCCTTCTCTGCCAGGTCCTTCTCCAGGTGACGTTGCCAAAGCTTTTGGGATTCTCGCTGCTCCCTTTGTCACTCTGCTTCCCGCTCCCGACGTCTCCACTCTTCCTCCTGACGCCGGTTGTAATACTCCTCCACCAGCATCTCCATGTCTCCACCATCAAACGCCAGCTTACGATGTACGGTTTGCGGCAGCTCTCCTGGCGCCCGCCAGTCCTGGCGGCGCTCACCTGCGGCGGAAGCAGCCGGCTCTGGAACAGATGATGGTCGGGGCTCCGGTACAGGCAGGTAGAGCTCTGGTGCCTGCGTGGCCTCCTCCATGAGGACGGGTGTCGCTTCTTCTGCCTCAGCGACGGGGGCAGACAGCGGGATCTGGGGTGCTGGTGCGGCGTTTTCTGCAGGAACGGGTGCCTCCACTGTGATACTGGCAACCGGTTCAGATTGCAAGGGTTGGGATGCACGCACGGCCTCCTGTACTGGAACGGGTGCCTCCACTGAGATACTGGCAACCGGTTCAGATTGCAAGGGCTGGGATGCCCGCACGGCCTCCTCTACTGGAACAGGTGCCTCACCTTCCGGTACAGATGTTCCGACCACGCACCACAATTGTGGATACCAGGGCTATGGGGTACTCGGAGCCGAGCCCATGGAAATCTATGGGAGTTGTCACTGGTAGCGGTGGCTCGGTCCGTGGCCCTGGCGGTCGTGCAATAGGGGAATATTTACAGGGGATATTTAGGATAGGTAGTTCGTGACGCCACCTGTGGTATCTGGTTAATTGAACCAGCGCTGCTATGAGGACTTTCACAGGGGATGTTATGGGGCAGCTGAGTGGTAAGTCTCCCACAGGCGAGACTGGTCCCTGGAAGTCTATGGTGGAGATGATGCAGGGTGTAGTAATAATTCAGTCACACACAAGGTAGCTCCTTTTCATACCTTTTACTGATGATGGTTCAAGCAGATCCCGGGGAGCTGGTCGGGGTGGAGAGTGCACATTCCGGTAACAGCTGAGCAGGTTAGAGGCCTCCTTAACTTCAATGTACATGTGAGTCCAACTTGCCTGAAGCGAAGTTAACTCTGAAACTCCAGCTTTCTCTATAGCTGTACTGCCCGGCCAACGTTGTGGTGGAGCCTTCTAAGTGATGAAACTAAGTCCTTACTTTTGTCGTGCACTTGACTCAAAGTCCCTGTTCCACCTGACTCCGGTTACGTATTGACACTTAGGGCTGTTCTCTGCGACCTGTAGTCCAGATGCCTCCGGTAATCTTGTTACTAAGCTTGAAACTGTAGCAACACCTCGGACCCCGGTGTCCGGCAATTTAGTGCAAGTAATCCAATACCTGTAGCACTTCTCTGTCTTCTCCACTGTGCCCTTCGCCCTGCTCTCGCTCTTAGCACAAGCAACGGTAACTTCGATGGTAATATCAGCTTTCTTCTAGAGCTCGCCGAGCAGCTCTCAGTATCCTCCTCCCTCCAGCTTCTGTTGAGGTACTGATTAAGGGTAGCTCTGACTAGGCTAGGATGATCCACTTCACCCGTACTAGCCTCCACTTGCTTGTCAGGTGAGCTACGTTAGCTCTGCGAGGATCCAGTCCTCCCTTCTCTCTCTCCAAGTCCAGACTCCACTGGACTGAACTGCACTGTCCGAAGACAGGAAACTGACTGAACTGTGATTGCTAAGTGTCACTTCCTCTTGTACCCCTGATGGGTGTGTCTAAAAATGTGAGTGAAGTGCATAAATATCAAGCTTTGGCTGTTACCTTCCTGTGCACTTTCCTGGATTTTCATGTGTGCCTGCGTAGCTGGGCTACACATCCCCCTTGGTAAAACACAGCACTCCCGGGCTGTAAAAGACAAAAAGAATATTTTGTTTTGCATTAACAACAAACATTATAACTCTTCCCATCCGGGAGGTACGAATTCTTGAACGTTACAATTTGTACAATAAAGAATACAAAAGTATTAAAATATCAAGATATCAAACATTCGCATATATACAAGATACTTGTGGAGGACCCGCACCAAAAACCTCCCACGTGGGTCCTGGGTGGGCTGCAGGACTTCTGACTGCAGACCTCACTCTAGGCCACACCATACGGGTTTTTCTTCAGAGGTTGATAGTAATGGTTTTATGTGAAACCAAAATAATGCACCATAGCGCAACTATTTACAGAGATAAGTTCTGGGCTGGCACAGTCCTCAGCCTCTCAGTCCATTGGCATGGTTAAAACACATTTCAAATAATTACATTAATACTTTTTCAAACTTTATACAATCTTTCAGATGCAATAAACCCTATCTGGGTCTTGCTAACTAGTCTACTAGGACTACTCCTGATAGCGAATAGGTAGTTTACCTTTAGTAATACGTTCTGACCTACATGGGGTAGCGTCAGGTATGGTATTCTCTAACCTTTCTGTTCTGCGTAACGGCAAACTATAATACTGTCTCAACCTTTCTATGGATCTGGCAAGCGTGCTAGTGACTGGACGAGGCGGTACTGCTTCACCAACCTCACCAAGGGATTCCACTTCTGTTGGCGCTGCTTCTTGCGGGTCCGCTTCTTGGAGTTCTAACGGTTGAGGGTCTGCCGGAACAGGTTCTTCTGGAACTGGCTCTACTGGCACAATTGGTATGACCGGTTGTAGAGACTCCTCTTGCGGTTGATAAAACTGCAGCACAGGAATAATTACAGCGTCTCCTAATCTGGGCCAATCTGCAGGTAAATCTCCCAAATCCGTGTGTATGACCGCTTCAGCACTCTCTTCTTGATGAGCAATAAGGTTTTCTTCACGGAGCTTTAATGGGCCAGGACACAACTTCAAATGATCTCTAGACACAGTTGCCGTCGTTTTTCCTCCATCCTTGCTGATGGTACAGACCTTGCTGTTATCGAAATTGGAATTTAGCATGACATAGGGCTCCTGTTCCCACTGATCATCCAACTTGTGTGTTCTTCTTTTCCTTTTGAGCACCATTTCTCCAGGCATTAAAGGCTTAGCGGGAGCATTTTTGTTATAATTCATCTCTTGCTTTTCTCTTACTTTGTTGAGACTGTCTTCTACGCAGGCTTGTACTCTCTTGTACTGTTCTTGTCGATTTGTGTCCCAATCTTCAGCGTTGCTATCAGCCTCCGGTTCTACCACACCGAGTTCTAAGTCCATTGGCAGCCTTCCCGGCCTTGCTCTCATAAGGTAGGCTGGAGTGCAGTTGGTGGAACTTACTGGGATGTGGTTGTACAAGTCGACCAGGTCAGGTAACAAGTCTGGCCACCGATTTCTTTCTTCCAGTGGTATAGTTTTCAGTAAGTCGATGACAATGTGATTCATTTTTTCACAAAGGCCGTTGGTCTGAGGGTGGTATGGTGTTGTTCTGATCTTTTTACATCCATACAATTGACAAAATTCCTGAAACAGTTCAGCTTCAAAGGCCGGACCTCGATCAGTCAGTACCTGATCTGGATATCCGTGTGGTCTGCAGAAACTTGCTTGGAAGGTTCTTGCTGCTGTCTCTGCTGTCATATCTTTGACAGGGGCGACCACCAGAAACCTGGAATAGTGATCCACCATGGTCAGGGCATATGTGTATCCTGACCTGCTTGGGGACAACTTGACGTGATCCAATGCCACGATCTCCAAGGGACGAGTCGTCCGGATAGGCTGCAAGGGTGCCTTCTGGCTACTGTAGTCTTTTTGCCTGAGGCCACAGGGTCCACAGTTCCGGCACCACTTCTCGATTGAGCTGCGCATCCCTACCCAGTAGAACCGGCACCTCAACAGGGTCTCCAGCTTTCTCCAGCCAAAGTGTCCTGCTTGATCGTGGTATGCTTCCAGCACCATTTGGATGTCTGCTCTCGGGACCACTATTTGCCAAACCATCTCATGAGTCCTTGGGTCGACGTATCTCCTGCACAACTTCTCACGGTATATGAACAACCGGCTTCTCTCGTTCCACAGGAGCTTTGCTGGCATGGATGCATCTTTCTCCAAGGAGGAACCTTCCTGTTTTATCAACTCCTTGATACGGCTGACCACGGGATCGCTGTCCTGAGTCTCCTTCCAGCTGTGATGAGGTAAAGGGTTCAACATCTCACCACACCGCTTCCTGTAGACTCGTTGCTCTTGGACCATCCCATTTCGGTGGAACGCAGGTAGCTCGATTTCTTCCAGATCGTCTGACTCTTCCTCCGTGTCAGATTCATGCGGCATTCTGGACAAGGCGTCCGCGTTAGCATTTTTACGGCCCGCTCTGTATTTGATGGTAAACTGGTAGTTTGATAACCGAGCCATCCAACGTTGCTCCATGGCTCCCAGCTTGGCTGTTTCCAGATGCGTCAAGGGGTTATTGTCTGTAAACACAGTGAACCTGTTGGAGGCAAGGTAATGTTTAAATATTTCGGTAATGGCCCAGACCAACGCCAGGAACTCCAGTTTGAAGCTGCTATAGTTTTCCGGATTCCTCTCAGTTGGCCTGAGTTTTCTGCTGGCATATGCGATGACTTTTTCTTGGCCGTTCTGCTTCTGACTGAGGACCGCTCCTAATCCTTCGTTACTAGCATCTGTGTATAGCAGGAACGGTTGGCTGTAATCTGGGTAGGCTAAGATTTCATCGCCGGTAAGGATCTCTTTCATCTCTTTGAAGGCCTCAGCTTGTTCTTTTCCCCAATTGAATGGAAGGTTTCTGCTCTTAAGAGGTTGTCCTACCAGGAGGTCCTGCAAAGGTGCCGCTTTCTTAGTGTAATCTTTTACAACCTCCTGTAGTAACCTGTTAATCCCAGGAACTGACGCACCTCTTTTAAGTTCTTCGGCTCTGGCCATTTCTGAATAGCTTTGACCTTCTCGGGGTCCGGCGCTACTCCTTCGGAACTGACAATGTGTCCCAAGTACTGTACCTTCCGTTTGAGCAGGTGGCATTTAGAGGGCTTTAGTTTCATCCCAAACTTGGACAATGACTCAAATACCTCCGCCAGGTGCTTCAGATGATCTTCATATGTCTTAGAGTACACAATTACGTCGTCCAAGTACAGCAGCACAGTTTCGAAGTTGAGATGTCCCAGACAGCTCTCCATCACCCTCTGGAATGTTCCTGGGGCACTGCTGAGACCAAACGGCATCCTATCGAACTCGCAGAGTCCCATTGGGGTGGTGAAAGCAGTTTTCTCCCGGTCCTCCTCAGCCACAGCCACTTGCCAGTACCCACTAGTAAGGTCGAGGGTAGAAAAGTAGTTAGCCGTTTTCAGAGCAGCTAAGGATTCCTCTATACGTGGTAATGGGTATGCATCTTTATGTGTTATACGATTTACTTGCCTATAGTCTACACACATTCGCATGCTACCATCCTTTTTCTTCACTAGAACCAGAGGTGCTGCCCAGGGGCTACAACTATCCCTTATCACCCCGGCTTTCTTCATGTCATGCAGCATTTCCTTAGCTTTCTGATAATGGGCTGGAGGTATGGGCCTGTACCGCTCTTTGATGGGAGGATGACTGCCTGTAAGGATATGATGCTGTACTCCCTTAATGGTCCCAAAATCAAGTGGGTGCTTGCTAAATACTTGTGCGTACTCTTGTACCACCCGTAGTACCCCCTGTTTCTGGTGGACGGAAGTGGTGTCTGTCCCAATATGAAGCTGCTGACACCAGTCCGCTACCGGGGTTGCCGGATCATTATCCTCCGCTGGTTGGCGGGAGGCTAAGGACTCGGTTGTGAGGATAGAATTATTATCTACGGCATGTAATTTAGCAACTGTAGCATAACGTGGCAAATTTACTTCATCGTCCCCCCAGTTGAGAAGTCGTACTGGTACTCTCCCATTTACTACTTCCACTACCCCTCTAGCAATCATGAGTGTAGGTCTGTGTTCTGAGCGATGGGGTTCTACTACTGCTTGGTAGTTCTGTCCCCTCAGACCTATGGCTGCTCTACACCATATTAACATTTCACTCATTGGGGGTATTACAATGGGGTTCGAGTCTGTGACCCATACATTACCGATTTCACCATCTGTAAGCTTCGCTTGCTGCTGGCACATCAGGGCCCGGATCTCCCTCTGGATCACTCCCTTCTGCTTTGGCTTGGCAACTTCAGCGAGCTGTTGGAGCAAAAACACAACTTCTCCCAGACAGTTACTGATAATGTTAGTACCTAGTATCACATTTAGACCATTTTCCTCATTTACAGTCCTGACTACTAGGAGTCCCTGATCCTTCAGCTCCACCCTGCCCACTTTTACATTTACGTTTTTGGCTCCAATTACTTCAACAGGGAGACCATTGGTAGCGTACACTGTCAAGTCAGGGCTCGGGGGCTGGAGGCTGTCCATGGACCAAAATTTATTGTAAAGGACGTCAGGTATGATGGTCACCTGAGATCCCGTGTCCAGCAGTGCAGGGATTGCAATCCCGTCCAGAATCATGGACAGGTAGGGCCGTCCACCCACGAACCTGCGGTTCCAGTCTAAGGGGCCTGATGAATCTACTCCTGGGTGTTGGCCCTCTGACCCAGGATCGGCTCATTTAAAGGACATTGCGGAGCCATATGACCTTTTTGGCTGCAGCGGTAGCAGACGATCTTCCGCCGAGGATGATGTTGATTAGGAGTCGCTCCTTGGGGTGGCGTGGTCCTCCTCCGGTGAGGCGACGTCCTCCATTTCCTCCGGTTCATCCAAGGGACATCCTCCGGACAGTCGGCTAGTAGGATCTTTCTCCTTCCTCTTTCCGCAGTTGCAGGGCATCCATTACAGTGGCCAAGTTCTTAGTCAGCTGGCGCACTTCTGAGCGTAGACATTCCAATTCACTAGGGGGCGCCACCTGCGTTTTAGCTTCTGCCACCTGCGGAGAAAAGGTGGGTACTGCCGGCTTAAGAGTGGCTTCACCCGGGTGATACTGATTTGCCACCTCAGGCTTTTCCAGGGGTCGCAGTCCCTTTATTGCCATGTCCTTTAGAGCATCAAAAGTGGCATCTGGATGATCCAAGGACCACCAGTTTACAGTCCTGCTTTCCTCTGGAGACCTCAGTCCCCGCACGAATTGCTCTTTTAACATTTGGCTCTCATCAATGGGACTTGTGGGGTTAGCCTGTTTGAGAGCTCGCAGGGCCCCCTGTAGTCGGCAGGCGTAGTCCCTAATACTGTCACCCAGTCCCTGGAAGCACTGATAAAATGCCATCCGGAGATCCGTTTCTGTGCGGTCCTCGAAGATGGCCTGTAGCTTTAAGAGTATCGCAGGTACCGACTCCTGGTCTGCAATGGGCCAAGTCTCTACTTCTCTCTCAGCCGCACCAGCTAACTGTCCTATTACCACAGCAGCTTTTTGCTTTTCAGTCATTGAATACATATCCAAAATGCTACATATTTTCCGTTTAAATCCTGGCAGGGTGCCTGGCTCGCCGCTGTATTGAGGGAGCCACTTCGCTCCTGGCATGTATGGGAGCGCTAGGGGCATAAGCGGGACCACCGTGACAGGTGAGGGGCCTGCACCCCCATCCTGCGGTACGACGCCAAGCGGTGGGCTATTGGGGCCTCCGGCGGGGGCCGCTCCGTCTGCCGGTTGCTGCGACATATTGGTGCCCCTTGGTTAATCTGAGCCTACCTCTTTTGCAGGCTGCAGCGTCGCAGGCACAGCGGTGGAGACAGGACCTTCGTAGCAGGCACAGCGGTGGAGACAGGACCTTCGTCGCTGGACTGTGATGTCAGAGCGTTCACTTCCTGTTTCACAGGACCTGCCGCCGCGTCAGAGCTGGGGGCGGAGCCAGGCAACAGCGCGCTTTCACAGGTACGCCCCCCTTCACCAGCGCCTGAGGGCGCGAATATTGCGCTAAAGATGGCGGTATTATGGCGCCAACACAGCAAACAGTCTTTTCCGCACAAACAGTCAATATAGGCACACAGGACTCACAATTGCAAGTTTCGGATCCTGTTCGTGACGCCAAAAAGTTGTTCCGACCACACACCACAATTGTGGATACCAGGGCTATGGGGTACTCGGAGCCGAGCCCATGGAAATCTATGGGAGTTGTCACTGGTAGCGGTGGCTCGGTCCGTGGCCCTGGCGGTCGTGCAATAGGGGAATATTTACAGGGGATATTTAGGATAGGTAGTTCGTGACGCCACCTGTGGTATCTGGTTAATTGAACCAGCGCTGCTATGAGGACTTTCACAGGGGATGTTATGGGGCAGCTGAGTGGTAAGTCTCCCACAGGCGAGACTGGTCCCTGGAAGTCTATGGTGGAGATGATGCAGGGTGTAGTAATAATTCAGTCACACACAAGGTAGCTCCTTTTCATACCTTTTACTGATGATGGTTCAAGCAGATCCCGGGGAGCTGGTCGGGGTGGAGAGTGCACATTCCGGTAACAGCTGAGCAGGTTAGAGGCCTCCTTAACTTCAATGTACATGTGAGTCCAACTTGCCTGAAGCGAAGTTAACTCTGAAACTCCAGCTTTCTCTATAGCTGTACTGCCCGGCCAACGTTGTGGTGGAGCCTTCTAAGTGATGAAACTAAGTCCTTACTTTTGTCGTGCACTTGACTCAAAGTCCCTGTTCCACCTGACTCCGGTTACGTATTGACACTTAGGGCTATTCTCTGCGACCTGTAGTCCAGATGCCTCCGGTAATCTTGTTACTAAGCTTGAAACTGTAGCAACACCTCGGACCCCGGTGTCCGGCAATTTAGTGCAAGTAATCCAATACCTGTAGCACTTCTCTGTCTTCTCCACTGTGCCCTTCGCCCTGCTCTCGCTCTTAGCACAAGCAACGGTAACTTCGATGGTAATATCAGCTTTCTTCTAGAGCTCGCCGAGCAGCTCTCAGTATCCTCCTCCCTCCAGCTTCTGTTGAGGTACTGATTAAGGATAGCTCTGACTAGGCTAGGATGATCCACTTCACCCGTACTAGCCTCCACTTGCTTGTCAGGTGAGCTACGTTAGCTCTGCGAGGATCCAGTCCTCCCTTCTCTCTCTCCAAGTCCAGACTCCACTGGACTGAACTGCACTGTCCGAAGACAGGAAACTGACTGAACTGTGATTGCTAAGTGTCACTTCCTCTTGTACCCCTGATGGGTGTGTCTAAAAATGTGAGTGAAGTGCATAAATATCAAGCTTTGGCTGTTACCTTCCTGTGCACTTTCCTGGATTTTCATGTGTGCCTGCGTAGCTGGGCTACACACAGACACTTCAGGGGGTAAGAGGGATTGGCGCCGCTCCAATTGTAGTTTTAGGGCCCGCCAGCTCGCTTCCATCCTGGCGACCTCCTCCCGGTGCCGGGCCAGGTCTCTCAGGGTATCCTCCGCTTCTTCCAGCGTAGGAGGGTTTCCAGGCCGGGTGCCAAACGGTGGCTCCGTGGCGATCGGGTCGCTTCCGTGGGGGGAGAGCTCTGACTCCTCCATCCCTTCCCACTTCTGCTCACGTCCATTCGCCATCTCAGCAAAGTCACATGTGTCATTAGCATCAGGAGAGGCGACATCTTTTGTAGGGAGGCGGGACCTTCGCGTTCGTTTACGCCCACTGAGGAGGATGAGGAGGCGGAACTCCAGAGCTGTGGGGCACGATCTTACATTGCAGTAACATTTAGAGTGTGCGGACATCGTTTTCGCGCCACGGAGTGAGTGTACGCCCACGAGAACACCCCCTTATTCTTCACCTGTGCCTCGTGGCGCAGATATGACGGAAAAATGGCAAATACAGTCTATAATGATTTTTGCAATTCTCAAGCAAAAAAACAGTTCAATTAAGGCACACAGGACTCGCTTATAGCGAGCTTCTGAATCCTGTTCGCTGGGTGCGATGCAACATCTCTGTGGCGACTGGACCCTCAGGTGCTTCTGTCTTTTCACAAATGCCGGCTTTACCCGGCAATTGAATCAGAGGCTATTTTACTATGTAGAAGTGAATAAACTATAAATATATGTATATATATATGTCACAATGACATGTATATATATATATATTGTGAGACAGTGAGAATATGTGGGTTAGATGGGGTGTATATTTCACCTGGGTGCTTTGCTGACTGGTATAAGGGAGGTGTATGGCTTTGTAGACCTGGTGGTAGAGAAAGGTCATTACACCTTCCACTCAGTGCATACTTGCAGCTCAAACCTGTAACCACTCAGCTGTTAATTAAGAAGCCAGAAATAGGTGTCTGGAAACACAGTCAGGAGAGCTAGTTTAGCCTGGACACAGGAAGGTGTCTCGGCACAAGAAACAGTCTCCAAGAGTGTTAGAGCTGTCTTTAGCCTGGACACAGGGAGGTGTCCCGGTGCAGGAAGCAGTCTCTGTGAGAATCCATGCGGATAAGCCAAGAGTGTTAGAGCTGTCTTTAGCCTGGACACAGGGAGGTGTCCCGGCGCAGGAAGCAGTCTCTGTGAGAATCCATGCGGATAAGCCAAGAGTGTTAGAGCTGTCTTTAGCCTGGACACAGGGAGGTGTCCCGGCGCAGGAAGCAGTCTCTGTGAGAATCCATGCGGATAAGCTACTGAAGAGGAGGGGAGCTGTCTCAGTCTGGGTTAGAGGTACCCCGGACACAAGAGTGTCTCTGTGAACCTCCAGGATGATGACTACTGAATAGGAGTGGATCTCTCTCAAGTCTGGACGTCGGGTGGACCTTCAGACATAAGGAGGAGTATCTGGGAAACTCCATACTGGTAACATATATCATATGTGTTGTTTTGGGCACAGACTGATAGAGTCTGGGTTCCTGATAGAAAGGGACATTACATAAGTGTAATTAGTGGCTAGACAAGCCTAGGTCTTTTGTTTATGCTTTGTTTTATCTGTTTGCTGTGGACTTTAATAAAACTGGTTGCGGCCAGTTTTTACCATAATTGCTGTCTGAATGAACTGTTTCCGTGCCATTCTGTCTACCCAGACAGTGATCCTAGAGCTAAACCCCCGGAAAGGCTACAATTGGTGGAGAATGCTGGGGCAGCGCAGGGCCTGGTACAGTTAGTGCTGGAGTGTGCATGCAGCACAGTGGCAAGAGACAGCATTAAAGGTGAAGTCTATTGAAATAGCAACAGAGAAAAAAAAAAGTGTGTCAGCAGAAACGTCTGTTTGGAGCAGTCTTGGAGAGACAGTGGCCCTGATAGGGTCTGCAGAGAGAAAATGTATGCACAGCAAAGCTGAACTTGTTGTGAAAATGACTGTTGAATGTGCAGCAGCAAAAGAAAAGTCTGTGGAGCAGTCTTAAAGAGACAGGAGCCCTAATAGACTTTGCAAAGGAAAAAAAAAAAAAAGTGTCTGCACAGCAGAGCTAAATTTTTCTATGGAAAAGACTGTAGAGTGTGTGTATGTCTTGAGTGAAGACTGCCGTTGTTAAGACAGAGAAGTCTGACAGCATGGATGACAGCATGGATGCGCTGTTTGAACAAATGGCACAAGTTAATGTGCAACATAAAACTGCCGTGGTTGAGACAGATAAGTCCGGCAGTATGAAGGAGCTCATTGAGTACCTGGTCCAGGCCAAGCGGACCATGGAGCTGCAGCACCAGCAGTGCATGCAGCAGTACCAGCAGCAAATCCTGCAGCAGCAGCAGGAGAATAACCGGGTGTTGGAGCAGATTGCAGCTCTCAGCACCTCGTCCCAGAGTAATGTTGTGAAGGCACCTGACTTGTCCGCTGTAAAGAAGGCGGTAAGACGGTCCCTGAAAAAGATGACACCTCGTGATGATGTGGAGGTGTATCTCACTAGATTTGAGGAACTGGCAGAGAAGGAGAATCTGCCCCTATCTGAGTGGGCCATGATGGTCGCACCCTATCTGATTGGAGTGCCCCAGGTGGCCTATGCTGACCTGAGCGAGCAGGACAGCCAAGACTATGCCAAGCTGAAAGCGGAGATTCGTACCCGGCTGAGTGTTACGGTGACAGCCCGTGCCAGGGGAGTTCGTGACTGGAGATACAGTTGGGAGTCTGCAGTCAGCGAGCCTGATTATGGAGTTGGAAAGGTGATGGTGAACCGCTACACCCGAGCATGTCCTCCTGAGGTACAGCCGTCTGAGAGGTCGTCACTTCAGAGTTCCCGGACGCTGAACTCTCGCGGTAAGAGCGTTCCAGCTATAGGGGACATATGGGAGGGTGATTGTGGTGGACAGTGTTGGAGATGTCGTGAAATTGCAGCCGGCTGTTCACTAGAGGGGGAGCCTATGTGCCGTGATGTTGGCAGGTCCCTCTCTCCCTGCGCAGAACCTGTGTGTGTGTCCACCTCAGCCGAAGAGACTGGACCACAGGTGTCCCCGGTGGTTGTAAATGACTGCCCAGCACAGGTCCTCTTGGACTCAGAGAGTCCAGTGACTTCCGTATGTGACAGCCTGATTGATAGGGACTTCATCCCTGATAAGCACCTGAGTATGGTGTGCATCCATGGAGACACCAAAGTCTACCCAGAGACTGCCGTGGACTTGGTCCCCAAACTCGGGGAGGTTTCATATGAAGTGGGGGTAGTGAAGAACCTGGTGCACCCCGTCATATTGGGTAATGACTTTCCCCGGTCTAAGGATCTCTGGGGGAGAAATGTTTCTGATGGACAGTGTGATGAAGCCCCTACTGAGGGTACGCAGTCCCGAGGGGCGGAACACAATGTTAGTGGGCCGTTTATCTTGTGTGATAGTGATGATGATATTGATAATGATGATGATGCTAATCATAATAGTGATGATACTGATGATGACCGTGATAAAGATGAAATTTCTTTGCAGGTGATGTTGGGAGACGAGGATGGTGGTTCTCGGGAACCGAGTGTCCCTGACCTGCCTGTGTCCTGTGACAATTTTGGGAGAGAGCCGGTGCGAGACCCCACTCTTAAAACGGCACAGGAAAATGTAATTGTTCTGAATGAGGTTCCCAAGAGCCTGGCTCTGAGGAGAGGTTTCCTCATGCTGCCATGAACAATAACCTATTGTTTAGGGACACTGAAGTCCAGGGAGAGGTCGTGAGTCAGCTCCTGGTACCTGAGCTATATGGAGGTATAGTGCTGGGGTTGTCACATAGTCACATACTTGAGGGACCAGATGGTGAAGTTAATGTTGAGGATAACATGTTAACTAAGGTTCCAGATCAAGATGTGAATGGGAATGAGTTGTATAACCCTGACGGTGAGCCGGATGTGAATGAAAGTGAAGTGTCTAGCCTGAAGGTGAGCCAGATGTGGCTGAGAAAAAGGGGTCAGACAGGGATAGTGGGAGTGATAATGAATCATCTGATGACAATAAAGCAACCAGTGCAAATGAGGAAGGCATGGTAGCAGAAGAGGTTGAGAGTCCTGAGAAGAAGGCTGATGCTGACCTTACAGCCAGACAGAAGATGCCATCTGAGGATGTTTTACAGTTGGAACAAAGAGAGCGACTACTTCCAGACCAAGAAAGGGAGAGACGAGAGGCTTCCCTGGGGATTGGCAGTAGACGTGCTAAAACAATGAGGGGTAGAGATGACGCTTCTGTTAGCTCACGGCTGAGTGTGAGACCCGGTGGCGGACGAAAAGACAGAGAGTCAGACTCAGAGCTACCAGTAAGCTTGACTGGACGATGGACTCGTGGCCGCAACGACGGTAGGAGTCAGTTCGGGAAAGAAAGGTCGGGTGAGGTGACACCGACACAAGGACAAGGCCCACGTTCTGACCGCTGGGGGCGGGAGAGGCCTAACAAAGAGGTGATATTGCATAGTGCCCAAAATCAACTGAGACGGGGTGACTGGCAGAGGCGACCGAGGGGGATCTCTGGTCGGGGGGGCAGGTGTTCGACCCCACAAATTTGAACAGAGGGGGCACTGGGTATGGCCCTCAGGATATGCATGGAGGCATGTGATGGATGGACGGTATGTATCGCAGAGGTGGGTGGCCCTGTGATGGAAGCCTGGATATATTTTGGTTCAGCAGATCTACTGCTGAGACTTGTGCTATACATTGGGAGGCTTCCAGGTGACTTGGAGAGCTGGGCTGGTCCAGTCACCTACAAACCCACCCAAGGGGTATGTGTCTAAATACCTAGGATAAAGTTGTATGCAGAGGGGACGGATGGGTAATGCAGCGCTGGCTGGCATTCATTTAATGGATCAGTATGTATGTTTTGACTGTCCATGTTCCTTCTCCTCAGTTGACTGGTCACATGACTGTGACATCACACAGTGTGTGTGTGTGTGTGTAAGGGTATAGAAACCCTGCTTAATGGAAGATAAAGATGAAGATGATGTGGGCCATGACTTGAGCTGTGTTCACTGTCTCTTGAGGTTTGTTGACCAGTCCTCCGGTCTGGATGACCAGCCCTCCGGTCTGGAGAAGAGGGGGGGATATGTGAGACAGTGAGAATATGTGGGTTAGATGGGGTGTATATTTCACCTGGGTGCTTTGCTGACTGGTATAAGGGAGGTGTATGGCTTTGTAGACCTGGTGGTAGAGAAAGGTCATTACACCTTCCACTCAGTGCATACTTGCAGCTCAAACCTGTAACCACTCAGCTGTTAATTAAGAAGCCAGAAATAGGTGTCTGGAAACACAGTCAGGAGAGCTAGTTTAGCCTGGACACAGGAAGGTGTCTCGGCACAAGAAACAGTCTCCAAGAGTGTTAGAGCTGTCTTTAGCCTGGGCACAGGGAGGTGTCCCGGTGCAGGAAGCAGTCTCTGTGAGAATCCATGCGGATAAGCCAAGAGTGTTAGAGCTGTCTTTAGCCTGGACACAGGGAGGTGTCCCGGCGCAGGAAGCAGTCTCTGTGAGAATCCATGCGGATAAGCCAAGAGTGTTAGAGCTGTCTTTAGCCTGGACACAGGGAGGTGTCCCGGCGCAGGAAGCAGTCTCTGTGAGAATCCATGCGGATAAGCTACTGAAGAGGAGGGGAGCTGTCTCAGTCTGGGTTAGAGGTACCCCGGACACAAGAGTGTCTCTGTGAACCTCCAGGATGATGACTACTGAATAGGAGTGGATCTCTCTCAAGTCTGGACGTCGGGTGGACCTTCAGACATAAGGAGGAGTATCTGGGAAACTCCATACTGGTAACATATATCATATGTGTTGTTTTGGGCACAGACTGATAGAGTCTGGGTTCCTGATAGAAAGGGACATTACATAAGTGTAATTAGTGGCTAGACAAGCCTAGGTCTTTTGTTTATGCTTTGTTTTATCTGTTTGCTGTGGACTTTAATAAAACTGGTTGCGGCCAGTTTTTACCATAATTGCTGTCTGAATGAACTGTTTCCGTGCCATTCTGTCTACCCAGACAGCGATCCTAGAGCTAAACCCCCGGAAAGGCTAAAAATATATATATATGTATTCTAAGTGTGTATATTTTGTGTTTACAAGGAAAGAAAGTGTTTTTTTAGTTGCGATATTTTGTTCCCATAGACTTACATGGGACTTCCGGTATCGGAATCGGATATCGCCGATAGTTAGTGATATCGGCGATACCATTCTGATCCGATATTTTTAGATATCGAGCAGTATTTCTCAACACTACTCACAACCCTAAACAGCTTTTCAACACTTTCAATTCTCTACTCCGTCCCCCAGCACCTCCTCCCTCTCCTCTCATTACTGCTGAGGACTTTGCCTCTTTCTTTAAGCAGAAGATTGATACGATTAGAGAAAGCTTTGGCCCGCAGCCCCCAATGCCCCTCTTAGCTGCTCCGCCCTGTTTTTCCAAAACCAGCTTCTCCACCATAACAGAAGATCAGCTCTCCACCCTCCTATCAAGATCACATCTCACTAGGGATGAGCGACTTTCCCTTTTTTCGGGTCAGGTCGGGTTTCACGGAACCCGACTTTCGCAAAAGTCGGGTCGAGTGAAATCTGCCAACTAGCATGAAAAGTCGGGTTTCAGCCGAAACACAAAACCCAATGCAAGTCAATGGGGAAGCAATGTCGGCAGGGGGAGGACAGTAAACACACCTGCAGTGCCCATTTTCAGAACCGGCGGGCGGCTCAGCCAAAGAGGGGTGCCGGTGTGGCTTCGAGCGGCGCTGGATTCAAATTCTCCGCCAAAGCCGCACCGGCACCGCTCATTGGCTGAGCCGCCCGCCAGCTCAGCCAATGTGCGGCGAGGGATTCAAATCCCCGCCAAAGCGGCGCCGCTCATTGGCTATGCCTGCTACACTGTCAGTGAGTGACACATTAGCCAATGATGAGACAGTAGTAGTCCCATCATCCGGCTAATGTGTTGAATGTAAAAAAAAACCCTACATTACATACAGAACATATAACACAGAACATACACATAACATACAACACATAACATACAGTACATACATATAACATACAACACATAACATACATATAACATACAACACAGAACATACATACAACACATAACATACAGAACATACATATAACATACAACACATAACATACAGAACATACATATAACATACAACACATAACATACAGAACATGCATATAACACAGAACATACATATAACATACAACACATAACATACATATAACATACAACACAGAACATACATACAACATATAACATACAGAACATACATATAACATACAACACATAACATACAGAACATACATATAACATGCAACACATAACATACAGAACATACATATAACATACAACACATAACATACAGCACATACATATAACATACAACACATAACATACAGAACATACATATAACATACAACACATAACATACATATAACATACAACACATAACATACAGCACATACACATAACATACAACACATAACATACATATAACACATAACATACAGTACATACAACACATAACATACATATAACATACAACACATAACATACATATAACATACAACACATAACATACAAAACATGCATATAACACAACATATAACATACATATACAACACATAACATACATATAACACATAACATACGGAACATACATATAACACATAACATACAGAACGTACATATAACAAACAACACATAACATACATATAACATACAACACATAACATACATATAACATACATATAACATACAACACATAAGATACATATAACACATAACATACAGAACATACATATAACACATAACATACAGAACATACATATAAAACAACATATAACATACAACACATAACATACAGAACATACATATAACACATAACATACAAAACATACACATAACACAACATATAACATACATATAACATACAACACATAACATACACATAACACACGGAACATACATATAACACATAACATACAGAACATACAAATAACATACAACACATAACATACATATAACATACAACACATAACATACATGTAACATACATATAACATACAACACATAACATACAGAACATACACATAACATACAACACATAACATAGAGTACATACTCACCAATCACCTATTCCCCGATGCCATCGTCTCCTGTAATAAAAATAAAATAATAAAGCAACCTATACATCAACTGTCCGCCGTAGTCCAGATAATAACGAGTGTCCCACGATGATCTCCGGTATAGAACGCTGACATCGGGTGATGTCAGTGCTCTACACCGCCCCTGCGATGCACTGACATCAGACGCCAGGAAACAATGACTTCACTTTCGTTCATTCTCTCACTGGCAATGCTGGGTGAGAAAATTCCCACGCAGCATTGCCATAAAGTGAGAGCCATTGTCTCCTATCAGTGCATCACTGGGAGGCCCTACAGAGCAGTGGCATCACCTGATGTCACTGTTCTATAGGGGAGACCGTCGTGGGACATTCGTTATTAATTGGACTGCGTCGGACAGGGAGTATACGGTTGTTTTATTTTTTACGTTTTATTACAGGAGATCGAGGGCGTCGCTTGGATCTGAGTGTATAATAAAGATATGAAAACCGTGTTGTGTTTTATTTCATTAAAATCATTTATTCTTATACGTGGGTTGTTTTTTTAACCCTTTATTAATTTAAGATTAATAATGGATAGGCGTCTTATTGACGCCTCTCTATTATTAATCGGGCTAAATATCACCTTATAATAGCAAGGTGATATTAACCCCTTATTACCCCATAGCCCACCACTACAGGGGAGTGGGAAGAGAGGGGCTAAGTGCCGGAATTGGCGCATCGCACAGATGCGCCAATTCTGGGGCGGCTGGATGCTGGTATTTTTAGCCAGGGGGGTGCGCCAATATCCATGGCCCCTTCCTAGACTATGAATATCAGCCCGCAGCTGGCTTTAAAATACTGGGGGACCCCACGTCATTTTTTTGTGGGTCCCCCTATTTTAATAGCCAGTAAAGGCTAGCTGCGGGTTGATATTCAAACCCTGAGAAGCTCCATGGGTATTAACCCCTTCCCAGGCTAGAAATATTGGCCCAAGCCGTCGGCTTTCCCCTTCTGGCGCAGAAAATTGCGCGGGAGCCCACGCCATTTTTAAAAAAATTTACGTTATTGCGTGAAGATTTAGTATGTGTGCGTGTGCGTGGGTCTTTAACTATTTATGTACCATTCTATCTATTATCTATTGATTTTCTATCTATATTTCTTCTATCTATCTGTCTATTATCTATTTATCTTTCTATCTATCTGTCATCTATCTATCTATCTTCTATCTATCTGTCTATCTATTATCTATCTATCTATCTATTTTCTAGCTATTTATCTATTACCTATCTATTATCTATCTATCTATCTATCTATCTATCTATCTGTTATCTATCTATCTATCTTCTATCTACCTGTTTATCTTCTATCTATCTATTATCTATCTATCATCTATTTATTATCTAATCTATCTATCTATCTATCTATCTATCTATCTATTATCTACCTATCTATTATCTATCTATCTATTATCTATCTATCTATCAATCATCTATTTATTATCTATCTATCTATCTATTTATCTATTATCTATATATCTATCTATTATCTATCTATCTGTCTATCTATCTATTATCTGTCTATCTGTATCTATCTATCTATCATCTATTTATCTATCTATCTATCTCTCTATGGCTGGAGTCACACACACCGTATAAAAATCAGACCGTATTATACGGCTGTAATAAGCAGAAAAGTCCCCTGAACAGTGATCCGTATGTCATCCGTGTGCATTACGATGATGCGATTTCCTCGCATCCAAATATCCGTGTGTCATCCGTATGGCATCCGTACGGCGAGATTTTCTCGCCGGCTTGCAAAACCGACATATAATGTACTCAAATGACAGTTATAAAATCACAAAAGAAAGAATAGATATACATATAGAATACATATATACATATATGCATGTCATCGTGACACATATACAGGGTACATACCCATTTGCGAGAAACAAAAACAGCCCGTTTTCCTGATGTAAAAAACGGTCAGATTCTATGCAATTGTCATGCGATTTATAAGAGATTTTTAATTGCACCCACAGTTTTCCATCCGTTTTGCATCCGTGTGCAATGCGATTTAAACATGACGTTTTACATACAGTAGTTCTCTCTATGTAAAAACTCATGTTATAATCACATTGTAAAAAAAAAAAATGTACACAAAAAGCAAATAATTATATATATACAGTACAGACCAAAAGTTTGGACACACCTTCTCATTCAAAGATATTTCTGTATTTTCATGACTATGAAAATTGTAGAATCACACTGAAGGCATCAAAACTATGAATTAACACATGTGGAATTATACATTACACTTTACAAAAAAGTGTGTTAAACAACTGAAGATATGTCTTATATTCTAGGTTCTTCAAAGTAGCCACCTTTTGCTTTGATTACTGCTTTGCACGCAGAAAAGGTGAACGGATGGACTCTACATGCCTGGTTCCCACCGTGAAGCATGGAGAAGGAGGTGGTGATGGTGTGGGGGTACTTTGCTGGTGACACTGTTGGGGATTTACTCAAAATTGAAGGCATAGTGAACCAGCATGGCTACCACAGCATCTTGCTGCAGCATGCTATTTGCGTTTAGTTGGACCATCATTTATTTTTCAACAGGACAATGATTTTACAGGTAATCCGTGCGAAGCCCTTGTACTCCTGTAATAAAAATAAAATAATAAAGCAACATTATTCTTACCTATCCGGCGCACAGTCAGGTCCCACACTGTAATCCTTCACAAAGGGTTAACTGGCTTACAGCTAGCAGCACAGCTAATGCTGGCAGTTCAGCTGTAAGCCCCCGAATGAAGGAGTTCCTCTCCCGGCTGACAGGAGAGGAAGTGATTAGTGTGGGAAGCTTAATTGATTGCTTCCCATTTCCCAGGCTAATCAGTTCACTTTAGGTCAGCCGAGGACTCCCTCTGACGTCACTGATGCTGTGCGGTGTCCCCGGCTGACCTGAACTGATTAGCCTGTGAAGCAATCAATTAAGCTTCCAAGCTAATCACTTCCTCTCCTGTCGGCCGGTAGAGGAACTCCTTCATTCGGTGGCTTACAGCTGAGCTGCCAGCATTAGCTGTGCTGCTAGCTGTAAGCCAGTTAACCCTGAAGGATTACAGCGTGGGACCTGACAGAGCACCGGATAGGTAAGAATAATGTTGCTTTATTATTTTATTTTTATTACAGGAGAACAAGGGCTTCGCACGGATTACCTGTAAAATAAAAGATGATCAAAAACTGTGTGATTATTTCATTAAAATGATTTTTAATTAAAGTGTGTGTGTTTTCTTTTTATTTCATACAATAGGATTAATAATTGAGAGTTGTCTAATTGACAACTCTCAATTATTAACCTGGCTTAAAGTCACCTTCCAATAGCAAGGTGGCTTTAACCCACTATTAACCCATTAGCCACCGCTACAGGGCAATGGGAATAGACGGGCTAAGTGCCAGAAAGAGCGCATCTAATTATAGATTTGCCTTTTCTGGGGTGGCTGGGGGCAGATGTTAGTAGCCAGGGGGGGCACAAAATAAATGCACCCTCCCAAGGCTATTATTATCTGCCCCACTCACTGGCTTTCCCTGTCTGGTGGAGAAAATACCGCGGGAGCCCATGCATTTTTTTCAACAAATTTACACATTTAATTAACCCCTACATGTATGAAATTTTGCACACATACACTCATGTGATTGTTAGTGAAAAACATATATCAAACTACATGAAATGAAATGGTTTACTGTATGTAAACCATGTGTCATTTCATGTTGGATTCTGTAATGAAAGCCGGCAATTGAATTAGCGACTATTCTGCTATGTATAAGTGTATGACATATACCGTATATACTCGTGTATAAGCCGAGATTTTCAGCCCATTTTTTAGGGCTGAAAGTCCCCCTCTCGGCTTATACGCGGGTCATATATGAGGGTCGGCGGGGGAGGGGAAGCGGGGGTGTTGGATCATACTCACCCCTCCGCCGGCGCGGTCTCTGCAGCCCCCTGCTTCTCCCAAGATCTCCGGCTCCTTCCTGCAGCGGTCACATGGTACCGCTCATTAAAGTCATGAATATGCACATATTCATGACTTTAACGAGCGGTGTGACCGCTGTAGGAAGGAAGAGCTGCGGAAACCGCCGGGAGAAGAGGAGACGCTGCAGAGAGAGACGCGCTGGCGGAGGGGTGAGTATAGCAATATTCACCTGTCCCACGGTCCACCGCTGCGCGCTGCTCCGACCTCCTCGTCCGACTCCTCTGGCTGTGAATGATCATGTAGAGGGCGCGATGACGTCGTTAGTGGGCGCCGTGCCCTCTGCCTGATCATTCACTGCCGAGAACCCGGAAGCGGGAGCAGCGCAGCGGTGGAGCGGTCCGGTGACAGGTAAATATCTCAGGTGCCGGGGTCCTGAGAGAGCGGTGACACCGGCACCTGTCCCCATAGCGCGCCAGTGTCACCGCCTGCTCAGGACACCGGCACCTGGCCCCCAGCGACGAGAGGTGAGTATGTCATTTTTTTGCAGCAGCAGCATAAGGGACATACTATGGGGCATAATCTGTGGATCATATGGGGGCCTAATCTGTGGAACATATGGGGGCATAATCTGTGGAACATATGGGGGCCTAATCTGTGGAATTTTGGGGCATAATCTGAGGATCATATGGGGCCTAATCTGTGGAACATATGGGGGTATAATCTGAGGAGCATATGGGGGCCTAATCTGTGGAACATATGGGGGCCTAATCTGTGGAACATATGGGGGTATAATCTGAGGAGCATATGAGGGCTTAATCTGTGGAACATATGGGGGCATAATCTGTGGAGCATATGGGGGCCTAATCTGTGGAACATATTGGGCATAATCTGTGCAGCATATGGGTGCATAATCTGTGGAACATATGGGGCATAATCTGTGCAGCATATGGGGGCCTAATCTGTGGAACATATGGGGGCATAATCTGTGGAACATATGGGGGCCTAATCTGTGGAACATATGGGGGCATAATCTGAGGAGCATATGGGGCCTAATCTGTGGAACATATGGGGGCATAATCTGAGGAGCATATGGGGGCCTAATCTGTGGAACATATGGGGGCATAATCTGAGGAGCATATGGGGGCATAATCTGAGGAGCATATGGGGGCGTAATCTGTGGAACATATTGGGCATAATCTGTGCAGCATATGGGGGCATAATCTGTGGAACATATGGGGCATAATCCATGGAGCATATGGGCATAATCTGTGCATCATATGGGGGCATAATCTGTGGAACATATGGGGCATAATCTGTGGAGCATATGGGGCATAATCTGTGCAGCATATGGGGGCATAATCTGTGGAACATATGGGGGCATAATCTGTGGAACATATGGGGCCTAATCTGTGGAACATATGGGGGCATAATCTGAGGAGCATATGGGGCCTAATCTGTGGAACATATGGGGGCATAATCTGAGGAGCATATGGGGGCCTAATCTGTGGAACATATGGGGGCATAATCTGAGGAGCATATGGGGGCATAATCTGAGGAGCATATGGGGGCCTAATCTGTGGAACATATTGGGCATAATCTGTGCAGCATATGGGGGCATAATCTGTGGAACATATGGGGCATAATCCATGGAGCATATGGGCATAATCTGTGCATCATATGGGGGCATAATCTGTGGAACATATGGGGCATAATCTGTGCAGTTTATGGGGGCCTAATCTATGGAGCATATGGGGGCATAATAATTTTTCACCCTAGGCTTATACGCGAGTCAATAAGTTTTCCAAGTTTTTTGTGGCAAAATTAGGGGGTCGGTTTATACACGGGTCGGCTTATACATGAGTATATACGGTGTGTATATATATATATGAGAGAGAGAGAGAGAGAGATATATATATAATAATTATTTTCTTTTGGTGTAGATTTTTTTACATTGTGATGTTAACATGAGTTTTTACATACAGAGAACTGCTCTATGTCAAACATCATGTTTAAATCGCATTCCATACGAATGGCAAACGGATAGAAAACTGAGGGTGCAATTAAAAATCGCATATATTTCAAACTACATGAAATTAAATGGTTTACTGTATCTAAACCATGTGTCATTTCATGTTGGATTCTGTAATTAAAGCCGGCAATTGAATTAGCGGCTATTCTGCTATGTATAAGTGTATGACCTATATATACCTATAATTTGCAGCGGCGAAACCCGGCCCGACTCTTTTGCCAAATTGGTCGCCGAGCGTTCGGCCCGACTGCAGGCCACGGTCGGGTTTCGTTTCATATCTCTTCTCCCTTATACCTCAAAACTACTGGAACAGCATGTCCATCTTGAACTGTCCTCCCACCACTTCTCCTGCTCCCTCTTTGACCGGTTACAATCTGGCTTCTGACTGCTTCACTCAACTGAAACTGCCCTAACTAAAGTCACCAACGACCTACTAACTGCCAAGAGCAAGCGTCACTACTCTGTCATCCTTCTCCTGGACCTGTCTTCTGCCTTCGACACTTTGGACCATTCCCTCCTGCTACAGATTCTCTCATCTCTTGGCATCACAGACATGGCCCTATCCTGGATCTCGTCATGTCTAACAGACCGGACATTCAGTTTCTCCCTCTCCCACACCACCTCCTCACCTCGCCCTGTTTGTCATTGTTCCCCAAGGCTCAGTTCTAGGACCCCTACACTTCTCCATCTACACCTTCGGCCAGGGACAGCACAAAGAATCCCACGGTTTGCAGTATCATCTCTAAGCTGACGAGACGCAGATCTACCTATCTGGACCCGACCTCACCTCCTTACTGACCAAAATCCCACAATGTCTGTCTGCTATTTCATTCTTCTTTTCTGCTCGCTTTCTAAAACTGAACATGGACAAAACAGAATTCATCATCTTTCCCCATCTCACTCTACCCCTCCACCAGACCTAGCCATCAATATCCCTTGCCTCCTCCTGTCGACTCAAACTCAAACATATTTCAAGGATCCGTGCATTCCTTGACGATGAAACCAAAAAAACACTAGTGCATGACCTCATCTTCTCCCGCCTCGATTACTGCAACCTCCTTATCTCTGGCCTCCCCTCTAGCACTCTTGCACCACTCCAATCCATCCTCCACTCTGCTGCCTGATTAATCCACCTATCTCCCCGTTATTCTCCAGCCTCTCCTCTATGCCAAGCCCTTCACTGGCTTCCTATTGTCCAGAGGCTCCAGTTCAAAACCCTAACTATGACATACAAAGCCATCCACAACCTGTCTCATCCATACATCTGTGACATGATCTCCCTGTACTTACCTACAAGCAACCTTCGATCCTCTCAAGATCTCCTTCTCTACATCCCCTCTTATCTCTTCTTCGTACGACGGCATACAAGACTTCTCTCGTGCTTCCCGCATACTCTGGAACTCTCTATCAAACACATCAGACTCTCACCTACCACGGAAACCTTGAAAAAGAACTTGAAACCCACCTCTTCCGACAACCTCTTACAACCTGCAGTGGTCCTCAGTCTACTGAACTGCCGCATGACCAGCTCTACCCTCTCCTAGTGTATCCTCACCCATCCCCTGTAGAATGTGAGCCCTCGCGGGCAGGGTCCTCTCTCCTTCTGCACTTGTGTGTGCCTTGTGTTGCTCATGTTTAATGTACTTGTCTATATTTTCCCCTTCCACATTTAAAGCGCCATGGAATAAATGGCGCTATAAAAATGTATAATAATAATAATAAATCTATGAAAATGAACAAATGAAAGTCAGACATTGCTTTTCAATCATCCTTCCACAGAATTTAAAAAAAATAAAACTCATGAAATAGGCCTGGACAGAAATGATGGTACCCTTAACTTAATATTTTGTTGCTAGAGTTGAGCGATACTTTCCGATATCCAAAAGTATCGGAATCGGAATGGTATCGCCGATAACATTAAAATATCGGCGATACCCGATACCGATACCGGAAGTCCCATGTAAGTCTATGGGAACAAAATATCGAAATTAAAAAAACCCATTCTTGCCTTGTTGGTTAATTGTACATGAAGGAAAACAACAAAGAGTAATGTACAATGTATTGGGGAAGGTTGAGGAGACATTAAAGGCATAGATGTTTAACCCAATCAAATGGAATAGCATAAATATTTTTTTTTTAAAGATGTTCGGATTGACGAAGAAATTGACAATGTTGTTAACGTTTTTTCTATTTTGGCAAATATGTATATTACACAACTTCCATGCTCTTCATCTTCACCTTTTTAACTTTTCACACACTTTCTCCTTCATAATCTTCTGCAGCATCATCTTTTTCATCAAATTATTCTTCATCTTCACCTTCTTTATCTTCTTCTTAAACTTCTTGCTATTCATCTTTGTTAACATTACTCATATTCTTCTTATTAACATATTATTCTTATTCATATTCTGCTTCATCTTCTTCATCATATTCTTATTTGTGACAGAGAATCCTGTACTTGTAATCTGTCAAAGTATGAATTTTTCATCCTTCCGTTCTTGCTGTCACAAAAGATTTAAATTACAACAGTATTTGTCCGTGTTCAGTTTAGCCTGCAGCAGCAGGCATTTTCCAGGGGCACCACGAGGAGGAACGGACTCACCCCCATACACTGCTTAGTCTTCTTCTGCTTAGAATTTAGAGCATATATTTTGCTCTTCATTTTGGTCTTATACTTCATGTTCTTCTGCTTTTAGATCTTCTGCTTATTGTTCTTGTG
The DNA here is from genome assembly GCA_033576555.1 of Oophaga sylvatica. NCBI lineage: Eukaryota > Metazoa > Chordata > Amphibia > Anura > Dendrobatidae > Oophaga > Oophaga sylvatica. The sequence goes on from JARQOD010000001.1 coordinate 58,095,522, forward strand.
TCTCTTGTTCCGTATCTTGTATTTGTAGCACAATCTTGTACCAGCTGATGTTACTGGGACACGGTTACTAAGCAGGAGGTACCTGTGCTCCAAAGCACTACCAAGGACCAGCAGACGTTGCTGGAACTCGGATACCGAGATGGAGGCACCTAGGCCAAAGGCACTGTGGAGAACCAGCTGACGGTACTGGAACCCGGAGGGGCAGCAGAAGGAAAAGAGCCAATGGCACAACCGAGGACCAGCTGACGTTACTGGGACACGGTTACTAAGCAGGAGGTACCTGTGCTCCAAAGCACTACCAAGGACCAGCAGACGTTGCTGGAACTCGGATACCGAGATGGAGGCACCTAGGCCAAAGGCACTGCGGAGAACCAGCTGACGGTACTGGAACCCGGAGGGGCAGCAGAAGGAAAAGAGCCAATGGCACAACCGAGGACCAGCTGACGTTACTGAACCCCAGTAACACAGGAGCAAGTGTTGACTGTGCTAACAGCACTTCCGAGCAACAACTGGCGGTGTTGGAGCCCAGGGTCAAGGAGGATGTTTAAATACTAGATCAAGTAATTTCCTTGTTACCTGTCAATTTTAAATGTCTATACTTCAAACAAGAGAAAGATAACCTTTACTACCATAAGATGATGATTTCATTTAAACTAATATCTAGATAAATAAAGAATTGACAAACATAAACACATACATTAACATGTTGAACAGCAATGCAAACCACAAAATAAATTAGTTAAGGAATCTGCTATACGGTTGTACATAAAAGCATACAAGTACATATCTGAATCCATTAATGATGGATAAGTAACAGTATGTACACCATTTTTATTGTATAGACAATGAATGTCTGACTTCAAAACATCATCAGCATTACAAGTTATCTGTGATATTACTAAAATGTTCCATTTGCTGAATAATGTCACTAAATTTTATACAAAATTATACAATTTCCATCATGTAATACTCATAATATGTGGCAATAATCATTTTTATTAACAAACATAACCTTTAAAAAGTGCATAGTGCATAGTGAAAATTGCTATTTATGGCTGACTGTCGACTTGGAAGCATGACAACAGATAGATAAGGTATATATAGATGAGACTGCATAGCCACAGATGGTGAATGGCGATGTAATACTGTACCTCAATAAAGTGTGCGTCACTACTACATAATTTTTTTTATATAGCTTTATAAACAGGGTACATGGATGTATGCTTGTGCCTTTGTTTTGACGCACAGACTGCCTTCCTGCTGAGACGCATTGGGTAGTGAACAGTTGTGTGCAGTGTTCACTGCAGTCTCTGCGGAATAACCACACTTAGACCTTATAACTTTTCAGACTTTCTTTATCAATCTACCAAGATGAAGAAGGCAGGGAGTAAGGCACGTGGTCGTGGAGTTTCTTCAGGGAGAGGACGTGGGGATTCTGTGGCTGCTGCGGCCCCCAGTGACACAGCATCCACCAGTTTTCCCCGGAGCGTTCCTTTATGCGCACTTTTGTAGGAGCTCGGAGTACCCCCCTGCTGCGGGAAGAACAAATTGAAGCCGTTGTTGTTTGGATGTCAGCCAATGCATCGACTTCAATTGCTTCCACCTCCTCTCAGGACCACAGCACTGTTGGGCAACCATCTGTCTCTTCCCCGCCTGGCAAATTGCCCAGGCAGTCAGAGAGTTCTGTACAGGAGCCAGCTGAGTGTCTGCTTCTGTTCTCAGAATCTATTGGCTTGCAAACAGGGGCCCAGCCAAGCAGCATTCTGTAATGTGAAGAGGGAGTATGCAGTGATGCGCAACAGCTGTGTCTCTCTGAATCTGAAGAGGCGGGTGAGACAGTGCCGATGGTTAGCACACCGCAGAACGCATCTGATGATGATGAGACCCAGGTGCCAGTTTCTGTTGAGCATGGTGCTGGCCAGACCACCCAACAGCAGGTGTTGGAAGAGGGTAGTGGAGATGATGAGGTCCAAGACCCAACATGGCATGAGGAACAGGAAGGTGGTGGGAGCAGCTCAGAGGAATAATAATAATATTTATTTATATAGCGCCATCATATTCCGCAGCGCTTTACAGTTTAGCAGTTTCAGAACACAAGTCATAAGTAACAACGTTAACAATACAATAATTTAAGCTAAATAAGTCGCCCCTGCTCGTGACAGCTTACAATGTACAATGAGATGAGGGAGATACAAAGTATAGGTGTTTATATACAATGGTGCATTTACAATGATGTTCCAGCCATCTTAAGGGACTGAGGGATGGAGATAGTGAATGGGCTAGAGACACACACACACTTACACAGAATACATAGAATGACTTTGATTAGTGAATGTGATAGGCCGCTCTGAACAAATGTGTTTTGAGGGAGCGCCTGAAACCATGCAAATTGTGGATAGTCCTAATTTCTTGGGGTACAGCATTCCAGAGGATTGGCGTAGAGCAGGAGAAGTCTTGGAGTCGGGAGTGGGAGGTACGTATTAGTGCAGAGGTTAGTCGAAAGTCGTTTGCAGAGCGCAGCAGTCGGTTAGGCCGATAGATAGAAATGAGGGAGGAGATGTAGGAGGGGTGCTGCACTGTGGATAGCTTTGTGGCTGAGAACCAGTACTTTGGTTGAAAGCTGGGAGAGGCCTAGAGAAATGGTTAGTGATAGAAGGAAGATAGAGGAAGACATTGCCCCAACGGTACAAACAGGAGGGAGAGTTAGGCTGCAGACTCGGTTGCCTGTAGCCTCCAGTTTGGCACCTGTTCGGAGCAGTTGTCTTCCAAAAGTCAAAACGTGCGCTCCTAGGACTTGCACTGCGTGGTCCTTTTTTCACACACTTGCACATGATATTTGCTATGTGAAATGCAAGCTGTGTAATCAAAAATTAAAAATAGCTAAAAGTGTCAGTCACCTCAATACCACAAATATGTGGAAACATGTGCGGACAAAGCACGTAGTTGAGTTACAAAGACACACTGGAGATGTAGGCCAACCTACAGCAGCACCTACATCTTCAGGTTGTGTTGAAGCCTCTTCATCGAGCTCACACACAGCTGGTTCTGCTTCCTCACAGGATCGCCATGGAAGAACCTCGGCCACTGTTGTCCAGAGACAAACTGTTATTCCACACACAGCAGCAAGTTCCCTGTCATCCTCACACTCCCAGGCCACAAAACAGCCATCGGTAGCACAGGCATGGGATAAAAGACGGCCATACTCCGCAAACCATGCACGAGCACAGGCTCTGAATGCTGGCATTGCAAAACTCCTGTCCCTTGAAATGCTGTGATTCAGGCTGGTGGAGACAGACAGTTTCCGTAACTGAATATCATTGTCAGTCCCACAATACAATGTGCCAAGCCAATTTCATTTCAGCAGGCAAGCCGTCCCTGGTCTGCAAAAGCATGTTGAGGGAAAAATTAAACATGCGCTACTAAAAGCCCTCAGTAGCAAGGTCCACCTGACCACCGATGCGTGGACCAGTACCCATTGTTATGATCTGCTACAACCAGTAAGGAAAGAAGGGAATTCTGTCCCTACAATACAACTAAGCTGAATCCCTACGATGTAACGGGGAACCTGATCCTGCGACCAGACCCGCTAAAGTCCTCATCTAGTGTGAACGAAGACCTATAGTTGCGAGGGAGTAATCCCTACAAGATCTAGGGACTGGGAGAAAAGGTGGACACCTCCTAACATAAATTGTAGCATGGATAATTAAACAGAAAAATAAATACTTTGTGATCCTAACATCAAGCAAAACTGACAGATTAAGGCACCTAAGCACCCGGCTAGCTTAACAGTAGATAATACAATGAAGTCAAGCAAAGCCAGAAGGGCGGAGCCAGACTAAATAGGGAAAAAAGGTCATGTGACCAGCAAACTGAAACAAAACCTAACAAGAGGGTTCTAACACCCATGGCCAGGGACAATACCTTTCCCTCACTGCCCATTGGGTTAATGTTGTGCAGCCGGTACTGATCTTGCGAGTGGCGCTGTACGTGTTCTGCCAACTCCAAGGATTGCAGGAATCAAGTCTGTACACATTGATTCCTCCTCCTCCTCCAGTTCCTCAGAATCATCGCTGCAGGAGCCGTCACGGTCTACCTCCACATGGACCCGTGAACGTTTACCTGTTGCGACCGATATGAGCCCCGGCCTTTGCCCCAAATGTCAACAGGCCGCCTGAAAAAAAATTTCCCCTGGGGAATCTTAGCCCCACAGCGCAGGAGTTTTAAAAGGGCCATAAAGAAAGGAGAGCGACGTTTGTTTTGGAAGGAATCTACAGGCAGGGTTTGGTATGTGTGACAAGGCCGAAATCTGGTGTCCAGCTTTTGGGCCTTGGGGCCCAACCTCACTCACATACCATGTCTGCATATGTGCTCAACTTGGTCGTGCAGATTTTTTTGAGGGGGACAACCGGATCTTGATGCACCTGCACAAGGTCCGCCAGAGGCGCTCACTTGCGACGTTCCACCCCATGGCCAAAATCGTGATTGCAGCTCTGAAAAACCAGTTTTCTTCACCTTCATGAACATCGAAATAAATATGGAACCCAACCAAGGTGGAATTCCTCGTTACATATTTTTTGGACGGTTGTGTGAGCGCCACCAACGTAATGGAGTAACACTGCATCAGGGCGAAACAACTCGCAATTTCGCCTTTTTTAAACGACTTCACCACTACTGAGTGGGCCTCTAAAATAAGAAAAATAATATTAATTTTTTTTATATAGCCCATAATATTCCCCAGGGGCTTTACAGTTTTAACAGTTTCAAAACACAAGTCATAAGAAACAACTTTTAACAATACAATAATTAAAGCAAAATCACCGCCCCTGCGTGAAAGCTTACAATCTACAATGAGGGGGGGAAAAAAAGTACGGGTGTTTAAATACAATGGTTTTTTTTTACAATAAATGGCCAGCCATTTTAAGGGATGAGGGATGCAGGAGATAGTGAATGGGCTACCACACACAAATTACCCATAGAATGACTTTGATTGGGAATGTGATGGCCACTGTGAACAAATGTTGTTTTGAGGGAGCGCCGAAACCACCAAAATTGGCGGAAGCCCCAAATTTTTGGGGTAAAAGCATTCCAGAGGATTGGCGGCAGCGCGGGGAATTCTGGAGTTGGGAGTGGGAGGTACATTATTGCAGAGGTTATCGAAGGTCGTTTGCAGAGTGCAGCAGGTTTTAGGGGCCGAAAAATTTAAAAAGGGAGGAGAGTAGGGGGTGCTGCGCGTGGAGACTTTGTTGGTGGGGAACCAGTAATTAGAATTGGATCCTATAATGAATGGGCGGGCCACTGCCAGGGGTAATGAGTGGCGAATAACCAAATAAGGATATCTCCCAATTTTTTGCGTCCCGTTTGAGGGAACAAGGGCGGAGGCGAGTGCAGTGAGGGCACAAGCCACCTGACTGTCCCCCCTTATCTGCCTGCTTCAAAAAACACTGCAACACTAAGGCATGAGGTTTTGGAAGAGGGGAGGATGAGGGAAGTCACAAATTCCATCCCTTTGGACAGCCCACGCAAGGGTGGTTCCTCACAAAGGGCTGGAGGATTTTTCAAAGTACCAGCGGGTATCAAAATTTGAACCCCCCAAGTCGCTGCAATATTTTCATAACCTTTTACAAACTTTTAATGTTTTTTAAAAACACATAATGTACATTTTTTGTCTATCCTTTTGTAATGCTATTGTGTTTTCCAAAAACCCTGTGTTACAGAATTATGATACAAAGTTTTAAATTTTTGAGTTTTAAATTTTGAAAATTTTTATGTATTTGAAGGACTTTGGAGGAGGAAAGAGGAGGACAATGGAGGGGGGAAGACACGCTCCAGAGGGAGGTAGACAATGCCCCTATTTAAATAGAAAACCCAAGGGTGGGGGGGATCACAGCAGGCAAAATTACGCCTCCCTTTCAGGGGACAACTTTCTTGGCCAGTTGGGATCTGCGCACATTTGATTTCATCTGCAGTGGCTGAAAACGACCGCCGCATCGAACACATTCAAAACCACGTCTGATTTATTGGGTGTACACCCCCTAAAAACCCTCGCCCACCCCGGGGCAACTTACAAAGCCTCACACAACCGTTGAAACCGGGAGCGTAAAATGCGGAATAACCAAGACAAACTGGTGCAATCCAAAATTTCCCATTCCAGCCGGAGCACTGCTCGCTACTGCTTTTACAAAGCAGCTCTTGCGTCGAGGCAGTGGGACCCCTCTGCAACAAAGGGAGCACAACAGCCCTCTGCCCAGGGCAAAAAGTATGTTCCAAAGTTACGAAGTTTTTTGGCAGCCCACCAATGTCTACACCATCCGAGACGGCTTCCGTCAGCAGGAGGCAACTTTCCGTAAAATTTTGACAGACAAAATGTCTTGCCCTCTCAGTGTACTCCCAGATGGCCCCTTCCCCATTCAAGTTTTGTGTCCTTTAAACTGATACCTGGCCAAGCTTAGCCAGTATGCATTGGAGGGCTGGCTTGCCCTGCGCCATGAAATTTTCGGGCGCGTCCTTTACTGCTGCAGGTGGTGTACTAACAGACCGTTGCAATGCCCTATCCTCCGATAATGTAGAACGGCTTACTTTTCTGAAAATAAACTAGGCATTGGGGTCCGCCTGAATTTTGCCTGTCCGGTTTTTCAGATTACTAACTGGTTGGCACGTTTTCCATGTCCCCCCTGTTATGTTCATCTTTCTACCACTTGAGCTATACCCCGGGCTACAACACGCCAGTTGCTGCTCAGAAGTGTCGTGTCCACAGACCAAAACACAAGAAAAAGGTATTTGGGGGTTTAGTAACGCCTGCTTTTCCCCTGCTGCTGTCTGACAAAATTATTTTTCTAACTCCAAAAAAAAAGTTCAAATTAAAAGTTCAAACATCCCATACAAACCTCAGGCTACACCCCCTCCTAGACCCTGGGGCTCAGAAGGTTGTATGCACAGATCAAAACAATCGATGAGTGTTTGTGGGGTTCAGTAACCCCCCGCTTTTCCCCTGCGTGTGTCCGGCAAAAATTACTGCTACCTGCTACACATGTTGAAAAAAACATGACATGAAAGTGGCTAGTGCTACACAAAGTATCGGCTACCCCTTTTTTCTAAGCTGTAAACAAGTGAAACGTCAAATTTAAAACCATTCAATGTTAGTGTTGGAACAAATCTGTAACTAAATAATTTGACATATTATGGCAGATATCCACTTCTAACACAATGCAACACAAAAGATACTTATGCTATAGGGTACTGATGGGAACCTTCTCACTCCAAACTTTGAAAATCCAACTCACATCATGCCTCAAATGCTGCAATGTTGGAAGTGCATAATGTGGGTTGAACTTTGACAACAGCTGCAGTGCGAAAGGTTATCCTTCTGTGTTCTTGGCTTTTAAATAAAAAGCATACAAGTAAATATATAATACATTGTTGATTAAGGGACATGATGTACACCTGTAATATTGTGGCAAAACAATGGATGTAGGACTATTCCTCTTCAACATACTTATATTTTGTCATTTGAAAAAATACTATTTTTAGTTTAAAAATTAAAAACACATGTTCAGTAGCTGTGAAAGGCCCGTTTGTGTACTTCTATATTGTTTGCAACCAATGTAATTGTATACGGATGGAAGCACGTCACTGTAATAGATTTGAATTATTTTAAAATAGAATAAAGCAGCACCAATTTTAGAAAAAATGACAAGGATGAGCCAGTGACAGACACTCAGCAGAGTACAACGCAGCGTGGTTGAAGAAGTAAATGGAGCGTGATCTGCATTTAAAAAAAAAAAAAAATACCTCCACAGACTGCAGTGAACACTGAAACACAACTGTCCCACAATCTGGAAAGGCTACCCTTTGTCTAACTTCTATAGTGTTTGCAACCAATGTATTGTATACGGATGGAAGCGCGTCACAACTAATAGATTAGATTTATTTTAAATGGAATGTAGCAGAACCAATTGGAGAAAAATGAAAAGGATGAGCCACTGAGACACACTCTCGTAAACAAGCAGCAGTGCTTGAACAAGTAACTGGAGCGTAAATGTGCACTCAAAAAATAAAAAACACAGACTGAAGTGAACACTGAAACACAACTTTCACAATCTGTGAAAGGCTACTCCTTTGTCTACTTCTATAGTGTTTGCAACCAATGATTGGATACGGATGAAGCACGTCACACTATAATTTCTATTGAATGGAGCAGCTAGAATTAAAACTAAAGAAAAAAAAAAAGAGTCTGTGAAGTGACACGTGCAGATGCCTACAGACAGCGTTGGATGCAGAGCAAACTGCAGCGTCACCTGCACTCACACACACCTTGCAGAGGCTGTTAAAACAACACTGCAGGCAAAAGGAAGCTTTACACAGCGGTTGGTGATAGCCTGCCTACAGCACGTACACTAAATCGCAATCTCTAACTGTCCCTCAGAGTCAGCAGAGTAGCGTTCTGTCCCTATCTGAATTCACCCGCACTGTGACGCTAAAATGGCGGCGGCGCCTTTTATAGTGCATTCTGACATCATTTCAGCAGCCAAATCACAGCCATGCCATAGTTAACATGACCGCAGCAGTACAGGATGTGCCCACACTTCGTAGGATTTTCCCCATTGGCTGACTAAAATCACATTGCCTCTCAAAGAATTATGGGAACTTCCGATTCCGGTATACGATATTGAAAAAGTACGGAATTAAGTATCGAATTCCGATAACGCGAATATCGGCCGATACCCGATACTTTGCGGTAAACGGAAATGCTCAACACTATTTGTTGCATAACCTTTTGAGGCAATCACTGCAATCAAACGATTCCTGTAACTGTCAATGAGACTTCTGCACCTCTTCACAGGTATTTTGGCCGACTTCTCAAGAGCAAATGCCTGTTATTATAATATATTGTGGAAATTTACCTGCACACATCTACTGGTAAAAGCCATGGCAAATCACTATTTGACACTTTAGTTGTCAAAGGTTTGATGTGGTGAAACCCTTTAGGGACTTAAACTAGTTATAAAAGCACATAATTGATCTATGCACAAGTGTATTCACATTTTATTCAAATTATATTTCAAGTTTAGGTTCCATGGGGTACAAGACTTTTTTTTGTATAAAAAAGCCTTTTATTTTATAGCAGTTTTTTTTACTTTCCAACTGATCAGCATCCAATTCTCTTTGCCATGTCAGGTGATTGTAGTGAAATGAGTCCTAGCAGTCCTAATAGAAAATACAGCCTGCGTTCATATTTAATGTATACTGAATAGATTTTAAAACTAATAGAGCACTTTTATGCATCCTTAAAACAAATTTATTAGATTAATTCTGAACTATCATTCACAATTGTTTTACACATCCTACAGACCCATTTGGAATCAAGATTGAATTTCAGACAAATTAGAATTTAGTGACGGCAGAATGCTAAATTATCTAACACCATATTTCTACAAAGTCATGTTCAGATTTGTCATGTAAAACTTCAAGAAATGACTTTGCAGAGATCTATGGGAACTTCAGACGAGAGGGAAATGCAATAAATTTGAATGATATTCACACTTTTTTAGAAGATTTAGATATTGCGTGCTAAGACATTATGTATTTTTTTTCTCCTGAGATTAAGGAACTAAGATCTCCAAGGTATTAATTGTCAAAATTGTACACGTTAATAATATGGGTACAGGTATCTGCTCGCAGCTGGTGCAGACAATGGTAGAAAACAAGCCTTATTCGAGCAGCTATGTAACATATGAATGTCAACACCCCATATATAATAATCAACATTTCATTAAATTCTACTGAGGGTTGGCATCACTATATCCACAAATACTAAATATTTAGTTCATAATGATATATTATAATAGTATATTGTATTGTTTTAGACCGGGGGGTGCAAAAAACTGTCAGTTTTGGCCGGGGTCACACCTGCAACTGCAATGCGAGAAACTCGCGTGAGTCTCTCGCCTCAATACCCGGCACTGCCGCCGGCACTCGGACCGAAGCGTTCAGCTGCATAAAATACATGCAGTGTGGACCCCCGACCTTAGGCTATGTTCCAAGATGAGTATTTGGTGAGTATTTGATTGCTATCGATTTCTGCACCATTTCCGCACCTATTTTGTAAATTAGGTTACTTGGCATTTTTTTTTTGTTTTTTTTACATACATTTTAATTTTTGTTTTGTTGCTGTTTCTTGTCTCTCTTTTCGTTATGTAATCTTTTAAATAAAGCTGCTTTTGTTTTTGATACTTCCTGGTATTTGGTTATGAAAAAACTTTACTGTCATGTGTAGAAAATGTGTGAAATGCAGTAAAAACGCATATGCAAATTTTTTTTTAGAGGCACATGTTTCTCTTTTCAGAGGCAGAAAACTTAAAGGAGTTGTCCAGGTGTGGCACAAAAGTGTGTACGACTCTATGTCACTGCAGACATTGAATCCGCACATCACACACAGTGCTCACTTTCAGGTTTTTTCCAGTGCCGGTGCCACGAACGGTCATGTCCCTCACACAGGACAGATTATCCTGAAAATTTAGTATTTGATTTTTAGTCCAATCGTAACCATAGCACTTCAAACTGCATAAACATTTTATAATGTCCATAAGAGAATTGAATGGGCAAAAGAGAAGAGATCTATGTAAAAATAAAACCTTGAAAAGTTTATAAAAGTATTATATAAGAAAACTTGCGGATAAAATGATGTCTTTTAACAGGAAGTACTTCCAGAGACATAAACATGCCGGGTATGATTTCTTAATACATACTGTAAGAAAAAAAGGATCCAAAAATCATTATTAGATATATATTAGACCCAGCTTATATGAAAATAGCCCACAAAAAAGGAGCGCTTACTGCTGATCACTGCAAAGCTACGTCAGCAGCGCTACAAGCTTGTATTATATAGAAATTGAAGGTCTATATGGCATCGCCCATCATTTCTCAGATATTTTAACAATTATGTCTAAGCAAGATAGTCCCACTCTTAATACTACCAAATTAGATACAGTATGTGTCCTACTTCATTACTGAACTTATGATTCATTGTTCCTATGGTCAGGTCGGACTGGCCCACCGGAGAACCGGAGGATTCTCCGGTGGGCCCTGGCAGCCGGTGGGCCCTGGCACCTGATGGCATACAGGGGCCAGTTGCCTAGGGCCCCCGCGCGCCGGGGGCCCCAGCCAGTGCGTGTCGCTAATAGCGGCAACACCACGCAGCTGCTATGGGGGCCCGTCCCAGCAGAGAGCAGCAGCGGGTGACTGGATGCAGGAGCCCCTGTCCCCGCTGCTAAAGAGAAATGAATATTCACTGCTTCCTTCCTTTAGCGGCTAACATTGCCCAGTGCAGTGCCCACTATCAGGGCTGGGGGACCAGGGCCCCCCGCTACCCCCCCGCGCTCCAGGGGCCCCCAGCAAGGCAGCCGCTGTGCGGCAGTAATTCAGGGCCGGCACCGCCCTCAGTTGTAATGGAGAGAGAGCGCCAGATGACGCTCTCTCTCCCATCAGTCCCTTCTGCCTCTCACTCACAGCCTGTGCGTGATGACGTCACTTCATCGCGCACACCGCTGTGTGTGTGTCTGGCAGATTGCAGCTCCTGACACTGAAGCAAGAGGCAGAGCCGCCAGAATCTGCGTGGAAGCAAGGAGGAGAGGTGAGTATTGTGTTTTGTTTTTTTCTAAATCTCTCTATCTAACTATTATCTATCTCTCTATATATAGCATTATACCCTATGAGGGGGGCAGCATTATACCCTATGAGAGGGGGCAGCAATATACCCTATGAGGGGGGCAGCATTATACCCTATGGAGAGGGGGCAGCATTATACCCTATGAGAGGGTGGCAGCATTATACCCTATGAGAGGGGGCAGCATTTATACCCTATGAGAGGGGGCAGCATTATACCCTATGAGGGGGGCAGCATTATACCCTATGAGAGGGGGCAGCATTATACCCTATGAGAGGGGGCAGTATTATACCCTATGAGGGGGGCAGTATTATACCCTATGAGGGGGGGCAGCGTTATCCGCAATTAGGGTGGGCAGCATTATACCCTATGAGAGGGGCAGCATTATACCCTATGAGAGGGGCAGCATTATACCCTATGAGAGGGGGCAGCATTATACCCTATGAGAGGGGGCAGCATTATTACCCTATGAGAGGGGGCAGCATTTATACCCAATGAGGGGGGGCAGCATTATACCCTATGAGAGGGGGCAGCATTATACCCTATGAGAGGGGGCAGTATTATACCCTAATGAGGGGGGCAGTATTATACCCTATGAAGGGGGGGCAGCATTATACCGCTATTAGGGGGGCAGCATTATACCCTATGAGAGGGGGCAGCATTATACCCTATGAGAGGGGGCAGTATTATACCCTATGAGGGGGGCAGTATTATACCCTATGAGGGGGGCAGCGTTTATCCGCTATTAGGGGGGCAGCATTATACCCTATGAGAGGGGGCAGCATTATACCCTATGAGAGGGGCAGCAGTTATTAACCCTATGAGGGGGGCAGCATTATACCCTATGAGAGGGGGCAGCATTATACCCTATGAGAGGGGGCAGCATTATACCCTATGAGAGGGGGCAGCATTATACCCTATGAGGGGGGGCAGCATTATACCCTATGAGAGGGGGCAGCATTATACCCTATGAGAGGGGCAGTATATACCCTATGAGAGGGGGCGCATTATACCCTATGAGAGGGGGCAGCATTATACCCTATGAGGGGGGGCAGCATTATACCCTATGAGAGGGGGCAGCATTATACCCTATGAGAGGGGGCAGTATTATACCCTATGAGGGGGGCAGTATTATACCCTATGAGGGGGGGCAGCGTTATCCGCTATTAGGGGGGCAGCGTTATACCCTGTGAGGGGGGGCAGCATTATACCCTATGAGGGGGGCAGCATTATACCCTATGAGGGGGCAGCATTATACCCTATGAGGGGGGGCAGCGTTATCCGCTATTAGGGGGGCAGCGTTATACCCTGTGAGGGGGGGCAGCATTATACCCTATGAGGGGGGCAGTATTATACCCTATGAGGGGGGCAGCATTATCCGCTATTAGGGGGGCAGCATTATACCCTATGAGGGGGGCAGTATTATACCCTATGAGGGGGGGAAGCTTTATATTCTATGAGGGAGGCTACCCCAATCTTGCTACATAATTAAGACATGTACTACCTTATATTATACCCTGATATTAGCATGTTTTACCGCACAATTGGTGGTCTTGTATTTATTTCTATGTAGCTACATAGTGGGCCCCAAGAATGATTTTCTCTGGTGGGCCCAAGGTGTTCCAGTCCGACGCTGCCTATGGTTATTTTCCTCTTTGTGGTAAAAAGGACCAGAAGTCATTGTGAAGTAGTTGTGAAGTAGTTGTGTGGCATTCATGTCCAACACTAACATATCGATGAACTATACATGGGTAGGCCATCATTATCAGATCAGTGGCATTCCAACACCTAGGACTTCACTAAACAATCTGTGGCGCTGCATTGTTCAGGTTGTGCACATTGTTTTATCTGACTGAATTAGATCAAATATCAGGTGATGGGCCAAGTATTAAGTTTAATTCCTATCTTTAAAGGCCCCGTCTCACATAGAGAGATCGCTACCGAGATCGCTGCTAAACAGCGATCTCAGCAGCGATCTCTCTATGTCTGACACGTACCAGCGATCAGGCCACTGCTGTGAATCGCTGGTCGTGTCAGAAATGTCAGGACTTTTTTTTTGATTGCTGGTCTCCAGCTGGCGTGTGACAGGTAGGAGACCAGCGATCAGCTGGTAACCAAGGTAAACATCGGGTTTCCAGGCGCGGGGCTGTGCCTGGAAACCCGACGTGTACCTTGGATACCAGCGCGCTGCTGCACGGGAGCTGGTAACCAAGGTACATGTCGGGTCTCCAGGCACCACGCAGCACCTGGAAACCCGATGTGTACCTTGGTTACTAGCTCCCTGCATCAGGGGGCTGGTATCCAACGTACACTGCGGGTAACTAGGCGACGTTACGCGCAGTGTCGCTGTCCTGATCGCTGCCTGTTTGGCAGCTCAGCAGCGATCATGTAGCGACACACCAGCGATCCTGATCATTGTCGGGATCGCTGGTATGTTGCTATGTGAGACGAGGCCTTAAGACAGGTGATCAATGATACCACTTGAAAACCCCTTTAATCTAAGTGAATTGTAAAGATCCTCCATTGTCGCTTGCAGCCACATATTCTGGTACTAACCATTAGTCAATATAGTACATAATCGATCAACTGCGTTGCAAGCATAGTCGCTAGGGCTAAGTTCACACTGCCCTACTCATTCTGTCAGGGTGCTTTCACACTGCGTTTTTCACCTTGTTCAGTGTCCTGTTGGACCTAACGTCCGAACCCCCCGCATTGACTATAATGGTGTAGACAGAGCCACCTTGTTTTCTGTCGTGCATCATTTTCGGGCTTCTACGTCTACTGGAGGCGGACACCCAGATGCAGTCTACTACGTCCTGGGTGTCCACCTCCAGTGACAATGGCAGACGTCAATGGCCCCGTCAGTGCATACACCTGGAACCCGTTTTGAGGGGAGATTCAAACGTAAGCCCCAATGGACCAACAAAAGTGGCGAAGAACGTAGTGTGAAAGGGCCGTATTCTGTTTAGCTATTGCATTAACAATTGCAATGGGAAACTCCTGAGAAGACAGGACTATTGTTATGCCCAGTATACGTGCACTTTATATTCTATAACTATTAATATTCTCATCTATATTTATACTCTATATTCCTTTAGTTTTATTTAATACTGTCATTTAATTTAATGGCATCAAAAAATTTGGAATCATAATAATAAATGATTAGAAGTATTTCCACCCAATATATTTACAATGACCATTCTCCTATATCAGAACCACCGGAGAACAATATCTTGAATTTAGTTTGATAACCTCATCAATTATGAGAAGTCTATTGTAATGATAAAGCTAGGCAGGCTTGAGTTATGGCCTATGGGTCTCAATTATGGACAATTAGATCATGGAATTGGCATGAGCTTAGCACAGCGAAATCAATACGCTTTATTCAACTTGAGAAAAATTGACACTGTTGTAGTCTGAAGTTTTTATCAATTTGTGGAAGTGACCTTATTATATACCATTTCATTTGCTAACAGGTTGTCACATTGATATATGTAATATTGATGTAGTCTATAAAGCAGGTTTCTATCGTGCGTCATGCGGCAAGGGCTATTAAACTCATTCTCTATTCATTATATCTACAAATACTTTTTTTACTGTACTGTATATTCATCTGACTTTCTTATCCAGGATTTGGTGCACATTTCCCAACCCATGCGTGGAATTGTTGGCTCACAAACATCATACATTTTCTACATGGATTTTTCATTTTGCCATAGAAAAATATTCTGACATGGGAATGGGTACTTTCCTACTTATTCTCAATGGGTACTGCTCGGAAAATGCGAGGATTAATCCTATTGCATTACAATAGATATGAATAGACAGGATCGATCATGTGTGCTAGTGCCGCTACATTAAATCTCGACCACAGTAAAGGAGGAATTAGGGTTGGCACACACAAAAGGGCCTTATCCCCTGAAAATTACTGATGTCGACTTCTAGCCCTAGGATGAGAGAAAATGCTTTTCTTCCCAAGGGTTTGTGTGGGATTAGAAAAATGTCCACTTTTTACCCTAAACAGCAACACCCAAACATGCAAGCTGTATCTGGTGTGGACTGAGCTACAATACCAGATTCAGCCAATGCACATGATTGATGCCGTTTCAAAAAAAAAAAAATGACATTTTTTTCAAACATGAAACAATACTTTAAAGTAAAGTAACCCTCTACCCTGAGTCTGAAAAGTGACTATACATTTCTCATGTATATCAGTACATAAAAAGTCTGTAAAAAATGGGGGAAAAAACTAAGTGCAACACAAAGGGATGAGGGGAAGGATGCCTAAACAGTAGGGAATGGAAGAGTGGAGACCCCTAGGCAGATCTTATAACACCCTGCCTACCCTACAGTCCCTAAATTGGTTCCACACCAATCACCGAGCAGAAAACCTAAGCCCCGTATCTTCCTAGAGCATGACCCTGCATAGCACTGGTCAGTCCCCACTGATAACTAAAGACAACAAGGGAGACAAACAAGGAGAGAGGAACTTAGCTTGAGCAGACTCCAGAGAGATCACACCAAACATTCTCCAAGAGCAACAGAGAGGAAGTTAGCCGACAGGTACAGCTCCAAGCCTTCACAAGGGAAAAAGTGAATATCACCGGAGACTCCCTGAAGCATGCTGGGAGTTTATAAAAACCAAGGTGCAGGTGTGTCAATTAGAGTAGGAGGGAGATTGCCACTGGGTCCAAAAGTCAGAAGGATTAAGAATGCATCTGCAATGCCAAATGCAGAGACCTTCTGCAGCCAGATGTAACCATGTCCCAAGGAAGATAATAATGGTTCCAAGAATAAAAAGAATACAAAAAAAGCAAAATCAAATGCCCATCGGGGTCAGGCACACAGTGACTGCTCTTTCCCACATGCAGCTAATCAGTGGTTTCACCATTGCTATGTAAATATTGATACCTTTATTGATTATTTATGCTGCACCTGCACTATAAACTTTCATGCACTATGGAATATAGCATTTAGTTTATTTCATAATGGGAACATTATAACTCCATGTCTATTTGTCAACTTTTCCATAATACTGTTAATAGCAGGCTTGTTCCACTTTACCTTAGGGGCACCTTTGTTATTATGCTCTTTATGACATTTTTTATGGAATTATTGTAATGCTCCATGCCGGCATCACTGCATGGCTTCCCATCTCCCTTACTCACCACTCTGGCCATGCTGTGAGTTCTGTCCCCTGCCGGCTTCTTGCTGTGAACCTCATGTCCTTGCTTTCTGCATACTTCCTGGCTGTATGCTTAGGGCGGCGGCCCCAGAACTTCCTGAGTCTTATAGAGACAGTGTGCACCTTCCTAGGGTGTCCCCAGCCTATTGACAAGAGACATTGGGTACTTAAGGAATCCCCACCCATTGGAGGATGCCTGAGGAACAAACTAAGTCTGTCTTTGGCTTCTGAGTTGCTAGGTCCTGTCCTGCTATTTCTCTGTTCCACCTCCCAGGGTGCTGCATACCCTGGCCCGTACATGTATCCTGCGTCTCTCGTGTCCGCCTTCTCTGGGGGGCTGCATACCCAGATCTGTTACTGTGCTTGTGTGTCTTGTTTCCTGACTCCCTGAGGGCTGCATTCTCAGGCCTGAATCCTTGTCCTTTACCTGTTCCCGTACCTGACCCTATCTGAATTGAGTCCTATTCTTGTATCTATCTGTATCCTTGTTTGTAGCCTTCTCTTCCTGCTGTGTGTATCCTTGTGTTTACTCCGGCTCTGCCCAGTTCGCCTCAACCTGCGGCTCTGCTCGCCGAACTCAGCGGCTCTGCCTGCTCGCCGCAACCTGCAGTTCTGCTCTGCTCTCTGCTCCACTCCTTGCGGTTCTGCTCTGCTCCCGTTCTGCTCTTTGAGGTTCTGCTCTGCTTCCGTTCCAACTTGTGCGGTTGTACTCTGCTCCCGTTCCGCATCCTGCGGCTCTTGGTTCTTCCATGTTGAACTGGTTCCTACCTGTTCCAACTCACAACTCATACCTGTCTGTACCAGTCCTTACTGAATCAGTTCCAACTCCTCCAGTCTGAACAGGTCCCTAGCTGTTTCCATACACAACTCATACCTGTCTGTGTACATGTCCTTCCTGAATCAGTTCCAGCTCCTCCAGTTTGAACAAGTCCCTACCTGTTTCCATATACCACTCATACTTGCCCGTGTTCCTGTCCCTTCCGAGTCATCTCCTGTCCCTACAGTCTGAGCCGTGCCTGCCTGCCTGCCAGAGTGCCAGCAGTGCTCACCTGCCTACCAGACTGCCAGCCTTGCCCACCTCCCTGCCAGAGTGCCAGTCGTGCCCGCCTGCCTGCCAGAGTGCCAGCCATGCCCGTCTGTACTTACCCACACCTGTCATTAGAGTTCTGTTCCCCAGTGGGGTCAGCTGCTATAGCCAGACACCATCCCAGAGTGGTACCTGGCAGCTACCTGCCGCACAAGCCTGACCTCCCATCAGAGGCTCCAGCAAACACCAAGGTAGCTGTTTTAGTCACGCCCCCCTTCCAGGTTTGTCTGGTTTGTGGCACAGGGGGCCACACCCCCACGATCGCGCCAACTAGTCAGGGCGGCGAGCGTTACAATTATTCATTATCTAGTAAACTTGTATACTTTTTTCTTTGGATTTTGTATTGTTCTTGGGACCTTTATTATCTTCCACATTACATGGTTACATTTCTCATGTATAGTAGAGTTGATGAGTATCCATTCTCAAGACCTAATTCATGTGCAGCCACAGATCACTGACTTGGCCAATAGACCAGGTGATGAGAATGGATTCACATCAATTTGAATGCCCTCCGTTTCTCCTCCGCTGCCTCCTATGGTCAGATCTGTGTTCCTTATGTTGTCAACATAATCACCATAGTGGCATGGGGAGTGCAGTGGTAAGTCTAAACCATACCTCACCTACATTTCCTTTCCCACAGCTCAAAAAAGCTATACCTTAGACTTATCCCTGCAATCCCCACACCACTGGGGCAGCCATATTGGAAGCAGACAGAATTGAACTGATCTGTGCAGAGAAGGCAGCAGGCGGTGAACGGAGAGAGCACTAGGTAAAATGATTATACAGGTGAAAAGTACAGTCTCTTTCCAGTCCGAAAGTGAATGCCTTAGCCTTCTATGTGCTGTAAAATAACTTCAATAAAAGCTTTGTTAATCAAATATCAGACTTTCATATGGCAGGATTTATTGCGGATTTTGATGACTAGCTCTGCGTCACAAACACACAGCAACACACAGCAACATGATGAGACAATGATTTTACTGCATGAAGTTGACAAGCTGTTATCAATTCAGCATCTAAATCCCCAATCTAAAATAGGGTCCTGTGCCCCTTAGCAAATCCTGCTAGGGCACAGAATGCATTGTTAAATTTAGGCTGGGGACCTGAGGCTAATTATAGACTTTAGTCACCATTGAGGCAAAGTCCCACCACACTAAACTCCTGAATACAGATATGAACCACATCATTAATCTACAATTAGTCATTTTGGAACCAAATCATTTAAAAAATAAATTGATAAGCCAGCATTGTGGCCCAAATTTTAGCCATTTTTCTCCCAGCAAATAAAAATTTAACTTAATGAGCCACTGTGCATCTCCCCTCCAATTCATTACAAGTCCTTGTCCTGTGTCCTATCACCCCCAATTCATAGCAATTCCATGTCTACTCTACCACTTACACACCCAATTCATTACAATTACATGTCCTCTCTCCCACCCAAGCAACCCCAATTCAATACAAGTGCATGTCCTTTCGACCACCAACCTCCCAATTAATTGCCATTCCATGTACTGTCTCCCAGTCACACCCCCCATTTCAATGTAATCTTATGTCCTCTCTACCACCCATACACCCAATTTATTACAAATACATGTCTTCTCTGTGTCCTTACTCTGAATTCATTACAATATCATGGCCTCTCTTCCACCCCAGTCTTGTTGTGGGTCATGGATTGGGATGCAAGGGAGGCAGCTTGGCGGGCCCAATCTACTAATTTATTTTCTCGTACTGAGTCCCCGGCTGGTAACTTGGATTATACTAAACTTTCCCAAGAGCTTACATCTGCACACAAGTCGGGCATCCATCTCTGGTGGAACATCAGATGTCTTGAGGAGTACCTTAAGGCTGGTATTGCCCCACGAGGCCTAGGGGTCCAGATTTTCCCTGCTTGGGAACCTTCTCCCTCTTTCAGACAGACATTGGAGAAGGGGCTCATGGATTGCTCCAGCATCATTATTAATATGCTACTGGAGCATGACAAACAGCTTCTCGTTTCTACCAAGTCTAATATCAAAGAGCTAGAGACTAAGCTCCGTGCTTTTGATGGACCACAGTTGGTGACCCCATTTAAGCCTAGACTTAAGGAAAGAGAAAACAGAAAAAATATCAGAGGGATGTCACGGACTTTGAAAACCAAGCTGCATTTAAATGGAAAACATACCGGCAACTTCCACCTGGGTACCAAATATCACAGAGGTAACAGTACCCTCTGACGCAGTCCCAGGTGCAATGAGCTCGAGTGATTTTTTGTCCTCGGGGGGGGGGGCAGTGACCTCAATACAGGACCAGACGCGGGCATAAACACCAGAAATCTAAGAAAATGGCAAGTCAGATATAGGGACTCTACATCCCCCTTTCGGCGCAATCACAGAACCAGGCGCCACTAATCCATCTGCACGATATCCCTTCTGATGACATCACTACACAGGTACAGTCCTCAGTTCTTCAAATAATCAATCTTTCTGACTATGTATTATCGCCAGTTGAAATCTCTCTTTTACAGCGTGGTCTTACGTTCTCTCCCACCCGAGTTCCGGATAAATTTGATCTTGTAAAGGACATTTTTCTGTTCTGCAGAAAATTGACTCTACAGCTCATCCACAAACATTCGGACATTCTACAGACTTCCCCTGCAGAAGAAAGACAGGCGCTGCTGGACTTGCTGGATTTACTAGAAGAGAATGCTGCTCAACCAGGTAGGAGGACTGTTCCCCACAGAAGTAAATCTTTGACTACTCCATCCTTCTCCCTCATGTCCGCTGTCAAAATCTTTTTTGAACTAGTAAAAAGAAACATTGCTGGTTTACCCACAGTCATTGGTGCCTCAAATAATCTTACCATCAGTGAAAGAAAAGCCCTTGTGTCCCTTAGGAATGATAATGCATTTCTAATCAACGAGGCAGATAAGGGTGGAAACGTGGTGCTTTGGCCCACCGGCATGTACCTGAAAGAGGCACACAAGCAACTTGATAATCCCAAGCTTTATACCAAACTACCTTCGGACCCTACTTCCAATTTTCTTAGAAAAACTGCATAAGTTGATTAATCGGGCAGCCTCACTGGGGATAATATCGGCCAGTGAGAAAAATACATGTGGGTGGATCACCCAGTCACTCCCACTTTCTACCTCCTGCGTAAGGTCCACAAGGACATCCGTCGCCACCTGGCCGACTCATCATATCAATCATCGGGAGCATGTGCGAAAAGGTTTGTACCTACATTGATTTCTTTCTGCAGCCAATTGCAGTGGCTTTACCATCTTTCATTAGTGATTCTTCTGACTTTATTCGGATATGTCGAAATGTCAACTTGCCTGATCAAGCACTTTTAGTGACTTGCGATGTGGAATCCTTATATTCTAACATTAACCACACAAATGGCATACAAGCATTGGCCTTTTTTCTGAATCTTATAGACTACTCCAATCGTCTACACGACTCCTTTTTTTTTGGACCTCCTCAGTTTTGTCCTCCAAGTATTTTCTTTTGATAGGTCCTACTACAAGCAGGTTTCCGGAGTGGCCTGCTTATGCGAACATTTTTCTGGGGTGGTGGGAAGAGACTGTTGTTTTCCGCTTTCACTGGTTCTTCAGCCATGTCCGTGGTTGGTAACCGATTCATAGATGATGTGTTCTTTATTTGGGTAGGTACTGAGACAGACTGTCTGCAGTTTCTCAATGATTTGAATGATAACATCCTTAACATCTTTTAAACACACACTCTATGTCTCCTAATTCAGCCATCTTTCTGGACCTTCAAATATCAGTGCTTGAGGGCCGTCTCATCACCAATCTTCATCGGAAACCGACAGCGACTAATAGCATGCTCCAGTTCCAGAGCTTTCATCCTCTGCATACTAGAAGAGGCGTCCCTACAGGGCAATTTTTCCAGACCCGATGCAGATTTCAGGGTACAAGCTAAGGCTCTGACAGAGAGGTTCCGTCAACGTGGCTCCCCCAGGGAGTCATATCCGCTGCGTTCCAACGAGCCAGGGTGACCAACCAAGATGCCCTGCTGGTTCCCCATCCTCAGCAACAGGGCTCGAAATTAAGTTCATTACTGAATACAACACAGGTTGGAACCGTGGTGAGGAATATTCTGACAAACCATTGGAGGATTTTGACCACAGATGCTCAAACTTCTCCTGTGTTAGCTCACGACCTTTATTGGCCGCAAGAAGGGCGCCCAATTTGCTGGACATCTTTCGAGCAGTCATTTCACTCGCCCGTGGTCAGACTCAACTGGGGTATCCGCCTCAAGGGGAAGTTGCCTTGTGGGGACTGCAATGTATGCCCCTTCATGCAGTCCACAAGGGACCACTTTATCAACCCTATGAAAGATGCATGTCACTAATTGAACAGTTACATCAACTGTAAAACAAGGCATGTCATATATGCTATTATTTGTCCCTGTTATAAGGTCTACATGGGACAAACCTCACAGGAGCTCAGAAAACAAGCACAGAAGCATTTGTCGACCATTACTTTGGCCTCTTCGGATCTCAAGAAGGGTAAGACTCTTACGGCCCATTGCCACTCACTTCCTTACCACACATGGAGGTAAACCCAAAATGTCTGTTTTTTTGGCCTACAGAAAGTTTTTGGCAATGAAAGAGGCAGGGAGGGGACCGACGCAGATTACTTCTGCAGTCTGAGGTGAGATAGATTTTTCGCTTGCACTCAGTATCACCATCAGGCCTTAATGAGGAGCTCCAATTTACAGGGTTCTTGGGTTTAGATCACCCTCTCAACTGTATTGTCTTTTCTAGAGAAGATATTGGCAGCCCCATCACTTGACGCCCTCTCTTGATGACCATTGTTATACCACCCACAACCACTATTCCAGACTGACAACGGCAAACAATATACAGCGCTCCCTATGCCACATGGACTATTGCCCCTTACATCAGGGGCCAACCAGGAACCTGCTTGCTTGTTTGTTATCTTTAGTTGGGCTCTTATGGAACTTTTGACCCAGGACCATTCTTTTCACCAAAATGACTTTGAGAAAGTGATGGTGGCCCCTTTGGATCTGTACTCATGCAAAACTTTGCTACTATGATGGACTACCAGTGGCATACCAAGACAGCGCTATACTGCATGCAACTTTTTCTAGATGTCATTGGTCAGTTAGCAACTCTACTCCTAACCTGGTATTCTGAGTTTTGTTCTATTTAATAAATTTGGCCTTCCAATTAACAAGTGTTTATTTTGTTTTTGTTTCTAATTGTTATTATTATTTTTTAATATTTTAATTTTTCTATTCTATGTGGATGTGTATTTTCTCATACTCATTGTTTTGTTGTGCATTTGAACTTGCTTCTAATGATTCTCCTAACGTATTATTTTGTGCAGTTTATCTATCCATCCAGGTGTTCTTATTTTCTATATATATATATTCTCTGCATGGCTATTCTGCTCTGGGTACCAGGTTTACAACCTTTTCGTGTCCACCATTTTGACCCTCTGATATTCCATCCTCTGCTCTACATATATATATATTCTCTGCAGGGCTATTTTGGCTCCGGGTACCAGATGTACAATTCTTTTGTGTTCACCATCTGACCTTTCTATATTCCATCCTCTGCTTTGCCTCTGTTGCCACCAGCGTTCATGCTGTACAGCGATTCAAATGCTGGGATCTATTTCTCCATTGATTCTCCATACTGTGGCCTCGTATGGTGCATGCGCTCTCCTGCACTCTGGAATTCCCCGGGCCGAGCTTCATCTATTTTGCCCACGCGCGGCTTGGGCTTACCATCGACATGTTTCTGAATACTTCCGCATCTGACGTCATGGCCGACGTGGCTCAGGACTGCTTCCAGACACACCAGTAATCTATCTTTAATTATAATTTTCCTATTTAAAGGCTGCACCTGTCCCAATCCGGCACTTCCCCTGACGAAGCTGCTTGGCAGCGATAAGCGTGGGGTTCTCCCACATCCCCACTTGTCCACATTACCCGTCCCTCTCTTGCATCCAGGGACTGCCTATTGCTTTAACCCCTGTTTTCACATGGATATACGAGTCAATCTTCTGGGCCTCTCTCTTGTCCACACTCTCTTCCACCACCATTACATTACATATATAGTTTCTAGCGCAGTGGAGTGAGGGAATAATCAGTGCTAACCACTAGGCCACAGTAGGCAGCACAGTGACTCAGTGGTTAACACAGTTGCTTTAAAGTG
Organism: Oophaga sylvatica; assembly: GCA_033576555.1. NCBI lineage: Eukaryota > Metazoa > Chordata > Amphibia > Anura > Dendrobatidae > Oophaga > Oophaga sylvatica. Next base: position 58,119,642 of record JARQOD010000001.1, read on the forward strand.
TTGGAGTCCTGGGTTCAAATCCCACTAAGGACACCATCTTCAAGGAGTTTGTATGTTCTTCCCTGATGGCGTGGATTTCCTATACACGCATACAATGCAAGGTCGTACTGATAGGGAATTTAGATTGTGAGCCCCAACGCGGAGAGTGATAATAATGTCTGTAAGCTGCTGTTGAATTAATGGTGCTAAATAAGTGAATAGAATAAGTAAACCCATCTAATCGCAATGAGTCTGCCTGTCAAAATTGCTAACCCCTCTGTCTTTGGCTCTTGAAGGACCCATATTACTTGCACAATAAGTTTTGATTTCTTCTGCCAACAATAATCCCATATTTACAGTAGAACTTTTTGATGGATAAATCTAACAGACATTTATTACAGCCTCAGCTTTCCTTAACCATAAAACAGCATACAAAGAGCTTACAGATTTATGAGAGGTAGAAGAGGTAAATAAAAATGGTAATGGCATGAATTTAATTGCCATCTGCAAACCTATTTACCTTTTACCCTGGTATCTATTTAAAGGGAATCTATCAGACACCCCCATTACTAACCCGGAAAAAAAAAAAAATCTCATACACAAAAAAAAATACTTTGTTTGACTAAAGACTCCACCACGCTATCCCTCGTTCACCAATTTATTAAAAATAATGTTCCAACGAATCACCTCTGATATAGTCCACGTTACCCGATGTCTCCAGCGTCTGTCAATAGCAGTAAAGTACTTCTATTCACAAGCGCTGGGTAATGACAGCTCTCAGCAGAGTCATTGTCACAACGCTGCGCTCAGCCAGACCAGGTGGCTCTGATGAATGTTGGTGTCAGCACCCAACCACTGTGAATAGCAGTACTTTGCCAGATGAAATGAATGAGGATTACATTGGTGGAGCTTCGTGGGAACATTTTTGATAATAAATTGGTGATCGAGGGATAATATGGGGAGTCTTTATTCAAATAACGTGTATATTCTGTGTTTTTTTTCTATTATTGGGTTAGTAATGGGGGGTATCTGATATACCTCCAGGGTCTGATGCCGGCTGACATTACACAGCTCAAATAAAATTCCAAAAAATATTACCCCAATTGCCACCTCGTCAGGGGAATCAGGAAGAGCTGGGCAAAGCGCCAATTCTAGGATGGCAGCGGGCTGGTATTTTTAGGCTGGAAAGGGGACAATATCCAGGCACCTTCCCAGTCTGATATCAGCTGTCGGCTTTACCTTGGCTGGTTATCAAAAATAGTGGGTCCACAACATCATTTATTTAATTTATTTATTTAGATCCCAGAAGCGACCTGGGAGTCAGAGATGCATCCAGGCATCTTCCCCATGCTGGTCCCATTCCATTTGAGTGCTGTTTCTATCCATTTCAGCAATTTTCCTGCCTTCCCAGTCCTCCGTGTTACGGTCTCCAGGCAAAATGCTCCAGTTTCCCTTTGCCTTCGATTATGCTCATTACTTGAGTAGAACACGTCCGAGCATCTGACCTGCAGATTCGAGTACCGAGAACTCGAGCATGTTAGTTCTCAATCATCACTACTGTATATGCTAAAATTAATAAATTATAGGGTGTTTTAGTACATGATAAAATAAATACATGGTAAATACCACCACATAGTGCTTAAAGGGAATCGGTCAGCAGGTTTTTGCTATATAATCTGACAGCAGCATGCACAAGTGACAGAGACCCTGATTCCAGAGATGTATCACTTAGTTTACTGGTGCAGCAGTTGTGATAGAATCACAGTTTTCTTTGCTGCAGATCTAGCAGAGCTCAGTTGTTCAGCTGTGTTTAATCTACCCCACAACACAGCTTTCTGTGCATTGTATACTGAGAAAAAGCTAGTAATCAGTGGTGGGGGCAGGGTTGGACTAGAATGCACTAAACCAGTTGTCTTCTAGTGATAATCTATGGCTGATAAGACAATGATTGCTTTGAAACAGTAAAACATAGCCTAGTAAGTGACACATCCCTGGAATCAGGGTTTCTGTTCCTATATTATGACATACCTCCCAACCGTCCTGGATCCAGCTGGACAGTCCCGATTTTGTGACTCTGTCCCACTGTGCTGGCCAGGATCTTACTTTTCCCGCACTGCACTGAGAATCATTCTCAGTGCAGTGCGGGAAAAGTAAGCCGCCACGCTCCCCTCTGCTGGCCACACACCCTCTGCATACAGCAGGTAGTGCAGTGAGTAGGAGCGCAGCATTATACCATGTGACGTCAGCCATGCTCTGGAGCAGATGTCGAACACTTAATGCCTGTTGCACACACTTTGGGATGTGGCACTGACAGGGTGAAGACTAAACAGCAGGAGCAGCACGTCAGCACAGCGAGCACCCTCCCACCTTCTGCAGGACAGGATCACTCAGGAGGAGGAGCGGAGGCTGCACCGGGACGGCGATAGATAGGCAGCAGCGGCCACCTGTGCACGGTCCGGGGCTGCACACGGCAGCGTGCACTCTGCAGGACGTGGGCTCGGGGGTCCTGCAATGCTCTGCAGCAGTTGTGGGAGAAGGGGGAGCCCTGCACACTTCCTGGCTCCTGTGTGTGTGGCTTGGGTCACTGTGCTCTGCTATTCCTGTGCATGGATTATACCTGACTGCTATGCTGCATATTCATTTCCTGAGTAGGAGACAATTGCTTAAATTACAATTCACAGTCAATAATGCTTGGTGTATATTCTTGGGACTTCTGTGAGGGCCCCATATATGCATCCATCACCCATAGGCACAGTCTGTAAAGGACAGTCAGTAGGTTGTGCTTTAGCATATATTAATGACAGCAGCCGATAACATTATTATTTGATGCATGGTGCAGGTGGGAATAGCTAAGGCCCCTTTCACACATCAGTGGCTCCGGTATGTGTAGTGACAGTTTTCTCACGTACCTGAGACACTGACACACGTAGACCCATTCAAATGAATGGGTCTATGCACATGTCAACATGTTTTCACGGACCGTGTGTCCGTGTACAAGGCACAACGGGCCGCAAAACGTGCCGCACACGTGCACACAGAGAACAGGAGAACAGTGCAGTGCATGGACAGGCCGCCGGAGAAGAAGCAGCTACAGTTAGCTGCTGTTTCCCTGCGTGTGGTGCTGAAGCCGGCTGTCATTATTCTCTCCTGCTCTGCCGGCAACAGCGCGAGCAGGAGAGAATGAATGAAAAACCCGATGTGGGGTCCCCCATATTTTTTTAACCAACCTGGCAAAACTATCAGGTGTGGGCTGCTATTCTCAGGCTGGTAAGGGGCCATGGATATAGCCCCCCAGCCTGAAAACAGCAGCCCGCAGTTGCCCAGAAAAGGCGCCTATTCTGGAGCTTTGCCCGGCTCTTCCCACTTGCCCTGTAGCAGTGGCATGTGGGGTTAATGTTTGTGGGGTTAATGTCACCTTTCTATTGTAAGGTGTGACATTAAGCCCATGGCTTAGTAAAGGAAAGATGTCAATAAGACACCTATCCATTACTAATCCTATAGTTTGTAAAGGGTTAAATAAACACACACCAAGAATAAAGTATTTTAATGAAATCATTCACCACACAGTTTTGCTATCTTTATTACACTGCTAATCCAAATGACGCGCTTGATCTCCTTTAATAAAATTAAAATAAACAGACAATATACTATACCTGTCCAGCGCTGTGTCCCTCGCCGTAATCCATGTCTGGGGAATAATCAGTTTACAACCGGAGCGGTGCTAATGCGACCGCTCCAGCTGTAAACTACCGGTGAATGAATGAGAAGCAGCGAGCATAGGCTCAGTAAATAGCAGTGATGTCTCTGAGCCTGTGCTCGCTGCCGGCATGAACTCCTGTGACCTCAGGACCATGGAAGAATCCAGTGATGAGGTCACTGTGATAGAGCTTGAACTGCCGTGATCTCATCACTTGCATTTTTTCTGTTTCTAATTATTGTTTATGAAACAGTGTGATCAGCAGTGCTAAATGGGTGTGGTTGGGGCATGGATATGGGTGCGACTAGTTGTGAAATGGGTGTGGTCAGGGTGTGGCCTAAAATTTGACACGCGCGTGCCGCAACCTTTGTCCCTCTTTCCCTTCTTCAAAATTTGAGAGGTATGTATTATGGTGCTCTCAGGCTTCAAAAACCTGATGACAGAGTCACTTTAAATAATACCAAAGTATGGTGATCAAGTAACAGCTAGATGTATTTTTTGAAATATAACTGTACAGCTACCTAAAGATATACAGTATACAGTACAATTATTATTTTTATTATGTGTCATGGTGGCTAAAGCTTCCCAGATCAGACCATTTGAATCTCCATAACAAGATGGGCTAGACATATGCAAATACATTTTCAAGACTGTGGTCCAGCAGTCAAGGCACTATTCAATGACAGGATCATCAGGGGGACGAAGGACAGGTTCCTAAACGCGCGTCGGGGTGTTCTCCACACAGTGACCGCTACACCCAGGTAACGCATTGCTCTTTGATCTATAGGTTTGCTCAATATATTTTATCTGCTGGCAGCTAATATTGGTTATATCTCTGCAATATAACTATTGATTTGTTCTCTCATTCATTAATCTGTGTGTGAGGGAACTATTAGCTATATCTCCTGAACAATATATCTGCATCTCTGAGGGACCTATAACACTCTTGTCCAGCCAGTTGACTACCTATAGCAAACAATTATACAATTTCCCCCCTTCCCTCTTTGCACTCGCACTTTATTTTGAGACATGCTTACAGTACTAATCTCATAATATTCATTATCAGCATTTGTTTTCACTACATGTATTTCTGCTTCCACAGTTTTGTTAAAACAGTCCAGCTATTGCTTTCTGTTTTCACTTTGCACTTGCACCTTATTGTGTGACACTGTCTTGGTCACCCCTGATCATTTTTTATCAATTTTTATTATTTTCTTGCACATATTTCTAAGTATTATACTATAATAGTGTATTTTACATTGTTTGTAAATTAATTCCCTCCCCTCTGCCTTCCTCCTCCCTGCCCCCCTTTTTTTCAATAATTTTTTTCAAATTATTTATATTGCAATACTTTAATCAATTTCTTGAATATAAAACCTGGTGTGTTGATCTCCACGTTGATCTTTACCATTATTAATATTTTATGTTTTAATCTAGTTTAATATTGAGTAATTATGTATCACTTTTTTTCAATCATGCATAGTCTATTTGTCCGTGTGGGCACCTCTTCTTTTTCTGTAGTACCTTGTTTTCTATAGCCAGTTTTCCCTACCCTCCTTAAGACTGTACATGCTTTCTCCCTTGTCCACAGTGAGGTGATCGGTCTAAACCCCATCTCAGCTGCTATATCTAATTCTGATGAAAAAGAAGAGTAGAGCAGAGGTAGCTATCAGAACTGAGCAAAAGCTCTGACAGATTTGTAACATTTTTGCTAAGCACTCAGCTAAATAAAAGACCTACAAACATCCTACAGTTCCAAAATAGTAGAACATTTTTAATGAAGACTATTTAAAAATTTGCAATTATAAAGCAAACAAATGATTAAAAACAAATGTTGGCATTTGTCCTGGGTGCTGTGTTTTAAGAGTTGAGCAAACAAACCAATCTATTATGGCCAGGTTGATTATTTACCCCAGGTGAAGGAGGTGAAGGAAAAGCTAACTATGACTATAACTGCTGCATGTCCATGGCTATGGCCTGTAAGCATGTGATCTGCAATCACTTCTCTAAATTGCTTTAAAATATTTCCAAGTGCAGCCAGCAATTACCTAAAGCCTGCATTTCCTCCAAGACGTAAACAGGGTATTAACTATATTCTCACTAAAAATACCTTAAATCAATATCAACACTTCAGCATAAATCACTCCCAAGCTGCATATTGAAGGAAAAAAATACATATTCAGATTGCACACCGGCAAGTCACATCTCAAGAAGATGTGCCATAAAAGTGGAAAACCTTATAAATATAAGCCAGGATTTACAGTTCGCAAACACAAAATCATACACTCATAATTCCCTGCACAAAGTGCGCATTCCCATGCCTGCAAAATGGTCAATGAGTTGCTGAGCAAGGACAAAATAAACAGACTAAAATATCAAAAAGTCACAAATTATTTCCATAAAAGTGGGCAAAAAAAATAGCAACATTCCCTAGCATGAAAGTGGTACAAGACTTTATATAATTTGCCCCAAAGTGATTACAGTGATGTGCTTCAGTGTGAGCTATTTTAGACTTAAGGTACTGCCACACTAAACAATCCCGCTAGCGATCACGATAACGACGCATACTAATGCGATCGCTAGCGGGATTGTTTCTATATCGCTAAATGCGGCCACATTTAGCAATATAGTTAACGACGCTATCGCCGTTAGCGATCTTCTTAACGACTTTAGCGGTACAAAAGTACCGCTAAATCGCTAAGAAAAGGTGCCACACTAGCGATATATACTTACCCAGCGGGAGCGCCGACGAGAAAATAGGGTCCGGAACGATTCCAGCGACGAGCGAGATCACAGCAGGAAGCTCGTCGCTGGCAGCTGCCGCACTGAACAACATCGCTAACGGGATCGCTAAATAGTGACGTTTTTTAGCGATCCCGTTAGCGATATTGTTCAGTGTGGCATACCCTTTAGTTGCCATTATGTGATGCCTTTTAGTCAAGAAGGAACTTGAAAGAGGACCTTTTAACAATTTTTTTATGTTGAACTGGACACTGAATAGAATAGTGGCTGCAGAGCTGGTGAAAACCATTTTTGGGGGTGAGAGGAGGTTGCTTCTCCATTGTGGAGATATTAGCAATCAAAGTTTATATAATAATGAGTTAATATATAATAAGTTAACTTTTGTAAAGTTAAAGTGAGTGTTATCATATAGTTTTCACTGGGGTGTGTACTTTTTCTCCCTGTATGATTCTGACCAATCATAAGCAGGCAGGATCACACTGGAGAAAGATAAACACACTCCACAATAGCTTAGAACCTATTCTCTTGGTGTCCTGGTCTAACAACTTGCATGATTATAAAGTACTCTATCTATCTATTCTATCTATCTATCTATCTTCACTATCTATCTATCATCTATCTACTATCTATCTATCTATCTATCTTATCTATCTATCTCTATCTATCTTCTATCTATAAGGTCTATACTTAAAAATCTCTTTTCAGTAACGCTTTGATGCTAGAGCAAAGCTGTGTCCTAGACACAAAATCTCCACTTTTAAGATTTTGACAAATGTTTATAAAGTTTAAAAGCTACATAAATAATATATATAATGTACTTATTATAGAGCTATACAGTGAAACTAGAAATAGGCAAATATGACAACATTTAATTAAGCAAAATTTGCTCAAATTCAACCAGAAATTTTGACTTGCATCAAATAATCAGATTGCTAGTAAAAGCACTATATTATTTTCTGAGTTTCCTCCATATTTAAGAGCAAAATAAACCAAAGTGGTCAAAAATAAGAAAAATGTTAAACTCACCTTGCCTTAATATGTCCTGGCACGCCAGCCCCCTGCTCTATCCACTTCTGGCTTATTTCCACTGTTTGCCTCTAGTCTTTTCTTACATCTTCAGTTTTCTTCACTTTACAACAAGTCCGGTGTTCACTAGTCATAACGCAACTTCATGACATGTGTTGACCCAGAGATGCCAAAGAGTGATGACGAGAAAAGAACGGAGCCAAAGGGAGGAAGTGGGTCAACGGAGGATCAAGCAGGGAGATTTGGTGCCCGGATAGTGTGATTTTAATGTTTTGATTTAATTTAATTTTTTAAACCCTTCACAACTCTTGATTTCAGCTTACAGAATCACCAAAAAAATTTATTGTATAATCGTGTTATTCTGGGTCCACCATTACAAGTCACAGGGCACTGTGACGCTGATATGAGTGGGGTGGTATGATAATTTATACAGGAGGTGTACAGGGCACTGTGACGCTGATATGAGTGGGGTGGTATGATAATTTATACAGGAGGTGTAGGGGAGTGGGCCCCCGCTGTGTGCATCGGGCCAGAACCAAGGGGGCTGTCACATAAGTTCCTAGGGAGAAGGTGCCCGGGGGAAGGAACTGGAGGGGGAGGCAGAGACTTTTCTGGAAGGTGTGGGGGCATGGCCAAAATAAAGGAGCACAGGAGTTGAGCAGAGGGGAGTTGCCATGGAGACAGACAGGAGTAAGGAGAGAGAGAGACGCAGGAGAGACAGGACACAGAGACTGAGGAGAAGATAGCGGGACATCTCTGACAAGGACTGTAGAGGCAGGAGAGTTCTGTCAGCCGCGGCCGCCACTGCCTCACTGCTCGCCTGCAGCTGTGACAACCACTGTCTCACCCGAGTCCGCGGCTTCGGCCTGTGTCCCATCTCCTGGGGTCACCACGGTCCCACTCCAGTCCGTGGTTGTGGCTTACCCGACAGCTGCCACCATCCCCCTCTTGGAGGGGCGAACTCTACGCCGGAGGATTTCTCCAGGGCCTGTTGTGCCCCATCTGTGCCTGAGTGTGGAAACGCTCGAGGCTTACGTCAGCTCCTCATCGGCTGGGCCCAGCGGCTGCGACAACGGACGAACAACAACCGGACCACAACTCTACAGAATGTCCGAGAAGCTAAGTGACACTCTGTTACCGTTGTTGATTACCTGAGGGCATTAGACGGCAATATCGCGGCCCTATAGGCCCTGACACTCGTCAAGTATTTGTTAGTTCAATATATCGCGTTTTGTGTACGGTTTTCCTGTGTGGAGAACCAGTTTTTGCCAGTTATCCATACAAAACCTCCTCTTATAAAGTTATAGTTAAAGCTTGCTCCGTCTCCGACTCGTCACTGCATCCCGCGTACCTGCGAATACCACATTTGGCGTAGTCGGCAGAATGCAGTCTCCGAGCACGAGCGGGGAAGCCTCAGATCAGGGGGGTGGCAGTGGCCCCCGGACTAGTCTGACGTTGGGGGCCATGCTGAACAACTTGCCCAAGTTCACCGGCAGTAATACCATGCTATGGAGCTGGACAGAGCGAATGTGGGGGTTGTTCAGGATGCACCCGATGACCCCTGATCTGGATGCCGAGGTGGTCATCTGGCATTGGAGGGAGAGACCCAGGACTCTGTGATGTTAAGGCCCCCGGGACAACGGAATACTTTTGTCCAGGTATTGCAGACCTTGGAAGAAACCCACGGGGACCCTACTAATGTTGGGGAACTGAGAACCTGACTGTTCAGCCACATGCAGGGCGAGGGGAGACGGTCATTCAGTATATGAATGTGCTGCAGGAACTCTATATGGTCATCGAGCGAAAGGACGGGGTAGGCGTGGGGCCCCTTGACATTACCCTGCGTGACCTCTTGGTGACTGGAATGCGCGACCCCCTGACTAAGCAAGCCTTGCGAGAACAGAAACGGGTAGACCAGCGTTTGACCTTCTCCGGAGTAGGGAGGCCCGCGCGCGAGAGCAGGAGCAAAAGGTGACAGCCCCCGTGGGGAAGGCCAAGAGCATTGAAGCCTCTCTGAATGCCATCAGTGAGCCCCCGTGGGTGGGGGAAATGCACAGGAGCTGGAGAATATTTGAGGTGAACTAGCTGAAGTGAAAAAAGAGGCCGGAGCTAGCGGCGGCCTACCAGGGCCCAACATGTCAACTTGGAGGCCTCCACGGCCTGCAGCTTGTTTTAACTGTGGAGAGATGGGCCACTTCGCCCGGGAGTGCCCTTCGCGGGCGAAGAACTCGCCCAGGCGGCCATTAAACTAGAGGGCTCTGAGCCGGGGGGACGCCGCTCGGAGCCAGAACACACCTCACAGGGTGGTGGAAGTCCGAGGAACTGGTCGCGAAGTGTCCGCTGCTTTGGGCGGAATTTGAAGGCCATGACGTGCGCTGCATGGTAGACACGAGGTCCACTATGCCTGAGACTTACTTCCGGCAACATTATCCTGAAGCCACAAAACCCCAGTGGGGGTCTGTGATAAAACTGATGGCTGCCAATCAACTGCCTATTCCTGTCGCTGGAGTAGCATGGATGCAGATCTCGATATGCGGCAAGCCATTGGGCCTGAGGCGTGGTCCTGACTCAGGGAGGCGAGACTGATGGATATGTCGTCACCTTGGGCATGAATGTGCTAAAAGAATTTGGCAGCCTCCTTCTACATGAAACGGCCCAAGAGACGTTAAAACAATGGGGCCGCCGCACTTCGCAGGGGTAGGTCTTTAGCAGTTGGTGCGGGGTGCGCGAGTCCAGGAGAATTGCCAGGAGGGAGAGGTGCTGGGGAGAGTGACTGCGCCTGAGCAGGCGGGGCGAGCTATCTTGGAGAAAATGTGAGCAGAACTCTCTGACCTCAACCCGGCCCAAATACACCAGGTGGAAGCTCTCTTAGGCCATTACCAAAAGGTGGTTGTCAGCCATGAGGACGATTTTGGGTGCACCACAGCCATTACACACGGCATTCCCACTGAAGAGGCGGACCCCATCAGGGAGCGATATTGGCAGATTCCACCGCAGTTGTACCAAGAAGTGAAAACGCTGTTGAATCAAATGCTGCAAAACGCGGTCATCCGGGAAAGTCAAAACCCCTGGGCAACTCCCATAGTGTTGGTGTGGAAAAAGGACGGCATCCTGCGGTTCTGTGTGGATTACCGTAAGTTGAATGCCTGCACCATCAAAGACTCATACCCACTACCTCGTATAGAGGAGTCTCTCTCAGCCCTAGAAAAGGCAAAATATTTTTCTACCTTGGATTTGGCCAGCGGATACTGGCAGTTACCGATGTCCGAGGAGGATCGAGCAAAAACCGCCTTCATTTTGCCCATGGGACTGTTTGAATTCAACCGGATGCCGTTTGGACTGGCCAACGCATCAGGTACTTTCCAGCGCCTGATGGAGCAGTGACTAGGCAACCTCAACTTCGAAGCCACCCTAATATATTTGGATGATATTATCATCTATGCCGCCACGTTTGAAGACCACCTGCATCGCCTGGGCCAGTTGCTCGGCCGGCTGCAAAAGTACGGGTTGAAGGTGAACCCCCAAAAATGCCACCTGTTCCGCACACAAATAGAATACCTGGGGTATGTGGTCTCCGCCAAGGGCGTGAGGCCGTCTCCGAGAAGGTCACTGCGATACAGGAGTGGCCTACTCCCGAGACAGTGAAGGATGTGCGGGCCTTCTTGGGGCTAGCTGGATACTACCGTCGCTTTGTGAAAAATTTCGCCCGAAGAGCTCGAGCTCTGCAGGACCTGCTAAGAGGAATCCCATCCGGTGCTAATAACTGTAAGGTACAGTGGCGAGAACAGCAGGAAGAAGCTTTTCGAGACCTTAAGGCCACACTCTCAGAAGCCCCGGTTTTAGCCTACACGGATTTCTCGCAACCATTCATTCTGCACACTGACGGGAGCGTACACGGGTTGGGGGCTGTGTTGTCGCAGATGCAGGACGGTCCAGAGAGGGTGATCGCCTATGGCAGCCGATCACTTGACGACTCCGAACGCAATCCTGACAACTGCAGCTCTTTCAAGCTCGAGCTTCTGGTGGTGGTGTGGGCCATGATGGAGCGATTCGCGGAGTACCTAGCGGATCTGAGGTGGTGGTACGAACTGACAACAACCCCCTGGCCCACAATGAAAATGCCAAACTGGGGGCCCTGGAGCAGCGGTGGGAAGCCAGGATGGCCAAGTTGAAATACAAAATCATTTACAAGAGAGGGGCAAAGAATGTCCACGCCGATGCCTTGTCCTGGTTCCGGCGCCCCGTCCCAGGATGGAGCCAGGATGAAGAGCTGAAGAGCTAGAGAGAGAGGAAACACCGTATTCCTAAAACCCGACGAGACCACAGCAGGGACAAGAGAGCAGTCATGTACAAAACCCACTGGGGGTATTCTCGATCAATCCCGGGATGAATGGATATGCCAGCAGCAAGCAGATAGTGAAATCAGTGCCCTTCGCCGGTGGGTCGCCCAAGGGCAACTTTCCAATGATGCTCAAAGAAAAATACTTTCTAAGGACGCTGTGCTAATGCTCCGTCAATGGGAAAAACTGGTGCTCAAAAAGGGACTGTTGTATCGCAAAACCACTCTACACACCGAACCCTCCGTAGCGTGGCAAGTGGTGGTGTCGGGAGCCCTACTGACTGACATTGCTCAGGAGGCTCATGAGAAAGGGGCTCATTTTGGCGTACAAAAGACTTTCCAGTGGCTACAGCGAAAAGCCTGTCATCCCCGGTTACAAGCCGTAATAGAAGAAGTGTGCCGAGCACGCCGCTTATGTGAGTTATCTAAACCACCAGAACAATGAGCCCCCTTACAAACAATTGTAACCACCGCGCCCCTTGAACTGTTAATGGTGGATTACTTTACCATCGGTCCGGCTCATCAGGGATATCAACACTGTTAGTCATGGTGGACCACTTTACCAAGTTTGCCGTAGTGGTCCCCACCCGAGATCAAACAGTAGAATCGGCCGCTTATGCTATCTGTAAAAACTTTATCCAAGTGCATGGCTGCCCGCAACGCATCCACTCAGACCAAGGGGCCTGCTTCCTGGGGAAAGTGATGGAGGAACTGCATCGCCTGTACGGCATTGACAAATCCCGGACCACATCATATCACTCGAAGAGAATGGGGCCTGTGAACGGTTCAACCAGACTCTAATTCAAATGTGGCGGACCCTGCAAGATGACCAGAAAGCCCGTTGGCCTGAATACGTCCCCAAATTGGTCTGGGTATAAAAGAACCGGGTACATTGGGTCACCGGGTACACCCCATACACGCTACTCTTCGGTCGGGAAGGCAAGGGAATTACTGAGGTAGAGTTGGACCCCGAGGAAGATTGGTCATGGGCGGGGGCTCACTCCTGGGTCCGGGACCTCCGGTATCATCTGCAGACCCTACACAGATTAGTGCAGACTAAGCTCCAAGATCTGGAACACCCTGAAAAGCCCATGTCACAGCGCATTGAATTTCAAAAAGGAGATTGCGTGCTTGTACGAGATCAACGACCCCAAAGCAAATTGAGCCATCGATGGGAGGACAGTCCCTACAAAATTCTACGCCGAGTAAGTCCAGACAGACCAGTATGTGAGATACAATCAGAGGAAGGAGGGAATCAATCCACCCGGATTGTGCACCGCAGGGAGAGGCCTCTCTGTCAACTTTGGACCCTTTAGCGCAGGCATCAGCCCCTACAGCAGCCTCTGGGACGATGAAGATGAAGAGGACTTGCCCACGAGACCAGTGGACTCTTGCACAGCCTGTGCCCCGGCAACTCCAGTTGCTCAGCCATCTGCCACCACCCAAGAGGACTCCATTCTGACCATTGGACCGCGACGCTCTGAGCGGTCTACAGCAGGTAAGCCCCCCGAGTGATATGAGCAAGATCAGTTCGTGTTCCAGAGACAACTTCAGTGCCCAGATATTAGCACAAAATCCCCCAAACCCTCGCCCGAGGACTGGCGAGCTCAGAGGATGGGGGAATGTAGGGGAGTGGGCCCCCGCTGTGTGCCCGGGCCGGAACCAAGGGGACTGTCACATAAGTTCATAGGGAGAAGGTGCCCGGGGGAAGGAACTGGAGGGGAAGGCAGAGACTTTTCTGGAAGGTGTCGGGGCGGGGCCAATATAAAAGGAGCACAAGAGTTGAGCAGAGAGGAGTTGCCATGGAGACAGACAGGAGTAAGGAGAGAGAGACGCAGGAGAGACAGGATGCAGAGACTGAAGAGAAGAAAGCGAACGTCTCTGACAAGGACTGTAGAGGCAGGAGAGTTCTGTCAGCCACGGCCGCCACTGCCACACTCGAGCCCGAAGTTGCGGCCTGTTCGCCTGCAGCTGTGACCGCCACTGTCTCACCTGAGTCCGCGGCTGCTGCCTGTGTCCCATCTCCTGGGGTCGTCATGGTCCCGATACAGTCTGCGGTTGCTGCCACCATCCCGCCTCTTGGAGGGGCGAACTCTACGCCGGAGGATTTCTCCAGGGCCTGTTGTGCCCCATCTGTGCCTGAGCGTGGGAACACTCGAGGCTTATGTCAGCTCCACATCGCTGGGCCCAGCGGCTGCGACAACGGACGAACAACAACCGGACCACAACTCTACAGAATGTCCGAGAAGCTAAGTGACACTCTGCTACCGTTGTTTATTACCTGAGGGCATTGGACGGCAATATCGTTTTTTGTGTATGGTTTCCCTGCGTGGAGAACCAGTTTTTGCCTGTTATCCATACAAAACCTCCCCTTATAAAGTTATAGTTAAAGCTTGCTCCGTCTCCGACTCGTCACTGCATCCCGCGTACCTGCGAATACAACAGAGGCAGAGATTTCTTCCAGGCACTTGCCACCCCGGAGCTTGAAAGAGATCATTAGTATAAGAAAAGAATCTAAGATTTCTCATCAAGATCATTAATATGAGGCATACAGGCAGGGTCGGACTGGCCCACCGGAGAACCAGAGGATTCTCCGGTGGGCCCTGGCATCTGGGGGGCCCTGGCACCTGCTGGCATACAGGGGCCAGTTGCCTAGGGCCCCCGCTGCTCCAGGGGCCCCCAGTTGGTGGCGTGTCGCTAATATCGGCACACCACGCAGCTGCCATGGGGGCCCCGTGCCAGCGGAGCAGCAGCGGGTGACAGGAGGCAGGAGCCCCTGTCCCCGCTGCTAAAGAGAAATGAATATTCACTGCTTCCCACGCCCACATGGGCGTTGGAAGCAGTGAATATCATTACTTACCTGTCACCCGCTCCAACCGCTGAGCGCCGCTGTGTCCTCGTGTCCTCTCTTGCTGCGATGTTCAGGCAGAGGGCGCAATGATGTCATTAGTGTGCGCCGCTCCCTCTGCCTGAGCATTCACTGCCGGAGGACCGAAGACAGCGGCGCTCAGCGGTTGGAGCGGGTGACAGGTAAATCTCTCAGGTGCCGGGGCCCTGAGCCAGCGGTGACACCGGCACCTGTCCCCCATAGCGCGCCGGTGCCCCCGCCTGCTCAGGACGCCGGCACCTGGCCCCCAGCGACGAGAGGTGAGTATGTCTTTTTTGCAGCAGCAGCAGCTGCAGCAGCATAAAGGGGCCTATTCAATGCAGCATCTATGGGGGCACAGTCTGTGGAGCATCTATGGGGGCATAATCTATGGGGGCATAATCTGTGGAGCATCTATGGGGGCATAATCTATGGGGCATAATCTGGAGCATTTAAGGGGCATAATCTATGGGGCATAATCTATGGAGCATTTATGGGGCATAATCTATGGGGGCATAATCTATGGGGGCATAATCTATGGGGGCATAATCTATGGAGTATCTATGGGGCATAATCTGTGGAGCATCTATGGGGGCATAATCTATGGGGGCATAATCTGGAGCATCTATGGGGCATAATCTATGGGGCATAATCTGGAGCATTTATGGGGCATAATCTATGGGGGCATAATCTGTGGAGCATCTATGGGGGCATAATCTATGGGGGCATAATCTATGGGGGCATAATCTATGGAGCATCTATGGGGGCATAATCTATGGAGCATCTATGGGGGCATAATCTATGGGGGCATAATCTATGGGGGCATAATCTATGGAGCATCTATGGGGGCATAATCTATGGAGCATCTATAGGGGCATAATCTATGAGGGCACAATCTATGGAGCTTCTATGGAGGCATAATCTAAGGAGCATCTATGGGGGCACAATCTATGGAGCTTCTATGGGGGCATAATCTAAGGAGCATCTATGGGGGCACAATCTATGGAGCTTCTATAGGGGCATAATCTAAGGAGCTTCTATGGGGCATAATCTATGGGGGCATAATCTAAGGAGCATTTATGGGGGCATAATCTATGGAGCATCTATAGGGCATAATCTATGGGGGCACAATCTATGGAGCTTCTATGGAGGCATAATCTAAGGAGCATCTATGGGGGCACAATCTATGGAGCTTCTATGGGCATAATCTAAGGAGCATCTATGGGGGAACAATCTATGGAGCTTCTATGGGGGCATAATCTAAGGAGTTTCTATGGGGGCATAATCTAAGGAGCATCTATGGGGGCATAATCTATGGAGCATCTATGGGGGCATAATCTATGGGGCATAATCTATGGAGCATCTATGGGGGCACAATCTATGGAGCATCTATGGGGCATAATACATGGGGCAGCATATGGGGCATAATCTCATTTTCCACCCTAAGCTTATACTCGAGTCGATAAGTTTTCCCATTTTTTTGTGGCAAAATTAGGGGGGTCGGCTTATACTCGAGTATATATGGTATCTATCTATTATATATATATATATATATATATATATATATAGCATTATACCCTATGAGGGGGGGCAGCATTATCCTCTATGAGGGGGCAGCATTATCCCCTATGAGGGGGCTGCTTTATAATCTATGAGGGAGGCTACCCCAACTCCTGCTACATAATTAAGACATGTACTACCTTATATTATACCTGATATTAGGGTGTTTTACTGCACAATTGGTGGTCTTGTATTTATTTCTATGTAGCTACATAGTGGGCCCCAAGAATGATTTTCTCTGGTGGGCCCAAGGTGTTCCAGTCCGACGCTGCATACAGGTAGGACTAGTGTAACATTTCTATCTCCTGTATGCCTATATTAATTGGTTATATACGTACAGGGGAGTGACGGGATTCCCTTCAAAAGTGGTTTTGTGAAGGCACAGACCTCTGAAGATGACAAGTAAACATTTGGTAAAATTAAGAAAAGATTGCGCTATGTTCATGCAGAATCACAACATGTTGCAATGCGACCCCGTACCCTTGCATTATGCCAGCAGCAGATAGCCGAATCTTTAGCCGCGTGACGCAAGTGACGCCGATGCTGCCCCAACCTTGGTGTTCTATTATTGTTATTTATTGAGATAACTACGAAATACTCATGTTTTTAATATTCAGTCTCTTTGAGTCTGTGACATCTGTGATCCCCACTGGAAGGTGTATATTATCTGTAGTTATTTTCCGGATCCTAAGATAATTAGATATGCCCTTTTCTTCCAGTGGCATATTATTGTTTTCTGTTTGTTGTCATGTTACTCCACATTGTACTGCTCAGAAGTCTTGTTGATGAATTCGTCCTCGATCAGCTTTATGGTCTTGATATCCTTTTCTTTAATTAATTTTAAGCCTTTTTTCTCAGTTTGATCTTTAGAAGCCCTTTTAAGCCCTTTTAAGATGAATCCCCTGTGAGCATGGACATTTGACTTTGCATATTCCCTTTTCTCTAACCTTAGAGAAAATTACACTGATAATCAGCGCTCAGCATTGATAATGAACCTCTACAATTATTTACTTTTAACTTGTGCTTTTTTCACTAGAATAGAATCTGCTTCATAGAATTTACAATAAAATATCCTAAATACGGAATACAATGCAAATTGCGCAAGTATGCCATAAAGCCATAAAGCTTATGTTTATTTTATATATATATATATATATTATATATATATAGATATATATTTATAAATTTCTATACATACATATAACCTCAAAAGATGATAACCAAGTATAAAATGCCCAATAGCATAACTAGCGGGGGAAAGTTGCGGAGGTGGTCAACCGCAATGATTGTCACTTTTAAATGTATCGGCGCCCTCGGCATGCCAATACAGATAAACCCTGCTGTATACATGGTCTCCCCTACCCTACTGCTCTACTGCTTTCTGATCAATTTAATATGGCAGAAGCATGCAAAGGACATCAGCGTCCTGGCATAGGTGGCACGATGGTGTCACCATATCACTTAGCCAGTGCCAGGACGCTGACTGCGTTGATGAACATCCAGAATCCTGCAAATTGGACAAATTCCATCATGCAATCCAGTGATTCTTCAAAATGGTAACTTCTTTATTTCATAATGATAAATATCCCCAGAGACATATAGCCAAAGTTGAAAACCTACGTGTTTTGAACTTTAACTTATTATTAATCATGATAGGATCCAGGGTTAGATCATTCTATAGTGGGGATTTTTTAGGGGAAGTGGGCTGAGTCAGTACTTGTTAGGGTGGTGGAGCTGTCTAGTGCCATGATGCCATGGGGGCACCATACTGTGTGTGGGGAAATGTACTGTGGGGCATCATACTGTGTGAAGGAGAATGTACTGTGGGGCATCATACAGTGTGAAGGGTATGTACTGGTGGGGTATCATGCTATTTGGGGAATATATTAGGGGGTCATCATATTGTGTATTGGAAATGGACTGTGTTTGCATTATACTGTGTATGGTGGATGTACTGTGGGGGCATCATACTTTGTGGTTGTAATGTGCTGTGGGGGACACAATACTATGTGAGGGGGAATGTGCTGTGGGGATATCATACTTTCTGTGGGGGGATATGATGTGTGTGGTGATATGGGGGCATCATACTGTGTGAGGAGAAATATAATGTGTAAGGCTGTGGAGATGAATGTGTATTTTTTATGGGGATCCTGAGTCCATTATTAATGTGTATGAGGGGACACAGGAAAAACTATTACTGTATGTGAGGTGACTCAGGGGACATTATTATTGTACTGTAGTTGAGGGGACATTATTATTGTATGTGGGGGACACATGTATCGCTATAACTATATTTGCAGAAACTTGAACATTATTACAGTATGTGGTGGGATTCAGGGGGCACTGTTATTTTATTGAAGTACTTGTGGCATTATTCATTGCTAAAGGGACATTCGGGGACAATATTAAATGTTAAGTGGGCACTTAAGGTGTATTGTTACATTATAGGGACATTCAGGATATTGTAACCATCAAAAGAGTACATATTAGACAAATATTATGTTGTAGGATGCAAAATGTGAGTACTATTACTTTCTAGGGTACTCACAAAGAGCATAAATATTTTCTAGAGGGTAATTTTACCATCTAAGGTTCACAAAGGGGGCATTTTATTAAGTACAGTGTTGGGCAATATTATTTGGCTTTAAAAGGAGTACTGTTACGATGCCATATAACAGGTCCAGGAATAGAGGACAACACAGCAGCTGCATTAGGCATCAGCATGATGGGAAGTTTGAGCAGGATAGGAAAAGCAAGAGGGAACGGTGGCGGGTCTCAAAATATCTGCGTTGCCGGACAGGGAGTCCCTAGAACCAACAGAAGTTGTTGAGGTACGGAAAGTACGAGCAAAACGGAGGCAAAGACTTACAATGTACTGTGTGAATGGAACAACAACCAGCCTATTATATCTGAACTGTCCAGTAAAGTTAAACTTGTTGAAATGAACCAAGTGTATTCTAATGTGTGTGTGGCTGATCTTGGACCCTTGGAAATAGATGTAGCGGAGACGTCTGGCTACAAGTGAGTGCACAGCGAACCTTACAACACAGCACACATGGAATAAGACTTTGTATGTTAGTGGGGTGTCAGGATGAAGATAAGCAGCAGAAGACCAACAGCACTAGCCCTGAGCCCTGCTTCACCGACACCGATGGGACAGCACTGACACCAGAGATGATTATAAGTGTTATTATTTTATTGGCGTGGAACATAGGGATTTCGGATGGATTGTCCGAGTAGTAGAGTATTGAGTCCAACTCTCATAAAGGATTATACAGCCATTCTTATCAGTATTTAGTAGATACAGCACACTTATCAGGTCTTAAAGGGAATCTGTCAGCAGAGTTTTGTTATGTAGGCTGAAGACAGCATGAGGTAGGGGTTAAAACACAGATTTCAGTGATGCCTCTCTTATCAAGCTCCTTGCTGTTATTTGCTTGCAATGATTGTTTTAGCACCGGGAGCTTATCATTG
>JARQOD010000001.1:58139424-58315802 GCA_033576555.1 Oophaga sylvatica
GAGAGAGGAAACACCGTATTCCCTAAAACCCGACGAGACCACAGCAGGGACAAGAGAGCAGTCATGTACAAAAACCCACTGGGGGTATTCTCGATCAATCCCGGGATGAATGATATGCCAGCAGCAAGCAGATAGTGAAATCAGTGCCCTTCGCCGGTGGGTCGCCCAAGGGCAACTTCCATGATGCTCAAAGAAAAATACTTTCTAAGGACGCTGTGCTAATGCTCCGTCAATGGGAAAAACTGGTGCTCAAAAAGGGACTGTTGTATCGCAAAACCACTCTACACACCGAACCCTCCGTAGCGTGGCAAGTGGTGGTGTCGGGAGCCCTACTGACTGACATTGCTCAGGAGGCTCATGAGAAAGGGGCTCATTTTGGCGTACAAAAGACTTTCCAGTGGCTACAGCGAAAAGCCTGTCATCCCGGTTACAAGCCGTAATAGAAGAAGTGTGCCGAGCACGCCGCTTATGTGAGTTTCTAAACCACCAGAACAATGAGCCCCCTTACAAACAATTGTAACCACCCGCGCCCCTTGAACTGTTAATGGTGGATTACTTTACCATCGGTCCGGCTCATCAGGGATATCAACACTGTTAGTCATGGTGGACCACTTTACCAAGTTTGCCGTAGTGGTCCCCACCCGAGATCAAACAGTAGAATCGCCGCTTATGCTATCTGTAAAAACTTTATCCAAGTGCATGGCTGCCCGCAACGCATCCACTCAGACCAAGGGGCCTGCTTCCTGGGGAAAGTGATGGAGGAACTGCATCGCCTGTACGGCATTGACAAATCCCGGACCACATCATATCACTCGAAGAGAATGGGGCCTGTGAACGGTTCAACCAGACTCTAATTCAAATGTGGCGGACCCTGCAAGATGACCAGAAAGCCCGTTGGCCTGAATACGTCCCCAAATTGGTCTGGGTATAAAAGAACCGGGTACATTGGGTCACCGGGTACACCCCATACACGCTACTCTTTCGGTCGGGAAGGCAAGGGAATTACTGGAGGTAGAGTTGGACCCCGAGGAAGATTGGTCATGGGCGGGGGCTCACTCCTGGGTCCGGGACCTCCGGTATCATCTGCAGACCCTACACAGATTAGTGCAGACTAAGCTCCAAGATCTGGAACACCCTGAAAAGCCCATGTCACAGCGCATTGAATTTCAAAAAGGAGATTGCGTGCTTGTACGAGATCAACGACCCCAAAGCAAATTGAGCCATCGATGGGAAGGACAGTCCCTACAAAATTCTACGCCGAGTAAGTCCAGACAGACCAGTATGTGAGATACAATCAGAGGAAGGAGGGAATCAATCCACCCGGATTGTGCACCGCAGGGAAGGCCTCTCTGTCAACTTTGGACCCTTTAGCGCAGGCATCAGCCCCTACAGCAGCCGTCTGGACGATGAAGATGAAGAGGACTTGCCCACGAGACCAGTGGACTCTTGCACAGCCTGTGCCCCGGCAACTCCAGTTGCTCAGCCATCTGCCACCACCCAAGAGGACTCCATTCTGACCATTGGACCGCGACGCTCTGAGCGGTCTACAGCAGGTAAGCCCCCCGAGTGATATGAGCAAGATCAGTTCGTGTTCCAGAGACAACTTCAGTGCCCAGATATTAGCACAAAATCCCCCAAACCCTCGCCCGAGGACTGGCGAGCTCAGAGATGGGGGAATGTAGGGGAGTGGGCCCCCGCTGTGTGCCGGGCCGGAACCAAGGGGACTGTCACATAAGTTCATAGGGAGAAGGTGCCCGGGGGAAGGAACTGGAGGGGAAGGCAGAGACTTTTCTGGAAGGTGTCGGGCGGGCCAATATAAAAGGAGCACAAGAGTTGAGCAGAGAGGAGTTGCCATGGAGACAGACAGGAGTAAGGAGAGAGAGACGCAGGAGAGACAGGATGCAGAGACTGAAGAGAAGAAAGCGAACGTCTCTGACAAGGACTGTAGAGGCAGGAGAGTTCTGTCAGCCACGGCCGCCACTGCCACACTCGAGCCCGAAGTTGCGGCCTGTTCGCCTGCAGCTGTGACCGCCACTGTCTCACCTGAGTCCGCGGCTGCTGCCTGTGTCCCATCTCCTGGGTCGTCATGGTCCCGATACAGTCTGCGGTTGCTGCCACCATCCCGCCTCTTGGAGGGGCGAACTCTACGCCGGAGGATTTCTCCAGGGCCTGTTGTGCCCCATCTGTGCCTGAGCGTGGAACACTCGAGGCTTATGTCAGCTCCACATCAGCTGGGCCCAGCGGCTGCGACAACGGACGAACAACAACCGGACCACAACTCTACAGAATGTCCGAGAAGCTAAGTGACACTCTGCTACCGTTGTTTATTACCTGAGGGCATTGGACGGCAATATCGTTTTTTGTGTATGGTTTCCCTGCGTGGAGAACCAGTTTTTGCCTGTTATCCATACAAAACCTCCCTTATAAAGTTATAGTTAAAGCTTGCTCCGTCTCCGACTCGTCACTGCATCCCGCGTACCTGCGAATACAACAGAGGCAGAGATTTCTTCCAGGCACTTGCCACCCCGGAGCTTGAAAGAGATCATTAGTATAAGAAAAGAATCTAAGATTTCTCATCAAGATCATTAATATGAGGCATACAGGCAGGGTCGGACTGGCCCACCGGAGAACCAGAGGATTCTCCGGTGGGCCCTGGCATCTGGGGGGCCCTGGCACCTGCTGGCATACAGGGGCCAGTTGCCTAGGGCCCCCGCTGCTCCAGGGGCCCCCAGTTGGTGGCGTGTCGCTAATATCGGCACACCACGCAGCTGCCATGGGGGCCCCGTGCCAGCGGAGCAGCAGCGGGTGACAGGAGGCAGGAGCCCCTGTCCCCGCTGCTAAAGAGAAATGAATATTCACTGCTTCCCACGCCCACATGGGCGTTGGAAGCAGTGAATATCATTACTTACCTGTCACCCGCTCCAACCGCTGAGCGCCGCTGTGTCCTCGTGTCCTCTCTTGCTGCGATGTTCAGGCAGAGGGCGCAATGATGTCATTAGTGTGCGCCGCTCCCTCTGCCTGAGCATTCACTGCCGGAGGACCGAAGACAGCGGCGCTCAGCGGTTGGAGCGGGTGACAGGTAAATCTCTCAGGTGCCGGGGCCCTGAGCCAGCGGTGACACCGGCACCTGTCCCCCATAGCGCGCCGGTGCCCCCGCCTGCTCAGGACGCCGGCACCTGGCCCCCAGCGACGAGAGGTGAGTATGTCTTTTTTGCAGCAGCAGCTGCAGCAGCATAAAGGGGCCTATTCAATGCAGCATCTATGGGGCACAGTCTGTGGAGCATCTATGGGGGCATAATCTATGGGGGCATAATCTGTGGAGCATCTATGGGGGCATAATCTATGGGGCATAATCTGGAGCATTTAAGGGGGCATAATCTATGGGGGCATAATCTATGGAGCATTTATGGGGCATAATCTATGGGGGCATAATCTATGGGGGCATAATCTATGGGGGCATAATCTATGGAGATCTATGGGGGCATAATCTGTGGAGCATCTATGGGGGCATAATCTATGGGGGCATAATCTGGAGCATCTATGGGGCATAATCTATGGGGGCATAATCTGGAGCATTTATGGGGCATAATCTATGGGGGCATAATCTGTGGAGCATCTATGGGGGCATAATCTATGGGGCATAATCTATGGGGGCATAATCTATGGAGCATCTATGGGGGCATAATCTATGGAGCATCTATGGGGCATAATCTATGGGGGCATAATCTATGGGGGCATAATCTATGGAGCATCTATGGGGGCATAATCTATGGAGCATCTATAGGGGCATAATCTATGAGGGCACAATCTATGGAGCTTCTATGGAGGCATAATCTAAGGAGCATCTATGGGGGCACAATCTATGGAGCTTCTATGGGGGCATAATCTAAGGAGCATCTATGGGGGCACAATCTATGGAGCTTCTATAGGGGCATAATCTAAGGAGCTTCTATGGGGCATAATCTATGGGGGCATAATCTAAGGAGCATTTATGGGGGCATAATCTATGGAGCATCTATAGGGGCATAATCTATGGGGGCACAATCTATGGAGCTTCTATGGAGGCATAATCTAAGGAGCATCTATGGGGGCACAATCTATGGAGCTTCTATGGGGCATAATCTAAGGAGCATCTATGGGGGAACAATCTATGGAGCTTCTATGGGGGCATAATCTAAGGAGTTTCTATGGGGGCATAATCTAAGGAGCATCTATGGGGGCATAATCTATGGAGCATCTATGGGGGCATAATCTATGGGGGCATAATCTATGGAGCATCTATGGGGGCACAATCTATGGAGCATCTATGGGGGCATAATCATGGGGCAGCATATGGGGCATAATCTCATTTTCCACCCTAAGCTTATACTCGAGTCGATAAGTTTTCCCATTTTTTTGTGGCAAAATTAGGGGGGTCGGCTTATACTCGAGTATATATGGTATCTATCTATTATATATATATATATATATATATATATATATAGCATTATACCCTATGAGGGGGGGCAGCATTATCCTCTATGAGGGGGCAGCATTATCCCCTATGAGGGGGCTGCTTTATAATCTATGAGGGAGGCTACCCCAACTCCTGCTACATAATTAAGACATGTACTACCTTATATTATACCTGATATTAGGGTGTTTTACTGCACAATTGGTGGTCTTGTATTTATTTCTATGTAGCTACATAGTGGGCCCCAAGAATGATTTTCTCTGGTGGGCCCAAGGTGTTCCAGTCCGACGCTGCATACAGGTAGGACTAGTGTAACATTTCTATCTCCTGTATGCCTATATTAATTGGTTATATACGTACAGGGGAGTGACGGGATTCCCTTCAAAAGTGGTTTTGTGAAGGCACAGACCTCTGAAGATGACAAGTAAACATTTGGTAAAATTAAGAAAAGATTGCGCTATGTTCATGCAGAATCACAACATGTTGCAATGCGACCCCGTACCCTTGCATTATGCCAGCAGCAGATAGCCGAATCTTTAGCCGCGTGACGCAAGTGACGCCGATGCTGCCCCAACCTTGGTGTTCTATTATTGTTATTTATTGAGATAACTACGAAATACTCATGTTTTTAATATTCAGTCTCTTTGAGTCTGTGACATCTGTGATCCCCACTGGAAGGTGTATATTATCTGTAGTTATTTTCCGGATCCTAAGATAATTAGATATGCCCTTTTCTTCCAGTGGCATATTATTGTTTTCTGTTTGTTGTCATGTTACTCCACATTGTACTGCTCAGAAGTCTTGTTGATGAATTCGTCCTCGATCAGCTTTATGGTCTTGATATCCTTTTCTTTAATTAATTTTAAGCCTTTTTTCTCAGTTTGATCTTTAGAAGCCCTTTTAAGCCCTTTTAAGATGAATCCCCTGTGAGCATGGACATTTGACTTTGCATATTCCCTTTTCTCTAACCTTAGAGAAAATTACACTGATAATCAGCGCTCAGCATTGATAATGAACCTCTACAATTATTTACTTTTAACTTGTGCTTTTTTCACTAGAATAGAATCTGCTTCATAGAATTTACAATAAAATATCCTAAATACGGAATACAATGCAAATTGCGCAAGTATGCCATAAAGCCATAAAGCTTATGTTTATTTTATATATATATATATATATATATATATATATAGATATATATTTATAAATTTCTATACATACATATAACCTCAAAAGATGATAACCAAGTATAAAATGCCCAATAGCATAACTAGCGGGGAAAGTTGCGGAGGTGGTCAACCGCAATGATTGTCACTTTTAAATGTATCGGCGCCCTCGGCATGCCAATACAGATAAACCCTGCTGTATACATGGTCTCCCCTACCCTACTGCTCTACTGCTTTCTGATCAATTTAATATGGCAGAAGCATGCAAAGGACATCAGCGTCCTGGCATAGGTGGCACGATGGTGTCACCATATCACTTAGCCAGTGCCAGGACGCTGACTGCGTTGATGAACATCCAGAATCCTGCAAATTGGACAAATTCCATCATGCAATCCAGTGATTCTTCAAAATGGTAACTTCTTTATTTCATAATGATAAATATCCCCAGAGACATATAGCCAAAGTTGAAAACCTACGTGTTTTGAACTTTAACTTATTATTAATCATGATAGGATCCAGGGTTAGATCATTCTATAGTGGGGGATTTTTTAGGGGAAGTGGGCTGAGTCAGTACTTGTTAGGGTGGTGGAGCTGTCTAGTGCCATGATGCCATGGGGGCACCATACTGTGTGTGGGGAAATGTACTGTGGGGCATCATACTGTGTGAAGGAGAATGTACTGTGGGGCATCATACAGTGTGAAGGGTATGTACTGGTGGGGTATCATGCTATTTGGGGAATATATTAGGGGGTCATCATATTGTGTATTGGGAAATGGACTGTGTTTGCATTATACTGTGTATGGTGGATGTACTGTGGGGGCATCATACTTTGTGGTTGTAATGTGCTGTGGGGGACACAATACTATGTGAGGGGGAATGTGCTGTGGGGATATCATACTTTCTGTGGGGGGATATGATGTGTGTGGTGATATGGGGGCATCATACTGTGTGAGGAGAAATATAATGTGTAAGGCTGTGGAGATGAATGTGTATTTTTTATGGGGATCCTGAGTCCATTATTAATGTGTATGAGGGGACACAGGAAAAACTATTACTGTATGTGAGGTGACTCAGGGGACATTATTATTGTACTGTAGTTGAGGGGACATTATTATTGTATGTGGGGGACACATGTATCGCTATAACTATATTTGCAGAAACTTGAACATTATTACAGTATGTGGTGGGATTCAGGGGGCACTGTTATTTTATTGAAGTACTTGTGGCATTATTCATTGCTAAAGGGACATTCGGGGACAATATTAAATGTTAAGTGGGCACTTAAGGTGTATTGTTACATTATAGGGACATTCAGGATATTGTAACCATCAAAAGAGTACATATTAGACAAATATTATGTTGTAGGATGCAAAATGTGAGTACTATTACTTTCTAGGGTACTCACAAAGGGCATAAATATTTTCTAGAGGGTAATTTTACCATCTAAGGTTCACAAAGGGGGCATTTTATTAAGTACAGTGTTGGGCAATATTATTTGGCTTTAAAAGGAGTACTGTTACGATGCCATATAACAGGTCCAGGAATAGAGGACAACACAGCAGCTGCATTAGGCATCAGCATGATGGGAAGTTTGAGCAGGATAGGAAAAGCAAGAGGGAACGGTGGCGGGTCTCAAAATATCTGCGTTGCCGGACAGGGAGTCCCTAGAACCAACAGAAGTTGTTGAGGTACGGAAAGTACGAGCAAAACGGAGGCAAAGACTTACAATGTACTGTGTGAATGGAACAACAACCAGCCTATTATATCTGAACTGTCCAGTAAAGTTAAACTTGTTGAAATGAACCAAGTGTATTCTAATGTGTGTGTGGCTGATCTTGGACCCTTGGAAATAGATGTAGCGGAGACGTCTGGCTACAAGTGAGTGCACAGCGAACCTTACAACACAGCACACATGGAATAAGACTTTGTATGTTAGTGGGGTGTCAGGATGAAGATAAGCAGCAGAAGACCAACAGCACTAGCCCTGAGCCCTGCTTCACCGACACCGATGGGACAGCACTGACACCAGAGATGATTATAAGTGTTATTATTTTATTGGCGTGGAACATAGGGATTTCGGATGGATTGTCCGAGTAGTAGAGTATTGAGTCCAACTCTCATAAAGGATTATACAGCCATTCTTATCAGTATTTAGTAGATACAGCACACTTATCAGGTCTTAAAGGGAATCTGTCAGCAGAGTTTTGTTATGTAGGCTGAAGACAGCATGAGGTAGGGGTTAAAACACAGATTTCAGTGATGCCTCTCTTATCAAGCTCCTTGCTGTTATTTGCTTGCAATGATTGTTTTAGCACCGGGAGCTTATCATTGCTCAGACACAGTGCCCCAGGGTCCTCCTCTGCTGGGCGCCTCACTGTCTATGGTCATTGTACATACAGAGCTTGGTTTGGGTGGGGTTAGCTTTCTCAGCTCTGCTGTATTGCTAAATTTTAAAGCTCTGATTGTTTCAAGACCATGATTAAAAGACCATATTGTTTCAGAAGAAAGCCAAGCCAAGTAGGAAACGAAGTCACCCCTTATTGGAAATATATGCAATTTCTTAGAAATATGCTACCAGTGCCTATTCTGAAACAAACTTTTTTAATACAAACTTATGATGACCTTTGACACTCTTAGTGCTGGAATGAACGTGTCACATGGATTCATGTCATTCTATATCAATTAAGGAATCTGCGTCTCTGACCTTCTAGGGGCATCAAAACACAACACCAGACCCCAATCAGAGGGTAATAAAACTCTCTCCTTATCTATGATCTGTTCCAATATTTATGTTCATTCCTCTGCCATAATGACAGTTCTGCTTCACGTCACTTGTCTTACCTATTGCACTATTCCTGTGTCCTCTTGTGTATATATATATATATATATATATGTGATTCTTCAGTTTTTGTTTTAGTCTTTGCCTGATGAAGAGACCGGAGTAGTCTCGAAAGCTTGCAATTTGTTACCATCTTTTCAGTTAGCCATTAAAAGGTATCAACCACTGAGGACTCTCAAGTATAAATATTTTTCTATTCTGAAACAACAATTTCCAAAATGTATGCAGACTTAAGGCAATTTAGGCATGTTTGTAACGTCTTCTACTTGTTTTTTCCTTTTTATTAGTCATGCAATGAACAGTAGTTTCAAGAACGGCCATCTTTTATAGTATATTATGGAAGTAAAGAGTATTCCCTAATATACAAACACTAGGAAGGCAAAGGACTGACAGAATGACAATTAAGGGACAGTAGTTTTATGGAACTGCGGAATTGATATAAAGCCAATTTCTATATGCTATTGAATCAGAGACTGGTAATTTATGGTGACAGGAGTACTTTGCTTAAATAATTGATGGCATCTTTGTGAAGCACATAAAATGAACATAGAGGGAGATGAGTGACTATTATTTTAGCCCCATATTGTTATAGTGATCTTGGGAATCAGTGCTCTTTTTATACTGAGAGTGAACTGCAAAACAATTCTTGTATTATCTGGTGAATTAATTAGTAGGTTTAGAATCAGCATGTTTTATAAAAATGTATTTTGTTAAATGTTTGTCCTTTGATACAATAATGTACCTTGAGTTAAAAGGGTTGGATGGGATGAGTTAAAAGAATGTGTATCTTCAGCGGATGTGGCTGAACTGCAATACCAGATATAGCCCATGGACAATAGGCCAAAGGGAGGCAAGTCCCAGCGCAGGCCACCGTTTGACAAGGTTGCAGTAGCAGGACACAGTGAATAAGGAAAAGTTAGGGTTATTTTCAGAGGCAAGAGTGGTATCTTTATAAGATCCAGCACAGGGTGGAGACGACTTCCCGCTCATACTGGTCCAGGGAACAGTGGAGAAGTCACATCTTCTGCTCATGCTATGGACAAAAAAAAATCTTTGATTCTGTGCTTAAAGGGTGCAGGATGGCTGCAGATTCTACGTTGGTATTTTCACGATTCCACCCCTCAGTGTGTCTGAGATGCAGTTACTGTCAGCTCGGCTTTCCAATCCGATACGGGGGCGTGCTGAAGCTATCAGTACTTTGATTGACAGCTTGGCCATCCAATATGGTACAGGGGCGTGCTGAGCTGTCAGTGTGTTGTTTGACAGCTCGACTATCCCATCTGAGTCTGGGAGGCGTCGGCTGTCACCAAGTGTTCACCAAGTGATTGCCATGCTACTTAACAGAGCTGTTTCCCCTAGACCTCAGCCAGACATACATTCAGCTAGTGAGGTTTGTACTTCTTGTGCCTTGAGTTCTGTATGCTTGATCTTTAGTTGCCTGACCTTGGACTTCGTTCTGACCATCCATCTGTTTCATCCCTTCTGCTCTGATCCATTATCCTCCCAGTACTTTCACTTCGGAACATTACCTGACTACGCTTTTGTATTATGTTGTGAATGGGTTTGAGATGAGTTCTGAGCAGAGGCTCCCTCTGGTGGTTACAAGCGGTGCTAGTGAAGATTGTGAGGACTGGGAATCAGGTGTTACTGACTGGTCTTATATAAGGGAGTCATTTTCCCATCAGGGTTGCCGGTGATCAATTGTTCTGGTCTGAATCCTTCATTCCAGTTTCCCTTGTAGCCTGCTGTGTCGTGTCTGCATCTCCTGCTTACAGATAAGACTTTTGCTTCTTTTGTGTTTGTGCTATATTTTTGCATTTTGTACTGCACTTCTTTGGGGGCCTTCAGGGTCCCCTCCGGGGGCTTCTGCCCTCTCAGTTTAGTTCAGCCACTGAGTTTTGTTCTTTTGCTTTTTACAGTTTTTTCAGTGGCTGCTGTTTTGATTTTGTTACACCAGAGAGCTAATTTAGGTGGTAGAGGTCATGTGATCTCAGGTGATTTTGAAATTAGTAGAGTTGGTGCTTTTCAGGGTTTTCTGGGATTGCAGTAAGTACCCTTCCTATCCTTTTCTATTTAGATAGTTTGGGCCCCAGCGTTTGCTCATACTATTTTCTTTCTGTGTCAGTATTTCCTCTTGTCTAACCGCCATTACATGTTTGGGGGCTTTCTATTATCTTTGGGGTTCTGCTCCGGGGCAGATAGCTTTCCTGTTTCTGTCTTTAGGTGTAGTTAGTTTCTCAGGCTGTGACGAGGCGTCTAGGACCAACGTAGGAACGCTCCACGGCTGCCTCTAGTTGTGGTGGTTAGTCAGGGTACTGCAATCTCATAGATTCCAACTGCTCTGGTGTATTGCCTTTTTGCCTGCTCTCCTCAGCTACCGAAACATAACAGTATCACCGGCCTAAAAAATTGAAAATTGTATGGTACTCACAGAAGGGAAAAAATATTGTGAAAGAAAAAAGGTTGTCAGAGTTGTCAGAGATATTTTTCTGTTTGTTGCATTTTTTTTTTTTCCCTCTGTATCTCTGGGTGCTGGGGAGGATCTTTTCTCCCAATGGAGTTTGCACGGTTGTCTGGCCGTGTGGATCAGCTTGCCACTGAGGTTCAGAGTATTGCTGCATATCTTGCTAGGTTGCCTGTTGTGGAACCTAGGATTCCCATGCCAGATTTGTTTTTGGGGGATCGAGCTAAGTTTCAGAATTTCAAAAATAATTGTAAATTGTTTTTTGCCTTAAAATCTAAGTCCTCAAGAAACGCAGCGCAGCAGGTTCAAATTATCATCTCTCTCCTGCGCGGCGATCCTCAGGATTGGGCTTTTTCCCTGATACCTGGGGATCCTGTTTTGAGTGATGTTGATGCGTTTTTTCAGGCTTTGGGGTTATTGTACGATGAGCCTAATGTCACTGATCAAGCTGAAAAAACCTTGTTGGCATTAAATCAGGGGCTTGATGACGCTGAGTTATACTGTCAGAGATTCCGTAGGTGGGCAGTCCTGACCAAATGGAATGACGACGCTTTGGCAGCCCTTTTCCGGAAGGGTCTGTCAGATAATGTAAAGGATGTTATGGTGGGATTCCCTGTCCCCTCTGGTCTCAATGATTCTATGTCATTAGCGATTCAAATTGACAGACGTTTGCGTGAGCGGAGAAGTATGCGTGGAATGGTGTTGCCTTGTGAACCAGCTTCTGAACCCATGCAGTGTGAAAGAGTGGTGTCTGGGGCACAGCGTCATGAGTTTCGAAAGCGCAATGGGTTATGTTTCTACTGTGTTGATGCCTCTCATGCTATTTCAGTCTGCCCTAAGCGGGGAAGACGTTTTGCACGCTCAGTTGTCTTGGGTAGTGTTCAGACTAAGTTTTTATTAACTGTCACTCTGATATGCTCTCTGTCCTCATTTTCTGCTCAGGCTTTCGTTGATTCTGGAGCAGCTATTAACCTTATGGATTATGATTTTGCTAAATGTTGTGGGTTTCCCTTGATACCCCTACAGAAGTCTATTCCCCTACTGGGGATCGATTCTACCCCTTTGGCTGAGAATAAACCCCAGTTTTCTACTCAGGTGATAATGAGGGTTGAACCTGATCACCAGGAGTGCTGCAAATTTTTGGTTCTATATAATCTGCATGACATTATCGTGCTGGGTTTCCCTTGGTTACAGTCTCATAATCCTGTTTTGGATCGGAAATCTGTGTCTGTAACCAGTTGGGGCTGCCAATGTGTTAATACCAACACTCCTGTTTTTTCTGCCTCCCCCAGGCTCAGGATGTTCCTGACTTTTTGTTTGATTTTTCTGATATGTTTAGCGAAAGTAAATCTGCATCCTTGCCTCCCAATAGGAGCTATGACTGCGCTATTGAATTAGTGCCGGGTAGTAAATTCCCTAAAGGTCGCCTTTTTAACTTGTCTGTACCTGAACATGACGCTATGCGGTCTTATATCAAGGAATCATTGGAGAAGGGTCATATCAGACCATCCTCTTCACCCTTAGGTGCCGGTTTTTTCTTTGTGGCCAAAAAAGATGGTTCATTAAGGCCGTGTATTGATTATCGTCTCTTGAACAATATTACTGTGAAATATCAATACCCGTTACCCTTGATTTCTGACCTGTTTTCCAGGGTGAAAAACGCTACTTGGTTTACCAAGCTTGACCTCAGGGGGGCGTATAACCTTATTCGCATTAAGCACGGGGATGAATGGAAGACGGCATTCAATACCCCTGAAGGGCATTTTGAGTACCTAGTGATGCCCTTTGGGCTCACTAATGCTCCTTCCGTCTTCCAGTCCTTCATGAATGACATTTTCAGGGATTTTGTGGATAAATTTCTGATTGTTTATTTGGATGATATCTTGATTTTTTCTAATGACTGGGACTCTCATGTGAAACATGTTCGAACTGTATTCCAGACTTTGAGAGAGAATGCTCTGTATGTGAAGGGATCAAAGTGTCTTTTTGGCGTACAGAGGATCTCATTTCTGGGATTCATTTTGTCCCCATCTGTTATTGAAATGGACCCGGTCAAGGTTCAGGCCATCTGTGATTGGGTCCAACCTACTTCATTAAAGGCTCTTCAGAGATTTTTGGGTTTTGCCAATTTTTATCGTAAATTTATTGGTAATTTCTCGGTTATTGTTAAACCATTAACTGATTTGACCAGAAAGGGTTCTGATGTGGTGAATTGGCCTCCTGAGGCAGTCTCTGCATTTCAGGAACTTAAGCAGAGATTCACTTCTGCTCCTGTTCTACGGCACCCTGATGTTTCTCTGCCATTTCAGGTGGAGGTTGATGCCTCTGAAATTGGGGCAGGTGCCGTTTTGTCCCAAAAAGATCCAGAGACCTCTAAAAGTAACCCTTGTGCCTTTTTCTCTCGAAAATTTTCTCCTACTGAACGTAATTATGACGTGGGTAATCGGGAGTTGTTGGCCATGAAGTGGGCTTTTGAAGAGTGGAGACATTGGCTGGAGGGAGCCAAACATCAGGTGGTGGTCCTTACGGACCATAAGAATCTGGTCTATCTGGAATCTGCCAAGCGACTCAATCCTAGACAGGCCAGGTGGGCCTTGTTTTTCACACGTTTTAATTTTGTGGTTTCCTTTCTTCCTGGCACTAAGAATGTTAAGGCGGATGCCCTCTCGAGGAGTTTCCTTGCGGACTCTCCTGAGTTATCTGATTCTTCTGTTATTTTGAAAGAGGGTGTAGTTCTTTCCGCCATCTCGCCCAATTTGAGACTTGCTCTGGAGGGGTGTCAGGAGGATAGGCCCGAGCGCTGCCCTGTTGGAAAATTGTTTGTCCCGGACCAGTGGAAAAGGAGTGTGATGTCTGAGATTCATTGTTCCGCGTTGGCTGGGCATCCCGGAATTTTTGGTACCAGAGACTTGGTTAGTCGTCCTTTTGGTGGCCTACCTTGTCTCGTGATGTCAGGGAATTTGTGCAGTCCTGCGGGACTTGCTCTCGCTCCAAGCCTTGCTCTCGCTCTAGTGGTTTGTTGATGCCATTGCCTGTGCCCAAGAGACCATGGACCCATACCTCTATGGATTTCATTTCCGACCTTCCTGTTTCTCAGAGAATGACCGCCATCTGGGTGATTTGTGATAGGTTTTCTAAGATGATACATCTTGTGCCATTACCTAAGTTGCCTTCCTCCTCTGAATTGGTGCCATTGTTCCTTCAGCACGTGGTTCGTTTACACGGCATTCCTGAGAACATAGTGTCTGACAGAGGAGTCCAGTTTGTTTCCAGATTTTGGAGGACTTTTTGTTCTAAACTGGGTGTTCAATTGTCTTTCTCCTCGGCATTTCATCCTCAGACCAATGGTCAAACTGAGAGAACAAACCAGACATTGGAGACTTATCTAAGATGCTTTGTGTCTGCTGATCAGGATGACTGGGTCTCTTTTTTGCCTTTGGCTGAGTTTGCTCTTAATAATAGGGCTAGCTCTGCCACTTTGATGTCTCCGTTTTTCTGTAATTCTGGGTTTCACCCTCGATTTTCTTCAGGACAGACGGAGGCTTCTGTCTGTCCAGGTGTTGACTCTGTTGTGGAGCGTATGCAACAGATTTGGGA
Organism: Oophaga sylvatica; assembly: GCA_033576555.1. Lineage (NCBI taxonomy): Eukaryota > Metazoa > Chordata > Amphibia > Anura > Dendrobatidae > Oophaga > Oophaga sylvatica. The sequence goes on from JARQOD010000001.1 coordinate 58,153,945, forward strand.
CCAGGTAGTAGAGAGGTTGTCCCTCTCTCAGGAGAAGGCCCAGCGGTTTGCTAACCGGCATAGGACTGATGGTCCTCGGTTTAAAGTGGGGGACTTGGTCTGGTTGTCCTCAAAGAATATTCCTATGAGAGTAGCATCTCCTAAATTTAAGCCTAGGTTCATTGGACCTTATAAGATCATGGAGATTATTAATCCTGTTTCTTTTCGTTTGCTTCTTCCAGGGACATTTAAGATCCATAACGTGTTCCACAAGTCCTTGTTGAAGAGGTTTGTTGAGCCAGTGGTTCCTGCTGCTGTGCCTCCTGACCCTGTTTTGGTTGAGGGCAATCTGGAGTATGTGGTTGAGAAAATATTGGATTCTCGTTTTTCTAGACGGAAACTCCAGTATTTGGTTAAATGGAGAGGTTATGGTCAGGAAGACAATTCTTGGGTGTTTGCTTCGGACATCCATGCTAGAAGACTTATCCGTGCGTATCATAGAACTCATCCTGACCGACCTGGTTGCTCAAATGAGGGTTCGGTGACCCCTCCTCAAGGGGGGGGTACTGTTGTGAATGGGTTTGAGATGAGTTCTGAGCAGAGGCTCCCTCTGGTGGTTACAAGCGGTGCTAGTGAAGATTGTGAGGACTGGGAATCAGGTGTTACTGACTGGTCTTATATAAGGGAGTCATTTTCCCATCAGGGTTGCCGGTGATCAATTGTTCTGGTCTGAATCCTTCATTCCAGTTTCCCTTGTAGCCTGCTGTGTCGTGTCTGCATCTCCTGCTTACAGATAAGACTTTTGCTTCTTTTGTGTTTGTGCTATATTTTTGCATTTTGTACTGCACTTCTTTGGGGGCCTTCAGGGTCCCCCCCGGGGGCTTCTGCCCTCTCAGTTTAGTTCAGCCACTGAGTTTTGTTCTTTTGCTTTTTCCAGTTTTTTCAGTGGCTGCTGTTTTGATTTTGTTACACCAGAGAGCTAATTTAGGTGGTAGAGGTCGTGTGATCTCAGGTGATTTTGAAATTAGTAGAGTTGGTGCTTTTCAGGGTTTTCTGGGATTGCAGTAAGTACCCTTCCTATCCTTTTCTATTTAGATAGTTTGGGCCCCAGCGTTTGCTCATACTATTTTCTTTCTGTGTCAGTATTTCCTCTTGTCTAACCGCCATTACATGTTTGGGGGCTTTCTATTATCTTTGGGGTTCTGCTCCGGGGCAGATAGCTTTCCTGTTTCTGTCTTTAGGTGTAGTTAGTTTCTCAGGCTGTGACGAGGCGTCTAGGACCAACGTAGGAACGCTCCACGGCTGCCTCTTGTTGTGGTGGTTAGTCAGGGTACTGCAATCTCATAGATTCCAACTGCTCTGGTGTATTGCCTTTTTGCCTGCTCTCCTCAGCTACCGAAACATAACAGTCTTATCTTTATGTTTATGATGTACCCTCCTGGATTCTGCCCTTTCATTCCTTGTCCATTCTGACTCACAACTTGGCCGTGAGAAGTGACTAGCATCACAGGTATCATGTTTCTTGCCATCACATGTGGTGTCAGTGGGTCTGGTGTGTCCAACTGTGACTCTAGTTGTGCCAGTGGCTATTGGATTATTGGAGTAGTGCAAGGTGTTGGTGCAACTGGATTTTCTTGCTGTTGAGTGCAGAACAGGCTGGTAGATCCTTGACTGGTAGATCAGTGCGGTTACAGGAGCGTGTGAAGAATTTGGACATTGAGTTGTTTATGGACTCCTTGTGGGCTGATGGTTTTGGCGCTTAGGTGAAAAGGCAGCAGTTTGCTTTGTAGTGGCCAGAAGAAAGCAGAGAAGCTGTTTTTATTAATACAGGATATTAGAAAGTTATAAAATTTCTTATACTTCGATGAGGAAACTTTTATTTACAAAGGAATGGGGAACTGTCCCCCTATAATAGCTGCAGACAAGAATTGGGGTCCTTATTTCAAGTGAAGTGTTTAATATGACAACATGTCAGTGGTTCAGACTATGAACAGTGTGTCCGCATCATCCCTACCAGTAGTAAGGTTGATGAATTTTAGTTTTACTCAAATTATATATCATATAAGCCCAGAAATATAAATACAAATAGATTTTATTACTACTTTATAATAAAAAAACAAAATATGTGAAAAAAAGCTATATTGAATGAAACTTAAAAAGTAAAAAATTCACAGTGAGGACTCAAAAGCAAGAAGAAACACAGGAGCAGGTAACCATGGGCAGCAATTGATGCTCAACTGCAAATCATAGTAGGAAAGTACAGAATATACAGGTAAGTGCTATCATACTGGGATGCAACACATGTTAATGGTATCAGTAAATACAAATAATAGACATATAATGTGGTCACAGTGCAGATTGAATCCTATTAATGAAAATGTAAACTATACCTCAGTCCCTATGTATGCCCAGAATAGATCCCCAAGTATGACATATATTACCATAGTACAGTCATGGCCAAAAGTTTTGAGAATGATACAAATATTAATTTTTACAAAGTCTACTGCTTCACTTTTTCTAATGGCAATTTACATATACTCCAGAATGTTATAAAGAGTGATCAGCTTAACAGCAATTACTTGCAAAGTCAATATTTGGCTAGAAAATGAACTTTATCCCCCAAAACACATTTCAACATCATTGCAGCCTTGCCTTAAAAGGACCAGCTAACCTCTTTTCAGTGATTGCTCCATTAACACAGGTGTGGGTGTTGATGAGGACATGGCTGGAGATCAATCTGTCATGATTAAGTAAGAATGACACCACTGGACACTTTAAAGGAGGCTGGTGCTTGGCATCATTGTTTCTCTTCTGTTAACCATGGTTATCTCTAAAGAAACACGTGCAGTCATCATTGCAATGCACAAAAATGGCCTAACAGGGAAGAGTATCGCAGCTAGAAAGATTGCACCTCAGTCAACAATCTATCGCATCATCAAGAACTTCAAGGAGAGAGGTTCCATTGTTGCCAAAAAGGCTTCAGGGCGCCCAAGAAAGACCAGCAAGCGCCAGGACCGTCTCTTAAAAGTGTTTCAGCTGCGGGATCGGGCTACCAGCAGTACAGAGCTTGCTCAGGAATGGCAGCAGGCAGGTGTGAGTGCATCTGCACGTACTGTGAGGCGGAGACTTTTGGAGCAAGGCCTTGTCTCAAGGAGGGCAGCAAAGAAGCCACTTCTCTCCAGAAAAAACATCATGGACAGACTGATATTCTGCAAAAGGTACAGGCAGTGGACTGCTGAGGACTGGGGTAAAGTTATTTTCTCTGATGAATCCCTTTTCGATTGTTTGGGACATCAGAAAAACGCCTCATTCGGAGAAGACAAGGTGAGCGCTACCACCAGTCTTGTCTCATGCCAACTGTTAAGCATCCTGAAACCATTCATGTGTGGGGTTGCTTCTCAGCCAAGGGAATTGGCTCTCTCACAGTCTTGCCTAAAAACACAGTCATGAATAAAGAATGGTACCAGAATGTCCTCCGAAAGCAACTTCTCCCAACCCGCCAAGAGCAGTTTGGCGATCAACAATGCCTTTTCCAGCATGATGGAGCACCTTGCCATAAAGCAAAGGTGATAACTAAATGGCTCAGGGAACAAAACATAGAGATTTTGGGTCTATGGCCTGGAAACTCCCCAGATCTTAATCCCATTGAGGACTTGTGGTCAATCATCAAGAGACGGGTGGACAAACAAAAACCTAAAAATTCTGACAAAATGAAAGCATTGATTGTGCAAGAATGGACTGCTATCAGTCAGGATTTGGTCCAGAAGTTGATTGAGAGCATGCCAGGGAGAATTGCAGAGGTCCTGAAGAAGAAGGGTCAACACTGCAAATATTGACTTGCTGCATTAACTCATTCTAACAGTCAATATAAGCTTTTGTTACTCATATGTTTGCAATTATTATATATCTGTCTGTGATAAAAACATCTGTCAAAACAACATAAAAACCAGAGGGCAGCAGATCATGTGAAAATATAATATTTGTGTCATTCTCAAAACTTTTGGCCATGACTGTACAACAAAATAGTAAGGGTAGAAATATAGTGTTCTTTGAATTGCCTGTTTCACTTGTCTAGCTGATGATGTTTTTTGAGGAATTTTTGCCATTTCGAGAAGTGGAGAGAAGAGATCAGGGAGATATAAAGTTTGATATTTTATACCTTTGGTCATTAATTATTAAATGAGGCTAGGCAAAAATGATGTATTGCTAGGTCAGTGGCTAGACTGAATTTTGTAGCTCGTGTTGTTGAGATAGTTGTTGAAAACCTGAATCTTATTTTACCGAAACAGGCTCATTTACACACCATTTGGATGATGTGGTATATGAAATTTAGGTTTACAGAAAGACAAGGAGAAGGCTCTAAAAGTGTACTGTCACTCTCAAGCACAAGGTATCATGCTTCCTCATGTTGACAGTAAGGAAGGTTAGGGCCAAATGGAGATATAAGATCCCTGTTATGGATGGAGGTTTGGGGGTCCTGATGGATGCAGTCCTACCTAACAGGGTATAAAAAACAATAGAAGCAAAACTATGTTCTTATCATAAGATACCAGGGTCGGACTGGCCCACCGGAGAACCAGAGGATTCTACGGTTAGCCCAGGCACTGACACCTGCTGGCATACAGGGCTAGCAGCTGCCTAGGGCCCCCCGCTAATCCAGTGGCCCCCAGCCAGTGGCGTGTCACTAACAGCAGCACACCACGCAGCTGCTATGTGGGCCCTGGTGCCAGCGGAGGGGCAGCGAGTGACAGGAGGCAGAAGCCGGCTGCTGCGGCTAAAGCCTGCCCCCGCAGCTAAAGAGAAATGAATATTCACTCTTCCTCATGCCCCATGGGCGTGGAGAGGGGTGAATATTCATTTCACTTTAATAGCAGGCAGTGTTTGCTGCAGGCTGCGGCTAACATTGCCCGTTATCAGGGCCGGCAGACAAGGGCCCCACTCCCCCAGGGGCCCTTCACCCATGCAGCCGCTATGGGGCCGTAAGTCAGGGGGGCCCAGCGCCAGTGCGGCCCCCCAGTGCACGCCGCATTCAAATGTATCGGTTTGTAGATGCCGATACAGTTGAAATCATTAATGGAGTTGAGAGCGTCAGACGATGCTCCCTCCCACATCATTCCACACTGCCTCTGACACAGCAGGTGTGCAATGACGTCACTTCATCGCGTACCCGCTGTGTGCCAGGCAGAACGCATTGAAGCTGCTGAGACCGGAGCAGAGCTGGAATCAGCGTGGGAATGAGGAGAAGAGGTGAGTATTGTGTTTGCTTTTTTATATATATATCAGTAAGTCCCGGTTGCATTATACCCTATGAGGGGGCAGATTTACACCCTATGAGGGGGACAGCATTATACCCTATGAGGGGGGCTGCATTATACCTTATGAGGGGGGTGCATTATACCATATTAGGGGGGCAGCATTATACCCTATGAGGAGGATTACATTATACCCTGTGAGGGGGCTGTATTATAGCCTGTGAGGGGGGGCTGCATTATACCCTATGAGGGGGCTGCATTATACCCTTTGAGGGGGGCTACATTATACCTTATGAAGGGGGCTGCATTATAACCTATGAGGCAGCAGCATTATACACTATGAGGGGGCTGCATTATACCCTATGAGGGGGCTGCATTATACCCTATGAGGGAGCAACATTATACCTTATGAGGGACAGTAATATACCCTATGAGGGGGTTGCAGAATACCCTATGAGGGGGGCCACATTATACTCAGAGGGGGCAGCATTATATTCTGTGTGGGGGCAACATTATACTATATGATGGGGGCTGCATTATGCCCTTTGAGGGGGCTATATTACATCATATGAGGGGGTTGTATTATACTCTGAGGGGGCTACATTATATTCTGTGGGGGGGCTGCATTATACTATGACTGGCTGCATTATACCCTATGAGGGGGCAACATTATATTCTATAGGGGCTGTATTATATTCTATGAGAGGGGCTACATTATACTGTATGAGGGTGCAACTTTATATTCTATAAGGGTGCTACTTTACATTCTATGAGGGGGCTACATTATATTCTATGAGGGGGCTGCATTATACTATATGAGGGCTTCATTATATTCTATGAGGGGGCTACTTTATATTCTATGAGGGGGCTACATTATACTCTATGAGGGGCTACCCCAATACCTCCTAAATAATTAAGATATGTAATATCTTATATTTTACCCTGATATTAGTGTGTTTTACCACACAATTGGTGGTCTTGTATTTATTTCTATGTAGCTACATAGTGGGCTCCAAGAATGATTTTCTCTGGTGGGCCCAAGATGCTTCAGTCCAACACTAAAAAATACTATTGCTTTTTTCATACCCTATAAGGTAGGACTGCATCCAGCAGGACCATCAGACCTCCATCCAAAGTATTAGGAGTGAGAACAGGTGTGGCTGTTTGGATTTCTTTTTTTCATTAATAATAAAAACCTTAATTTAAAAACCTGCATTTTGTGGTCACTTGTGTTATCTTTGTCTAAAATTTAAATTTGTTTGGTGATCTGAAATATTTAAGTTTGACAAACGAGCAAAAGAATAGGAAATCAGGAAGGGGACAAACACTTTTTCACACAACTGTATATAATCAAAATAATTAGCAAATGAATATACAGGTAGATTCACACTTAGATGATTTTTTTTCTCACTTGTTATCAGTGTGCAATCGTCTTTTTACAGCAGTAGCTAATTTAATACAGCAGTAGCTATTTACAGTTTTCCTATTACAGAATTGCAATATTTTTGCATACGATAGACTTGAATGGGTGAGTTTCATCCAGTTTTAGAAAGATGTTAGTGCATGCGGACAATTTTTTAACACGCATACTCGGTCAACGAAAAAACGCTCATCTGCACTGCCCTATTGATTAACATTGGTCCAAGTGCTGTTCGTTGTTTGTGTGAACAAACCCTACTAGTGGATTGAAGACTTAATCTTCCGCCAAAACTGCAAAACAGCTATCACATATTGTTTCTAATGTTCCCTTCATTTTATATTTCTCTTCATATAACGGGCAAATTCTTTGGTCCAATGGTCTTCTTTGGCGATTACCAAATTTCTATGATTGACTTTCTTCCGGAACTAAAATGTGGCTTGTTCATAAATGCCACCAATGAATGAGTATTTATATTGATCCCATTTCACAGCCAAGCAACTTGGTAAGGTACAGGTTAAGTGGATTCTGTGGGTTATGATATATGGCAGAGTAGCGCACCGGTTATTTCTGCTCTATATTGCCCTTTTTTTCTTGACCTTCTAACTTTGCCTCATAGTACGGTTACATATGACTGATTACTAGGTTTTTCATTTGTAGTGATGCCGGCTCGGTATGTTGGGCTAATCGTTGTTAAATTTGCTGCTATATATTATAAGGTTCAGTATCCCTTGAGTTATGGGAATGATAAATTCCAATATTGAATCAAGATTACTTCTTGAGACCATGATATTTGTCACCCAGATAATACTATGTAATAGAACCTTAGATATACAGTATGTACGAGCTAAGCTTGTTTTTATTTCTAGATTTACTTTTCGAAAGACATACAATCACAATCCACAAACCTCCGGTCTATTTGTAGTATGAACACAATAAAATTTGACTATGAGTTTGACATGGCACAGGTCAACATTGATTTTCATAAAATACTAGCAAAAAACAGATGCCTGAATTCTGAAGGAAAATCAGTGTTCCCTGTGAAAAACATAGCTCTTAAGGAATACTGCTTATTCTTGAGAAGTTCCAACTGGTATCGGCAATGCTTTCTGGGAACATAAAAAGTATGAAAATTAGCTGTACATGCCTGGTTCCCACCGTGAAGCATGGAGGAGGTGGTTTGATGGTGTGGGGGTGCTTTGCTGGTGACACTGTTAGGGATTATTCAAAATTGAAGCAGTGAGCGGTCCAGCTCACCCCAAACCATCTCGATTGGGTTCAGGTCTGGTGACTGTGGAGGCCAGGTCATCTGGTGTAGCACCCCAACACTCTCCTTCTTGGTCAAATAGCCCTTACACAGCCTGGAGGTATGTTTGGGGTCATTGCCCTGCTGAAAAATAAATGATGGTCCAACTAAACGCAAACCGCATGGAATAGCATGCCGCTGCAAGATGCTGTGGTAGCCATGCTGGTTCAGTATGCCTTCAATTTTGAATAAATCCCCAACAGTGTCACCAGCAAAGCACACCCACACCATCACACCTCCTCCTCCATGCTTCACGGTGGGAACCAGGCATGTAGAGTCCATCCGTTCACCTTTTCTGCGTGCAAAGCAATAATCAAAGCAAAAGGTGGCTACTATGAAGAACCTAGAATATAAGACATATTTTCAGTTGTTTCACACTTTTTTATAAAGTGTAATGTATAATTCCACATGTGTTAATTCATAGTTTTGATGCCTTCAGTGTGATTCTACAATTTTCATAGTCATGAAAATACAGAAAAATCATTGAGTGAGATGGTGTGTCCAAACTTTTGGTCTGTACTGTAGTTTGTGTATTTAGGCTGCAGAATGCTGACAGTGTGTAATATACTCCCTATCAGCATTCTGCATGGTGTCCTAGAGATCACACTTAGGGTACAGCCACACTAAGCTATCCCGCTAGCGATCTCGTTAGCGTTGCATACTAATGAGATCGCTAGCGGGATTGTTTCTATATCGCTAAATGCGGCCACATTTAGCGATATAGTTAACGACGCTATCGCCGCTAGCGATCTTCTTAACGACTTTAGCGGTACAAAAGTACCGCTAAATCGCTAAGAAAAGGTGCCACACTAGCAATATATACTTACCCAGCGGGAGCGCCGACGAGAAAATAGGGTCCGGAGCGATTCCAGCGACGAGCGAGATCACAGCAGGAAGCTCGTCGCTGGAAGCTGCCGCACTGAACAACATCGCTAACGGGATCGCTAAATAGTGACGTTTTTTAGCGATCCCGTTAGCGATATTGTTTAGTGTGGCATACCCTTGAGTCTGGTGAGCAGCTGTCTCCTGACTCTGGAGGAGCTGCTCACTCACCATTAGAGTTTTCCTGTCTGGCAGAGACTGGTCATAACTACCCCCAGTCTCTGCCATATTCTCCCCCTCCTGCCTCCTGATCCAGGACATCAATGCCCTAAGTATATTCAGTTGAAGACAATTATCTCAAACCTTGTTGAAAGCTGGCACTGGCTGTGTTAATTGGCTAAAAGTTTTAAAAGAAATTGGCAAAATTAGCAAATAATAGCCATACTTTGTGATTATTAAGGTCTAAATCCAGCCAAAATATTAGGAGATTTCATCTATGTAGTGTTTTTAGAAGTCTAGATCAATGCAACCCTTTAATTCTGGAATTCGCTGTTCATCACTGAATTCCAGACTAAGAGGGTTGTATTGATCGAAACCTCTAAAGGTGCATTTAAAATAGCTGATCAGCGACAATAAATAAATGTCGATTTGCTACTTGTTTGCTACTTGTTTTTCAGTCATTTAATAGCCTATTTCCAAAGGTTCTTCGGATGACCACTAAACGATCTGTAATAGATTATTCTGTGCACACAAGCTGCCATTCTTCTCGGCAGCACTGATCTGGCTTACACAAAATTATGCACTGGCTAGAATGACGATCTTTTGACAAACCAAGAGATCATTTCACCCCACAAACAAGCAATCTCCTAATTTTTTGGATGATCGTCAACCTGTTTACACTGCATAATTATTGAGAAATGAGCTTTCATGCAGTGTAAAGGCAGCTTTAGACATTGAATAAAGATTACATTCGCAAATTTTAGCAAATTATCATTGATTTGAATGGAGCCTATTTTACAATGGATTAAATTGATGGCAATCACTGAGATGACATACAGCTGTGCTAAAAAGTTTACATACCCCTGCAGAATTTTTGCTTTCTTGACCTTTTTTAAGAGACTATGAATGATAACACCAAACCTTTTTCTCAACTCATGGTTAGTGGTTGGGTGAAGCCATTTCATAATGATAACACAAAACATCCAAATGACCCTGATCAAAAGTTCACATACCCCATTTCTTAATACTTTGTATTGCCCCCTCTAAAATCAATGACAGCTTGAAGTCTTGTGTGGTAGTTGTGGATGAGCTTCTTTATTTTCTCAGATGGTAAAGCTGCCCACTCTTCTTGGCAAAAAGCCTCCAGTTCCTGTAAATTCCTGGGCTGTCTAGCATGAACTGCGCGCTTGAGATCTCCCCAGAGTGGCTCAACAATATTGAAGTCAGGAGACTGAGATGGCCACTCCAGAACCTTCACTTTGTTTTGCTGTAGCCAATGACAGGTCGACTTGGCCTTGTGTTTTGGATCGTTGTCATGTTGGAACATCCAAGTACGTCCCATTCGCAGCTTCCAGGCTGATGATTGCAAATTTGCCTCCAGTATTTGCTGATGACGTGCTGCATTCATCTTTCCTTCAACTTTGACCAAGTTTCCTATGCCTTTGTAGCTCACAAATCCCCCAAACATCAGCGATCCACCGCTGTGCTTTACAGTAGGAATGGTGTTCCTTTCATCATAGGCCTTGCTAACCTCTCTCCAAATGTAACGTTTATGGTTGTGGCTAGTGTTGAGCGATACGATACCGCAAGTATCGGGTATCGGCCGATATTAGCTGTTTCGGCCTTTCGATACTTCGTTCCGATATTTTCCATATATCGTATACCGGAATCGGAAGTTCCCATAATTCTTTGAGAGGCAATGTGATTTTAGTCAGCCAATGAGGAATCCTAAGAAGTGTGGGCACATCCTGTACTGCTGCGGTCATGTTAACTAATGGCATGTCTGTGATTGGCTGCTGAAATGATGTCAGAATGCACTATAAAAGGCGCCGCCGCCATTTTAGCATCACTGTGCTGTGAATTCAGTAAGGGACAGAACGCTGCTGTGCTGACTCTGAGGGACAGTTAGAGATTGCGATTTAGTGTACTGTGCTGTAGGCAGGCTAGCACCAACCGCTGTGTAAAGCTTCCTTTTGCCTGCAGTGTTGTTTTAACAGCTCTGCAAGGTGTGTGTGTGAGTGTAAGTGACGCTGCAGTTTGCTCTGCATGCAACGCTGTCTGTAGGCATCTGCACGTGTCACTCACAGACTCTTTTTTTTTTCTTCAGTGTAATTCTTGCAGCTCCATGCAATTTAACTATTAGTGTGACGCGCTTCCATCCGTATCCAATACATTGGTTGCAAACACTATAGAAGTAGACAAAGGAGTAGCCTTTCACAGATTGTGAACAGTTGTGTTTCAGTGTGCACTTCAGTCTGTGTTTTTTATTTTTTGAGTGCACATCATGCTCCAGTTACTTGTTCAAGCACTGCTGCTTGTACTCTGCTGAGCGTGTCTCAGTGCCTCATCCTTTTCATTTATCTCCAATTGGTTCTGCTCCATTCCATTTAAAATATAATCTATTAGTGTGACGCGCTTCCATCCGTATCCAATACATTGGTTGCAAACACTATAGAAGTAGACAAAGGAGTAGCCTTTCACAGATTGTGAACAGTTGTGTTTCAGTGTTCACTTCAGTCTGTGTTTTTTATTTTTTGAGTGCACATCACGCTCCAGTTACTTGTTCAAGCACTGCTGCTTGTACTCTGCTGAGCGTGTCTTAGTGCCTCATCCTTTTCATTTATCTCCAATTGGTTCTGCTCCATTCCATTTAAAATATAATCTATTAGTGTGACGCGCTTCCATCCGTATCCAATACATTGGTTGCAAACACTATAGAAGTAGACAAAGGAGTAGCCTTTCACAGATTGTGAACAGTTGTGTTTCAGTGTTCACTTCAGTCTGTGTTTTTTATTTTTTGAGTGTACATCACCTCCAGTTACTTGTTCAAGCACTGCTGCTTGTACTCTGCTGAGCGTGTCTCAGTGCCTCATCCTTTTCATTTATCTCCAATTGGTTCTGCTCCATTCCATTTAAAATATAATCTATTAGTGTGACGCGCGTCCATCCGTATCCAATACATTGGTTGCAAACACTGTAGAAGTAGACAAAGGAGTAGCCTTTCACAGATTGTGAACAGTTGTGTTTCAGTGTTCACTTCAGTCTGTGTTTTTTATTTTTTGAGTGCACATCACGCTCCAGTTACTTGTTCAAGAACAAATTGAAGCCGTTGTTGGTTGGATGGCAGCCAATGCATCGACTTCAATTCCTTCCACCTCCTCTCAGGAACACAACACTGTTGAGCAACCATCTGTCTGTTCACCGCCTGTCAAATTGCCCAGGCAGTCAGAGAGTTCTGTACAGGAGCCAGCTGAGTCTCTGCTTCTGTTCTCAGAATCTGTTGGCTCGCAAACACGGGCACAGGCAAGCAGCATTCTGCAATTTGAAGAAGAGGGAGTATGCAGTGATGCCAACAGCTGTGTCTCTCTCAATCTGAAGAGGCGGGTGAGCCAGTGCCGATGGACAGCACACCGCAGAACGCATCTATGATGATGATGAGACTCAGGTGCCAGGTTTTGTGGAGCATGGTGCTGCCCAGACCATCCAACAGCAGCAGGTGTTGGAAGAGGGTAGTGGAGATGATGAAGTCCGAGACCCAACATGGCGTGAGCAACAGGAAGGTGGTGGGAGCAGCTCTGAGGAAGAGATTGGCCCAACGGTACAAAGAGGAGGGAGAGGTAGGCTGCAGACTCGCTTGCCTGTAGCCTCCAGTTTGGCACCTGTTGGGAGCAGTTCTCTTAGAAATGTCAAAATTGGCGCTCCCATGACTTGCACTGCGTGGTCCTTTTTTGACAGACTTGTAGATGATATTTGCTATGTTCAATGCAAGCTGTGTAAGCAAAAAGTTAAAAGAGGTAAAAATATCAGTAACCTGAATACCACAAATATGTGGAAACATGTACGGACAAAGCACGTAGCTGAGTTACAAAGACACACTGGAGATGTAGGCCAACCTACAGCAGCACCTACATCTTCAGGTCGTGTTGGAGCCTCTACCTTCAGCTCACACACACCTGGTTCGGCTTCCTCACAGGATCTCCATGGAAGAACCTCGGTCACTGTTGTCCATAGACAAACTGTTATTCCACCCACAGCAGCAAGTTCACAGTCATCGTCACACTCCCAGACCACAAAACAGCCATCAGTACCACAGGCATGGGATAAAAGACGGCCATACTCGGCAAACCATCCACGAGCACAGGCTCTGAATGCTGGCATTGCAAAACTCCTGTCCCTTGAAATGCTGTCATTCAGGCTGGTGGAGACTGACAGTTTCAGGAACTTTATGGCATTGGCAGTCCCACAATATAATGTGCCAAGCCGATTTTATTTCAGCAGGCAAGCTGTCCCTGCTCTGCAAAAACATGTCGAGGGAAACATTAAACATGCGCTACTAAACGCCGTCAGTAGCAGGGTCCACCTGACCACCGATGCGTGGACCAGTACCCATGGCCAGGGACGATACCTTTCCCTCACTGCCCATTGGGTCAATGTTGTGGAGCCGGGTACAGATCTTGCCAGTGGCGCTGTACGTGTTCTGCCAACTCCAAGGATTGCAGGAATCCAGTCTGTACACATTGATTCCTCCTCCTACTCCAGTTCCTCAGAATCATCGCTGCACGAGCCGTCACGGTATACCTCCACATGGACCCGTGAATGCTTACCTGTTGCGACCGATATGAGCACAGCCGTGGCCAAACGTCAACAGGCCGTCCTGAAATTAATTTCCATGGGGAATCGAAGTCACACAGCGCAGGAGCTCTGGGATGCCATCAAGCAGGAGAGCGACGTGTGGTTTTTGTCAGCTAATCTCCAGCCAGGCTTGGTAGTGTGTGACAATGGACGAAATCTGGTGGCAGCTCTGGGCCTTGGCAACCTCACTCACATACCATGTCTGGCACATGTGCTCAACTTGGTCGTTCAGAGTTTTTGAGGGACTATCCGGATCTTGATGCACTGCTGCACAAGGTCCGCCTAGAGTGCGCTCACTTGCGACGTTCCAGCATGGCCAGATCGCGCATTGCAGCTCTGCAAGTCAGATTTCGCCCTCCTGAACATCGCATCATATGTGACGTACCCACCAGGTGGAATTCCACATTACATATGTTGGAGCGGTTGTGTGAGCAGCAGCCAGCAGTAATGGAGTATCAGCTGCAACAGGCGCAATCAACTCGCAATTTGCGCCGTTCACACTTCACCACTACTGAGTGGGCCTCTATGAAGGACATCTGCGACGTTTTGCGTGCGTTTGATGTCTCAACGCGGATGGCGAGTGCAGATGATGCACTAGTCAGCATGACTGTCCCCCTTATCTGCCTGCTTCAGAAATCACTGAAAGCACTAAAGGAAGAGGTTTTGGAAGAGGTGGAGGATGAGGAGTCACAAATTCAATTACCTTCAGGACAGTCAGCGCAACGTTGTTCCTCACAAAGGGCTGGGCAGGGCTCACTTTGTGAGGAGGATGAGGAGGAGGAGGAGTCAATGGAGGAGGAAGAAATCCCTACAGAGGGAGGTACACAACGCTCTAGTCAGTATGTAGAGCGAGGGTGGGGTGATGCAGAGGAGGCAGAGATGACGCCTCTTCCAGAGGACAGCCTTTGTTGGCCAGTTGGGAGTCTGCAGCACATGATTGATTTCATGCTTCAGTGCCTGTGAAACGACCGCCGCATCGCCCACATTCTCACCACGTCAGATTATTGGGTGTACACCCTCCTAGACCCTCGCTACCGGGACAACTTACAAACCCTCATCACACTGGTGAACCGGGACCATAAAATGCAGGAGTACCAAGACACACTGGTGCAATCCATACTGTTGTACATTCCAGCCGAGAGAGCTGCTGCTGCTGCTTTACAAAGCAGCTCTGTGCGTCGAGGCAGTGTAGACACCTCTACAACAAGAGGGAGCAGAAGCAGCGCCTCTGCACAGGGCAAGAGCTGTATGTTACAAATGTGGCAAAGTTTTGTGACAGCGCCAGCAAAGTCTACACCATCCGAGACGGCTCCAGTCACCAGGAAGAAACGTTTCCGTAAGATGGTGACAGACTACTTGGCTTTCCCTCTAAGTGTACTCCCAGATGCCTCTTCCCCTTTCAAATTTTGGGTCTCTAAGTTGGATACATGGCCAGAGCTTAGCCAGTATGCATTGGAGGTGCTGGCTTGCCCTGCTGCCAGTGTATTATCTGAGCGTGTCTTTAGTGCTGCAGGTGGTGTAGTAACAGACCGTCGCATGCGACTATCCTCAGAGAATGTAGACCGGCTTACTTTTCTGAAAATGAACAAGGCATGGATCTCACCTGAATTTGCCTGTCCGTTTTCAGATTAAATAACTGTTTGGCAACGTTTTCCATGTCTCCTGTTATGTTCATCTTTCTACCACCTGAACTCTACTCCCTGGGCTACAACACCGCCATTTGTTGCTCGTAAGTAATTGGCAGGGGTACTGACTCCTGGCCAGCCTGGTTACAGCACGACAGCTGTTTCCTGGCAGTGTGAACGTCAATTATCCTCCAATAAGTTGTGCTGTCGTGTTGCATTCGGGTTAGCCGACTCTATGGTGCCTGCAGTTTAGGTGATTCCTATGTGTGTTGTGGGATATGTAAATAAAGGCGGTTTCCATTGTGACAATAGGACAAGCACCCACTGTAGGACTGTGTGATTCGGTAACTGCGGACGGCTTGCGTCCTGTCAACTTACATTTTCATGGGTGCGTTCTGCTACCCGTCCGGGGTCCAGTACCGTCAAGTGTTCTCCCCAGTGCCTTTGGCCTAGGTGCCTCCATCTCCGTATCCGAGTTCCACCAACGTCTGCTGGTCCTTGGTAGTGCTTTGGAGCACAGGTACCTCCTGCTTAGTAACCGTGTCACAGTAACGTCAGCTGGTACTCGGTTGTGACATTGCCTCTTTTCCTTCTGCTACCCGTCCGGGGTCCAGTACCGTCAACTGGTTCTCCCCAGTGCCTTTGGCCTAGGTGCCTCCATCTCCGTATCCGAGTTCCACCAATGTCTGCTGGTCCTTGGTAGTGCTTTGGAGCACAGGTACCTCCTGCTTAGTAACCGTGTCACAGTAACGTCAGCTGGTACTCGGTTGTGACATTGCCTCTTTTCCTTCTGCTACCCGTCCGGGGTCCAGTACCGTCAACTGGTTCTCCCCAGTGCCTTTGGCCTAGGTGCCTCCATCTCCGTATCCGAGTTCCACCAACGTCTGCTGGTCCTTGGTAGTGCTTTGGAGCACAGGCACCTCCTGCTTAGTAACCGTGTCACAGTAACGTCAGCTGGTACTCGGTTGTGACATTGCCTCTTTTCCTTCTGCTGCCCCTCCGGGTTCCAGCACAGTCAGCTGGTCCTCGTTACTTCCATTGTCTCTTGCTCCATCTGATACCCGTCAGGGTTCCAGTAACGTCAGCTGGTTCTCTGAAATTAGACGACCTTAAAGACCACCCAGAAGAAGATGACGACAACAAGGACGACGAGCATGAAGCCAACCAGCCTGAACACCATCACAAAGAAAAAATAAAAGATTACCCAGAAGAAGATCACCAACAGGACAAAGAAGGTTAAGACGAACTACAAGATACAGAACAAGAGACAGCAGAACAATAAGCAGAAGATCAAAAAGCAGAAGAACATGAAGTATAAGACCAAAATGAAGAGCAAAATATATGCTCTAAATTCTAAGCAGAAGAAGACTAAGCAGTGTATGGGGTGAGTCCGTTCCTCCTCGTGGTGCCCCTGGAAAATGCCTGCTGCTGCAGGCTAAACTGAACACGGACAAATACTGTTGTAATTTAAATCTTTTGTGACAGCAAGAATGGAAGGATGAACAATTCATACTTTTACAGATTACAAGTACAGGAATCTCTGTCACAAATAAGAATATGATGAAGAAGATGAAGAGGAAGAAGATGAAGAATTTGAATATGAAGAAGATTAATTAGTTTAATAATAACAATATGAGTAATGTAAACAAAAACATGAATAGCAAGGAGTTTAAGAAGAAGATTAAGAAGGTGAAGATGAAGAATAATTTGATGAGAAAGATGATGCTGCTGAAGATTATGAAGGAGAAAGTGTGGCACTGGCAAAAGTTAAAAAGGTGAAGAGCATGGAAGTTGTGAAACATACATATTTGCCAAAATAGAAAAAAGGTTAACAACATTGTCAATTTGTTAGTCAATCCAAACGTATTTCCAAAAAAATATATATTAATGCTATTCCAATGCATTGGGTTAAACATGTATGCCTTTATTGTCTCCTCAACCTCCCCCAATACATTCTACATTAGTCTTTGTTGTTTTCCTTCATGTACAATTAACCAACAAGGCAAGAATGGTTTTTTTTAATGTCGATATTTGGTTCCCATAGACTTACATTGGACTTCCGGTATCGGAATCGCATATCGACGATATTTAGTGATATCGGCGATACCATTCCGATCCGATATTTTTAGATATCGAGCAGTATCGCTCAACACTAGTTGTGGCCAAAAAGTTAAATTTTGGTCTCATCACTCCATACTAACTTATTCCAGAAGTTTTGAAGCTTGTCTCTGTGCTGTTTTGCATATTGTAGGTGAGATACTTTGTGGCATTTGCACAGTAATAGCTTTCTTCTGGCGACTCAACCATGCAGCCCATTTTTCTTCAAGTACCTCCTTATTGTACATCTTGAAACAGTCACACTGCTAGTTTTCAGAGAGTCCAGAATTTCAGCTGATGTTATTTGTGGGTTTTTCTTTGCATCCCAAGCAATTTTCCTGGCAGTTGTGTGCAAAATTTTTGGTTTTGTTTTTACAGAGCCCCTGATTTTCCATTTGTTAATCACAGTTTGAACACTGCTGACTGGCATTATCAATTCCTTGGATATCTTTTTGTATCCCTTTCCTGTTTTATACAGTTCAACTACCTTTTCCTGTAGATCTGTTGACAATTCTTTTGCTTTCCCCATTACTCACAATCTAGAAATGTCAGTGGCTGGATGAAAGATGAAAGAGTCTGTCTGGATCCCAGAAACTCACTCAGCTTTTATGCACACACACTGATTACAAGCAAACAGGTCACAGGTGAGGATGTTACCTTTAATAGCCATTCAAACCTATTCGTATGAATTTCTGTGCATTTTATCAGGCCAAAATCACCAGGGTATGTAAAGTTTTGATCAGGGTCATTTGCATGTTTTGGGCTGTCATTATAATTTAAAAAGAGAAAACACAGTAGTTTGACAATGAATGGATCCACCCATGTTAGGGTTGGCCGAACACACTAAATGAAATATATATAATAATAATAATAAAAAGGTGCGTTCGCAACCCTGGGTCCACCGTGCAGAGATGGAACCTGCTGCTAAGCAATGGCTGAACAAGGCGGCGGTTGAAAGCAGACAACACGCGGGTTAGATGTCACCTGGTATGAACAGAGGTGAACTCTGTTACTTCTCAGAGCCGCAGCAACAAAGCAATAGAGTGTTGTTCTCTGTTACATGTCACAGGACACAGATGATATGGTGAGAATGAAGTCTCTAGGCTCAACTCCTGGAACGCGGGGACTTGAGTCTGACCAGACCCACGATGCGCACGGCGTCGCACTAGCAATGCTACTACTTGGCGCTCAGTGTTAGCAAACACAGCTAGCTAAAAAACTAGAGCAAAAAGCTCAACTGACCGCAGAGCGGTAACAAAAGTTGTGTGCCAGAGCATGTGGATTGACTGCCCTGTAAACAGCCTGTGCTAAGCAGCACACGTGGCCGAGACAGGCGCTAGGTCAAGCCGAGTAAAAACCTGCCTGACTAAGGAATACTAGACGGTCCTACACGCCGACAGTGCGGCAGGTTCTCGGCCCAAACACCCGTGCATACACAGAGTGGTAGCGTATTCACTCGCTCACACACCACATGGTTTATACTAGTGCACGGCCGTGCGATCCTTTTATAACTGCAGCCTTCCAGGACCTCGCTGATGGCCCAATCCAAATTGCTTGAGGACCTGAGCATTTGACCTCCGAACACCAATGAGCGGTCGTCTCACGGGCATACTCAGATGGAGAAAAGCAGGACTTAGTCCCAGGAACGTCTGCTCGCCGCTGACTAAAGCTGGTTGCTATAGCTGAACCTTTGGCGGCAGCAGCAACCAAACGCATAGCATTAGCCTGAGCAAGACTCTGGGACCGACGTCTCTGCTGAGCAGGATCCTCTGTGGCTGAAGAATAGGAGACCACAAAGGACATGGCTTGAGATTCCCCTGTGCAGCGACACCTAATAACCAAACCACTAACCGTGAGTGGAGAAAAAGTTTTGGTGCTATCATTAATATTCTGTGAAAAAAGGCCAAGATAGAAAAAAATTCTGCCCAAGTATGGAAACTTTTGAGCACAACTCTAAAAAGGTTTGGGGACAGCAAAGATTGCAGTTGGTGGAGGTCCAAACTCTAAGGTCACACCAGGGTGAACATTTAGCTGTATCAAAAATGTAACGAGTATAAAATGAGAATGTTATTGGACTCAACAATAAATAGCGTTGTCTTTACCGCTGTTCATGGCTGTTTGGAGATTTAGTTGGATTGTCGGGTGTTACACATAATGGACTGACACGGTAAGGTGGATTTTCTAAGCCAAAGGTCCAGGTGGGTACAGAGGCCACAGGCGTCAGTGCTGCAGGTAGGTGTAGCCCGTCGGAAAGAGAAAACAGAATCATTAGAAGCCACAGGTGGACACATAGAAGGCAACTAAAAGTTTTACTCAAGTCCTGGAAATAAATAAAATAAAGTCCTGTTGTTTCCTATGATACAAGAAACCACAGGCAAGTAGCCAGCAATACTAGAAACTACAGGTAAAGTCCTGAAGGCCACTGTCAGGAAGCAAGGCTTCTGGAAACCACAGACAAGTAGGTGAGGTCCTCCACTGACAGATAGCAAGGATGGTGGAAGCAACAGAGAAGTAACTCATGGACCAAGAACCAGAGGTAGCCAGCAGACATCCTGAAGACTGTGTGTGGACAGGAACTGCATACAAACAAATATAGTTACAATAAAGTCTTAGAGCAATACCAAGATACAGGTGTGTATCTCGAGACAAATTATATAGGCACAGGAAATACAACACATGGGACCTGATCCTCTGGAGAAATGGGGTCACAATGGAGTTTCAATAAAAGGGCAGAAGTGACTAAGCAATGAATAAGGACTGAAATGCATAGGAAAATGCAACAATCATCGCTATGGATTGTACCAGGAATACTTTGAAAACTGCTGAAATAAAAATTGTGGAAATATTTTTTAATTTAAAAAAAAATGGCTGGAGCATTGTCTATTTTTGCAGAATGGACCAAGCAGTCATATGGTAAGGTAAGTGGAAGGTAGGGAGAGTAGCCAAAGGCACCAGGTGAAGCAGAAAAGGACTAAGACAGGTATGCAGTGCATAAACCAGGAAGGTACCACCTGGGGTTTATAGTGTTTGGCGAGGGATTGGTGACAGAGTGTTCTTAAAGAGTGATCAGAAAGGGTACAAAAGGCATCACTGTACTTGAGGGCCTCAACCAAACTTGTACAGCTGCCCTTGTGATCATTGTGATTGTGGGCATCACTGGAACCTGAGATGAGTGATTGTCTGGGGCAGAATGGGCGGAATGTCCAGTGACAACAAAAGCCCGTATGGGAAGGCTATAAAGAAAACAAACCTCAAGTTGTATAGTTTGTATATTGTGTTGGCACCTTGTTGAGGAGCCATTATTTTGCCAGATTGCAGAGGGCATTGTCCTTCCAGGCTACCTTTCTTACACATTCATCAGTAGAGGTCAACGCAGAGCAGAATCTAATTTACAATACCGAGCAGAAAGAATATGAAATCGGTCATTTTGGATTTCGGAGTTTACAGGCGACCTTGTTCCGCACGGATATGCTTTTCTTGGAGTGCCAGGGATTTTTCGATTCTCATGTTTCCTCCATCTCTACTACTGAGACGGATTGGACATTTTATTTTGATTCTATTATCTCTATTGTTTGTTGGTGATCAAAGAGGGTGAATGGGGTAAAAGTTTCAGACATTCCTCCGGTCTTTGTCATACCGTGAATAATGATTTATTTAATCTCTGCAACGTTCGTGATATCCTTCCACTTGTAACTTCTGCTGCCAGATTTTGCTATGGCTGTAAAACATATCTGCTATAGAAATGGATGGCCCGCTGCTGTATTCTAGTAAGGAAAAATAAACTTTTGCATACTGTGTGTCTTATAATGCTGTCTTATGCGGGAACCAATTGAAATTTCACTATGCTTTTCATATGAAGAGAATGAATCATAAGAAAGACATTTGCATACTTTTATATGGAAATGCACTTCTATATATAAGGTTATTAAATGATTATTTTAATAAGAATTTTTGATACATATTTTGAGAAGAAAAAGTTTTTTATGATTCAAAAAATGTATTTGAAAGTTTAGAAATGTCATTAATAGCGCAGAAAAAATAAGCAGAATATAGCAAAGTATAAATAAAATATAGATACCAAAAATTGACCTCTGGATTCGTGTTGCAAAGAGGCCACTTGCTAAAAACCTATTATCTCCGAAACACCGTGTCTGCAAATGGAGATTCTGATTTGGCTTTTATCCTAAGTCATATTACAAGACTCGTTAAAGGGTTGATTGTGACTTGTAGGATCGCTACTTCCAATAGGTGGCACTATAGAGTACAAGTCCTCTTTGTTTGAAGAGGCAATTTGCATATTAAAATTTCCCAGAGGAGCATTGCACGGCGAATAAGCCTCCTTACCTCGACACGCCAGAGCTGGTATGTCACTCTCCACAAGGAGAAACCTTACCCCTTAGACCTTAGTCCAGAGCCTCTCATCTAGCCAAATCAGATCTCTCCTACTTTGCACTGACGAGGACCAACAGTCCGAAAACCATGTCTGCAAATGGAGATTCTGATTTGGCTTTTATCCTAAGTCATATTACAAGACTCGTTAAAGGGTTGATTGTGACTTGTAGGATCGCTACTTCCAATAGGTGGCGCTATAGAGTACAAGTCCTCTTTGTTTGAAGAGGCAATTTGCATATTATCTCTATAGTACTACTTTACTTTTACATTACATAGCAAAAAGTTTGTGGACATCCCTTTTACTAAAATATGTTTTTTTAGCATTCAGGTGACTAAAATATACAGTAGCCATAGTCCACTGTGTTGGGAACATTGCGGTGTTACCACTGTGTTGGGGACATATTGTGGGTGCATTGTACTTTGTTGAGGGCAGATTATGCATGTGGGGGTACTATTGTGTGGGGGTAAATTGTGTGGTGGTACCATACTTTGTGATGTGGCGCCCCTGAGGGTCCAGTCACCACAGAGGTACTGCACCTCATCCAGAGATGTGGTATCCCACTCTTGGGTAAGGAGGGAGCACTACCCAGGACTCTAACACTCGCACCCAACACACACTAGTTCAGTCACGGCACCTGGGCGTACCCAAGGGAGGAGGGCCTCATCTCAGGCTGGGTAGGAAAGGGTATTGAGGTGTGGGTGGTGATTGTAGAAAAAGGGGAGGAGCTTAGAGAGCGGGAAGGACAGGAGAAGGAGTCTGATGTGGGGACTGAAAGAGCCAGGAGCTCGTCCACAGACAACAGAGAAGGAAGAGAGAGAATTGAGAGGGGAGGCTGAAGGAAGCTCCCGGGAGGACAGAATGGGTCCTAGGGGCACAGGAAGTGCAGAAGCCACCCATGGGGCCCAATCCAGCAGTAGAGGGACCAGGTCGCAGTAGGGGAACAGGCCCCCAAGACTAGTGGAGGACTTCAAGACTCAGCTAGCAAGCTGGAAGCTGAGGTATTTGTACGTGCCTCAGCCACATCCACAATTATTTGCCGAAAAGGCAGCCATATAGGAGCAAGGAGACTCAGAGGACATCACCCGACAAGGTCCGTGGCTGCTGGCTTGGGACACTGATTGTGTAGGTGCTGGGCTGGAGGGAGGAAGCCAGTGCAGTGAGACAGCCAGGAGAGGAATATACTGAAGGGAGTCCTGGCAAGGTGTATCCTGATCTTACTGGGAGTTTGCTGGACCCCTCACCTGGAGGATGCTGCACCCAGCGGGCATCTGTGCACAAGTGAACTGTGAGTAAAACATTGGAAACCGCACCCTGCTGTGTCCTCTGAATCATTCCTGTGCCACCTGTCCTGCACCACACTCACCACCAACATCACCTTTTTTATTATCCCTATTTGACTATCCCTTTTATTGGATGCCCAGTGCCACGGACCGGGTCACTGCTGCTGTGACACTTCCCCTTTAAGGGAACCGGTACCAAGTATCCCCACTGCTCTGGGAGGCAATCCAGTGAGAGTAAGTATTTTGGGGGGTATTTTATTCTATGGTGGTCATGAAAGGGGATAGTGGGTGAGACCACTAAGGGGCTTTAGTAGAGGTACAATTAGTGTGTAAGTTCCGCAATACATCTTACTCTCCCTATCTTTCAAAAGTTAGGAGGGGTACCCTTCTCTGTGACCGTGCCTACGTCACCAAATAAGAGAGAGAGCCTAATTAGGGTCCTATGATTTGTATGTACATATCTGAATATTGTGACATTGTGTAACTGTCAAGCTCCATGCCATAGCGTTGTAGTGTAACTACCAAGATAAGATGCTTTTCTCATTATTGTGTAATCTTGTGCCCTAATTGACAGGTTGCAATTGTTCTACTTGGCTGTCTTAATTATAGTAAATCTGTTTCCATTTAATCCTGCCATAATAAAGGTTGAAATAGAAGAACCTATATCATTTTTCAATGTATATAATTATATAGCAGTATTTGACAGAGAAGAGTCAGAGCTTATCCAACGAGAAGAGTAGGGAGTAGTGATGAGCGAGTATACTCGTTGCTCGGGTTTTCCGGAGCATTCTGAGGTGTCCTCAAAGTATTTTGGCGTGCTCGGAGATTTAGATTCTGTTGACGCAGCTGCATGATTTTTTGCTGCTGGACAGCCTGAATACATTTGAGGAATGCCTGTTTGTTAGGGAATTCCCACACGTATTCAGGCTGTCTAGCAGCCACAAATCATGCAGCTGCGGCTACATAAATTAAATCTCCGAGCATGCCAAAATACTCGCAGGACACCCAAGCATGCTCTGGAAAACCCGAGCAACAAGCATACTCACTCATCACTAGTAGGGAGTAGACTGGACGAGAGGAGACAGTCTCCAGGATTGTGCTCATTATGTCGGAAGATGCTTGCTCTATGGTCCATCCTTCTGCCTCCCTGACTTAACCAGCCTGAATCACCATTCATCAGGATCATAGGTCAAGCATAACTCCATTATTGCAAGCAAGCTCATTTCCGTGCTAAAGAACCTGATGTACCAACTAGCTGCAGAGACGAAGTACAAAGTGACTGAAATCCAGGTATTTAAGTCAATCTGCAGATAACAGTATGCAAACTCGGGCCTAATCGCAGCTCCATGTGCTCTTCCAAACCGAGAGAAGAATTGTTCATGTGAACAGCCCTATTGAATAACATGGGTCAGTGCGCTGCCCGTGTGCTATCCAATTTTTGATTGGATAGTACACGTACGATTTATACGTTCTGCATGAGACCTTAGACTGTTGCACAACAATCGCCAATTCAGTGATATAATGTACAGTATATAAAGAATGCTCAAATTAAGACTGCAGATAATCGGGTGTTTAGCAATAGTTATAGGGGTTATTCGGCGTTGGAAGAAATGTCTGAAGCCACAAGTGTGTGGTGCAGACACTGTATTCCCTGTGCAGGTGAGTTGTCACATGACTGCATGTTTACGATTTTCAGACCTGTGATCATGTGCCGACTAGTCTCACCCAGCTTCTAAAATAGAATGTAGGGAAGAGAATTAGTTTAGCTAGCATGTTTCCGCAAGTATGCAAATCACATACCTGTGATCAGGTGACCACCCACCTACATAGGTAATACAGTGTAATCACACATTGTCAAAATTCGGCACTGAGCACCTTCTCTACAAGATCAGCCACTATTGATAGGCTGGTAAACTAGGTAACAAGCCATAAACTTAGAAATCCTCTCCATTCCTGGAAGTAATGAGGACTTTTAATTACAGGTACTTGCTTATTTTTACAAGTACTTTGCAATTGTACCCATTTAAGAAGATGAGACAACCCTTTTAGATCTTGGCTTATGAAAAGAGACAAAACTTTAGCATTCTACGCCTCAAGGCAAATGTAATATAGTAGAAAAAGGCGTGCACTCTGTAGTAACGAATAGGTGCAGGCTGAACCTGGAACTAGGCCAGATAATCATGAAATTGGAAAAACAGCCGCACTCAAACAATCTTTCAATGCAAGTGAAAAAAGTTTTATTTGAAAACACCACAGCATAAAAAATGTGTAGAGGTACCCACAGCAGACTCCTTCTCCTGTCCTTCCCGCTCTCTAAGCTCCTCCCCTGTTTTTCCAATTTCAAGGCAAATGTACAGTCATGGCCAAAAGTTTTGAGAATGACACAAATATTATATTTTCACATG
Source organism: Oophaga sylvatica (assembly GCA_033576555.1). Taxonomy (NCBI): domain Eukaryota; kingdom Metazoa; phylum Chordata; class Amphibia; order Anura; family Dendrobatidae; genus Oophaga; species Oophaga sylvatica. Next base: position 58,179,372 of record JARQOD010000001.1, read on the forward strand.
ATCTGCTGCCCTCTGGTTTTTATGTGTGTTTTGACAGATGTTTTTATCACAGACAGATATATAATTGCAAACATATGAGTAACAAAAGCTTATATTGACAGTTAGAATGAGTTAATGCAGCAAGTCAATATTTGCAGTGTTGACCCTTCTTTTCAGGACCTCTGCAATTCTCCCTGGCATGCTCTCAATCAACTTCTGGACCAAATCCTGACTGATAGCAGTCCATTCTTGCACAATCAATGCTTTCATTTTGTCAGAATTTTTAGGTTTTTGTTTGTCCACCCGTCTCTTGATGATTGACCACAAGTTCCCAATGGGATTAAGATCTGGGTAGTTTCCAGGCCATGGACACAAAATCTCTATGTTTTGTTCCCTGAGCCATTTAGTTATCACCTTTGCTTTATGGCAAGGTGCTCCATCATGCTGGAAAAGGCATTGTTGATCGCCAAACTGCTCTTGGAGGGTTGGGAGAAGTTGCTCTTGGAGGACATTCTGGTATCATTCTTTATTCATGGCTGTGTTTTTAGGCAAGACTGTGAGAGAGCCGATTCCCTTGGCTGAGAAGCAACCCCACACATGAATGGTTTCAGGATGCTTAACAGTTGGCATGAGACAAGACTGGTGGTAGCGCTCACCTTGTCTTCTCCAAATGAGGCGTTTTCCTGATGTCCCAAATAATCGAAAAGGGGATTCATCAGAGAAAATAACTTTACCCCAGTCCTCAGCAGTCCACTGCCTGTACCTTTTGCAGAATATCAGTCTGTCCATGATGTTTTTTCTGGAGAGAAGTGGCTTCTTTGCTGCCCTCCTTGAGACCAGGCCTTGCTCCAAGAGTCTCCGCCTCACAGTGCATGCAGATGCACTCACACCTGCCTGTTGCCATTCCTGAGCAAGCTCTGCACTGCTGGTAGCCCGATCCCGCAGCTGAAACACTTTAAAGAGACGATCCTGGCGCTTGCTGGTCTTTCTTGGGCGCCCTGAAGCCTTTTTGGCAACAATGGAACCTCTCTCCTTGAAGTTCTTGATGATGCGATAGATTGTTGACTGAGGTGCAATCTTTCTAGCTGCGATACTCTTCCCTGTTAGGCCATTTTTGTGCATTGCAATGATGACTGCACGTGTTTCTTTAGAGATAACCATGGTTAACAGAAGAGAAACAATGATGCCAAGCACCAGCCTCCTTTTAAAGTGTCCAGTGGTGTCATTCTTACTTAATCATGACAGATTGATCTCCAGCCATGTCCTCATCAACACCCACAGCTGTGTTAATGGAGCAATCACTGAAAAGAGGTTAGCTGGTCCTTTTAAGGCAGGGCTGCAATGATGTTGAAATGTGTTTTGGGGGATAAAGTTCATTTTCTAGCCAAATATTGACTCTGCAAGTAATTGCTGTTAAGCTAATCACTCTTTATAACATTCTGGAGTATATGCAAATTGACATTAGAAAAAGTGAAGCAGTAGACTTTGTAAAAATTAATATTTGTGTCATTCTCAAAACTTTTGTCCATGACTGTATACACCAAGGAAACATGTTTCCAGGGACAATCTAACTTTTATTATTGTCGGCCTCAGATTTTTTGAGAAATCAAAATGTTTTCGGGCCTTTAATTTATCGTCTTGAAAGCTCTGATCCAAGTAATATTTTAAAACACCGTGTGACAGGTCAACACTAAGAGGTTAGCGAGCACATGAAGAGCAGGCCATTCTCTTTCTTTCCATGAACAGCAGCAGGAAGCTGATGTTTGTAAAGGCTGCCATTACTATAATCAATTCGGCTCACTTTCAAGTCCGTTTCTGTTCACTGTTGATAAATTTATTGCAAATGGAAGTTAATGACTACATTATGTTTTTTTTCGAGCTCAGTAAATTTCTGAACAGTTGTGAATTAAAGTTTTACATGATCTGAGGCACAACTCCAATAGAAGAGGCCAAAACAACCGGACTGAACGCTTCCAAGAAAGAACAAGAGGTTTAGTATAAAGAGAATCCAGACTTAAAGTCTTAAAGTGTTTTTCTCTTACAAATCAATATTATATCAATTTTTATCAGCACCTACTCTAAAAAGGTAATATATCGAGAAGAGAGGAGATTACTTTGCCGCCAATCACTTATCACTCTCGTCTACTTTTTAAGATATATGTCCTCAACCCCTTTCCTCAGCAACCAAATTTTATTTTTGCGCTTCCTCCCCCTCTTCCAAGAGCCATGACTTATTTTATTTTTCTGCTGAACTAACCAAATTAGAGCCTTTTCTTGCAGGATGACATGTAGTTTTGAAGGACACAAATCGATGTACTAGAAAACAGTGGAAAAAAAAAATTCCAAGTGTGGAGAAATTATTATGATTTTGTGTGTGTGTAACATATGTGTATGTGTAGTGTGTACATATGTGCGTAACATGTACACATGTGTGTGCATACTGTACTGTACATGTAAGTGCGTAATGTGTATATGTGTGTGTGCGTAATGTACATACAGTATGTGACTATAATGTGTATATGTGTGTGCATGTTCTTTGTATATGTGTGAAATTTATGTTTGTGCTTACTGAGCATACGTGTGCTTAATGTTTATATATGTTTATACATGTGTGCGTATTATTTATTTGTGCTCGTAATGTCTGCATATTTGTGCGTAATGTGTATTTTTGTGCTTGTATATATATATATGTGTATGTGCTCATACTGTGTATATTTGTGCATATTGTGTGTAGGCATAGTGTGTAACTGTGTGCGTAATATGTATTTGTGTGTACATATATGTCTATAATGTGTACAAATGTGTGTATGTACTTTGCATATATGTGCATAATGTGTATATATTTGTGCATACTGAGTAGAGATGAGCGACTTTGCCTCCGGGAGGGTCGAGTCGGGTTGAACGAAATCGGCCGACTATTGGCAAAAGTCGGAGTTCCAACTGAAACTCAACCCAACCCCAATACAAGTCAATGGGGAATAAAAGTTGGCAGTGAGTGGAGGACAGTAAACACACCTACAGTGCCCATTTCAATGCCAACGACATCAATTCTTATTACTTAAGCTTGTCAACCTTAATTTACTTTATAATAATAGTTAAGCATTGAAAACTGGGGGTTATTTGGCTAAAGTTGTGGGTGGGGTCAGGGCTGGTTCCAGGTTTTCTTGGGCCCCGGGCGACTGAGCCTTAGTGGGCCCCTTTAACACATACCACAATTCATGATGCTACGATACGGCAGAGAAATATAGGTATAGTACAATGCCAAATACTTCACTTCTTACATTACATGATGATATCTATTGTAAATTCTACAACAGCTCAAAAACCGGACAGTATATTCCTCCATACAGTATTATGGCCACCACATAGAGCGCCATACAGAATAATGAGCCCCATATATTGCTCCATACATAATTGGTCCCATATAATGTTCCATACAGTATATGATGAGCTCCACATAATGCTCCAGTATATGATGGTCCCCAAATAATGTGCCATACAGTATAGGACGGTCCCCACAGAGTATAATGAGCCCCACATATTACTCCATACAGTATAATGAGTCGCATATAAAGATCCATACAGTATATGATGGGCCCCATATATTGCTCCATACAGAATGGGATCCATATAATGCTCCATACAGAATAGGCCCCATATGTGCTCCATATGATGCTCCATATATAAAGGGCCCTATATGATGCCCCATAAATAATGAACCCCATATGATGTTCTAGTATATGGTGGGCCCCATATATGATGCTCAAGTGTATGATGAACCCCATATAATGCTCCAAATATAATGGTCTCCATATATAATGCTCCATATATAATGGGCTCCATGTGATGCTCCATATATAAAGGGCCCCTTATGATGCTCCAGTATATGATGTGCTCCATGGATGATGCTCCATTGTATGCTGGGCCTATATAATGCTCCATATAAAATGGCCCCATATGATGCTCCAGTGTATAATGGGCCCCGTATATGATGCTCCAGTGTATGATGGGCCCCATTTATAATGCTCCAGTGTATGATGGGCCCCATATATAATGCTCCAGTGTATAATGGCCCTATCTATGATGCTCAAAAAAAAGATGGGCCCCATATATAATTCTCCAGTGTATAATGCTCCCCATATATTGCTCCAAACATTAAAAAAAATTAAATACCTCTCCTCGCTAGGCACTGCTCTACTCTGGACTCCTCAGCGCCGCCATCTTCCAGCTCTCTGCACTGTGACTGTTTAGGCAGAGGGCGCACAGTCGTGACGTCATCGCGCTCTCTGACCTGAATGTCACTGTCAGGAAAATCGGAAGACGTCACAGCAGTGGAACAGGGAGAGGTAATTTATTGCAAGTGCTGGGGCCCTGAGCAAGCAGGTGGTGCACACTCGTAGGCGCAAGCACTGGCACAGGGCCCCTCATAGTACGCCGGTGTCTCTGACGACGAGTGGCCCCCCCCACCTGCTCAGGGCCCCGGCACTTGCCCGGGTGCACCAGGTGCTGACGCCGGCCCTGGGGGGGTTACAGCCCAGTTAGGGAGGTGGAAAAACTGGCATATGTTGAGGTGTAGGCTGATCGTTCAGCAGCTGCAAATGGAGGAATTGGAGAAGTCGGAGGAAGAGGAGGACAAAGCGAGCCATTTTGCTGCCAACATATGTGTCATCAGCAGAAGGTGGTACAAATTCCTTTGAAACCCAGGTATGGTTCATTTTAATGAAGGTGAGATCACCTACATTTTGGATCGACAGCCGGGTCCTTCTTTCTGTCAGGATTGATCCAGCAGTACTGAAGACTCTTTCTGATAGCACACTACCAGCAGGGCAAGCGAGCTCCTGTAAGGCATATTGTGACAATTCAGGCCAGGTGTCCAGTTTTACAGGCCCAGTAGTGAAAGGGGAATGAACTGTGAGGGAGCTGTGTGCTGGGAATGCCTCTAACAAACGGTTTACCAGAATTGCTTGTTTGTTCGCCAATATTAGCTCTAGGTTCTCCTGTGGCATGATATTCTGTAATTTGCCTTTATAGCATGGATCGAGGATGCTGGCCAACCAGTAGTCGTCATCCTTCATATCCTTCATAATTTTGGCAATGTGGGGGTCTGTTTTTAGGATCCACAAGACATAATCACACATGTGGGTCAATGTTCCAGGTGTCAATGATGCACTGCCAGTGGTGGGTGGAGGAGCACTTTCTGCAAATCCACATCCATCCAGTCACGCCCAAACCTGTACCTGACTCTGGCAAGCCAACATTTTCTCTTGCCCCCTGAGAAGTATCCGCCTCCCCAAAATAATTATACCCCTCATCCTCCTCCTACTCTTCCTCTTCTTTTCCACCTCGTCCAGGACAGTTCCCTGAGCAGACAATGGCTGACTGTCATCAAGGCTTCCCTCCTCCTCCTCTGCTGCAGACGCCTGATCCTTAATGTGCGTCAAAGTTTGCATGAGCAAATGCATAAGTGGGATGGTCATGCTTATGATGGCGTCGTCTCCGCTTACCAGCCGTGTGCATTCCTCAAAACACTGAAGGACTTTACAGAGGTCTTTCAGCTTTGACCACTGCACACCCGACAACTCCATGTCTGCCCTCAAACTGCCTGCCCGTGTATCCTCCCACAAATGCATTACAGCCTGCCTCTGTTTGCACAGCCTCTCAACCATGTGCATGGTGGAGTTTCACCTTGTTGCAACGTCTATGAATAGGCGGTGCTTGGGGAGATGGAGCGATTACTGCAGCCTCTGCATACGACTGGAGTCTACGGGCGAGCGACGGATGTGCGAGCACAGTCTTCGCACCTTGTGGAGCAGGGCTGGTAACTCCGGAAAATTATTTATGAAGCACTGCACCACCAGGTTCAAGGTGTAAGCCAGGCATGGTATGTGTCTGAGTTTTGCCAGGGCTATGGCCGCCACAAAATTACGGCCGTTATCACTGACTACCTTGCCTGGCTCAAGATGTAGACTGCCCAGCCATGACTCAGTTTCTCGCTGCAAGTAGTACCTCCGCGGTGTGTCTGTTGTCGCCCAAAGACATCATCTTTAAAACAGCATGCGGACACTTACCACTAGCTGTTCGATAGTGCGAAACCTCGCGTGCAACACTGGCAGCTGCGGATGAAGTGCTCGTGCGACTGCGCTCTGTCGAAGAACTTTCGCTTCTGGAGGAGGAGGAGGGTCGAACGCCTACAGCCAACTGTTGCCTATACCGTGGGCTAGGTAGCACTGTCCCACCGCCACTGTCCCCTGTGGACCCTGCATCCACCACAGTAACCCAGTGCGCAGTGATGGACACGTAATGGCCCTGGCCATGCCTACTGGCCCATGCATCTGTTGTGAGGTGCACCTTTCCACTCACTGATTGTTTGAGTGCATGGACAATGCAGTCTTTCACATGCAGGTGGAGGGCAGGGATGGCTTTTCTAGCAAAGAAGTGCCGACTGGGTAGGTCATAGCGTGGGACAGTGTAGGCCATGAGCTCTCGGAATGCTGTGCTTTCAACTAAACGGAATGGCATCATCTCTAATGAGATCAGTTTAGCAATGTAGGCGTTCAAAGCCAGTGTGCGCGGATGAGAGGATGAGTACTTTCTTGACCTACTCAGAGTCTCTGCTACGGTGAGCTGGACTTGAGAGCTGCATATGGTGGAACTAGCAGTGGGGTTGGTGATGGTGATTTTGGTGGTGATGGCCTAGATGCAGTCTTTCGTTGTAAAACCATTGGGATTCCCTGACTGCTTTGGCCTTGCAACGACACCTCAACATTTCTTGCTGGTGGTGTGCTAACCAGTGGGCTTACAGTGGGGGAAGCGATGTAGCATAGCTGGCTACCTTCAGTCGGAGCAGGTGCACTTGTGCTTCCTGAGGTTTTGTAGTGTGTGCAAGTGCATGGTGTTTACATGTCTAAGCATGCAACTCGCATTCAAAATTCGGAGATTTTTCCCTCGGCTAAAGGTCTTTCCGCACTTCTTACAGATAACCTTTGCCTCATCAATAGGATTTTGGTCAAAAAAGTGCTACACTGCACTCTTCCTACTATGGTAAAAAACTTTTCAGGGCTTGCACGCTGTGCTAATTTGACCGTCTGGTCAAGCTGTCCCGCAACTCTTTTTGTTTTTTTAACACGTTTTTGGACTGCTACGGGCCTGCCAGATAACCGCAGCTGCGATGTCGATGCATGCTGCGGATCCTCCTCCTCTTCTGAGCTATTGCCAATGGCACCCTCTTCCCCCAATGGATGTCAATACGGGTCAACAACTTGGTCATCCATCACCTCCTCATCAATTTCATCTGCACCTTCCTCTGTGTCACCGTGTAAGGTGGTATAGTTTGCGGGAAGGGGCACCTGAATTTCATCAGGGTCAGATTCTGGCTCAGTAGACTGCGAGGGCAATGTAGTGCTCTGGGTGAATGTACCAGCAGAATCATATAGCAGTGGCTGTGCATCAGTGCACTCCATGTCATATTCATCTTGGACTGGGGAATTCAGGATTTGACTTGATAACCCAGGCATGGTATGTGAAAAGAGCTCCAGGGAGTAATCTGAAGTGTGGCCTGCCGCATCCTTCTCTTTTGGTGGGGGTAAAGGACACAAGGAAAGGTGTTATGCCTGACCAGGAGCCTGCACTAATGACTCAGTGCTTGCAGTTTTTGAAACTTCAGAAGAGGAGGTGATAGAGCTGGAGGCTGTTTCGGCAATGTAAGCCAAAACCTGTTCCTGATGCTCTGGCTTTAAAAGCGGTTTACCTACTCCCAGAAAAGGGAGCCTTCCAGGCATTCTGGAGCCAGACGATGAAGCAGGCTCAACACCTCCTGCCTTAGGTGCTATTGTGCTTTTGGCACTACCAGAAGCCGCACCACCACCATCAGTACGAGATGGCCCCCCGCCCACGTCCGCGGCCTCTTCCACCATATTTCCTCATGTTTGGGAAAATGTACCAAAAATACCAGCAGATATATGGTGCTGTATGAGCAGCGTACAGCTGTATACAGTGTAGGAGAAAATTTAAATCTCCATATATAGTTCCGGAGTCACACACAGACGCTCTCTCAGTATGGATTTGACAGTAATACAAAAGGCAGAAAAACGGTACTGTATCAGAAGCGTACAGCTGTATACAGTGTAGGGGAAAACTTAAATCTCTGCATATATTTCCGGAGTCACACACAGACGCTCACTCAGTATGGATTTGACCATTATACAAAAGGCAGAAAACAGTACTGTATCAGAATCGTACAGCTGTATACGTTGAAGGGGAAAATTTAAACCTAAATATATATTTCCGAAGTCACACACAGACGCTCTCTCAGTATGGATTTGACCGTAATACAAAAAGCAGAAAAACAGTACTGTATCAGAATCGTACAGCTGTTTACAGAGTAGGGGAAAATTTAAATCTCAGTATCTATTTCCGGAGTCACACACAGACACTCACTCAATATGGATTTGACCGTAATACAAAAAGCAGAAAAAAGGTACTGTATCAGAAGCGTACAGCTGTTTACAGTGTAGGGGAAAATTAAATCTCCGCATATATTCGAGTCCACACAATGTCATCGTATGATTTGACTAATACAAATGCGAAATGGTACTTATCAGAATCGTACAGCTGTAACGGAAGGGAATAATTCGTTATTTCCGGAGTCACCAAGAGCTCACTCACTATGGATTTGACCGTAATACAAAAAGCAGATATATATGGTACTGTATCAGAAGCGTACAGCTGTATACGGTGAAAGGGAAAATTTAAATCTCCGTATATATTTCCGGAGTTACACACAGATGCTCTCTCAGTATGGATTTAACCGTAATACAAAATGCAGAAAAACGGTACTGTATCAGAAGCGTACAGCTGTAAACAGTGTAGAGGAAAATTTAAATCTCCGTATATATTTCCGGAGTCACACACAGATAGTCAGCATGTATTTGTCCGTGATACCAGCCGGTACACGGTAGTGTGTAAGGAGCGTACAGCTCTATACAGTGTGGGAAAAAATGAACGCTGTAACTGTGCAGAATAAAAGAATAAAAGTATTAGTGCTGTGTAAAAAGCAGTCTGCACAGCAGTGTACACACAGCAATACAGCTATCAGGCAGCCTAATAACCAGCGCTGCTGCACACAAGAAAATCCTCCTCTGTCACTGCACACTAACTGTACAGCACAATTGCTATCAGCACAAGCACAGTAGAGCTTCTCTTTCCAGCCCTAACTCTCTCCCTTCTGATAAACAGCATCAGCAACCTCTCCCTACTGTTAATATCGGCAGAAGTAAAATGGAGGTCGGCGGTCAGGCCTTTTATAGACACTATGATGCCCCCCAAAGCAAGCCAATCACTGCAATGCCCTTCTCTAAGATTGTGGTGGACGCTGCCCATATCATCTTGTTGCCCACAGTGTACGTCCTTGCTCATTGGCTGCAAAAAGGCATCTGCAAGCATTATGGGAAAACAGACTTTAATGCTCGTTTTGCCGAACGTATGGCCGACTTCACGCTATGGACTTTGGCGAATGTCGTCGACTTATGAATCTAACCGACATGTTTCGCTCAACTCTAGTACTGAGCTTATGTGTGTAATGTGCATATATGTGATATGTGTGTGTAATGTATGTAACATGTATAGAGGTGTGTGTGCATAGTGTATATGTGTGTGTGTTATGTGTATATGTGTGCACGAAGGATGCATGTGTCTATAATGTGAATATGTGTGTGTATGCTCTTTTATTATGTGTGCGTAATGTATATACTGTATATTTGTGCGTACATATGTGTGCTCATAGAGTGTATGTGTATGATGTGTTTCTCTGTATGTGTGCATACTGTGTAAACTGTATGTGTGCACAAAGTGTAATTTAGAAACCATTTGACCGCTAAATGTAATCTCTTTTAACATGAATCTTTAGTATATCATCTGATGTCCAGTAATGTTCACCACGTGGCCTATCAATTAGCATGATTGATGTTGGATATAGGACCCACCTTTTATGGAGCAATGTTGAAGCCCCGGATCACTACACTCTGCAATTACCAAAGTTTAGAGGAAACATTGACGATGGGATGAAAGTAATAATGTATAACATTTCATGTGGAGATATATAAAGAGTATTTCTGTTTAAATTATAATAAAAAAAATTGCATGCTGTTGCTGCGGTGCCCATGTCTGTAGCGCCACAAAATGCCTGTATGTGTGATATACCTTTATCTGTATAGCCAGCTATGGTGAGGGCTAAATTCTCTGCTGTTATAATTGCATCCACACATTTTACCCGATCCCTTATTGAAGATTGTACACCTTTGCTTGAAACAGGAAGTGTGCACTATCCCTCAGATGGAGGAGGTGCTTGAGTAGTTGTAGTTTTCGAGGAAAACGTAGCAAGATCGATGTCCTGCAAATACATAGTAACATAGTTATTAAGGTTGAAGGGAGACTTTAAGTCCATCTAGTTCAACCCATATCCTATCCTAACCTGCCCTAACATGTTGATCCAGAGGAAGGCAAAAAAAAAACCCATGTGGCAAACAGTAAGCTTCACATTGGGGAAAAAAATTCCTTCCCGACTCCACATACGGCAATCAGACTAGCTCCCTGGATCAACGCTGTATCTAGGAAACTAGTGAATATAGCCTGTAATATTATACTTTTCAAGAAAGGCATCCAGTCCCTTCTAACAGAGAAAAGCAGTGTGCTTTCTGCAAGTGTGTAGCCCTGGTGTTAGGCACACGCAGTACCCTGGAGAGTGTGTGGCGAGACAGCAGTTTAATGCTAAATACCCATTCACTCAACATACACTAGACACACCCTTAGGGTAGTGTAGTTACTTGTGAGGGAGTGGTCAGGGTGTATGTTTGTTGAGTGATTTTGAGTCAGTCAGTTTCCTGTCTTCGGACAGAGCAGACGTCTGGAGTTTAGCTGGAGGGAGGAAGTCGTCCAGCCTGCTCATCATCAGTTCAGAACGTGGAGGCTAGTACAGGTGGTCTAGTTCACCTCAGCCTAGTCAGAGCTGTACCTCACCTGAATACATTGAAAGAAAGAAGAAGCTTAGTGCAGAAAGACTTCAGTCACCTGTCTCAAGGACAGTGAAAGGTTCAGAGACGTGCTCCTGCCTAGTGATAACTGAGAATCTGTAACTAACTTTGAAGGAAGTGAATGAAGGAAGTGACTACCCGACTTTATGCAAGTGTGAGTGTTTATGCTACCAGCGAGGACAAGGCGAAAGGCACAGTGGAAAGATAATTGGAAAGGTGCTTTTGGATTGAAGAAGTCCTGCACATTGCAACCGGTCACTGGGGACCGAAGGATCACTATTAGCTACAAGCATAGTGGCAAGAAAACCAGGGATTTACCGGACCTTAGGTCGCGGCAAACAGCCCCATATAGTCAGTACGTAACTGGGGTCAGGGGGAGTGAAGACTTTGAGTCCGTGCACGACAAGACAGGAATTCAGCTCTCTCGCAGGAAGGCTCCTACCACAAAACTGACTGGGCAGTACAGCTATGGATTAGCTGGAGTTATTGAGGGAACTACGCTTCAGGCTGGTTGTACTCATTGTATTGAAAGTAAAGGAGGCCCCTAACTTGTCCAGCTGCTGTCTCAAGATACACTCTCCTTGGATCAGCCTCCCTGGGACCTGCCTGAACATCTTACAAGTAAAGGTATGGAAAGACGCTGACCGTGTGAGACTGTGTTATTTATCTGCACCCGACTTCACTAACTTCATAGACTTTGAGGGAAGAGTCCCACCTGTAGGGGACCCGACATCTAGCTGCCTCACCATCCCCTCAGAGATCTACAGCAGCGCTGGTACAAATTACCAGAAGACTACAGGTGGCATCACGAACTGTATATAAATCTATCCCCTGTAAATATATCCCCAACATACACCAGACCGCCAGGGCCACAGACCGAGCCACAGCTACCTGTGACAAATCCCCATAGACTTCCATGGGCTCGGCTCTGAGTACCCCATTGCCCTGGTAACCCACAATTGTGGTGGCGGGTCGAGACAACTTGGCGTCACGAACAGGATGCGAAACTCGCAAAATTGCGAGCCCTGTGTGCCTATGGAATTGTTTTTGTGAAAAGGACTGTTTGCACTTTTGGCGCCAAAATCGCCATTTTTGTCGCCATATTCGCGCCCTCAGGCGCTGGAGAAGAAGGTGGGCGTACCTTCGTGGGCGTCTACCCCCCAGTGGCGCGAAGAAAATGCCTGCCCTCTCAAAGTGCTATTACAACATGCGATCCTGCCCTACAGCAAAGGAGGTCCGCCTCCTCTTCACCTTCCCTGCGAGGAGTAGGAGACGCAAACCCCACCTCCACGGAAGAGACCGGATGTCTCTGGAGGAAGAAGAAAGAATCTTCTGGAACATCATGGAAGCAGGACGTGTGCAGCCGAGCAGGGAAGCGGAGGAAGGCAGGCCCCGTGCCCCAGCCAAGCTGCCACCAGCACCGGAGTTATCCGTGGTCCTGCACCTGCAGCAGGCGTTGCTAGAGATTCAGGAAGAAAATGCACGCCTGAAGAAGATGGTCCAGTACCAACCTGGATTTGAAGAGATCGAGAGACGCCGGCGTACCCTGGAGCAGCGGAGGCTGTGGGACACGGTGATCTCTCCCCTCAACGACCCCCCACGATTCGAATTACCGAAGATTCTGCTGCCCAAGGCGAAGGAGCAACCGGAGGCTGCCCCCGAAAGTACCGATCCTGATCCCACCGGTGAAGCGGTGGAGGCGAAGGAGGTTGAGGAGGTACCGCCAGTTCCGGAACGCCCGCCCGGCCAGGAGGCCGCAGCAGATGATCGGTCCCCGGCAGGGACACCGGAGGGGTCCTGTCCGTCGTTACCAGACGTCGACTGGGACGAGATGGCGCGCCTGGATGACGTCGCTTACACCGTCCAGTGGGAATATGAGTGGCAGCGTCGTGAGGAGAAGCAGAAACGCCAGCAGGAGGAAGAGCGGGAAGCTCAGCGGAATCGTCAGCGACAACATGCAGAGCTGATCGCGGACAAGGAGAGTGTCCGGAGAGAGAAAGGTACCCTGAGGGAACCGCGGCGGCAGGGGTGTGTGACTGAGTTCCAGCTCCGGAAGGGCTGGGGCTTCATCCGTGAACCGGGCCTCTACCAGGGGTCTTTGTCAGCAGGCGTGACGTAGAATCCCACCTGCCGCAAGGCCATCCCGGGAGGGACTTAGTAAATGGAGACATTGTCACGTACACACGGCATTGGGGAATGAAGGGATGGTATGCCCTTAACGTCACCATCGTCCGTGACCCCGTCCCCGACGCAGGTAACGTCATCACTACCGCAGCGTCCCCGTCTCCAGCTCAAGCAGTATCCGGCCGTGCCCCAGCATCGCCCCCTGCAAGTTCATCGCAAATTAAAGCAATTTCTACATCGCAACTAGCGACCCAGTCTCAATCGCAATCCATGACACGGTCCATATCGTTAACTGTGATTGAAACGCAATCGGTGTCTCGTGAGGAGAAGGTACCCGTTGCGCCCCTAGAGGTTCGCACGAGAACTGTGGCGACCCAGACCCTAATCGCAGCGCATGATTTGTTAGTCCTGGGATCTAGGGCCCATTGCATTGTTCCAGCCCCCGGGGTGGAAAGTGTATTAGAAGTAAATGAATAAATAGTAAAGAAGAATCGGTGAGATCCCTATAGGGTCTACCATAAGTAATATTGTAGAAAGTTTAAGAATGTTTTACAAAATTTTGCATAAGTTGAAGAGTATAATGCATATATATATTTCTAACCGTAGAATGCCCGGCTGGGTAACCAGAAAAAGTTTGCACTTTAGTATTATAATAATGTGATATTATATCTGTGTCTTTGGTTTTACAATGGACTTTGAGGTTGAGGACTGTGCCAACCCAGAACTTATTTGTACATAGTTGCGCTTCGGTGCCTTATCTTGGTTTTACATAAAACCAGCACAACTACCTCTGAATACAAAAACCCGTGTGGTGTGGCACTGAGTGAGGTCTGCATTCGGATGTCCTGCAGCCCACCCAGGACCTACGTTGAAGGTTTGGTGCGGGTCCTTCACAAGAATACTGTATATTTATTGAATGCTATTTAATATTTGTATTTTTCTATAATGTTTGCAACGTTCAAGATATCCTCACCTCCCGGATGGGACGAATTAATGTTTAATGTTGATGTTTTCATGCATAAACAAACTGTCTCTTTTGTATTTTACAGCCCGGGAGTGCTGTCTTTTACCATGGGGGAATGTGTAGCCCTGGTGTTAGGCACACGCAGTACCCTGGAGAGTGTGTGGCGAGACAGCAGTTTAATGCTAAATACCCATTCACTCAACATACACTAGACACACCCTTAGGGTAGTGTAGTTACTTGTGAGGGAGTGGTCAGGGTGTATGTTTGTTGAGTGATTTTGAGTCAGTCAGTTTCCTGTCTTCGGACAGAGCAGACGTCTGGAGTTTAGCTGGAGGGAGGAAGTCGTCCAGCCTGCTCATCATCAGTTCAGAACGTGGAGGCTAGTACAGGTGGTCTAGTTCACCTCAGCCTAGTCAGAGCTGTACCTCACCTGAATACATTGAAAGAAAGAAGAAGCTTAGTGCAGAAAGACTTCAGTCACCTGTCTCAAGGACAGTGAAAGGTTCAGAGACGTGCTCCTGCCTAGTGATAACTGAGAATCTGTAACTAACTTTGAAGGAAGTGAATGAAGGAAGTGACTACCCGACTTTATGCAAGTGTGAGTGTTTATGCTACCAGCGAGGACAAGGCGAAAGGCACAGTGGAAAGATAATTGGAAAGGTGCTTTTGGATTGAAGAAGTCCTGCACATTGCAACCGGTCACTGGGGACCGAAGGATCACTATTAGCTACAAGCATAGTGGCAAGAAAACCAGGGATTTACCGGACCTTAGGTCGCGGCAAACAGCCCCATATAGTCAGTACGTAACTGGGGTCAGGGGGAGTGAAGACTTTGAGTCCGTGCACGACAAGACAGGAATTCAGCTCTCTCGCAGGAAGGCTCCTACCACAAAACTGACTGGGCAGTACAGCTATGGATTAGCTGGAGTTATTGAGGGAACTACGCTTCAGGCTGGTTGTACTCATTGTATTGAAAGTAAAGGAGGCCCCTAACTTGTCCAGCTGCTGTCTCAAGATACACTCTCCTTGGATCAGCCTCCCTGGGACCTGCCTGAACATCTTACAAGTAAAGGTATGGAAAGACGCTGACCGTGTGAGACTGTGTTATTTATCTGCACCCGACTTCACTAACTTCATAGACTTTGAGGGAAGAGTCCCACCTGTAGGGGACCCGACATCTAGCTGCCTCACCATCCCCTCAGAGATCTACAGCAGCGCTGGTACAAATTACCAGAAGACTACAGGTGGCGTCACGAACTGTATATAAATCTATCCCCTGTAAATATATCCCCAACATACGCCAGACCGCCAGGGCCACAGACCGAGCCACAGCTACCTGTGACAAATCCCCATAGACTTCCATGGGCTCGGCTCTGAGTACCCCATTGCCCTGGTAACCCACAATTGTGGTGGCGGGTCGAGACACAAGGACAGCTGCATAACGCAGGGTACCAGTCCCTGGAACACAGAGACTTCCAGAGTCTGTGCTAAACTGAAAGACTGCTCGGTTTTCATGTGCTTTTGCCGGGAGCTCAGCAACTGCATGGAATTAAGGACACTGTTGTAAGAAGAAGTAAGTGTTATGACAGAATTCACGTTGCATGCTCGCTGGAAGGGATCATGGATCCAGTAACTGTTTACTTTGGACCCCTGGGGATCCAAAGAATCGTTTACTAGAGGTATAATTGGCAGCAGGATGGCTACACAACCTCACAGCATGGAAACTGAACCCTCACCAGGCAGGTCTTACCAAAACCCTGTATGTGAATTGTATGGAAGCTTCTTATTATTCTCTGCTGCCCTATTCCTGCTCCAACTCTTCTGTGAGCCAGCCGTAGTTGGGAAATGGTTAATAGTCTGGCACTGTCCATCACCACCTAACTCCCAGGGACCCTCATCAGTGCCCGGCCATACCAGGCCGAACATCTCAACTGGCGTCACAAACCTTTTTATTATTTGATTATTAACCCCCACAATAGACAAAGACTGTCGCGCGGCCCCGGTCAGACCATACAAGCACTCAGACCACCGTAGACCAGTACCGTGACTACAGCGGCTTGGCCTTGGTGGCACGTTGTTACAAGAGAGTCCCTGCATCGTGCGGTGCCATGAAGAAGCAGCGTTCATTGGCCATCTGAGTACTTACCCTATAGTATGACACCATAAGGACTATGCATCCCAGTATCCAGACCCAATATATTCAGGTCTGTTGTCTCAGTGTTTCATATTAGACAATTTTATAGGAAAGAGGGATTTGCAGTTCCACAAACCAAAGTTGAGCTTTAAAAAAATTAAAAAACAAAACCTAAAGCCGACCGATGTTTTACCCCTCGAATCCAAACATTGCTGCCACAACAGGGAGCACAATCTTATTAGAGCAGCCCATAACAACCTCTCCCATGCTCAGCTCTTATTTCCAGCATACAGGCTGCATACATCTTATTTAATTAAATATAGATCCTAGCAGCTCATATAAATGCAAGAACAGCAGCCTGATACTTATGTGATTTTCTAAGTGTTTCTTCTGTTTTCATTTTTTTCCAGCTGAGTGTAGGATTCAGAGGGATGAAAATCAAATCCTGCATACTGTGAAATGAGAAAAATCGAAAAAAATATCACATGTGCTTGATATTTATTAGGTTTTAGATTGGGTCTGCAGAATGTTAGTCCATTGCAGACTAATAAACACTTGCGGTTACTCCCTTAAGTGGGGTTACCGTCAATTAATATTGTATTGAGATGCCAGGCTATGCCAACTTGCTATGTGCAGGCAATGGCACATCCCTCATGCGGTGCGCTCAGTGGGCTTCAGTTTAATCTGCTATGACATGAAAAAAGCCAGGAATTTGCCTTGTTAGCAGATCTTATTTCTGGTTATTCCTAGACTGCTGCGAATACTTGATCTAAGAAACTTCTACTTCTTTCCGCACCTTAAGGGTATGCCACACTAAACAATATCGCTAACGGGATCGCTAAAAAACGTCACTATTTAGCGATCCCGTTAGCGATGTTGTTGTGTGCGGCAGCTGCCAGCGACGAGCTTCCTGCTGTGATCTCGCTCGTCGCTGGAATCGTTCCGGACCCTATTTTCTCGTCGGCGCTCCCGCTGGGTAAGTATATATCGCTAGTGTGGCACCTTTTCTTAGCGATTTAGCGGTACTTTTGTACCGCTAAAGTCGTTAAGAAGATCGCTAACGGCGATAGCGTCGTTAACTATATCGCTAAATGTGGCCGCATTTAGCGATATAGAAACAATCCCGCTAGCGATCTCATTAGTATGCGACGCTAACGAGATCGCTAGCGGGATAGCTTAGTGTGGCAGTACCTTTAGAGCTTGTCCTGAAGTATCACTGTACACACTGCAACATGGAAAATTAATAAATTTTACATACCAGTTTTCCATGGCGAGTTTTCTGCTTTCTCCTGCTTCAAATCCCATGTGATGTCCTTAGTAGTGTCTCACAATTAAGGTGACCCATCCTAGATGTTATGTCATCCAGAATCACAAAGGTATAATTTTTGGCCTATTGAAAGACATTTTACAAGAAGTTCAATGCTTTTGTGCTGTTTTTTATTAAATATTACAGTATGGTTGGTGGCTCCCATAATTATTTTAGGAGTTGCCCCACATGCTCCATAACTGACATGTCCACTTGATAGTCAAAACACTTTAGATCATGACCTATTCACTGATTATAGCATTCTTGTAGACACATGGGAGCAGGGGCGGACACAAACAGAAGAGGGCCCTGTTGCAAGAGCAATATATGGACCCTTTGCAGTCTGATAGTTCATCATAATGCACAATTTCACCTCCTTTGGATGTAGAAGTGTGCTTCCTTACCTGTTGGGCCCTTGTGCAGGTTGCACCAATGATATGTCCAACCCTATTTTGGAGACCCTCCTAAATAAATGCATTGCACACATAACCCAACTTATGGTAAGTTTTTATATCCTACATTTTCCTGGCGGCTAAGCAGACAATTGCTCTTTGGCAGGAAGAAAAATAACTACATAACTGAAGAAATAAAAAGATGTTGTGGCATATGTTAATCGAGAAACTTCTTTCCTCATGGCTGACCAACTCAGGTCTTACAAGTTGCCCAGTGCTTCTACGTGAAATCAAGTCCAAAGGCCTTTTAATTCCCAGATGGATGCACCACTGTGTCTGAGTATTAAGACAGTACCGTGCTCAGCTGCTTTGTGTTTGGACTCTGCCAACATCCAGTTTCATCTGTAGCTTTTACCTTCTCAAACTTCTGTGATTCCTGATTTGGATTATATAACCTGCATTTGTTCTAGTTACCCCATTGCTTGCAGTAAGCTTCATGAAGTGTTATCAAAGTTTGTTCACATTATGTTGCTGCCTGCCATTGACTTGTTGGAATTAATACTGAACGACCAATTAACTTTGCGTCTGCCTTCCCGATTCGGTGGCTTCTGATATGTCCTGTTTGGCTTGTCTACTTGCTGTCCAGCATTGCCGGTTGCCCAAGTCATCGCTGCTTCACGTGCCTTCCAGAGCTCTGTGCCAATGACCTGAGTCCTTGTGCCCATTCTGACCTGCAGCTTCATAAATCCACCTCACCAGGTGAGCCTAATATATTTTTTTAGACAGGCATGATGAATTTTTCCGTAAATGCTGGATTTCATATGCTTGGCAGACGCTGCACTTTCTGATGGATCTTACCCTTCCTCCCTTCCCCTCCCTCTTGTCATCTCATTCTTTTTCATATCTTTCTTTATTCCTAATAAATGGGAAGCTTTTTTTTAAGGCAATGACAGTCAATATAAAAATATGTATTTTTTTTCCTTTTATCATAGATCTTTTAGTTCTACCTTGAATTGCCAAGTGACTGTTATATAATAATATTTCAATCATAATTGAGTTGCAGTTCTCTTGACCTCTCCATACTATCACTACTTGTACAAAATTTAATACAAAATAAATAAACATACTTTAAAAAAAATATATATAGTCTGGTTTCTACATTGTGACAGCAAGTGGCTGTAATATCCCCGACATCTGTTGGAGCATATGTGCGTCAAAATTCACCCCCCTTAGTTATTTTCTTTTCCTTACACAGAAGTTAGTTCGTAGGTGCAGATTATCAGTACAGAGAACTCAATGTAAAAATATGAAATTACTTTGGACCAAATGATCTAAATGGCAAAAATATTCAAATATTGTAATTATTGTATTGGATAGATAATGGCAGGGACAACATGGTGCTAATACATACTTGCCAGTTTATCAAAATTGTATTTTGAGTTCCAGATTTACCCCTTTTCAGTAGCCCATACCTATCCACACGTTCCTGCCCCCTGAATATGCCCCTGATGTACGGCAATGAAAAGTTGGGGAGTGTTGCTTTCTGGAGGCTTCTGTCATGCCAATTTTTCCATAAGGAATCACCTCTTATTTTTGGAGAGCTCATAGAGAGTTGTCAATGGAGCCAGTGCCGGCACCTGGTGAACACGGGCAAGTGCCAGGGAATATGGCACCTTGGGAGCCGACTCTACTCAGGTTTTAATTAGCAACATTCTTCAGACTTATACATGTACAGGGCATGTGCACTGCACGTATAAAGCGTCTCAGGAGCTGAGACTGCCTCATACAGCACAGGGGCTGGCTGTATTATAAAGCCGGCACCATAATCTAGATGTTGCCATTGGAGTTATCTCCAGTCTCAGAAGTTTAAACTCTTAGATGCTGCTTTCAAATAACGAGAAGTGTCCTTTCCAGCCCCCATCGGCCCAAGCTATAATATGACTGTGTGTGTTGCAGTGGAAGTGGGAGATTACCTGAAGGCCCCATGTCTGCAATGCTTGTCCATTTTGAACCTCAGTCCAAATCTGGGTTTCGAGGAGACTGGTAATTTTACAATGCACTATTTTAATTTATTGTATAAGTGATCCATGGTTTAAGTCGCCTAGGGAAACTAATAACAAAATGTAAAAAGAGGAAAAAAATATATATATAAATAAAGTCTTAAAGTTAAAAAAAGGTCAATATTTGATATTGCAATGTGCATAAGTGTAAACTAATAAAATATCATATTTACCGGAAATATGGTCAACATGAAAATAGTAAAAAAATGAAAATTCAGTTATTTTGGTCACTTTACGCACACAAGTAACATAAAAATTGGAGTAAAAAGTCAGATGAGAAATCCTTTGTAGCTAATAATTTGGGTAATTACATAATGCTACATTCATACTGGGACACATTGACATAAGATTTTGGAACATTGAGGATAATTGGGTGAAGGGAAATACATGGGACTCATTGGCCTACAGGGAATTGGGCACACTGGGTTGATAATATGCTAATGGAACATTGGGCACTACATTAGGCACTACATTGGGGACTACATTGGGCACTACATTGGGCACTACATTGGGACACTAATTGGGACTACATTGGGCACTACATTGGGGACTACATTGGGCACTACATTGGGATAATTGGCACTACATTGGGGACTACATTGGGCACTACATTGGCACTACATTGGGAACTACATTGGGGACTAAATTGGGCACTACATTGGGGACTACATTGGGCACTACATTGGAATACATTGGGGACTACATTGGGCATTACATTAGTATGGCACTACATTGGGACTACATTGGGCACTACATTGGGGAATACATTGGGGACTACATTGGGCATTACATTAGGGACTACATTGGGCACTACATTGGGGACTACATTGGGCACTACATTGGGGAATACATTGGGCACAACTTTTGGGAACTAGATTGGGCATTTCATTGGGCAACCTCATTGTTACATATGATGCCAATCATGATGAGAAACCCAAAACCTCAGTGGGCCAGTCCATCAATTGGTAATATTAGCACACATGTAGACACAATGATTATCAACCTGTAACCGACTTGTATTATATAGGGGCACACTGACAGCTTTAACCTTGTGACATCGAAGGGTGCTTCAATGTAGCAGAAATTTACTTAGTGTTAATTCACATTATCTGCAGCCCTATAGGCAAATCAGAAAGTAAATTGTGCTGTATTAATTTTCAGCTTGTGTGCAATTTGTGTCTATCTGATATAAAAGTTTAACTCTAATAAATGGGGAAAAAAATTAGGAAACAGAAAATAAATTCTGGTATTTTCAGAAATTCTGTGAAAGAGAAAAAAAGTTACCAATTAAAGTGTTTAATGTACGCTGCAGTCTCTGCTGGGCGCGCTCTGCTGTGCTAGATTATAACTAATTACACGTCGCTTTTCTCATTTGAGCACTTCAAGTCCATTCTGATTTTTCTGTAAAATGAAATTTTTACTTGAGGGCAAAAAAATAAGAAGAAATTGAGTGTATCCAGTATGTACTTTGCTTATTTTATGAATACAGTCGAGTTAAAAATAAGCATAAAAGCTTGCTGGTAATATCGAGTTAAAAAATAACTAGAGAAAAATCAGCAATTCCAGGGAAATCGTATTTAGAGAGTGTTGCTATGTTATAGAAAGTCCTGGCAGAATGAAACTGGATGTCAATCTAAGACCAGTATCATAATCCCAGATAAAGGAGATAAAGGCTACGCACACTCGATGGTGCCCTCCTGTGGTTAAATGACTATGTGAGCAACAGCTCAGGCACAGAACATTAAAGTCTGCACAAAAGCACACGTAATCATTACACAGGAAATATTACCAAAAATTAATTCACAGTATATCTATCTATCTATCTATTTTATCTATCTATCTATCTATCTATCTATCTATCTATTCTATCTATCTATCACAAGTGTGTATATTATATTCCACTAATACTGTATATATACACTGATGAGCAAAAGGGTAACAATATTTTGGACTTTTGATTTTCAGGCTCCATTTCTCACCACCCACCATCCTGAGACTACCATCATTTTATAGATAATCATCTTGGCTATCTCATACATAAATTTGACTTGCAATTATTCAGCAGACGATTAGTTATTCAAATTCTTGTTATGTCACTGCATTGTTACTATTTTGCTCCTGGTGGTGGAAAAAAAAATTTGTTCCTGAATATTACATATTACTGTTCTCACTTTCCCTAATAGCTCAGTGTGTTATTAGGTTGATTCCCAAGCAATAGAGGAGCAACCATGAAGATGATTTCTCAGGAAAAGAGAAACAGCATCATCCAGCTCATCGATAGCGGTCTCTTGGTCAAGAAAATTGCCAAACTGCATCATGTGAGTGCCATGACATATGGAAGAATACGAAATGAAGTCCATCCTTCCATTCAAAAGCCAAGAGGTGGACGTCCAGGAAAAATATTGGAGTCAACAAGTCAGCACATCTCAAGGTCTATCAGTTCTGGTGCGACAAACACGGCAGTGGAGGTGGCTGGTATGATTCGTAATAGTGAGATCACAGACGTCGATGAAAGCACCGTGTCCGTGTAACGCACATGACACAAGTCTTGATTGGTGGCCTAAAAAAAGGTGAAGAAACCTCAACTTCAATATCGTCATAAGAAGCATCAGCTAGAGTTTGCAAAAAAGTACGACAAGTGGACAGTAGAAGATTGGAAACTGGTGATTTGGAGCGATGAGAAGAAAGTCAATAGACTAGGTTCTGATGGGTGCAAAAAAAAAAAGCCACTGACCGTGTCCATTTCCTTTATATACAATAAAAACTTACCTAACTTTCCGCTATACCATGAATAAGCTGTATTCTCTGAAATGGTAATATCCCTGTCATTATTATCACTCACATCAACATTTCCTTTATAATATACTTTTTTTTTTCACCTGTATAGAGATAAGCACAGGACACGTTCTCTGCATCTTCCTTTCCATCTAAAACATTTTACCATCAGGATTCTCATCACAACCGTACTCGCCCACGGCGACGTAAACCCTACAATGAGAATGAATAACCTCTTAAAATAAGGGTTAAAATAATCTTAATTAATGCACCATTAGGTCATTCTCATTAACCCCCGTCTCCCACACAGTGGGCAGAAATGCTAATGCACAGCTAAAAATACTTCAGTTTCTGCACAGGTGAATGAATGGGGGTCAGTTATAAGCCGGTTCTCAGTCCGACCGCTCTATTGATGTGTTGATAACGTAGACGGGTCGTGTTCTGTATTCCCCAATGTGAGAGAACTCGTTATATAGAGACATTTATTTTAGCTATAATGACAGCCTTCATCAACAGATGCCGCATTCAGCCCTGATTATTACATGTATTCATAATAGCACTGTTCTTTTATAACGGTATTGTAGCTACTGATGAGCCGAGTATGGCAGCATTCATTGTGAGAGCGGCTGGCATCAGTATCACATACACCTGTGGCCTTCTGTACATCCAGAAAAGATTCAGATTTGGTTCGTGGAGGACTGGCTCTGCCAGGAAACATGACTAATATTAACTGCTTAAAGTCTACTCGGAACTTGAGCCAATTTTTGTACATAGGAGTTTTTGGCCCAAAATTGGACTAGATATTAAAAGTGAAGCATAAAACTTTGTATTAGACTTTCTCTCTTTACACTTCAGTCCTACTTTTGGCCTCCCAAAAACGTATGAAAATTCTGTGCCAAAGGTTGCAAGGAAGAGCCCGTATACGTAAAAATAATAGTAATGCCTGCATGTGATGATCATATGATGATCACACTCAATACAGAAAAAGGATGTTTTGAAAATGTTATTTCCATTTTTCCATTTTTTATCCATCGCTAATATTTCTACCAATCCTGGGATTTCCATAATTCCTCAACTTTTTCTTTTTGGTGTTGCAATGTAAATGTTGAGAAGTTTATGTAGACAATTGTAAAATGGCATTACTGGTTAGAAATTTTATTTCCATGTATCCATTTAGTGAATTCATAGAGAGGAGTCTTTTATTGCCCAGATTGGAGATGCTAGACAGGCCATCACTCTTTCTTTAAGGAAGACCTATACTGTTTTGCAGACAACTGATTAAAGGGAACTTGCCATGTTCAATAACGCTATTAACCTGCAGATAAAGGGGTAATAAGCAGGTTAGTAGTGTTAGGCCGGCGTCACACTGGCGAGTTTGATGCGAGTAAGTTGTAGAAATACATGCAGCCGCGCACTCGGGTCCGAGAGCGGGCGGCCGTGCCGGCTGTTGATGCGAGAAAGTCGTGCGACTTACTCGCATCAAATTCGCCAGTGTGACGCCGGCCTTACAGTGGGTTTGGAAAGTATTCAGACCCCTATAAATTTTTCACTCTTTGTTTCATTGCAGCCATTTGGTAAATGCAAAAAAGTTCTTTTTTGTTCTTATTAATGTACACTCTGCACCCCATCTTGACTGATAAAAACCAGAAATGAAGAAATTTTTGCAAATTTATTGAAAAAGAAAAACTGTCTTTTTTTCAGTAAAGATGGGGTGCAGAGTGTACATTAATGAGAAAAAAATGAACTTTTTTGCATTTACCAAATGGCTGCAATGAAACAAAGAGTGAAAAATTTAAAGGAGTCTGAATATTTTCCGAACTCACTATATGAAGGTGCCCAGCTGCTGTACTGAACATGTAGCTCCTGGGAGAAAGTGAACTTCTTTTCTCCAGGGAGCCACTGGCTTTCAGTCATACAGGCATGCTCGGAGAAATTACAATCACTGCTCACAATACTGAGAGTGGTGATTGTCAGCACACTCCGGCAATGACTGTCAGTCAATATGAAAAATTGAGAAGTCTTAGCGCATAAAAAGGCCAATTTATGTGTACCTGGTAGCCACGTTAAGGCTCTTCTCGTATACAAGTCCTTCTCAAAAAATTATCATATAGTGCTAAATTTCATTATTTTCCATAATGTAATGATTACAATTAAACTTTCATATATTTTAGAATCATTACACACCAACTGAAATTTGTCAGGTCTTTTATTGTTTTAATACTGATGATTTTGGCATACAACTCCTGATAACCCAAAAATGCTGTCTCAAAAAATTAACATATTTCAACCATCCAATAAAATAGAAGTGTTTTTTAAAAACAAACAAAAAAACCATCAAATAATAAAGTTCAGTTATGCACTCAATACTTGGTCGGGAATCCTTTTGCAGAAATGACTGCTTCAATGCGGCGTGGCATGGAGGCAATCAGCCTGTGACACTGCTGAGGTGTTATGGAGGCCCAGGATGCTTCGATAGCGGCCTTAAGCTCATCCAGAGTGTTGGGTCTTGCGTCTCTCAACTTTCTCTTCACAATATCCCACAGATTCTCTATGGGGTTCAGGTCAGGAGAGTTGGCAGGCCAATTGAGCACAGTAATACCATGGTCAGTAAACCATTTACCAGTGGTTTTGGCACTGTGAGCAGGTGCCAGGTCGTGCTGAAAAATGAAATCTTCATCTCCATAAAGCATTTCAGCCGATGGAAGCATGAAGTGCTCCAAAATCTCCTGATAGCTAGCTGCATTGACCCTGCCCTTGATGAAACACAGTGGACCAACACCAGCAGCTGACATGGCACCCCACACCATCACTGACTGTGGGTACTTGACACTGGACTTCAGGCATTTTGGCATTTCCTTCTCCCCAGTCTTCCTCCAGACTCTGGCACCTTGATTTCCGAATGACATGCAAAATTTGCTTTCATCAGAAAAAAGTACTTGGGACCACTTAGCAACAGTCCAGTGCTGCTTCTCTGTAGCCCAGGTCAGGCGCTTCTGCCGCTGTTTATGGTTCAAAAGTGGCTTTACCTGGGGAATGCGGCACCTGTAGCCCATTTCCTGCACACGCCTGTGCACGGTGGCTCTGGATGTTTCTACACCAGACTCAGTCCACTGCTTCCTCAGGTCCCCCAAGGTCTGGAATCGGTCCTTCTCCACAATCTTCCTCAGGGTCACCTCTTCTCGTTGTACAGCGTTTTCTGCCACATTGTTTCCTTCCAACAGACTTCCATTGAGGTGCCTTGATACAGCACTCTGGGAACAGCCTATTTGTTGAGAAATTTCTTTCTGGGTCTTACCCTCTTGCTTGAGGGTGTCAATGATGGCCTTCTTGACATCAGTCAGGTCGCTAGTCTTACCCATGATGGGGGTTTTGAGTAATGAACCAGGCAGGGAGTTTTTAAAAGCCTCAGGAATCTTTTGCATGTGTTTAGAGTTAATTAGTTGATTCAGAAGATTAGGGTAATAGGTCGTTTAGAGAACCTTTTCTTGATATGCTAATTTTTTGAGACAGGTTTTTTGGGTTATCAGGAGTTGTATGCCAAAATCATCAGTATTAAAACAATAAAAGACCTGACAAATTTCAGTTGGTGTGTAATGAATCTAAAATATATGAAAGTTTAATTGTAATCATTACATTATGGAAAATAATGAAATTTAGCACTATATGATAATTTTTTGAGAAGGACCTGTACAAGGTCCTAACTATGCCAATCCTCACTCGCTAAGACTTCTCAATTTTTCATATTTCTAAGGCAGTGATGCAATTCATTTTTCATATTTTTGTGTCCGCAAGCTATAGCGCTACAGTGTGCTACCTTTTATTCTTTAATATGTATGAGTTGGTGACTCTAGGTTTTAGCACCTGTTCACATTGGATCTATGTTTGGATGTGCCGGTCAGTTTTTGATATGTATTCATTTACCTTCTGCCTGAGCACTCCACCTGGTGGTCACAGGCGTTTTAATTATTACAGGTTCATTACCCCTCCACAGAGATGTAGATTTTAGTCTGGAGAGAAGATTCATATGTTCCCATGCAGACAGACTTTTCTAAGTGAGAATTGGCACAGTTAGGACGTGGTATACGAGAAGGGCCTTAACGTGGCTACCAGGTACACATAAATTGGCCTTTTTATGCGCTAAGACTTCTCAATTTTTCATATTTCTAAGGCAGTGATGCAATTCATTTTTCATATTTTTGTGTCCGCAAACTATAGCGCTACAGTGTGCTACCTTTTATTCTTTAATATGTATGAGTTGGTGACTCTAGGTTTTAGCACCTGTTCACATTGGATCTATGTTTGGATGTGCCGGTCAGTTTTTGATATACATAAAGTCATGGTGCACTTTTGACCAGTCACTGGAAGCAACAAAAGACGATAGAAATGTGAAATCTGCTCCAAATAAAGGAAAAACTCTCCCAGTTTCATACCTATTCAGTGTAGTTCGATGTGGGCTCCATTTGTTGCCCTACACACATCCAAACGATAGTGAAGTTCTTGCCACAAACGGGTAAAGACGTCTGGGGAAACAGAGTGAATAACGTCTGTGGTTCTCTGTTTTAAGTGATTAATGCCATTGATACTTTCAATGTACACATGTTGCTTCACATAACCCCAAAAGTAAAAGTCTAAGGGCATCAGATCCGGAGATCGTGGTGGCCATGGCTTGACAGAACCCCTGCCTATCCACTGCCAGGGGAATGTTCTTTCCAGAAACTCATGAACAATGGTGGCGTACTGTGGAGGAGTGACGTCCTGTTGAAAGAAGACACCTTCTGGAAATTGTGGCACTACATACAATTCCAATATGTCAAGATACGTGTTTGCCGTCACAGACTGCGCCGCAAAAAAAAAAATGGGCCTATCACTTTATCATGCATCAGGCCACACCACACGTTCACTTTAGGGGTGTTACGTTCATACTCAACGTAGGCATGAGTATATTCAGCAGCCCATATTCAGACATTATGGCGACGAACATGTCCACAGATATTGAAGGTCGCCTCATCGCTAAACACAATCTTCTGCAAAAATCTTGCATCATTGTCGATCTCATGAAGCATATCTGTAGCAAACACGCATCATGTGGGTCTATCCGCTGGTTTGATAGCATGCAACAGCCGCAATTTGTAGTCTTGCTTAGGTGTAATTTTCGAGCACACATACGCACAGATTTTTTTAGGGCTCCTTAGGTAGCTATCCCGTATAGCCTCTACAGACTCGTTACTGACTGATGGCCTACCAGAACAGGGTTTCTCCACCAAACTGCCGGTTTCCTTCAACTGCTTATCACACCGAGTAATGTTATTAGTATGTGGTGGCTCTTCTTATAAATGTGCCAATCTTCACGTACCACATTGGTCACGGATTCTAATTTAGCGAGCCACAGAACACACTGAACTTTCCTCTGTACCGTCCACATCTCGACTGGCATGGGCTGCTCCGATGTACAGTACAGACCAAAAGTTTGGACACACCTCATTCAAAGATTTTTCTGTATTTTCATGACTATGAAAATTGTACATTCACACTGAAGGCATCAAAACTATGAATTAGCACATGTGGAATTATATACTTAACAAAAAAGTGTGAAACAACTGAAAATATGTCTTATATTCTAGGTTCTTTAAAGTAGCCACCTTTTGCTTTGATGACTGCGTTGCACACTTTTGGCATTCTCTTGATGAGTTTCAAGAGGTAGTCACCGGAAATGGTCTTCCAACAATCTTGAAGGAGTTCCCAGAGATGCTTAGCACTTGTTGGCCCTTTTGCCTTCACTCTGCGGTGCAGCTCGCCCCAAACCATCTCGATTGGGTTCAGGTCTGGTGACTGTGGAGGCCAGGTCATCTGACGTAGCACCCCATCACTCTCCTTCTTGGTCAAATAGCCTTTACATAGCCTGGAGGTGTGTTTGGGGTCATTGTCCTGTTGAAAATAAATCATGGTCCAACAAAACACAGACCGGATGGAATAGCATGCCGCTGCAAGATGCTGTGGTAGTCATGCTGCTTCAGTATGCCTTCATTTTTGAATAAATCCCCAACAGTGTCACCAGCAAAGCACCTCCACACCATCACACCTCCATTCTTCATGGTGGGAACCAGGCATGTAGAGTCCATTAGTTCACCTTTTCTGCGTCGCACAAAGACACGGTGGTTGGAACCAAAGATCACAAATTTAGACTCATCAGACCAAAGCACAGATTTCCACTGGTCTAATGTCCATTCGTTGTGTTCTTTAGCCCAAACAAGTCTCTTCTGCTTGTTGCCTGTCCTTAGCAGTGGTTTCCTAGCAGCTATTTTACCATGAAGGCCTGCTGCACAAAGTCTCCTCTTAACAGTTGTTGTAGAGATGTGTCTGCTGCTAGAACTCTGTGTGGCATTGACTTGGTCTCTAATCTGAGCTGCTGTAAACCTGTGATTTCTGAGGCTGCTGACTCAGATAAACTTATCCTCAGAAGCAGAGGTGACTCTTGGTCTTCCCTTCCTGGGGCGGTCCTCATGTGAGTCAGTTTCTTTGTAGCGCTTAATGGTTTTTGCAACTGCACTTGGGAACACTTTCAAAGTTTTCCCAATTTTTCGGACTGACTGACCTTCATTTCTTAAAGTAATGATGGCCACTCGTTTTTCTCTACTTAGCTGCTTTTTTCTTGCCATAATACAAATTCTAATAGTCTATTCAGTAGGACTATCAGCTGTGTATCCACAAGACTTCTGCACAACACAACTGATGGTCCCAACCCCATTTATAAGGCCAGAAATCCCACTTATTAAACCTGACAGGGCACACCTGTGAAATGAAAACCATTTCCGGTGACTACCTCTTGAAGCTCATCAAGAGAATGCCAAGAGTGTGCAAAGCAGTCATCAAAGCAAAAGGTGGCTACGTTGAAGAACCTAGAATATAAGACATATTGTCAGTTGTTAAACACTTTTTTGTTAAGTATATAATTCCACATGTGTTGATTCATAGTTTTGATGCCTTCAGTGTGAATGTACAATTTTCATAGTCATGAAAATACAGAAAAATCTTTATATGAGAAAGTGTGTCCAAACTTTTGGTCTGTACTGTATACACGGTGATACGTCATCATCTGCGCATGTGCACGTGCTGTCACATCATCCTACAGAAACTGGGAGGGTTTTCCTTTTATTTGGTGCAGATTTCATATTTCTATCATCTTTTGTTGTTTCCTGTGACTATACAGTGGATGCAAATGACCACATTCTTTTTTGGGGGGTTGGAAAAATTTACTATATTGTCAACCATACATTTTAACGTGGCTGGTGTTACATTACAGTGGTATAAAATAAATTTAAAAAAAAACGAAAAATTGTTTCTGGATTCAATTAGTCATCTATAAAGTTTAACGTGGTTCATTTTCAATTACGGTGGGATATAAAACTCCAAAAAAGGGTTCAAAATTTTTTGGTGCATTCAATTAGTCATCCATAGCATTTAAAGGGAACCTGTCAGCAGGATTTTGCACAGTAATCTACATAAAGTGTCAGGTCGGCGCTGTTATACTGATTAAAATAATAGCTTGGTTGATGAAATCTGTCTTGTGGTTGTTGTTTAATCTTTATTTTCAGTTTTGAGTTAATGATATGCTCGTTCTTCGGGGAGACCTGTGGGAGGTCTTCATGTGGGGCTCTGCTTAGTTATTCATACAAAAGACTGCTGACAGGTCACTGATCCCTCAGTGACCTGCCCCCTAGTTAACATAATGAATATTATATATACATACCAATAAAAAAATCCTTCTGCAGGCAGGTGCCAGCCATGGCAGCTGCGATGCAGCATAGTCGCATATGTAATGTGCATATAATTATAATTCTTGAGGTTATCCTGATATTTCAAAAAAATAAAAATCCATTTGAAAATGGAGCACACCACGCCTGCGCAGTAGCAGCTATCGGTGTACATAGAGATGATCCAATGGCTGCTACTGCGCATGCGACGGTGGCGCCATCTTGCTAGAGAAGAAAAAAAATTCCTCCTCCAAAATGGCGCCGCCGAGCCTGCGCAGTAGCAGCTATCGGTGATAGTGTGTTTTATTCTACATTAAATCCTGCCTATTTTTCTTCTCAGCAATTTTAGAAGCATATTGTAAAGTCCACCTAGGATGTTGTTCAATTGAGGCAAATTCGTTATGGAAAAAGACAGAATCACTACAATTTCATTTAGCTCTCAGAATTGAGCGCCGGAGCCCGCACCTTTCCGGGCATCTGATATATGCAGCTGAGCTGACATATGCCCGCAATAGCCGCTGATGGAATTGCGATCCACCATCGGCTGTTAACTAGTTAAATACCGCTGTCAATTTCTGACAGTGGCATTTAACTTGCGCTTCCCGGAAGCGTGTCGTAAATCCTGCCCTTCGGTGGCCCTGTCACATGATCACGGGTCACCGACGGGTTGGCATGAGAACCAGAGGTCTGAAGCAGACCTCTATAGTTGTCATTGCCGAATTGCTATGAGCGCCTCCCGGTGGTCGGCACTCGTAGCAAGTGAGCATTTCTGCTACGCCTAGGAGATCTGATCATCGCTTGTTGGTACCAGAGGCGATCAAAGTACTGCAGCTTCTAGTCTCACATTGAGACTATTGAAGCATGCAAAAAGTTAAAAAATGTTAAAAAATATTTAAAAACTTAAAAAATATAAAATTTCAAATCACCCCCCTTTTTCCCAATTCAAAATAAAGCAATAAATAAAATCAGATATACACATATTTGGTATCGCCAATCTATCAATATAAAAAAAAGATTTAACCCAATTGCTAAGCGGTGTAACGAGAAAAAAATTCAAAACATCAGAATTAGTTTTTTTTGGTCGCCTGTACATTGTAATAAAATGCCCTCACCCAGCCCCAGATCAAAAAAATGGAGACACTACAGGTCTCAGAAAATGGCGCCATTATTTTTTTTTTATCAAACTTTGAACTTTGTTTTTTTGTTTTCACCATTTAAATAAAAAAAGAAATTGCACATGTTTGGTGTCTATGAACTCATAATGACCTGGAGAATAAAAGTGGCAGGTCAATTTTAGCATTTAGTGAACATGGTATAAAAAAAAAAGTTTGGAATTGCACTTTTTTTGCAATTTCACTGTGCTTGGAATTTTTTTTCTGTTTTCCAGTGCATGATATGTTAAAACCAATGATGTCTTTCAAAAGTACAAATTGTCCCACAAAAAGCAAGACCCCAAATGCCCATATTGGCTGAAAAATAAAAAAGTTATGCCTCTGGGAAGAAGGGGAGCAAAAAACAAAAATGCAAAAACGGAAATACCTCTGGTCGTGAAGGGGTAAAAGGATGAAAAAAACAGGTTAGCAATGGTTTTCTGTCACCCTCCATGGTCTGGATTAGGCTTAGGTTTTAGAACTAATTGTAGCCTTTAGATTAGTTAAGAAAATGTGACAATTTTGAAAAATAATATCTATTTTTTTCCAGAAACAGCACGTCTGTCCACTGTGTCTGAAATTGTGGCTTATTCCCACTGAAGAAAACGGCGCCAAACTGCAATACCATCCAAAGCTCATCGACATGCGGATTGAATTTTTGGCCGACCCCTGGTTCATAAAAATTGATTTTCTAGTGTAAGCCAAAGGTTCCTGTGCATGGCAAAATGCAGATTCCTTAAAGTTCATCTGATCAATTTACTAAAATATGAATGTATTGATCTAGAAGACTAGAAGAGCTAACCTCATTATAAAGCAATGATGCAACAGGGATTCTTCTGGCTGGGATCCACGCTAATGAAACAGATTTATTCTAGGCCAATGATTTATTCTTATTGTGGAATATTGTGTGCAAAAATCTTTTATAATGAAGATCTATGCGGCAAGGAGGAAACTCGAGCCGATCTTTAAGCAGCGTCAGTGAAACAAATGCAGGCCACTTGACCCAAATAAAATAATTTTACATGAAAATGAAAATGTGAGGTTGTAATAATTCTGCGCTAGCGACAATCCTGACGTTTCTACTACCTCCACCGTGCAGTGTGATGGTTTTCAGAGGAAAACTTCTCCGCTGGGACATGGGCTTGAGATCAACATTTAATTTCATTTATGCTATATGGAGTAATGGAGAAAAAAAGAGCATGTAAGCTTTGAACTGTGGGCTTTACAGTAGGATTTATGTGACGATGAGGTGGATGTTGCTAATTATGATATAGGGCCAGAGCTGGAGTGAAAATCAGGATACAGAAATACAGCTTTTATGTGTAAGTGCAATTTTTCGGGCCAGGCTATTGAATTTTGTATAGAATAACATACGGTAGTTTTAAAGCAGGACAATAAATAATTAGTCCAGGAAAAGTAAAGATGCCACTGGTCTTGGCAATTTTTTTTAAAGAGGTTGTCTCAGATGATTTTACACTGTATGCCATTGCTACCTCAATTTCTATGTAGCCATGACGGCCATTGACACAGGTAGCTCTTCGAGTAATGCACGGTTCACCATTCTGGCTCATAGAGGGCATATTTACCAACATTTGAAAACCATTTTCCAGAAATACCTTGGGTTTCATAGGACATAGATAATCAGGCTGTATCTTGTTGGGTTGTAAGTTTGTTGGGGCATGACGTGTTGGAAGCAGGGGCGTAGCTAGGGTTTTGGTTCGGGGGAGGGGTGAAACTTCTCAGTAGGCCCCTAACCAGGTAACCTTGATTACAACTGGGTGACGCACCCTAATAGTGGAGGAGAACCACAGCAGATGACCACGTTCTTTCTGATGGAACCGTTCACTTTTCCTGTCTTTTCCATCTGGCCCAGACTGACATGACGACTCCTCCAGCCAGGACTCAGCTGCAGAGATTACAACAAAGACACATTTCACTTCTCACATTTTCAACACCGTCTCCATCTATCCCCAACCTGCACAAACTCCTCATCCTGCTGATACCCCAATGCTGAGTTGGTGCTGCCGTATGTGTCTCTATTACTTCAGCTACTGTGTGGTACTGTGTGCCTCTAGCTTGTAAAATAACCCTCTATAATATAGTAATGCCGGGTGCAAGTGCCCTAGAAAACAGTGCCCACATTTTGTCCCCTAGAAAGTAATAATGCCCTGTGTGGCCCTTTGACAGTCACAGTAACCTGAGTTCCCCTATAACAATAAATGCCCACTTTACATTTAATAATATCCCGAATCTCCCATTTAAAGCTCCCCTCTACACAATATGATGCTCTTATATAGTCTAATGCCACCTCACTGTAAATATACTGACCCCTTAGTATCCCCCAAACTGATAGCTCTAACACTAATCTTCACACTGTATGATGGCCCCCTAGATAGCCTTTTTATAGTATAACGCACCAGACAATCCTCAATATAGTCCTCAATATAGTATAATGCACCCCCATAGGCCTCCATATAGTATAATGCACTCCCCATAGGCAGAGTCTATAGTATAATGCACTCCCCATAGGCAGCCTCTATATTATAATGCAGCCCCTAATATAATGTACCCCCATAGGCAGCCTCTACAGTATAATGCATTTCCCATAGGCAGCCTCTATATTATAATGCAGCCCCTAATATAATGTACCCCCATAGGCAGCCTCTACAGTATAATGCAGCCCCTAATATAATGCACCCCCATAGGCAGCCTGTATAGTATAATGCACCCCCATAGACAGCCTCTATATTATGATGCAGCCCCTAATATAATGTACCCCCATAGGCAGCCTCTACAGTATAATGCAGCCCCTAATATAATGCACCCCCATAGGCAGCCTGTATAGTATAATGCATTTCCCATAGGCAGCCTCTATCTTATAATGCAGCCCCTAATATAATGTACCCCCATAGGCAGCCTCTACAGTATAATGCAGCCCCTAATATAATGCACCCCCATAGGCAGCCTGTATAGTATAATGCACCCCCATAGACAGCCTGTATAGTATAATGCAACCCCATAAAAAAAATAAACCACCTCTCTTCCTCCTAATTCCTCTGCTGATCTGAGCGCCTGCACATCTCTGGATCGCGGGCGCTGAGTAGTGACGTCATCGTGACCCCCTGTCATTGTCGGCGTTGGTGACATCAGACGCTGACATTGGGATGATGGGAGAGGGAGCGTAATTCTCCCTCTCTCGTCCCTGTGGTCAGCTGTATCGGCATCTAGCCGATACAGTTGAACCTGCGATGACTGGTGGGGACCCACTGCTGGTACCGGGCCCACCCTCGCCTGCTCAGGGGCCCCATAGCGGCCGGGCGGCAGAGCAAGGAGATCGATTCTCCCTGATCTGCTGCAGAATACAATTACAGTAGCTTAGCTCTGGGTGAGCCCCCTCAGAGCGTCGAACCCGGGTCGACCGCACCCTCTGCACGCCCCTGGTAGCTACGCTACTGGTTGGAAGACAGGGTTTGTGGAAACTAATGAATGTTCCCTGTATATGGCCTTCACAGTAAGGATAGTATGGATAGTATAAAGGGAGGGAATTGTAAATTGTAAATGCCAAATTCTAAATGTATCCAGAGATAGAGTGTAATAAGAGATGGCAAGTGACAGGATCACTCAAGCTGTCACTGTATTTTAGGCTGGATTCACACAGGTCAATTTCCTATAACTTGATAGCTTCATTAACATCTTTAAGGCCTTTGAGTCAGGATTTGGAGACCCACGGTCGGTCCATGAATCACGGATCAATGCACAAGGATATACTGTATACAGTACAGACCAAAATTCTCTTGATGAGCTTCAAGAGGTAATCACCGGAAATGGTCTTCCAACAATCTTGAAGGAGTTCCCAGAGATGCTTAGCACTTGTTGGCCCTTTTGCCTTCACTATGCGGTCCAGCTCACCCCAAACCATCTCGATTGGGTTCAGGTCTGGTGACTGTGGAGGCCAGGTCATCTGGCATAGCACCCCATCACTCTCCTTCTTGGTCAAATAGCCCTTACACAGCCTGGAGGTGTGTTTGGGGTCATTGTCCTGTTGAAAAATAAATGATGGTCCAACTAAATGCAAACCGGATGGAATAGCATGCCACTGCAAGTATATAATTCCACATGTGTTAATTCATAGTTTTGATGCCTTCAGTGTGAATGTACAATTTTCATAATGAGAAGGTGTGTCCAAACTTTTGGTCTGTACTGTAAACGCAGTCTAACTATGTCTGTGAAGCTGGAAATACAGCAGATGAAATAAATATTGGACACATCACCAATTTTCTAAGTATTGACATGACATTTTCACTTGATGTCGTTAACAACCCATCCAATCCACACAGTCAAAGAAATCAAACCATAGATGTCCATGAGTTCACTTATGTGTAATAATGAGAAATTACATGATGAAAAAGTATTGAAAACATGAAGAAAGAGAAGTGCAAAAAGCCAGGGAAAGTCATGACGCGAGCTCAAATCCATCAGTAATTAGAAAGCAATCCTGCCACTTAGTGAAAAATAGTATCAGTTGCTTCAACTTATGGCCTATACAAAGTTGTCTCATTTCCAAGGTACCACACAAGAAACTTCTCATGGTGGGTAAAACCAGTGAGCTTATTGTTGCAAAACATACTAATGGCATTGATTACAGAAGAATTTCTAAAATACTGAAGGTGAACACTGTTTGTGTCATAATGCTGGAGTGGAAAGAACATAATTTCACCACAAATCGGCCACGACCAGGTGCTCTTGGCATATTTCCAGACAGAGGAGTGAAAAGAACTATCAGAAGAACTGTCCAAGAGCCAAAGACCACTTGTGGAGAGCTGCAGAAAGATCTTCAATCAGCAGGTTCAATTATTTAAGAAAAAAAAACCATAGGGAAAACACTCAACCTCCATGACTTGTATGCACACTCATCACCCAAGACTCCATTGCTGAACAAAAAGCATGTTTAAGCGTGTTTAAAGTTTGTTCAAAAACATTTAGACAAGCCTGTGAAATACTGGGAGAATATAGTCTGGTCAGATGGGACAAAAATCGAACTCTGCTCTATGCTGCTCTGCTCTGTGCCCCTCCCATCTACTTAACCCCTATGCTGCCTATACCTTTCTAACTCTTAAGGTACTGCCACACTACACAATCCCGCTAGCGATCTCGTTAGCGTCGCATACTAATGAGATCGCTAGCGGGATTGTTTCTATATCGCTAGTAGCTACCTAACTTAGCGATGTCGTTAAGGACGCTATCGCGGTTAGCGATCTCCTTAACGACTTTAGCGGTACAAAAGTACCGCTAAATCGCTAAGAAAAGGTGCTACACTTAGCGATTATACTTACCCAGCGGGAGCGCCGGCGATAAAATAGGGTCCGGAACGATTCCAGCGACGAGCGAGATCACAGCAGGAAGCTCGTCGCTGGCAGCTGCCGCACACAACAACATCGCTAACGGGATAGCTAAATAGTGACGTTTTTTAGCGATCCCGTTAGCGATGTTGTTTAGTGTGGCATACCCTTTACATCTATTCTATGATATCCTATCTCTATGGGCCCCCCTTGTACTCTAATCCCCTATACTATGTCTTAATCTATCCCAAAGCTAAAGCACAATACATCACATTACAGTACATAACAATAACATTAAGAAACCACACATTAACAATGAGGTGCGACATGCAACCATGTGAACAGTATCAATGAGAAAGAAGGCACACGAGGGTCCCCGCAACCTCCTTATAATTAAATCACTCCGAATTATCCTCTGACTCGTGGATCCTTTCCTGGAATTTCAGCAGCACAGAGAAAACCCACTATCCCAATACTACAAGTCACAGAATTTAGTGGCTCTCATTGGGTTACCGGCTCCCCTAGTTCCCACCAGGGAGCCAGCTCATTGTCTTGGATCATTACAAGCAAGAGGGGACTACAGAGACACAATCACATACCATGCTGATGCTTTCCAGTAACTGTTTTATATCACCCCTAGAGCTGGATTCACAGCAACGATTCTTAAATTGTTGAATAATGTCCTCCATGCTGCTGCTGCTGTTCGTGAACATGCGCTACATAGAGAACAGGACTAGCTCATGTCTCTGTGTACTATATATGGGAGATATCAAATGCAAAATAAATGTGTCCCACAGTAGATAAGACACTATTCTGGAGTAAAATGTTCCAAGAAAGTTGCAAATACATTGATAAATGTGGGCCATTATGTTCGGTATACTTGTCCTTCAGCGCAAGAATTGCGAAGCTAAGCAAATAGTTATTGCATAACATTTCTATCATCATCTGTTATACTCTGTATTACCAGGCCTATTTTCCTCCGCCAAGCTAGAGGACACTTAGTGACCTGTGCCAACTTAATAAGACAGGTGGCAGTTGTCAAGAAAAACTCAGCTTTAAATGGATGTTACTTTCCAGTTCCTCGCATCCCTGCTTCTTAGATCAAACTAAATAAATCATTATGTTTACACTGAAGTGGACACTCTGTGAAGGATATATTTCTTGATAAGAGAAAGTGATAGAACTGCTACCAGCACATTTTATGTCACTAGATGCGAATCAATTTAGATTGAGAAATAAGGAAAAAGGGATCATCTATGGCCAATACACATCCATGTATAGTGATTGCGGAACTATTGATTGCATTAACATTTATGGCCAACTCCATACTTATGAGAGAACAGTCTAACTATCATTGTCTAAGTAATACCCAAAGAATGGTGAAAAATGGCCTCCTCAAATGTATGACCAGAAGGTAATAAAATAAGTAATTTAGATTTTCTAAAAACGGAAAAAAGAAATCAATTGAAAATATATGTGAACACTAATGAAAAGAAAAAGTTAGTGTAAAATTACAAGGGATGGACACAACAATGCAATGGAGACTACTATGTTCACCTCAACTGCTATTACTTTGGCGGAAGTGACTACAAGAATTATATGCAATCCCTTTAGGTAATTTAAAGAGAACCTGTCTACAGTAATTATCCCTATAAACTGATCTCGCTGACATTTGGGGCCTGAAAAGATCTGAAATAAAACTCAATAGAAAATCGTAATATGAAAAATACTATAAATGCAGGTGAAGGTTAAAGTGTCCACTGGGTGTTTTAAGAGCATCTAACTGGCCTGGTAAATCTCGTTGAGGCTGCATCAGTTCCAAAAACTAAGACTTTGACCATGACAAATGTCATGCAGCTAAAGTTCGCTATGTGTTGCTGCTGTAGCACAAGTGAAAGGGGTCGCATTGCAACCCCAAAGACACTGCAACAAGCCAGTCTCAAATAGTTCAATCACATCCGATATTTTGCAACTTTCTTGTCACGGTCACAGTATTCCTAATTTTATAAGGCAATCACATTGTCTTATGCTGCAACGAAAGCTAGAAATCTTTGGCCGCATGACATACTTAATGACCAAAAGTCACGGTGTAGCCCCAGCTGCAATCTCTACAAGCATCTTCAATAATTGGTAGCACGTGAGGTATGCACAAATTCTCCAGATCCTGAATGCCATACTTCGAAATTCTTGAGTAATTCAAGTCCTGATACACCTAATTTAAAATCCCATTAATCCTTACCAAAAAGCGTACAGAAAATATTTTACAACATTAATCAACATATCAACATATAAACATAAATGCATCAAGGTATAGTAGAAATCAGAGGAAGGGGTCTTTGAGAGCAAAGCAACCTGTTTCCTGCAATATCAACTGCTCCACTCCACCTTCATCTTCACCGTTCTGGCTCTCAGATATTTCAATAGAGAATTGCACAAAGTAAATGTCCCACTGAGATCTAAGTCTAGTAAGTATCCAATACCATTAAATTGCCATAAAAAAATTTGCACAAATTTGCACAACAAATTTCATTCCTGCAATGGACAACCCATTCCACATGAGACACACAGGATGAAAAGACAACTGATTGCACCTAAAGGGTATGCCACACTAAACGAGATCGCAAACGAGATCGCAAACGAGATCACTAAAATGTCACTATTTTGCGATCTCGTTTGCGACCTCGTTGTGTGTGGCATGTAGCAACGATGTGGCCCCTGCTGTGATGTTGCTGATCGTTCACTAGAGTTCTGGACCGTTTTTTGATCGTTGGCGTCCCGCTGGTAAGCCTGAATCGCTGTGTTTGGCACCTTTTGCGAACGACGAGCGACCTCGTTTGTGACGCATAGAATCATAGAATCATAGAATGGTAGAGTTGGAAGGGACCTCCTGGGCCTTCTGGTCCAACCCCCTGCTCAAAGCAGGATTCTCTAAATCATCCCAGACAGATGTCTATCCAGCTTCTGTTTGAAGACTTCCATTGAAGGAGAACTCACCACCTCTTGTGGCAGCCTGTTCCACTCATTGATCACCCTAACTGTCAAAAAGTTTTTTCTAATATCTAATCTGTGTCTCCTCCCATTCAGTTTCATCCCATTGCTTCTAGTCTTTCCTTGTGCAAATGAGAATAAAGATGATCCTTCTACAATGTGACAGCCCTTGAGATATTTGTAGACAGCTATTAAGTCTCCTCTCAGTCTTCTTTTTTGCAAGCTAAACATTCCCAAATCCTGCAACCGTTCCTCATAGGACATGGTTTGCAGACCGGTCACCATTCTGGTGGCTCTTCTCTGAACTTGCTCCAGTTTGTTGATGTCTTTTTTAAAATGTGGTGCCCAAAACTGGACACAGTATTCCAGATGAGGTCTGACCAAAGAGGAGTAGAGGGCAATAATGACCTCACGTGATCTAGACTGTATGCTTCTGTTGATACATCCTAGAATTGCATTTGCCTTTTTTGCTGCTGCATCACACTGTTGACTCATGTTAAGTCTGTGATCAATTAGTATACCCAAGTCTTTTTCACATGTGCTGTTACTTAGCCCTATTCCTCCCATTTTGTATATGCTTTTTTCATTTTTATTGCCCAGATGTAGTACTTTGCATTTTTCCCTGTTAAAATCCATTCTGTTAGTTGCTGCCCACTGCTCCAGTTTATGTATATCTTTTTGAATCCTCTCTCTCTCTTCTCTAGTATTAGCTACCCCTCCTAGCTTTGTGTCATCAGCAAATTTGATCAGTTTACCCTCAATTCCTTCATCTAAATCATTGATAAAGATGTTGAACAATACAGGGCCCAAAACAGAGCCTTGTGGTACCCCACTTGAGACATTCTTCCAACTGGATGTGCAGCCATTTACAACCACTCTTTGGGTCCGATCACTAAGCCAGTTATGAATCCACCTAACAGTTGCCTTGTCAATTCCATACTTAGTCATTTTTTCAATAAGGATTGTGTGAGATACTTTGTCAAATGCTTTGCTGAAGTCAAGATATACTATATCTACAGCATTTCCCTGATCCACCCAGTCAGTGATTCTGTCATAGAAGGAAATTAAGTTAGTCTGACATGACTTATTAGTTACAAACCCATGCTGACTCTGTTTAATCACTTCATTCTTATCCAGGTACTTGCATACATGTTCTTTAATAATTTGTTCAAAGATCTTTCCTGGTATAGAAGTCAGACTCACCGGCCTGTAGTTCCCTGGGTCCACCTTCTTCCCCTTTTTGAAGATAGGAACAACATTTGCTCTTCTCCAGTCTTCTGGGACTTCTCCTGTTCTCCAAGAATTTTCAAAGATTATGGACAGTGGTTCAAGAATTTCTTCTGCTATCTCCTTCAGCACCCTGGGGTGTAATTCATCTGGACCTGGAGACTTGAATTCATTTATGTTAGCTAAGTGTTTCCTCACTGTCTTTCTGTTTATAGATATCCTGGATTCTTCTATTCCTTTAATAGGACAGTGAAGATCAGTTGATGTTACATTTCCTTTCTGAGAGAAGACAGATGCAAAATAGGAATTTAAAAGTTCAGCCTTCTCAACATCCTGACTTACCATTTCATCATTTTCATCCTGTAAAAATCCTATAGCATCTTTGACTTTTCTTTTACTTTTGACGTATCCCCAAAATCCTTTTTTGTTGCTTTTGACGTCACTTGCAAGCCTTAATTCATTGTCAGCTTTAGATAATCTGATTTGTGCCCTGCAGGTTCTGCAGACGGCATTATATTCTTCTTTAGATATGCCTCCCTCTTTCCATTTGATAAACATTTCTTTCTTCCTTTTTAGCATGTGTTTAAGTTCTATGTTCATCCATCCTGGTTTCCTTAAATGCTTCCCATTCTTCCCTCTTTTCGGAATTGTTAACGATTGTGCTTTGAGAATCTCATTTTTCAAGATTTTCCATCCTTCCTGGACATTTTTGTCCTTAAGGATATCCAGCCATTGGATCCCTCCAATTCTCTTTCTGAGTTCCTTAAAATCTGCCTTTCTGAAATCTAACCTTGACGTCTGAGTCTTCACAGGTCTTCCTCCTCTTGTTATCCAAAATTCTAAAATAGCATGGTCACTACCTCCTAGAGTCCCAGCCACTCTTACCTCCTCCACCATTTCCTCCCTGTTTATGAGGATTAGATCCAAGGTAGCAGATCCCCTTGTTTTCTCCATTACCTTTTGGAAGATAAAGTTGTCAGCAAGAGAGGATAAGAATTTCCTGGACCTGTTAGTTTTGCCTGAGAGAGATTCCCAACAAATGTCTGGATAGTTGAAATCTCCCATGACCACTATGTCATATTTTTTGGAGAACTTGGCCATTTGATGCATAAAGAGTTCATCCATATCTTCAGCTTGCACAGGCGGCCTGTAGTAAATGCCTACAATGGTGTCCTTTCCATTGTTCTGTCCTTGTATTCTTACCCAAACAGTTTCCACAGAACTCCCAGTCTCTGAAGCGTCAATCTCTGTGCAGATATACGCTTTTCTAACATACAATGCAACACCTCCTCCTCGTTTATCAAGTCTGTTTCTTGCAAATAAGTTGTATCCTTCTAGCCTTGTATTCCAATCATGTGTATCGTCCCACCAAGTCTCAGTGATTCCAATGACATCATATTTCTTCTCCTGCGTTAGTAGCTCCAGTTCTCCTTGTTTGTTGCCCATGCTTTGTGCATTCGTATAGAAACACTTTAGTTTGTGATTGGTTTCTCTTCCTTCAATATTTTTATTATGTAAATTTTTTTGTCTTTGTTCTTCCCCTTCACTTCTAATAGCAGAAATCTCAATAGTATTTGTCAAGTGTATGGCTTTTGCTGGCGTTTTGCTTCCCTTCCCACATTGTTCTAGTTTAAAGCTCTCCTGATGAGTGTAGCAAGGCGACTACCAAATACATGTTTTCCAGTCTTCGTAAGGTGCACCCCATCTCTAGCAAGTAGTCTATCGTATAGGTAATTCACTCCGTGATCCAGAAATCCAAATCCTTGCTGATGGCACCATCGACGTAGCCAGTTGTTCACCTGCAGAATCTTATTCCACCTCCTTGTTCCATGGCCATCCACTGGGAGGATGGAAGAGAAGACCACCTGCGCTCCCAGTTCTTTCACTTTCTTACCTAAGTTTTCAAAGTCACTGCAGATGGTTTCCAGGTCGTTTCTAGCGGTGTCATTTGTCCCCACATGTATTAGCAGGAATGGGTAGTCATCTTTAGGTCTGAAGAGTCCTGATATCCTGTCAGACACATCTTTAATTTTTGCACCTGGAAGACAGCACATTTCTCTTGAGGTTATATCCGGTCTGCAGATAGCGGCCTCTGTTCCTCTCAACAGGGAATCGCCCATGACAACAACTCTCCGTTTCTTCTTCACAACAGTTTTCTTTCTCCATTCAGGAGGACTCTGAGGGCGTACAAGGTTGTTTGTGGGCAAAGTCATATCCTGATGTATTTCTTCATCGTTCTCCTGTGTAAGAGCCTGGTATTGGTTCCTGAGCAGAATTGGTGCTGACTGCCTCCTGATCCTCCTGCTTCTCTGGGTCACATGCTTCCATTCCTCTGTTTCTTCAGTTGCACTTCGAATTTCTTCTCTTTCTGTACCATGAAGAGATAATTCTGCTCTGTCTAAGAACTCTTCACCTTCCTTAATGGTCTTCAATGTAGATAACCTCTCTTCCAGATTTTGCAACTTTTCCTCCAACAGGGACACAAGCTTGCATTTCTGGCATGTGAAGTTTGGCTTTTCCACTGGTAAGTCTATGAACATGTAGCAAGAAATGCAGCTCACCACATGGCTCCTAGCCTCTTCCATGTTCTTATTGTTCAAGAGATAATCAAGTGGTGAAATACAAGCCAAAACTTACTGATGTCCTCCTTTCAGCTGCAACACTCAAAATCCAGTGTTCCTTGAGCTCGCGGAGACTCTTCACTTATCCCAGAAGGCACTGGGAATATGCAAATTATCTCCTCGGGACTCCTCCCCTGGTTTACTGATGTCCTCCTTTCAGCTGCAACAGCCAAAATCCAGTGTTCCTTGAACTCGCGGAGACTCTTCACTTATCCCAGAAGGCACTGGGAATATGCAAATTATCTCCTCGGGACTCCTCCCCTGGTTTACTGATGTCCTCCTTTCAGCTGCAACAGCCAAAATCCAGTGTTCCTTGAGCTCGCGGAGACTTTTCACTTATCCCAGAAGGCACTGGGAATATGCAAATTATCTCCTCGGGACTCCTCCCCTGGTTTACTGATGTCCTCCTTTCAGCTGCAACAGCCAAAATCCAGTGTTCCTTGAACTCGCGGAGACTCTTCACTTATCCCAGAAGGCACTGGGAATATGCAAATTATCTCCTCGGGACTCCTCCCCTGGTTTACTGATGTCCTCCTTTCAGCTGCAACAGCCAAAATCCAGTGTTCCTTGAGCTCGCGGAGACTCTTCACTTATCCCAGAAGGCACTGGGAATATGCAAATTATCTCCTCGGGACTCCTCCCCTGGTTTGGCATATGACTGTTTTGCGTCACGGAGTGGATCGCAATATCTGTAAGTTCTCTTTTGCGTC
This sequence comes from Oophaga sylvatica, assembly GCA_033576555.1. NCBI lineage: Eukaryota > Metazoa > Chordata > Amphibia > Anura > Dendrobatidae > Oophaga > Oophaga sylvatica. The sequence continues at coordinate 58,223,920 of JARQOD010000001.1, forward strand.
ACAGAGAGGATCGCAGAAGTTGCAAAGCAGGCTAGCAGGACGCAGAGAGCAGGAGCGATGCTGGAAATTCCTATGAATCAGAAGCGCTCAGTACATGCTAATGACGTCCTAACGACCGCCAAAGTCGTTAAAGAGATCGCTGACCGCTGATGAGTCGTTTTTGAGATCTCCTGTTTAGCAGCTACTAGCGACCTAAAAGAGATCACAAAAACGATCTCGTTAGCTTGCGTCGTTATTGAGATCGCTAACGAGATCGCTAAGTGTGGCAGTACCTTAAGGCCTATAAATAAAGGGAATTGTCACATATGCATAAGGACCTGCTCCCACATCATCTTCTTCTGTCACCAAGCATTGCCGTATTCATACTGTGGACAGAGCACTGGTGATGGAGGAGACATCAGGACCAAAACCCTGGATGGTGCCGGCTCTGTCTGGCAGTATTGCAAAGGTTCGTCGGATGCAGTAAAGAGCAGGAGGCAGAGAAGGGGTTAACAAGAATTTACTTAAACAATTTCTGAGCAGTTATTCAGGGAAACCTTCACACAGGGAGATGTTTAGTCAAATAACAACTGAATGCACACTGCACAATAAACGAAATAAGTAGGAGAGAAATTAAGGTAATGAGTTAACGACTGGAGTTCTTGTTGGGGAACGGTTGGAACAACTCCCGACGACATTGCAATCCACGGACAAAGTCTCTGGCTCTGCTGCGGAGGTACGAGATGCAATGTCTTCTGACCAAGACGAAGTATCTGGATCTGTTGGTCTTGGGTCCGTTGGAGCGTGGGTACAGTTCCTTCTGCTGGTTCCTTGAGGGTGACTCTGTACACCTGGAGCACAACGCTGTACAGGCCGCAGGAGTGACAATGCCTCGCACGGAATCACACAGTTCAGGAAAAGACGGGATGTCTGCTGCACTGCATGTTAGGGACAAGGTTCGTGGAGGGGCACCCAGTAAGGGATATAAGAGTCGGTCAGTCTGTAAAGAGCTGGCGTCAGTGGCGGTAGTTGAGGATAGGGAGTCAACCTTCGTCCTGCTCTGTAGTCGCCTTCCCACCAAGTCTCTCCCTTTCCCTCGCTCAACACCTTTTATGTTCCCCACGCCCCCTTCTGTCAGGTGCTCAGGCCCTCTCCACACAGACAAGTCTTCCCCCTGCAACAGTGATGACGGCCCCGATAGTTCCGGCTCCAGAGCCCATCTCGAACCGACAACACCGTTCCTGGTCATCTCCTTACAGTATAGGTGTGTGTGCTGTTCAGCAAGCATAATCAGTTCACTGCTGTGGCCAATAGGACAGTGCCACACCCCACTAATACTCTCAGCATACTGCTGGGAGTTGCCAGTTAGTTTTTTATTTCCTTGGTCTGATGCTCAGTTTGGACCTTATCATAAATCTGACTCGGCTTGATAATTCTTATTTCACCTAGCTAGCTAGACCAGCTAGCAGCCACTCCATAGTTGTATCCAAGAGGGATATTGTGTATATTCAGATCCTTGTATAGAGACTAAAGGGTTAAAGCCATGGTTCCTTTGGGATTTGCTAAATGGAGTGACTTGTGCAAAATCTGTCCGTGGAAGCCCTACCTATTAATGAATTAGTTGGGCGTTGCTCCTTAACCCCTTACTGCCATCGGACGTACTATCCCGTCCATGGTACCTGGGCCCGAATGACCATGGACAGGATAGTACGTCTCGTGCGATCGGACGCGCTCCCGGGGGAGCGCAGCCGATCGCGGCCGGGTGTCAGCTGATTATCACAGCTGACACCCATGACTGTGTGTCAGGAGCGGTCACGGACCGCTCCCGGAACATTAACCCCTTGCACACCGCGATCAAACATGATCGCGATGTACTGGGGCACAGGGGAGGATTGCGCAGGGTGGGGGCTCCCTGCGCGCCCCCCTGAGACCCTCAGAGCAGCGCGATGTGATCGCGCTGTTCTGAGGGCTTCCTCCCTCCCAGGACCCGGATCCAAGATGGCGCCGGGGTCCTGGAGGGAGGCGGCTACCTCAGTGCCTGCCGAGAGCAGGCACTGAGAAGCCTGCTGCACTGCCTGAGCGATCGCTGGTGTGACAGAGTGCTGTGCACACTGTCACACCAGCGATCTGATAAAATACAGTGATGTCCCACCCTGGGACAAAGTAAAAAAGATAAAAAAAAAAAAAAAACATGTTTTAAAAAAAAATCCAAAATAAATAAAAAAAAATATATATATATTCCCCAATAAATTCACTTCTTCCTGTAAATAAAAAAAACAAAGCAATAAAAGTACACATATTTGGTATCGCCGCATCCGTAACGACCCCCCTATAAAATTGTCCCACTAGTTAACCCCTTTAGTGAACCCCTTAAAAAAAAAAAAAAAAAACGAAGCAAAAAATCAATGCTTTATCATCATACCGCCGAACAAAAAGTGGAATAACACGCGATCAAAAAGACCGATATAAAAAGCATGGTACCGCTGAAAACGTCATCTTGTCCCGCAAAAAACGAGCCGTCATACAGCATCATCAGCGAAAAAATAAAAAAGTTATAGCTCGCAGAATAAAGCGATGCAAAAATAATTATTTTTTATATAAAATTGTTTTTATTCTATAAAAGCGCCAAAACATGAAAAAATGATATAAATGAGATATCGCCATAATCGTACTGACCCGAAGAATAAAACTGCTTTATCAATTTTACCACACGCGGAACGGTATAAACGCCTCCCCCAAAAGAAATTCATGAATTGCTGATTTTTGTTCATTCTAACCTCCCAAAAATCGAAATAAAAAGCGATCAAAAAACGTCACGTGCTCAAAAATGGTACCAATAAAAACGTCAACTCGTCCCGCAAAAAATAAGACCTCACATGACTCTGTGGTCCAAAATATGCAAAAATTATAGCTCTCAAAATGTGATGATGCAAAAACTATTTTTGCAATAAAAAGCGTCTTTTAGCGTGACAGCTGCCAATCATAAAAACCCGCTATAAATAGTAAATCAAACCCCCCTTTATCACCCCCTTAGTAAGAGAAAAATAATAAAATTAAAAAAAAGTATTTATTTCCATTTTCCCATTAGGGTTAGGGTTAGGGTTGCGGCTAAAGTTAGGGTTAGGGTTGGCGCTAAAGTTAGGATTAGGGTTAGGGTTGGGATTAGGGGTGTGTTAGGGTTAGGTTTGTGGTTAGGGTTGGGACTAGGGTTAGGGGTGTGTTGGGGTTAGGGTTGGAGTTAGAATTGGGGGGTTTCCGCTGTTTAGGCACATCAGGGCTCTCCAAATGTGACATGGCGTCTGATCTCAATTCCAGCCAATTCTGCGTTGAAAAAGTCAAATGGTGCTCCTTCACTTCTCAGCTCTGCCATGCGTCCAAACAGTAGTTTATCCCCACATATGGGGTATCAGCGTACTCTGGACCCCAAGAGTTATTGTGCAATTTGTCCTATTTCTTCTGTTACCCTTGGGAAAATAAAAAACTGGGGGCGAAAATATCATTTTTGTACAAAAAAAATTATTTTTTTGTTTTTACGGCTGTACATTATAAACTTCTGTGAAGCACTTGGGGCTTCATAGCGCTCACCACACTTCTAGATAAGTTCCTTGTGGGGTCTATTTTCCAAAATGGGGTCACTTGTTGGGGATTTCCACTGTTTAGGCGCATCAGGGGCTCTCCAAATGCGACATGACGCCCCCAGACCATTCCATCAAAGTCTGCAATCCAAAACGTCACTACTTCCCTTCCGAGCCCCAACGTGTACCCATACAGTAGTTTTCTCCCACATATTGGATATCAGCGTACTCAGGACAAATTGGACAACAACTTTTGGGGTCCAATTTCTCCTGTTACCCTTGTAAAAATAAAATATTGGGGCAAAAAAATCATTTTTGCAAAAAAAAAAAAGATTTTTTATTTTTACGGCTGTGCGTTATAAACTTCTGTGAAGCACTTCGGGGTTCAAAGTGCTCACCACACATCTAGACAAGTTCCTTGTGGGGTCTATTTTCCAAAATGGGGTCACTTGTGGGGGGTTTCCACTGTTTAGGCGCATCAGGGGCTCTCCAAATGCAACATGACGCCCCCAGACCATTCCATCAAAGTCTGCAATCCAAAACGTCACTACTTCCCTTCCGAGCCCTGACGTGCGCCCATACAGTAGTTTTCTCTCACATATTGGGTATCAGCGTACTCAGGACAAATTGGACAACAACTTTTGGGGTCCAATTTCTCCTGTTACCCTTGTGAAAATAAAATATTGGGGGCGAAAAAATCATTTTTGTAAAAAAAAAAAAGATTTTTTATTTTTATGGCTGTACGTTATAAACTTCTGTGAAGCACTTCGGGTTCAAAGTGCTCACCACACATCTAGATAAGTTCCTTGTGGGGTCTATTTGCCAAAATGGGGTCACTTGTGGGGGGTTTCCACTGTATATGTGCATCAGGGGCTCTCCAAATGTGACATGACGCCCCCAGACCATTCCATCAAAGTCTGCAATCCAAAACGTCACTACTTCCCTTCCGAGCCCTGACGTGCGCCCATACAGTAGTTTTCTCCCACATATTGGGTATCAGCGTACTCAGGACAAATTGGACAACAACTTTTGGGTTCCAATTTCTTCTGTTACCCTTGTGAAAATAAAATATTGGGGGCGAAAAAATCATTTTTGTAAAAAAAAAAGGATTTTTTATTTTACGGCTGTACGTTATAAACTTTAGTGAAACACCTGGGGGTTAAAAGTTCTCACCACACATCTAGATAAGTTCCTTGAGGGGTCTAGTTTCCAAAATGGTGTCATTTATGGGGGTTTCCACTGTTTAGGCAGATCAGGAGCTCTCCAAACACGACATGGTGTCCAGCCAATTCTGCGTTGAAAAAGTCAGACGGCGCTCCTTCCCTTCCAAACTCTGCCATGCACCCAAACAGTGGTTTACCCCCACATATGGGGTATCAGTGCACTCAGGACAAATTGCACAATAACTTTTGGAGTCTTGCTACCCTTGGAAAAATAAAAATTGGGGTGAAAAGATCATTTTTGTGGAAAAAATATTATTTTTAAATTTTACGGCTCTACATTATAAACTTGTGTGAAGCACTTGGGGGTTCAAATTGCTCACCAAAGATCTAGAAAAGTTCCTTAGGGGGTCTAGTTTCCCAAATGGGGTCATTTGTGGGGGGTTTCCACTGTTTAGGCACATCAGGGGCTCTCCAAATGCAACATGGCATCCAATCTCAATTCCAGCCAATTTTGGTTGGAAAAAGTCAAATGGTGCTCCTTCCATTCCGAGCTCTGCCGTGAGCCCAAACAGTGGTTCCCCCCCACATATGGGGTATCAGCGTACTCAGGACAAATTGGACAACAACTTATGTGGTCCAATTTCTCCTGTTACCCTTGGGAAAATAAAAAATTAGTGACTAAAAGATAATTTTTGTGGGAAAAAAATAGGATTTTTTATTTTCATGCCCGGGCATTATAAACTTGTGTGAAGCACTTGGGGGTTCAAAGTGCTCACCAAAGATCTAGATAAGTTCCTTAGGGGGTCTAGTTTCCAAAATGGGGTCACTTGTGGGGGGTTTCCACTATTTAGGCTCATCTGGGGCACTGCAAACGGAACATGACCCCCATCAACGTCTGCATTCCAAAACGTTACTACTTCCTTTCCAAGCCCTGCCGTGCACCGAAACAGTTTCCCCCCCCCACATATGGGGTATCAGCGTACTCAGGACAAATTGAACAACAACTTTTGGGATCCAATTTCCTTGGGAAAATTCAAAAATTTGGGACTAAAAAATCATTTTTGTGGAAAATTGTTTTTTTTTTTTTTCACACCCAGGCATTATAAGCTTTTGTGAAACACTTGGGGGTTTAAAGTGCTCACAACAGATCTAGATAAGTACCTTAGGGGGTCTAGTTTCCAAAATGGTGTCACTTGTGGGGGGTTTCCACTGTTTAGGCACATCAGGGGCTCTCCAAACACGACATGGCGTCCAATCTCAATTCCAGCCAATTTTAGTTTGAAAAAGTCAAACGGCGCTCCTTCCCTTACGAGATCTGCCGTGTGCCCAAACAGTGGTTTTCCCCCACATATTGGGTATTGGCGTACTCAGGAGAAATTGCATAACAACCTTATCTGTCCATTTTCTCCTTTTACCCTTGTGAAAATAAAAAAAAAGTTTGTAAAAGATCATTTTTGTGGCTAAAAAGTTAAATATTCATTTTTTCCTTCCACGTTGCTTTAGTTCCTGTGAAGCACCTGAAGGGTTAATAATCTTCTTGAATGTGGTTTTGAGTACCTTGAGGGGTGCAGTTTTTAGAATGGTGTCACTTTTGGGTATTTTCTGCCATATAGACCCCTCAAAGTGACTTCAAATGAGAGGTGGTCCCTAAAAAAAATGGCTTTGTAAATTTTGTTGTAAAAATGAGAAATCGCTGGTCAACTTTTAACCCTTATAACTTCCTAACAAAAAAAATTTTGGTTCCAAAATTGTGCTGATGTAAAGTAGACATGTGGGAAATGTTATTTCTTAACTATTTTGTGTGATATATTTCTCTGTTTTAAGGGAATAAAAATTCAAAGTTTGAAAATTGCAAAATTTTAAAAATTTTCGCCATATTTGCGTTTTTTTCAAAAATAAACGCAAGTTATATCGAAGAAATTTTACTTCTATCGTGAAGTACAATATGTCACGAGAAAACAATCTCAGAATCGCGAAGATCCGTTGAAGCGTTCCAGAGTAATAACCTCATAAAGAGACAGTGGTCAGAATTGTAAAAATTGGCCCGGTCATTAACGTGCAAACCACCCTTGGGGGTGAAGGGGTTAATGACCTGTCTCCCTAGTGCCTTCTGTCCCCATATTTACTGCAAATCATTACTTAAATTCTCTGACAAGTAAAGTCCCTTCAGCACCTTGTGAACTCCTATACTCTTCATCCTTTCTTATACCCCCTGGCTGATCATTTCCAACGCATAGCAATCTTCTGGTATTAATCCCTTCAAATCTACCTAAACTTAGACCTTAGCATCCCTCCAAATCAGTCAGGCTTTCCTTTAGCTTAAGGCACTAATGAGCCTATGCTATAGTGATGTACAGTACATCAGATGGGAGATATGAAATAACCTATATTTGAGATGAAAAATTCCCAACAATACTGTCTCCAGACATCCTTTCTTCGGAATGAAGCAATTTGTTGATCAGCTGGTTGCAGGAGGTTCGATTTAGAAACTGCTCTGAGGTGTCCTAGTGTTCAGTCAGGTGTAGGGCGCATCACATTCACTTGTAGACTGCAAGACTTTGCTGCCTCCAGGTTTCTATCCTCAGAAGCCGCCGCACACAATTTAGAGGACACCAAGTTCTTTACAATAGGCAAACATTTACTAGTCAGTTCGAGTTCATCAGGTGGTGTTATGTGGGAAAGTGCACAGCATTTCATGTTGCTACCTTTCTCAGTACAATACCTCTTCAGCCCTGCTACTCGTTCTTCCTGGACTACCCCTAAGTGACTTCATCATTCTCAGGGATTTCCTGTCCACTTCAGCAGTGCATTTGGAACCAGCCACTTGTCCCCCATGTAATTCCACATCCCTCAAACTCGAGATGTCAAAAGACAAGGCCCGCTTCTTGGTAGCTGGCCTGAGCTCTATGCTCCAGACATTACAGGAATGTCCATCAGGGATCTTAGTTTGGCCTCCCACAATTGGCCCATGCAACCCCTAGCAGCCCACTGCACTTAAACTTAACTTGCACACTGCACTTCTCTAACCACACACTATCAGTAAGCAGGGGTGAACCTAGCCTCTCTGCTGCCTGAGGCGAACTTCAAAACGGCGCGCCCCCCCATTGTAAAATCAGTACAAATAAATCTGGTTTGCTCTTGTACACATGCGGCTTTGCACCATACACCTCATACACATGCGGTTCCGCTCCGTACACATGCGGTTCCGCTCCGTACACATGCGGTTCCGCTCCGTACACATGCGGCTCCGCTCCATACACACGCGGCTCCACTCCGTACACCCCGTACACACATGGCTCTGCTCCGCTATGTACACATAAGGCTCAAGCACGGAGCCCTGTGTGTACAGAGCTGAGCGGCTCAGCTCCGTACACTTCGTACACACAGGGCTCCGTTTCGTACGCCCAATACACACAGCACTGCTACATCCACCTCGTACACACATGGCTCTGCTACATACACCACGTACACACACGGCTCCGCTCCGTACACCTCGTACACACGGCTCCGCTCCGCACACCTAGTACACACACGGCTTCGCTCCGTACACCTCGTACACACGGCTCCGCTCTGTACACTTCGTACACACAAGGCTCCGCTCCGTACACTTCGTACACACAAGGCTCCGCTCCATACACTTCGTACACACACGGCTCCGCTCTGTACACTTCATACACACACGGCTTCGCTCCATACACCTCGTACACACACGGCTCTGCTCCGGCACACCTCGTACACACACGGCTCTGCTCCAGCACACCTCATACACACACGGCTCCGCTCCGTACACCTCGTACACACACGGCTCTGCTCCGTATACCTCGTACACACAGCTCCGCTCCATACACCTCGTACACACACGGCTCCACTCCGTACACCTCGTACACATGGCTCCGCTCCATACACCTCGTACACACACGGCTCCGCTCCGTATACCTCATACACACACGGCTCCGCTCCGTACACCTCGTACACACACGGCTCCGCTCTGTACACCTCGTACACACATGGCTCCGCTCCATACACCTTGTACACTCACGGCTCCGCTCCGGTACACCTCGTACACACACGCTCCGCTCCGTACACCTCGTACACACACGGCTCTGCTCCGTACACCCCGTACACACGGCTCCGCTCCTTACACCTCATGCACACACAGCTCTGCTACATCCACACTGAAAACCCCTCCTGATCCCAAACATAAACTTACTTTCATCCAGCACCATGACAACCAGCACAGCAGAGACCTGCACACAGGGAGCCTGACCATGTGACCCCTGACTTCTCCCCCTCCTGTGACCTCATCACAGGTCTTGTGCGCACAGAGGAGGACAGCTAGCAAAGTCATTGCTCTGCTGTAAAGGCACTGCCACACTTAGTGATCGCACCAGCGATCACGACAACGACACGACCTGGCGAGATCGCTATGTGATCGCTAGTTAGATTCCAAACACAACTCATCAGCGATCTGTATAACGACCTCTGCGGTCGTTGGTAAAACCTAGTCCCACCTGCGACACTGGTGAAGTCGTTCATAAAGGGTGTCACACTCAGCGATTCAGGCTCACCAGCGGGACACTAACGACCAAAAAACGGCTCAGAACGTTCATAAGCGATCAGCGACATCTCAGCAGGGGCCACATCGCTGCTACATGTAACACAGAGCTAAGTCGCTAACGAGATCGCTACTGCGTCATAAATTGTGACGCAGTAGCGATCTCGTTAGCGATCTCGCTTAGTGTGGCATACCCTTAAGAAGCTGAAGTGGAGAGCTGGGAGGGCGAGGAAGGGGTGCATGGGGGGTGTGGCGGCTTCTCTCACTGCGGGACACATAGCACCGTGCGCAGGAGTGTAAACTGTGTGACTCAGCAGGGATTAAGGAGAGCCAGCACCACACCACGTGTTCTGAGTTCCGCTCTGCCGCCCCCTAGCTTCAGTGAGGAGCCACCGCCTGAGACAGAAGGCTCAACTCGCCTCATTATAGATGCGCCCCTGTCAGTAAGTGCCCCCTTTTATCAACACTAGTTCCCACCCACTGGGCTAGTTCTCTCATCAACTATTTCCTATCTTATATAATAAACTTATTGTTCTTATCCTATGTCCAATACTGTTGCTAAACCTCTTACTATACAAACCATACTTATGCTATCTTAAAGCTTACCTTGCACTATAAACTATTCGCATTATACACTAACACTTTACGTGACTTATATGCTGTATATTACCATAAAACAATTATAAGACGCACATCACTATTAAATGTAAAAACGCATGACACTATACACCCAGCGCGATTGTTGTCTTCAGGGGCAGGAACAAATTAAAACAGCCCACATCCCTACCCCAGTAATCACTGTTGTGTGCGTGAGACATACTGTACATCAGTCAGTGGCATACCATCATTGGTGGAAGACCACATAACTGCTATAGGGCCAGACACGGAAGGAGCAGTACCAGCTTCACTGTATCTTTATATTATAAATATAAAATATGTCCTGCCTGTCTCACTCACTGGTGCCCTTGCTGGGCACATCTACTTAAGAATTGCCCCTCATGCTGATGCTTCCCACTATAGAGGAGCTGAGCTTCCTCAGACTGGGGACTATACATACATCATTAAAAGCTAATGCTGCTTGCTGGAGAGCTGAATCCAGCATAGGAGGACTCTCTCACACTAAGCCTACTGTCACATGAGCCTATATTCTCTCACAGAGAAACAGGTCAATTATTCAAATGACACTCTCATCAAAACTCTGATCAGAGTGTGATCCGCTTCTCATGGATGAGGAGAAGATGGAGAAAAAAAGTCTCTATTTTCTCTATTCTATCAGTCTGTGGAAATCCGAACACACGCAGATGTCTTCCGAGTGCAAACCGTTGTTTTTCGCACACTCATTGACTTGCATGACCGAGTGCCATCTAAACATCAGATCAAACTTGGGCATGCAGAGATTTTTTTTCCTGGACTGGCGCTGACCAATGGAAAAAATCTGACTTGTGCACGGAACACGGAATCAAAGTATAACTCAGGTCCAGCTGTGATCCGAGGTTTCTCTGATGACACTTGGACCAATAATCCGGTTATGTGCATTGTCCACAAGCCCTAAAGAGTGTCGCTGAGCAAACTCAGATAAATGCAGCCTCCTACATGCATGACAGTGGCTGTGTCAGACAGCAAATGCACTCCTCTTGTGACTTTGTTCGTGGAGAATGGTTGGATGGGAAAAAGAGATATATGGTCCATTATCCATGATCTTTGTTCTCTCGAACACGTGCACAAAGTCAAGTGGTTAGATGACATTTATTGGAAATTCAAATGCTTTAGAGCCTCCTGACTTTGTATATGGCTGTGTGTGGCAGAATAAAGTCTATGGACAAATGTGTTTAATGCACTCCTAGTATGGATGATTTAAATATCAACCTGCTTTGCTATTGGGGAAGTAGAGATGTATGACCTGCATTAATGTGCTCCTGACTTTGCTCATTGGGGAAGTAAGAGTATGACCTGCATTAATGGCTCTACTTGCTTATTGGAGTAAGATGTATGACCAGCATTAATGTGCTCCTGACTTTGCTTATTGGGGAAGTAGGCGAGATGTATGACCAGCATTAATGCACTCCTGACTTTGCTCATTGGGGAAGTAGAGATATATGACCAGCATTAATGTGCTCCTGACTTTGCTCATTGGGGAAGTAGAGATGTATGTGAGTCGCACAAGGTACCAGGGCTTATGGGGTACTCGGCACCGAGCCCGTTGAAGTCTATGGGGAATGTCACAAGTAGCACAGCTTGGTCCGTTGCCCTGGGCGCTCATTCAAAGGGGGATATTTACAGGGGATTGTAGTAATAGTTCGTGACGCCACCTGTGGTTTCTGATCAGGGAGACCAGCGCTGCAGGGTGAATCCTCTGAGGGTTGGGGCAGCAAGATGTTAAGTCTCCACAGGCGAGACTGGATGGATCCCTCAGGGTGATATGGCGGTGCAGGGTGCAAGTAATAATTCAGTCACACACAAATCAGTCTCTTTCCATACCTTTACTGATGGTATCTGCAGGCATGCCCCGGGAAGCTGCCCAGGGTGGAGAATGCACATCCAGGTAATCACTGTGTAGGTTTAAGGCCTCCTTTCTCTTAATGTGCATGAGCCCTAACTTGTGTGAAGCGAAGTTTAACTCCTTCTCCTCTCTTCGCCCGGCTGACCTTGTGATGAGGTCTTTTTGTGGATAGAACAGTGTCTTTATGGCGGTACCTGCCAGACTCCCGTCTTCCTAACCCTGGTTACGTATCGTATCGTATCAGGGATTCCTGTTTTCTCTCACTAGCCGTAAAGGTTCTAGCAATACTTCGGACCCGGTGTCCGGTTAAGTTGAGTGAAGGTGATCTGTCACCGAAGTCACTCCTTCCTATGGTCACCACTCGCCTGTCGTCCTACAAACACCTTAATATGAGCACAGGCAGCAGTGGATGTCAGCTTCTCCTGAGGTAACTCCGTACTCAGATGTCGTGTCTGCTCTCCCTGAGGTAACACCAACGACTCCCCTAGCGTTCAGCTAGATTGTCTTTAGCTTACTGCTGTCTCAAGGGCTCCCTCTGGTGGAACCAGGAAAAATGTCAGGTGTTGTGTGCTTATCAGATATTTGTAATTACCTTTCCTGTGCATTCTCCTGGGAACATGTGTACCAAGCGCAGCTGGGCCACACATATGACCAGCATTAATGCACTCCTGACTTTGCTCATTGGGGAAGTAGAGATGTATGACCAGCATTAATGCACTCCTGACTTTGCTCATTGGGGAAGTAGAGATGTATGACCAGCATTAATGTGCTCCTGACTTTGCTTATTGGGGAAGTAGAGATATATGACCAGCATTAATGTGCTCCTGACTTTGCTTATTGGGGAAGTAGGCGAGATGTGTGGCCAGCATTAATGGGCTCCTGATTTTGTACATGAATTGGATCTTTTGATATTATCTGTGCCCCAGATGTCAATATAACATTTTTATGTATGCAATGGAGCAGCAGGTTGTGTAACTGTAAGTTGTCCAGGATGGTAGCCATGGGCGAACCTGCTGCTCCATAGCGCCTTGGCACCTACAAACAAATCGTGTCCCAGTCTATACATGTTGTGCTGTGTACATTGCATTGTACTCACTTTAAGGCCAGAGGCCTGTGCTGTCTCCATGTCCTCCGTTCTAGGACCAACCACACACACCAGTGGACACCTAGTTCATTTTAACAAGTTCAACTTTACTGGACAGTTCAAGTACATTAGTCTTTAACCCCTTAATGACCCCAGCTTTTTTCCTTTTTGCGTTTTCGTTTTTCGCTCCCTTTCTTCCCAGAGCCATAACTTTTTTATTTTTCCGTCAATATGGCCATGTGAGGGCTTATTTTTTGCTGGACGAGTTGTACTTTTCAACGACATCATTGGTTTTAGCATATCATGTACTCGAAAACAGGAAAAATATTCCAAGTGCGGTGAAATTGCAATAAAAGTGCAATCCCACACTTGTTTTTAGTTTGGCTTTTATGCTAGATTCCCTAAATGCTAAAACTGACCTGCCATTATGATTCTCTAGGTCATTACGAGTTCATAGACACCAAACATGTCTAGGTTCTTTTTTATCTAAGTGGTGAAAAAAAAATCAAAAATTTGCTAAAAAAAAAAAAAATTGTGTCATTTTTCGATAACCATAGCGTCTCTATTTTTCATGATCTGGGGTCAGGTGAGGATTTATTTTTTAATTTTGGCATGCTTCAATAGCCTCCATGGAGGCTAGAAGCATCCACTACTTGATCACCTCTGCTACATACAGGCGATGAGCAGATCGCCTATATGTAGCAGGTTTACAGCATTGCTATGAGCGCCGACCACTGGGTGGCCTCATAGCAATGCCTCATAAACAACCATAGACCTCAGGTTGTTATGGAAACGCATTGCTGACCCCCGATCACGTGACGGGGGTCGACGATGAGCGCCCGGTGGCCGGAAGAGCTGGTTAAAACCCGCTGTCAGCGTTTGACAGCGGGATTTAACTAGTTAATAGGTGCGGGTGGATTGCGATTCCACCTGCGCCTAGTGGGGCACATGTCAGCTGTTCAAAACAGCTGACATGTCCTGGCTTTGATTCAGGCTCACTGCCGGAGCCCTCATCAAAGAGGAGGATCTGACCTTGGACGTACTATCCTGTCAAAGGTCAGAAAGGGGTTAACATCCAGTATCGGGCACAGCACTCTCCGGTTCTTGCTCCATCATCACAGTACATTTCAGGCATTTTCTTAAGTTCAGCTCGGAATATCCCTACTCTAACAGCTGCTGTTAGCCCTAGGGATTCCCTGTCCGGAACAGCAGCATTCCCGAGATAAGCTACGTTTCCCTCACAAAGTTTCCCATCTGGCTTCCTCTGTATGGAAGCGAGTAAGGCACTCTCCTCAATGCCTAGTTCAGAGCGTATGATCCAGACTTTGCATGAAGAGGCATAGGAAATTTGGTACAACCTCATACCGCTAGAACAATATGTATTTGACATGCCACTTGTACTTGGCCTTATCTCTCACGAACTCTCTAAATGAGGAACCAGGAAGTAGTTCCCTCTTCTACTTGCCCTAACACCTCTCAATCTGGGCTATTCCCAAAACATTAACTCTACTGTACCTACTGTAACTGTCTATCTCTATCCTAAGCAGTGAACTATATCTTACACTTTACTTATACCTGACCTGAGTACCAGGTTACCTTAGACATTACCTTTTTCAGTACCCACATAGCAGCATCAGTACTTATAACACAACACATTAGTTACTTTTCACTATACATTTTACATGACACCATAAAACACAGTAGAAACGCATTACAGTATTCACACTACAAAATTGTTGTCTTCAGGGGCAGTAACAGGACAGTCTTTGTCACACCCTTACATAACATGGAGTCAAAGAACATATATCATGTCGAATCCTATAGTCAACAGATGCCACCCGGGAGATGCCCCAACATATACCCGATTACAAAACTCAGTGTGAAATGACCTGAACCAACTGAAAAAAATATCAGAACAAGATGAAATTTCATGCATAAGATGCCTTCAAAGAAATGTGTACGCACTCATCTTACAAAGTTTTTGATTGCGCAGAACGATGTTTCCCATGTTAAGTTGTAGCTAGCTGGATTCTGATTAATAATGGAAGAGGTTCTGCATCTGCCAGTAGAGGCTTTAAGAGCATATACTATTGATTCCAGAGGTGAGTGCCTTATTCTGTAACATCCTCTTCAGAAGCTCTTTAATGTCCCATCGATAGTTTAACCAAAAACTAAAGCAAACGGTCCAAATTAGATTCGGATGGCAAAGCGGCGGTAGCAAAAGTACATTTTCAGTCGTTTTTGGCAGCGGCCCAGGCATGAGAGCATGAATAGAACTTTGTCTTTATAGCCTGTGCCAGCTCTGTTAGATAATGTGTTTGTTTTAGTTTTTGTAAAGTATTGATATTTTACATCGTCTGCTGCAATTACAAGTGTGAATGCCAAAATCAGCGTGTTCTGCGCACCCCTAGTGCCTCCTACACAGCGTCTTACTTTCAGGCCATGTATTTAGAACAAACCTGTATAGTAAATGGGAGATTTGAACGACCATCCTCATCTACGGAAAAACCATGACGGAAAAGCCATGATTTATATATATAGGATAGCTAATAAACTGGGATTTACATCGATTCCGAGAATGGGTCTCAGAATGGTGTAGGAGACCTATAAAGACAAGGATTCTTCGCTGAAGCCATGTTCTGCACCAATGGCTAGAGATCCTATTGTGTAGCAGGATTTGGAGTTTTACAGTACCTGTCTCTGATGCATGTACTGCACTGCCTCACTTATACAGGTCTGAACAGAAGCATTTGGTTTTTTGCTTTTTCTTCTGTTTAGGGCTCATGCAAACCACCGTATTTTTGGTCTGAGTGTGAACCGACAAAACATCGGATTGCACTGGGACCAATGTTATTCTATGGGGCCGTGCAAATGTCTGATTTTTTTCCTCGGACACTATCTGCCTAGGGAAAAAAATTACCAAATACCCAAGTTGGATCTGATATTATTATTTATTATTATAGCTCCATTTATTCCATGGCGCTTTACATGTGAGGAGGGGTATACATAATAAAACAAGTATAATAATCTTAAACAATACAAGTCACGACGGGTACAAGAGGAGAGAGGACGCTGCCCGTGAGGGCTCACAATCTACAAGGGACGGGTGAGGATACAGTAGGTGAGGGCAGAGCTGGTCGTGCAGCGGTTTGGTGGATCGGTGGTTACTGCAGGTTGTAGGCTTGTCGGAAGAGGTAGGTCTTCAGGTTCCTTTTGAAGGTTTCCATGGTAGGCGAGAGTCTGATATATTGTGGTAGAGAGTTCCAGAGTAGGGGGATGCGCTGGAGAAAGCTTGTATGCGGTTGTGGGAAGAGGGGAGTAGAGAAAGAGATCTTGTGAGGATCGGAGGTTGCGTGAAGTTAAGTACAGGGAGACAAGGTCACAGATGTATGGAGGAGACAGGTTGTGGATGGCTTTGTATGCCGTGGTTAGGGTTTTGAACCAGAGTCTCTGGGTAATAGGAGCCAGTGAAGGGATTGACAGAGAGGAGAGACTGGGGAATAGCGGGGGGACAGGTGGATTAGTCAGGCAGCAGAATTTAGGATAGATTGGAGAGGTGCGAGAGTGTTAGAGGGGAAGCCACAAAGTAGGTTTCAGATCGCACTTGGTCATGGAAGTCCATGAGTCCATGGAAAACATCGGACTGCACTCGGATGACTCCTGACTACTGTCCGATTTCCACATATTGACAGAATGGAGACATTTTTCTCTCCATCTTATCCTCAACCCAGAAAATCGGATCATACTATGATCCCACTCTCATCAAACACTGATCACAGTTTGATCAGAGTGATTTTCATAATCGGCCTGATTCTCTCAGATGAGAGAAAATATTGTAGTGTGACCCTAGCCTAAGGCTAAATTCACACCAGCATATAAAAAATCCTCCAGTAAAAAAGAACAATTTATATGTGTATTGCGCATAGTTAAAATTGGATGCTTTACGGATGATCTGTATTGGACACCAGTGGCGCACCTATAATGAGGCGAGTTGAGCCTTCTGTCTCAGGTGGCGGCAGCTAGGGGGCGGCAGAGCAGAACTCAGAACACGTGATGTGGTGCCGGCTCTCCTTAATCCCTGCTGAGTCTAACACTCCTGCTCACGGTGCTATGTGTCCCGGAGTGAGAAGCAGCCACGCCCCCATGCACCCCTTCCTCACCCTCCCACCTTTCCACTTCACCTTCTGGCAGCCAGGAGTCCGTTGCTGTGCTGTCCTCTTATGTGCCAGCAGGACCTGTGATGAGGTCACAGGAGGGGGAGGAGTCAGGGGGTCACATGGTCAGGCTCCCTGTGTTCATGTCTGCTGTCCTGGTTGTCATGGTGCTGGATGAAGGTAAGTTTATGTGTGGGATCAGGAGGGGTTTACAGTGTGGATGTAGCAGAGCTGTGTGTGTACAAGGTGTACGGAGCGGAGCCGTGTGTGTTTTGAGGTGTACGGAGCGGAGCCTTGTGTGTACGAGGTGTATGGATCCGTGTGTGTACGAGGTGTACGGAGCGGAGCCGTGTGTGTACGAGGTGTACGGAGCGGAGCCATGTGTGTACGAGGTGTACAGAGCGGAACCGTGTGTGTACGAAGTGTACGGAGCAAAGCCGTGTGTGTATGAAGTGTACGGAGCGGAGCCGTGTGTGTACCGAGCGAAGCCGTGTATGTACGAAGTGTACGGAGCGGAGCTGTGTGTGTACGAAGTGTATGAAGCGGAGCCGTGTGTGTACGAGGTGTAAGGAGCGGAGCCGTGTATGTACGAGGTGTACGGAGCGGAGCCGTGTGTGTAAATTACGAGGCTGTAATAACGGAGTGAAGCCGTATGTGTACGAGGTGTACAGAGCGGAGCCGTGTGTACGAGGTGTACGGAGTGAAGCCGTGTGTGTATGAAGTGTACGAAGCGAAGCCGTGTGTGTACAGGGTGTATGGAGCGAAGCTGTGTGTGAGCGAAGTGTACGGAGCGGAGCCGTGTGGGTAAGAAGTGTACGGAGCGGAGCCGTGTGTGTACGAGGTGGATGTAGCAGTGCTGTGTGTGTACGGGGCGTACAAAACAGAGCTCTGTGTGTACGAAGTGTACGGAGCTGAGCCGCTCAGCTCCGTACACACAGGGCTCCGTGCTTGAGCTGTGTGTGTACGGAGCGGAACCGCATGTGTATGAGGTGTATGGTCCAAAGCCACATGTGTACAAGGTTTACGGAGTGGAGCCATGTGTTTACAAGTTGTACTACTTATACAGAACGTTAACAAATATAAAAATCGATGTTTCAAAACATATTCCTGTTTAAGGGTCTGAGCACACGTTGCGGAATTGCCGTGGAAATTTCCGCGGCAATCCCGCACCTCCCTGCCGCGGGAAATACGCATATTATAGGTATGCGTATTCCCGCCAGAAACTAGCGTATTCCAGGCGATCTGTAGCATCGCTTGGAAAACTGATTGACAGGTTGCTCACATGAGTCACACATAATGTTTGACAAGTGTGAGCAACTTTTTACTACTGATGCTGCCTATGCCGCATCAATAGCAAAAAGATCTAATGTTAAAAATAATCAAAAAAATAATAAATCGTGCTATTCTAACCTTCCGGCGGCCACCGCAGCCTTCCTGCCTCACAGCAACGCTCCCGGCCAATCCCGTTCCCAAGCGTCCTTTGCAACAATGACCCCCAGATGACGGAAGGTGAGAATATCATTATTTTTTATTTTAATTATTATTTTAACAAGGATATGGTGCCCAGGGCCTGGAGGAGAGTCTCCTTTCCTCCAGACTCTGGGTACCATCCGCACATGAACATCTTACTTTGCACATGGTGGGCATAGCCATATGCAGAAAGTACCGTATTTTTCGGACTATAAGACGCACCAGACTATAAGACGCACCCAGGTTTTAGAGGTGGAAAATAGGGAAAAATATATTTGACGCAAAAAATGTGGTAAAATATTTAATAACATAAATAACATACTATTATATGTGGTGTTATTATATACAGTATAATAGCATGTTATTATGTAGGAAGCTTCGGGTAGAAGATGGTGCTGCGGGACCAGTATGGTGTCTGTAAACTACTATGTGAAGACGCTGGAGGGTGAGTATAAGGCCGGGGTCACACATGCGAGAAATTTGCACGATTTTGTGCGAATCTCTCTCGTGAACACCCGGCACTGCCGCCGGCACTCAGACTGGAGCATGTGGCTGCATAGAAATACATGCTGCATAGAAATACATGCAGCCGCACGCTCCGGTCCGAGTGCCGGCGGCAGGGTCGGGTGTTCATGCGAGAGATTCGCACAAAAATCGTGCAAATTTCTCGCATGTGTGACCACGGCCTATGAATGGGGGCATAGGGCTTATATTTAAAGCCACACTCCAGCACTGATAACACTGGAGTGCTGCTTTAAGATCCCTTGGGAGAACTATAACTCCCAGCATGTCCTGCAGATCCTATGGCATGCTGGGAGTTATAGTCCACCACAGGATGGCAGAGTCCTTTTTTATGTGCTGTCATTACTAACCTTTTAATTATTTTTTTCTTGTATAGTGTGTCTGAAGGACCTGTGATGACATCATTAAGAGGCAGGGCTTTGTGTGGTCATGTGATTCTCCAGCCCGCCCTCTTCATGACCTCATCACAGGTCCTCCACAGGAGCATTCAGCATGGCATCAGCACAGCCCCTGTGCTGTCAGGTATGCAATGCCTCCTGCTGCACTCTGCTCCTGTCGCCTCCTTCTCCTTCCAACACACATCTCCCCAGCTGCTCCAGGAATCAGGCGCTGGGGAACATGTGGCTCTGTCATTTGCTGCTCCCCGCTCACTGCTCAGCTGATAGGTGGGCGGGGAAGCGGCTAATGAATATTCACTGCACTTAAGTATCGGGACCAGTGGTTTCCCCAGCGCTGGATTCCTGCAGTGGAGGGGATATTTTCCTGCTCCTGCGATCCCACTCCATCGCTGCCCCCTGCCCCCCTCCCCACATGTTACATTCCGACTATAAGACGCACCCACACTTTCCTCCCAAATTTGGAGAAAAAAAGTGCGTCTTATGGTCCGAAAATTACGGTAAGCGGTTCAATGCATTCCTATGGCGGTGGAATCGCCGCGATTCCGCAAAAAAGAATGCGCATGCTGCGGATTCTTCCGCGATGCGATTCCGCCGTGGAATAACACGCAGCATGTGCACAGCATTGCGGAATCCCATAGGCTATAATGAGTTGTGTTGTGTAAGCGTTTCCGCCGTGAAAAAAACGTGGCAAAAACGCTAAGAATCCGCAACGTGTGCACAGGCCCTAAGGGATTTGCCGCTGCAGATCCACAGCAGAAATGCAAGTGATGTACAGTACCATTATATTCAATGGAAATAAAAAAACGCAGTGCACATGCTGCGGATTTTTCCGCGCGGATTTGGTGCGGATTTAAATCCGCAGCATGTCACTTCTTTTGTGCAGTTCTGCAGCATTTTGAGACCTGCTCCATTATAGGAATCCGCAGGTCTCAAAACGCAGGGGAAATCCGCACAAAAACATTTTACCTGCGGATTTAGCAAAATCTGCGCGGAAAATTCCACAGCAGATTCTGCAACGTCTGCACATACCCTAAAAGTGTATGCATTTCACATGTGCGTCACATTAGGCTAGTAAGAGTAAACCAGATTTATTTGTACTGATTTTACAATGGGGGGGCGCGTTTTGCAGTTCGCCTCAGGCAGCAGAGAGGCTAGGTTCACCCCTGTTGGACATGATTTTTTTTGCTCATCCCATAAACATGAATAGGAGAGTCTCATCCAAATTATGGAAGAGAATGATGCATGCTGCGATTTTTTTTTCACCCAGATAATTGTTTTTTGTGATAAAACGGTCATCTGAACAGCCCTATTGAATAATATTCGTCCGAGTGCTATCTGTTTTTTTCACCACTTGGACTGAATATACGATTGTGTGAACAAAGTCTAACACACATTTCGTACTGTCTTCCTCAGGGGGCGTGAGAAAGACACCACAACGCCCCCTGAGGAAGACAGTACGAATCGTGCGTTGGAGTGGAGGGATGCTCTGTCAGACCCTGCAGCAATACATGAATCTTTGCCTGGACCCTCACTGCAATAGGTAAAACTGACTGTCTTATGATTATGACATCTGTATGCAGCACTTATAAGGCTCTTTTTTGGCACATGAATATATAGATTGTGGCACTTGTACCCCATTGCTTTTTATATTGTGTCATTCTAAAGAAATATTGGAAAGTGCATTAATACAAGTCTTCATTTTATTTTTATTATTTTTTACCTTGCACATAAGCCTACTGTTAGGTTAATGGGATTCCTTTGAATATGTTCCTTTTTGTGATATTTCTGCTGTGATTAACATCATTGTGGCTGTGCTCTGGCAGTTCTTCCCTCACACAAGAGGCATATTGTTAGTTACTACATGTTAACTGTGTTCATAAATTATAAATTGCTTTTATAAAAATTTGTTAATAAAATATTATACTTTTAAAAGAACACATTTGCACAAGTGGTTATCTTTGTATTATTTTTTGGTCATACTGTACTGATTTTCTGTGTGAATTGTGCTGCCAAGTTGATGAGTGCCCTTTTGATAAGTAAAGTTGAACTGTTGGAAAAAGACTGTGACTCCGGAGTGTTTTGTGGAACAGGGAAATCAGGAGCCAGAGTGACAAAACTGGAAGGAGCCCTGACAGAAACCGTGAGTGTTCTGCTGCGCGCGCCGCACGTGCAGCAAAAAGGACATTGTATTTCATCTGTGGGCGCCAGGGTGTGGGGACACCATAGCTCGTTGCCACGACTACCACCATGGCCACCTTACAGAATTGGCAAAGATGGCAGCCATTAGAGAGTTAAAGATGGCGCCAAACACTGACATGAAGATGGCGGTCAGTGGCGCGAAAGTTGAGGGCGGTGCTGCCCATCGTGGGTGTCCTAAATGGAAAAAGGCGCGAAGATGGTAGCAGTGGCCTGAGGGGAGGCCATCTCATAGTGAGTGGTGCCCGTGCAGCAGAAGAAGAAGCCCCCACCCCTACAGCAGGATCTGGAGAAACGGATGGAACAACCGGAAGTAACTCCACAGACGAACAGGTGGAGCCCAGGGGAACCAAACAGTGTGTGCAAAGGAGAGACGCCATTACCCAGCAAGTCACCAACTGAGATGTAGAGGAAAAGCATGTCCTTCCGCGGAGGCATCAGTCGGCAGGACTGGGAGCAGTCTGTGGCCCCGGCGGAGATGGACCCGCATTCTGGAGACTGGTGGATGGGAGGATTGGAGAAGTGGTTCCCCTTCAGTTGGCCGGAGGAGAAAATTGTTGAGAGCGAAGACACCACTGCGCCGAGGAGCCAGAACCGGAAGAGGTCAGAGAGAAGCCGGAGGCCATACAAAGAAAGTCGTCGCAGCTATGGTTCCCAACTTGCGCAGGCGCCATGGAGGACCGTTATCGCCGGCTGCTTCGGTGAGTGAAAGACCTGTGCTCGCCTCAGGTCCTTCATCGATCTGTGCCCCGTCACCCTCCCCGGTCCCTGCAGATTCCTGCAGCGTTCATCTGGATGAGCCCCGGGATCCCACTGCAGAGGAGACCCGGTAGGTTAGATGGGTTATCGAGGAGAAGAAACATAGTAACATAGTAACATAGTTATTAAGGTTGAAGGAAGACTTTAAGTCCATCTAGTTCAACCCATATCCTATCCTAACCTGCCCTAACATGTTGATCCAGAGGAAGGCAAAAAAAAAACATTTGGCAAACAGTAAGCTTTACATTGGGGAAAAAAATTCCTTCCTGACTCCACATACGGCAATCAGACTAGCTCCCTGGATCAACGCAATATCTAGGAAACTAGTGAATATAGCCTGTAATATTATACTTTTCAAGAACGGCATCCAGTCCCTTCTTAAATTTTAGTAGGGAATCACTCATTACCACATTATACGGCAGAGAGTTCCATAGTCTCACTGCTCTTACAGTAAAGAATCTGCATCTGTGATTATGACTAAACCTTCTTTCATCCAGACGTAGAGGATGCACCCTTGTCCCCGTCACAGGTCTAAGAAATGGTGGGAGTGCCGAATTTTGAAGGAGCAACAGCGCCCCGGCGGGGGAGCCATGTCTGGCAGAATGCCCCACGGCCTCTTTAAGTACTTTAACCCCACAAGGGGGTGCGGGTTCATACGCGAGGCTGAGACTGGGGACAAGGTGTATGTAAATGCTGGGTCCATTGATTTTGAGGGTCCCCTCCAAGAATGTAACCGACTGACCTTCATCAAGGAGCAAGGGCCCCGAGGGCCATATGCGGTGGCAGTGAGAATGGCCTCCAACCTGGAGGAAAGAAGGGCGCGAGAAGCCCAGTATTGCATGCGGCCGCCTACAAAGGTCGCAGCTCCTGTAGTCAGCCAGGGGGCTGAGGCACCTTTAGTGGACACTGTGGCCGCAGTTGGGTCATGTGAGCCCGAAGCGCCGAACTTGCTGCTGGAGGAGGGGAGGAGAAGAAGAAAAAACAGACCTCCACCTGGTCTTTGGGCCATACTATCATCATTATTCAGGGCCAGAATGCGGCCCATTATGCTACTCAGCGGCCCTGTATTGACTGACGTGGTTTCTTGAGATGTGCGGTTGCACCGAAGTGAAAAAAATGAAGAGACTGTTCCACTTCTCTGGAAGGGTAGGAAACCCAGGATGGCCCTAGGATTGAGTGTCGGTGGTGACCCATATGGTCACAGTTGAGAGACTTGTTTGTTCCCCCCCTCATCCAAGTTTTATGTATGCATGTTTGCGTACCCCCTGCTGGATTACGAACTGCAACCATTAAAGGGTTGAAAATGGACTGTGCATGGCTGCAATAAATACTGAACTGTTTTAACCCTGAACTTTACCTATTTTAACCCTGAACTGTCACCTGATAAAAGCAGCCCACTTGTGTTTTAACGGGCCAGTAGTCCACTTAAGGAGGGAGGGGAAGAACCTGTGCAGGAGGACCTGAGGAGTGAGCCTGGTCAGGACTAAATGAACAGTTGCTAAAGTGACTTCCTGTGTTTGGCTACCCGGAGCAGGAAAGAACTGGTCCACGGGCCTAGATTGTTGTTGTTTGATACCATAGGTGTCCAGGTCCAGGAACCGGGGGAACAGGGTCAGGCGGACCCACATTGAAAGAACTTGAGGCAGCAAGGGGTTATTCAGTGGGGAGGAATTAGAGCAGAGCAGCACAGAACAGAGAGGTATAGGACAGGCACTTCCTGATTAGAGGCAGAAACCTGGGCAGCCTGCCCAGGGCAGGTTGTATGAGAAGTAGTGGAGCAGACAGTGGCTGGCTGTGGGCAGGGCCAGCGTTAGGGGCAGGCAGACCAGGCAGTTGCCTAGGAACCCCCCACTGCCCCAGGGGCCCCCAGCTAGCGGCACATCACACAGCCACTATGAGGCCCCTGTGGAGCAGGGGGGCCCGTATGCCGCTAGCGCCGACTTCCCCCGCCACTGCCGACGCCTTGAACTATACCGGCGTCTGTCGGTACAGTTCAAAGCAATGGAGGAGAGAGGGTCAGCTGACGCTCCCTCTCCCATCATTCCTCTCTGCCCACACTGCGGGGGCGCGATGACATCATCGCACACTCACTGTGTGCAGGGCAGAGCAGCTGCTGAGACAGGAGCCGGGAGCAGCACGGGGCACAAGGACAGGTGAGGATTGTGTTTTTTTTTTTTTTTTTTATATGTCAATGATGTCAGTGAGTACTGGACTGTGGGGCCATTCCTGGGAGGGGGGTGTTATGTGGGCCGTGTTATATACTATGCAGGCCGTGCTATATACTATGTGGGCTGCGCTATATACTATGCAGGCCGTGCTATATACTATGTGGGCCGCACTATATACTATGTGGGCCATGCTATATACTATGCAGGCCGTGATATATACTATGTGCGCCGCGCTATATACTATGCAGGCCGTGCTATATACTATGTGGGCCACGCTATATACTATGTGGGCCGAGCTATATACTATGTGGGCAGTGCTATATACTATGTGGGCCGTGCAATATACTATGCAGGCCGCACATATACTATGCGGGCTGTGCAATATACTATTGGGGGTATATTACATTTTATGGAGGAGGCTGTGTTATATACTATGTGGCTGTGATTTATACCCTATGGGGCTACATTATATTCTATGGGGAGGAGGGCTGTATTATATTCTATTCGGGACTAGATTATATTCTATGGGGGGCTGTATTATATTTATTATATTCTATGAGGGGTGATTGCATCATACTCTGAGGGGGCTACATTATACTATATGAGGGGGCTACATTGTATTCTATGGAGGGCTGCATTATATTCTATTGGGAGCTAGATTATATTGTATCTATGGGCCGTGCTATATACTATGTGGGCCGTACTATATACTCTGCAGGCCGCACATATACTATGCGGGCTGTGCAATATACTATTGGGGGTATATTACATTTTATGGAGGAGGCTGTGTTATATACTATGTGGCTGTGTTGTATACCCTATGGGGCTACATTATATTCTATGGGGAGGCGGGCTGCATTATATTCTATTCGGGACTAGATTATATTCTATGGGGGGCTGTATTATATTTATTATATTCTATGAGGGGTGATTGCATCATACTCTGAGGGGGCTACATTATACTATATGAGGGGGCTACATTGTATTCTATGGAGGGCTGCATTATATTCTTTTGGGAGCTAGATTATATTGTATGGGGACTTCATTATACTTTATGAGGGGGCTACATTATACTATATGAGGAGGGCTACATTGTATTCTATGGAGGGGCTACATTATACTATATAAGAGGGCTGCATTATATTCTATGGGGGCTGCATATATATGAGGGGGGCTGCATTATATTCTATGGGGGTTTACATTATATTTTGTGGAGTGGCTGCATTATACTCTGTGGGGTGGCTGCATTATGCTCTATGGGGTGATTGCATTATAATATATGTAGGCTGTATTATACTGTATCGAGGACTATGGGACATTATGGGACATTATACTATATGAAGAACTATGGGGTGCATTATACTATGGGAAGTGAATTGTACTACATGAATGACTATGGCAGTGCATTATACTATATGGAGCACTATGAGGAGTGAATTATACTATATGGAGGACTGATGTTGTGAATGTGTTAGAAATGAATTCTGAGCAGAAGCTCCCTCTGGTGGTTACAAACAGTACTGAACCATTCAATGAGGATTGGCAATCAGGAATCACAGACTGGCTGGATATAAGGGAGGTTCCCTCCCATCATGGTTGCCGGTGATCAATTGTTCTTGTCTCAACGTTGTTTCCTGGTTCACTTGGAAGCTTGCTGAGTCTTGCCTCTTCTCCTGCTCTTAGATAAGTTATTTTCTGTTTTTTTGTTTTTGTGCTTACCATTTGCATTTTCTCTGCATTTCTGTGAGGTTAGCCAGGTTTCCCCCCCCCCCCGGGGGGCTTGGGCTCCTCTCAGTTCCTCTGGAGCCACTGTTATTTGTTCATTTGCCTTTTCCAGTTTTTTCAGTGGCTGCGCCTTGGTTTTGTTACACCAGAGAACTAATTTAGGTGGTAGAGATCGTGTGATCTCAGGTGTTTTTGCAATTAGTAGCGTTGGCATTTTTTAGGGTTTTTTTTTGGATTGCAGTAAGTATCCTTCCCATCCTTTTCTGTCCAGGCAGATAGGGCCCCAACGTTTGCTCATACTATTTTGTCTGTGTCTGTATTTCCTCTTGTCTAACCGCCATTACTTGTTTGGGGGCTTCCTATGTTCTTTGGGGATCTGCTCCGGGGCAGATAGCTTTCCTCTTTCTATCTTTAGGTGTAGTTAACCTCTCAGGCTGTGACGAGGCGTCTAGGACCAACGTAGGAACGCTCCACGGCTGCCTTTAGTTGTGGTGGTTAGTCAGGGTACTGCAATCCAGTAGATTCCAACCTCTCTGGTGTATTGCCATTTTTGCCTGCTCTCCTCAGCTACCAAATCATAACAGTATCACCGGCCAAACTGAAAATTATATGGTACTCACAGAAGGGAAAAATAGTAAAAAGGAAAAAAAAAGGGGGAGTTGTCAGAATTTTTTTTTTGTTTGTTGCATTTTTCCCTCTTTTTCTCTGGGTGCTGAGAAGGAATTTTTTTTTCTCTCAATGGAGTTTGCACAGTTGTCTGGCCGTGTGGATCAGCTTGCCACTGAAGTTCGGAGTATTGCTACCTATCTTGCAGGGTTGCCGGATGTGGAACCTAAGATTCCCATGCCAGATTTGTTTTTGGGGGATCGAGCTAAATTTCTCAATTTCAAAAATAACTGTAAGTTGTTTTTTACCTTAAAACCTAAGTCCTCAGGGAACGCAGCACAGCAGGTTCAAATTGTCATCTCTCTCCTGCATGGCGATCCTCAGGATTGGGCTTTTTCCCTCACACCTGGGGACCCTGTTTTGAGTAATGTTGATGCATTTTTTCTGGCTCTGGGGTTATTGTATGATGAACCTAATGTCACTCATCAAGCTGAAAAAAACCTTGTTGGCATTAAATCAGGGGCTTGAGGACGCTGAGTTGTACTGTCAGAAATTCCGAAAGTGGGCAGTCCTGACCAAATGGAATGATGATGCTTTGGCAGCCCTTTTTCGGAAGGGTCTGTCAGAGAATGTAAAAGATGTTATGGTGGGTTTCCCTGCTCCCTCTGGTCTCAATGATTCTATGTCATTAGCGATTCAAATTGACAGACGTTTGTGTGAGCGTAGAGGTATGCGTGGAATAGTGTTGCTTGTGAACACTTCTGAACCATGCAGTGTGATAGAGGGGCTTCTGGGACAGTGTCATGAGTTCGAAAACGCAATGGGTTATGTTTCTACTGTGGTGATGCCTCTCATGCTATTTCAGTCTGCCCTAAGCAGGAAGACGTTTGCACACTCAGTTGTCTTGGGTAGTGTTCAGATTAAATTTCTGTTGACTGTTACCTAAATTTGCTCCTGTCCACTTTTCTGCTCAGGCTTTGTTGATTCGGGAGCAGCTATTAACTGATGGATTTGATTTGCTAAACGTTGTGGGTTCCCTTGATACCCTACGGAAGTTATTCCCTACTGGGGATTGATTCTACCCTTTGGCTGAGAATAAACCCCAGTTCTCTTACTCAGTGTAATGAGGGTTGAACCTGATCATCAGGAAAGTTGCAAATTTTTGTGCTGTATAATCTGCATGCATTTTTTTAATCTAGGTTTCCCTTGATTACAGTCTCATAATCCTGTTTTGGTTTGGGAAATCTGTGTCTGAACCAGTTGGGCTGAGCAATGTGTTAATGCCAACACTCCTGGTTAATTTCTGCCTCTCCCAGGCTCAGGATGTTCTATTTTTGACTGATTTTTCTGATTGTGTTTTAGCGGAAAGTAAATTCTGCATCCTTGCCCCCCATAGGAGCTATGGACTGCGATTATTGGAATTAGTGGCTGATAGTAAATTCCCTAAAGGTCGCCTTTTTAACTTGTCTGTACCTGAACATGACGCTATGCGGTCTTATATCAAGGAGTCATTGGAGAAGGGTCATATCAGACCATCCTCTTCACCCTTGGGTGCCGGTTTTTTCTTTGTGGCCAAAAAGGATGGTTCATTAAGGCCGTGTATTGATTATCGTCTCTTGAACAATATCACTGTGAAATATCAATATCCGTTACCCTTGATTTCTGACCTGTTTTCCAGGGTGAAAAGTGCTACTTGGTTTACCAAGCTTGACCTCAGGGGGGCGTATAACCTTATTCGCATTAAGCACGGGGATGAATGGAAGACGGCGTTTAATACCCCAGAGGGGCATTTTGAGTACCTAGTGATGCCCTTTGAGCTCACTAATGCTCCTTCCGTCTTCCAATCCTTCATGAATGACATTTTCAGGGATTTTGTGGATAAATTTCTGATTGTTTATTTGGATGATATCTTGATTTTTTCCAATGACTGGGACTCTCATGTGAAACATGTTCGGACTGTGTTCCAGATTTTGAGAGAGAATGCTCTGTATGTGAAGGGATCAAAGTGTCTTTTTGGCGTACAGAGGATCTCATTTCTGAGATTCATTTTGTCCCCATCTGTTATTGAAATGGACCCGGTCAAGATTCAGGCCATCTGTGATTGGGTCCAACCAGTGGCGTAGCAACTGTTTGTGGCGCCGGGGCGGCAAATTTTAGGCCACACCCCTAGCCACACCCATTTCACTGGTCACACCCATATCCACGCCCTGACCACACCCACTTAGCACTGCTGATCACACTGTTTCATAAACAATAATAATAAACACATACCTCTCAACCGTCCCGGTTTCAGCGGGACAGTCCCGATTTCGGGACCCTGTCCGCTGTCCCGGCCAGGCGGTTTACTTTCCGCATTAGAATCGTACATACGGAAACCCCGGGGACCTCCCACACATTCTGGCAGCCACAAGTCACGTTCCATCGCTGACCTCATTTCCCAGGATGTGGGGATCTCACCAGCTATGAGGCGCTCCATTCAATACCCGGCTCTCACTGAGCGAGACAGGCAGGATCTGGGGATCTCTTCATCTGTTGAACAGATCCCATGTTGAGATCCCCACATCCTGCTTGTCTCGCTCAGTGAGAGTCGGGTATTGTATGCAGCGGTCCGTACAATACCCGGCTCTCACTCCAACAGATCCAGTGGCTCGATGTGTCGCCGTTCTGAAGACTCTCCCGAGAACGAGTTACAGTACCTGCTGCTGTAAGCTGACCGCCGGAAATGAGGTTAGCGGTCATTTCCAGCGTTCAGCTGACTTACAGCACGTCACCTCCGGTGGAACGTGACATG
The DNA here is from genome assembly GCA_033576555.1 of Oophaga sylvatica. Lineage (NCBI taxonomy): Eukaryota > Metazoa > Chordata > Amphibia > Anura > Dendrobatidae > Oophaga > Oophaga sylvatica. Next base: position 58,253,565 of record JARQOD010000001.1, read on the forward strand.
TGGCTGCCAGAACGTGTGGGAGGTCCCCGGGTTTCCGCATGTACGATTCTAATGCAGGAATGTAAACCTCCCGGCCAGGACAGCGGGACAGGGACCCAGCCCTACACAGATAACAGCATTCGCTCCATCCCCACGCAGACCCATGCACATAATGGCACCCCTCCTTCCCCCTGCAGCCCCCAAGCACACAGATCCCGCAAGTAACAGGACCCTTGTACATGCACGGCTCCGCTCTTTGTGGCCCTGTACACACACGGCTCCGCTCCACACACCTCACACGCACAAGGCTCCGCTCCGTACACCTCGTACACACACGGCTCCGCTCCGTACACCTCCACTCCGTACACCTCGTACACACACGGCTTTGCTCCGAACACCTCGTACACACACGGCTCCGCTCCGTACACCTCGTACACACACGGCTTTGCTCCGTACACCTCGTACACACACGGCTCCGCTCCGTACACCTCGTACACACACGGCTCCGCTCCGTACACCTCGTACACACACGGCTCCGCTCCGTACACCTCCGCTCCGTACACCTTGTACACACACGGCTCCGCTCCGTACACCTCCACTCCGTACACCTCGTACACACACGGCTTTGCTCCGTACACCTCGTACACACACGACTCCGCTCCGTACACCTCGTACACACACGGCTTTGCTCCGTACACCTCGTACACACGGCTCCGCTCCGTACACCTCGTACACACGGCTCCGCTCCATACACCTCATGCACACACAGCTCAGCTACATCCACACTGTAAACCCCTTATGATCCCACATATAAACTTACCATCATCCAGCACCATGACGACCAATACTGCACACAGGGGCCTGAAGATCATGTGACACCTAACTCCTCCCCTCCTGTGACCTCATCACAGGTCCTGCTACCACCTTTACAAAGCACAGCACAGCAATGGTAAATGCTGGCTGTGCGAAGTTGGGAGGGCAATGAAGGGGTGCATATGGAATTGCTGCTGCGCCGCCCCCACACACACGTGCCATCTGGGGCGGACCGCCCCACCCGCCCCTACACGCTACGCCACTGGGTCCAACCTACTTCATTAAAAGCTCTTCAGAGATTCTTGGGTTTTGCCAATTTTTATCGTAAATTTATTGGTAATTTCTCTGTTATTGTTAAACCATTGACTGATTTGACCAAAAAGGGTTCTGATGTGGTGAATTGGCCTCCTGAGGCAGTCTCTGCGTTTCAGGAACTTAAGCAGAGATTCACTTCTGCTCCTGTTCTACGGCAGCCTGATGTTTCTCTGCCATTTCAGGTGGAGGTTGATGCCGCTGAAATTGGGGCAGGTGCCGTTTTGTCCCAAAGAGATCCTGAGACCTCTAAAAGTAACCCTTGTGCCTTTTTCTCTCGAAAATTTTCTCCAACTGAACGTAATTATGACGTGGGTAATCGGGAGTTATTGGCCATGAAGTGGGCTTTTGAAGAGTGGAGACATTGGCTGGAGGGAGCCAAACATCACGTGGTGGTCCTCACTGACCATAAGAATCTGGTTTATCTGGAATCAGCCAAGCGACTTAATCCTAGACAGGCCAGGTGGGCCTTGTTTTTCACACGTTTTAATTTTGTGGTTTCCTTTCTTCCTGGCACTAAGAATGTTAAGGCGGATGCCCTCTCGAGGAGTTTCCTTGCGGACTCTCCTGAGTTATCTGATCCTGCTGTTATTTTGAAAGAGGGTGTAGTTCTTTCCGCCATCTCGCCCAATTTGAGACTGGCTCTGGAAGGATGTCAGGAGGATAAACCCGAGCGCTGCCCTATTGGGAAATTGTTTGTCCCAGACCGATGGAAAAAGAGTGTGATGTCTGAGATTCATTGTTCCGTGTTGGCCGGTCATCCCGGAATTTTTGGTACCAGAGACTTGGTTAGTCCGTCCTTTTGGTGGCCTACTTTGTCTCGTGACGTCAGGGAATTTATGCAGTCCTGCGGGACTTGCTCTTGCTCCAAGCCTTGCTCTCGCTCTAGTGGTTTGTTGATGCCATTGCCTGTGCCCAAGAGACCATGGACCCATATCTCTATGGATTTTATTTCCGACCTCCCTGTTTCTCAGAGAATGACCGTTATCTGGGTGATTTGTGATAGGTTTTCCAAAATGATACATCTTATGCCATTACCTAAGTTGCCTTCCTCCTCCGAATTGGTGCCTTTGTTCCTTCAGCACGTGGTTCGGTTACACGGCATTCCTGAGAACATTGTGTCTGACAGAGGAGTCCAGTTTGTTTCCAGATTTTGGAGGACTTTTTGTTCTAAACTTGGTGTTCAATTGTCTTTCTCCTGGCTTTTCATCCTCAGACCAATGGACAAACTGAGAGAACAAACCAGACATTGGAGACTTATCTGAGATGCTTTGTGTCTGTTGATCAAGAAGACTGGGTCTCTTTTTTACTTTTGGCTGAGTTTGCGCTTAATAATAGGGCTAGCTCTGCCACTTTGATGTCTCCATTTTTCTGCAATTTTGGGTTTCACCCTCGATTTTCTTCGGGACAGACGGAGGCTTCTGTCTGTCCGGGTGTTGACTCTCTTGTGGAGCGTATGCAGCAGATTTGGGACCAGGTAGTGGAGAGGTTGTCCCTCTCTCAGGAGAGGGCCCAGCGGTTTGCCAACCGGCATAGGACTGATGGTCCTCGGTTTGAAGTGGGGGACTTGGTCTGGTTGTCCTCAAGAAATATCCCTATGAGAGTTGCATCTCCTAAGTTTAAGCCTAGGTTCATTGGACCTTATAAGATCATGGAGATTCTTAATCCTGTTTCCTTTCGTTTACTTCTTCCAGGGACATTTAAGATCCATAAAGTGTTCCACAAGTCCTTATTGAAGAGGTTTGTCGAGCCAGTGGTTCCTATGGCTGCGCCTCCTGACCCTGTTTTGGTTGAGGGCAATCTGGAGTATGTGGTTGAGAAAATATTGGATTCTCGTTTTTCTAGACAGAAACTCCAGTATTTGGTTAAGTGGAGAGGTTATGGTCAGGAGGACATTTCTTGGGTGTTTGCTTCGGACATCCATGCTAGGAGACTGATCCGTGCGTGTCACAGAGCTCATCCTGACCGACCTGGTTGCACAAATGAGGGTTCGGTGACCCCTCCTCAAGGGGGGGTACTGTTGTGAATGTGTTAGAAATGAAATCTAACGGCCCCAACGTTTGCTCATACTATTTTCTGTCTGTGTCTGTATTTCCTCTTGTCTAACTTGTTTGGGGGCTTCCTATGTTCTTTGGGGATCTGCTCCGGGCAGATAGCTTTCCTCTTTCTATCTTTAGGTGTAGTTAACCTCTCAGGCTGTGACGAGGCGTCTAGGACCAACGTAGGAACGCTCCACGGCTGCCTTTAGTTGTGGTGTTAGTCAGGGTACTGCAATCCAGTAGATTCCAACCTCTCTGGTGTATTGCCGTTTTTGCCTGCTCTCCTCAGCTACCAAATCATAACAGACTGAGTAGTGTATTATAGTATATGGAGGACTGAGTTATTTTAATTTATGGAGGGCTATAGGGAGTGTATTATACTCTATGGAGGACTATGGGAAGTGTATAATACTATATGGAGGACTGAGGAGTGTATTTTAATATATGGAGGACTATAGGGAGTGTATTATACTATTTGAGGACTATGAGGAGTGTATTATACTATATGGAGGACTGAGGAGTGTATTATACTATATGGAGGACTATAGGGAGTGTATTATACTATATGGAGGACTATGGGTGTGCATTTTACAATATGGAGGACTGTGAGGCATATTATATTATATGGAGGACTATGGGGTGTGCATTTTACAATATGGAGGACTGTGGTGCACATTATAATATATGGAGGACTATGGGGTGTCTTATACTAAACAAGCAAAGTGCTGCATATTCATCCAGAGATTGGATTGTTCTCAGCAGCACATCGCTGGTGTAAACTGTAGATGTGTTGCTGAAAACATGATACTGTATGGGGATCTATTAGTGATTGTTCTGTCCCCATCATTGTTCCTGTTCCTCAGCCGGTGGAAAGAGGCCAGGAAACAAGTGTTGAACGATTTCAATATTGTCGATCACACTCATTTAGCATCCTGAACTCAGCGCATGTAAATACAATCGAAATGCTTCTGTGTGATGTGCAATATGTTAGCATTTGGGGCCCCATTTTAAACTTTGCCTAGGGCCCTACTTTGCCTAAAACCGGCCCTGGCTGTGGGTATCAGTCTGCTACGGCAGTAAAGGACCCCAAGCGGAAACAGTGCAGTCGGGCACCAGCTCAACAGGAACATCCCCACTGACTGTCCAAACAGACTGCCCGGATGCCAGGGAAAAGTAAGGCATGGAAAGAACAGAGTCTGTCTAGAGGTATGGATGTGAATTTCAGGAGGAAAGAAAGAGTGATTACAGAAGAAATAGAGTCTGCCCGGAAGGCAGGGAAAGTACAGGATATGTGGCTCTGTGTGAATTGTGCTGCCAAGTTGATGAGTGCCCTTTTGATAAGTAAAGTTAAACTGTTGGAAAAAGACTGTGACTCCGGAGTGTTTTGTGGAACTAAGAAATCAGGAGCCGGAGTGCCAGAACTGGAAGGAACTTTGACAGTAACCAAGAGTGTTCTGCTTGCGCGTTCTGCAGGTACAGCAAAAAGGACATTGAATTTCATCTGGGGGGTGCCAGGGTGTGGGAACACTACAGCTCGTTGCCATGACTACCAACCTGGCCGCCTTACACTTGATTGGCCAGCAAGCTCTCCTGACCTTAACCCCATAGAGAATCTATGGGGTATTGTCAAGAGGAAGATGAGACACCAGACCCAACAATGCAGACGAGCTGAAGGCTGCTGTCAAAGCAAACTAGGCCGCTATAACACCACAGCAGTGCCACAGGCTGATCGCCTCCATGCCACGCCGCATTGATGCAGTAATTGATGCCAAAGGAGCCCTGACCAAGTATTGAGTGCATTTACTGAACATACATTACCGTAGGCCAACATTTCTGATTTTAAAATCATTTTTCAAGCTGGTATTATAAGTATTCTAATTTACAGAGATTATGACTTTTGGGTTTTCATTGGCTGTAAGCCATAATCATCAACATTAACAGAAATAAACACATGGAATAGATCATCTATTTGTAATGACTCTACATAATATATGAGTTTAACTTTTTGTGTTTAAGAACTGAATAAATTAACTTTTTGATTATATTTTAATTTTGTGAGAAGCATCTTCACTTTTCAGGCTGGGATCACACATGCGACAAAGTCGTCCGACACTCGCATGTGAAATCCCAGCTCTGGCGCCGGCACTCGGGAGTGGAGTGCGCAACTGCATGTAGTTCTGAAATGCAGCCGCTCGCTCCACTCCCGAGTGCCGGCGCCAGAGCTGGGATTTCACATGCGAGTGTGATCCCGGCCTCACTAACAGCTCAGCATCAATGTAACCCTGGCATCAGGCCCCGCACGGCACTAAGAAAAGCTGCAATTCAGATCTAATAGCAATCTAGGACGATACACTATACACTTTGCATTATATGAAGCTGCATCAACAGGATTGCCCATTTTAATCACTGGCTGAGAGCAATAGATGCAATAAAATAACAAAATAAGTTATTATTCACCTGGTAAATCCGCACCGATCCAGGACAGCTGCTCCGTTACTCTGTCCAGTCTCTTTTGCTGCCCTGCAGATCTGACTACCTGTACATGATTGCTGCCCCCAATGACTGCCAGAACAGTAATGACAGCTTAGTGGGACAAGACCAGTGCAGGCAGTGATTGGCTGCAGCAGTCACATGTGAGTAATCAGAACATCAATACTGAAGGGAAGCAACAATAACTGGATAGAGAACCCTAAAAACCTTGAGTTGGGGCAATAACAATTAAGTAAATATACCGTGTTCCAAGTTATTATTCCGGGGGGAGGAGGAATATAGAAGGGTGGTTTCTGACTTTGTGGATTGGTGTCAGACTAACTGTCTAGAACTAAATGTGAAGAAAACCAAGGAGATGGTGGTGAGTTATAGAAGGAAAAAGGATGATTACTTGCCGATCACTATTGCTGGCCAGGAGGTGGAGATGGTTGAGAGCTACAAATATTTGGGGGTTCACCTTGACAGCAAACTTGATTGGAGGTGACATACAGAGAAGGTTCACAAGAAGGGAATGAGCAGACTGTACTTTCTGCGGAAGCTCAGGTCGTTCAATGTGTGCAGCAAAATGCTGGAAATGTTCTACCAGGCCGTTGTGGCAAGCGCCATCTTTTTTGCTATTATTTGCTGGGGCTGTAGTGTGCGAGTAGCTGACGCTAATAAACTCAACAAACTTATCAAGAAGGCAAGCGCAGCTGTTGGCCTCCATCTTGACTCTTTTGAGGAAGTATTGGAGGATAGGATTCAAAAGAAGTGCAGGGCTATAATGAACAATAATGCACACCCACTATTCGAGCTGTTCTTGAAGCAGAAGAGCACATTCAGCAGCCGTCTAATCCTTCCAAGGTGCAAGAAGGAGAAATTCAGGAAATCGTTTGTGCCTACCGCTATGGGGATGTATAACAATTCACTAAGGGTGAAAGATGACTACGACCTAGGACTGGCGCACTAATGGAAATGATTAGAGATTTGTGTACCTTTGTTTGTTACGTATTGTGGTTAGTCATGTGCAAATCTGTGTCTAGTAATTACTCTATGTAATGCTGTTTGTAATGGTTTGTTTGTAATGCTGTTGTAACGCTGCTGTGATACCATAATTTCCCTCGGGATCAATAAAGTGTACAGTCATGGTCAAAAGTTTTGAGAATGACACAAATATTATATTTTCACATGATCTGCTGCCCTCTGGTTTTTATGTGTGTTTGACAGATGTTTTTATCACAGACAGAAATATAATAATTGCAAACATATGAGTAACAAAAGCTTATATTGACAGTTAGAATGAGTTAATGCAGCAAGTCAATATTTGCAGTGTTGACCCTTCTTCTTCAGGACCTCTGCAATTCTCCCTGGCATGCTCTCAATCAACTTCTGGACCAAATCCTGACTGATAGCAGTCCATTCTTGCACAATCAATGCTTTCATTTTGTCAGAACTTTTTGGTTTTTGCTTGTCCACCCGTCTCTTGATGATTGACCACAAGTTCTCAATGGGATTAAGATCTGGGGAGTTTCCAGGCCATGGACCCAAAATCTCTATGTTTTGTTCCCTGAGCCATTTAGTTATCACCTTTGCTTTATGGCAAGGTGCTCCATCATGCTGGAAAAGGCATTGTTGAATGCCAAACTGCTCTTGGAGGGTTGGGAGAAGTTGCTCTTGGAGGACATTCTGGTACCATTCTTTATTCATGGCTGTGTTTTTAGGCAAGACTGTGAGAGAGCCGATTCCCTTGACTGAGAAGCAACCCCACACATGAATGGTTTCAGGATGCTTAACAGTTGGCATGAGACAAGACTGGTGGTAGCGCTCACCTTGTCTTCTCCGAATGAGGCGTTTTCCTGATGTCCCAAACAATCGAAAAGGGGATTCATCAGAGAAAATAACTTTACCCCAGTCCTCAGCAGTCCACTGCCTGTACCTTTTGCAGAATATCAGTCTGTCCATGATGTTTTTTCTGGAGAGAAGTGGCTTCTTTGCTGCCCTCCTTGAGCCCAGGCCTTGCTCCAAGAGTCTCCGCCTCACAGTGCGTACAGATGCACTCACACCTGCCTGCTGCCATTCCTGAGCAAGCTCTGCACTGCTGGTAGCCCGATCCCGCAGCTGAAACACTTTTAAGAGACGGTCCTGGCGCTTGCTGGTCTTTCTTGGGCACCCTGAAGCCTTTTTGGCAACAATGGAACCTCTCTCCTTGAAGTTCTTGATGATGCGATAGATTGTTGACTGAGGTGCAATCTTTCTAGCTGCGATACTCTTCCCTGTTAGGCCATTTTTGTGCATTGCAATGATGACTGCACATGTTTCTTTAGAGATAACCATGGTTAACAGAAGAGAAACAATGATGCCAAGCACCAGCCTCCTTTTAAAGTGTCCAGTGGTGTCATTCTTACTTAATCATGACAGATTGATCTCCAGCCATGTCCTCATCAACACCCACACCTGTGTTAATGGAGAAATCACTGAAAAGAGGTTAGCTGGTCCTTTTAAGCCAGGGCTGCAATGATGTTGAAATGTGTTTTGGGGGATAAAGTTCATTTTCTAGCAAAATATTGACTTTGCAAGTAATTGCTGTTAAGCTGATCACTCTTTATAACATTCTGGAGTATATGCAAATTGCCATTAGAAAAAGTGAAGCGGTAGACTTTGTAAAAATTAATATTTGTGTCATTCTCAAAACTTTTGGCCATGACTGTATCATATCGTATCGTATCGTAAATGCTATTTTTCTGATTTTCTTAACTGGTCAATAGAAATGAGCCAGTATAATGCTCAAATCATCAACCCTATAAAACATATTTTATTGGACAAAACTCCCAATGATAATAGCATTTTTACAAACCTAAACAACTCAAAATGCACTGTGCCAAATTATTTTATACATAATATTATATACATTATATAATATATAACATTTTACAGGGTGTAAAGAACTGAAAATGGTCTTTTGTAGAATTTTCAGCAATACGAAGTTTACTGAAATCAAAAACTTATCAATCAAATAACTTCTTAACAGGCCAAGTTGCACGTAACATAGGACCCTTTCTTTAATGTCACCTTCACTATTCTTGACTTTTAGATAGTTTCTGCTTGAATGTCTTTGTAGGATGTCAGAATAGCCTCACAGAGCTGCTGTTTTGATGTGAACTCCCACCCTCATCTTTTGCTTGAGGATGGCTACAAAAGGTTCTCAATATGGTTGAGGTCAGGGGAAGATGGTGGCCACACCATGAGTTTATCTCCTTTTATGCTCATACTAGTCAATGACTCAGAGGTATTCTTTGCAGCATTAGATGGTGCATTGTCATGCATGAAGATGATTTTGCTACAACTGGCAAGGTTCTTCTTTTGGTGAAGAAAGTGATCAGTCAGAAACTCTATATATTTTGCGGAGGCTATTTTCACACCTTCAGGAACCCTAAAGGGACCTACCGGCTCTCTCCTCATGATCCTGGCCCAAAACATGGCTCTGCCAACACCTTGCTGAAGTAGTAGCCTTACTGGGACATGATAAGCCATCGACCAACCATCCACTACTCCATCTATCTGGACCACCAAGAGTTGCATGGCACTCATCAGCAAGCAAGACTGTTTCAAAATTAGTCATCATGTATGTCTGGCCCCACTACAACTGTTGCTGCTTGTGAGAACTGTATAGGGGTGGATGAATAGTAGGTTTATGCACAACTTCAAGCCTCTGGATGATCCTACACCTTGATATTCACGGGACTTCAGAGACATCAGCAGCTTCAATTACCTGTTTTCTGCTTTGTAATGGTATTTTAGCAGTTTCTCTGATTTTTTTTCTTGCAGAAACCTTCCTCATTATGCCTTTATCTGTACTCTGCATCAGCCACAAATCTCTTCACAATATGATGATCACACTTAAGTTTTCATGAAATATCTAATGTTTTCATGCCTTGTTCAAGGCATTGCATTTGATGCTTTTCAGCAGCAGAGAGATTATTTATCTTTCCCATCAGTGAGTTTATTTGAAAAACAAAAGATTACATCTCTATGACACTTAAATCCAATTTGCATAATAATTTGGAACGCGGTGTAATGTACACAAAAGAAAAAGAAGAAAAAAAAAAAAAGAAGGTTGTTTTCTCCTGGCATGTTATAGCTCAAGGTGTATATAATGTCTATGGTTTCTATTGCAGCATGTAGATTGTGTTTTCTCACAAGTGGATCCTCTGATATCTGGGGCATCCCTTAGACTCATATTACTATGAGATTTGTTCTTAACAGATTTTTTTGATTAATATTTTAGGTCCTTATGTGTCTATATTATAACACATTGCTGATTACCTATTCTGCACTTTTTGTACTTATTTCTTATCAGTGTTATTCTACATTTGGTTTATTATTACGTACGTCTCTTAAACGATTTATATGTATCCAATTTTACAAAAACGATACCGGCCTTTTACCTCTTACATCAGTTATCCTTGGACCAGTTTTGGACTAGTATGCCATCCAGATTATCTTGATGTTGATCTTTTTAGTCTGACCTCTCCCATACTGTTGTTTATATATATTTTTGGTATATATTTATTAATAAACTTGATCTATATATATGTTACTAGCTGAAGAGCCCGGCGTTGCCCGGGCATAGTAACTAACTGTGGTTAGTTATAACAAATTATAATGCTTATCCTCCATCCCATAGTCCAGTGCCCATATACCCATCACACATCCTCTATCCCATAGTCCAGTGCCCATATAACCATCATACAATAATGTATGTAAAGCGCTGTGGAATTAATGGCACTATAAGTGAGTAAAATAAATAAATATCCTCCATCCCATAGTCCCATGCCCATATACCCATCACACATCCTCCATTCCATAGTCCCGTGCCCATATACCCATCACACATCCTCCATCCCATAGTCCCGTGCTCATATACCCATCACACATCCTCCATCCCACAGTGCCGAGTCGGGTGTCGCTGAGCAGGGGGTTCCTGGAGATGTGCTGTTATGTAACCTGGCAGTGCGGCTCTGTGTGCAGCTCTGTGTGTGGCTCAGTGTGCGGCTCTGTGTGCGGCTCTGTGTGTGCGGCCCTGTGTGCGGCTCTGTGTGCGGCTCTGTGTGCGGCCACTGATGATGCAATTTTCTACGCCGGTAACAATAGAGCCTGGCAGTAATAGAGGAGGAGGTGATTCATTTCTGTCATGTGCTCTCTGCTCCTTTCTGGGGGGCAGACAATGGCAGGGAGCTTATGTTCTCGGGGATGTTAGATTTCATATATATATCAGATTATATATCAGCTAGGGCCATCAGCATCCAGAGGAGAGGTCACGTGTCTTCTGTAGCCAATGTGCTGATTTTAGATGAAATGTGAAGACCGATTGACTACAGTAGTCACGTGACGTTATTCCTTTCCCCTTCACCCCCGAATATTGATGCCCCAGAAGACATAGGTAAGACTGGAGGAGCATCGATGGTTCAGTAGGTGAATATAGGATTGTTCTTTGTTTTATTACTTCACCGTTGACCCATTGAAAATAACTTTTTAAGTAGAGAAAAATATCCTTTTGGGTTAGTATAAAATTGTAATTTGTAGAAAAACTAGACTGTAAATTCAACTCACTGGATATAATTATTCTGATAACATCTCATTGAAATCTTGTTTGTCTATAGGAAAGTTAACGTCGGCACTGACACAGCCGAGCAGGAAATATAGAAATACTTCAAAGTATGGGATTTCGCTTTGTTCCCAAGAGTTCTAACAATGAGCCCAATTGATATGCCGGGCTAGGATTGATGGCTTTCTTGTTTTCTTTTACACTTTTACTTGCAAATGGCTTTATAAAGCTAAATGATAAAAAAGTGATTGTTCATTAGGGAGTTACATTAGACACGGGAGCACAGTATTTTTTAGGGATGGTCACTCATCTGGTAATCAGAATATTCTACTTTCCGCTACAATTGCTGGCATAATATGGAGATACTGTCAGACCTCTGTATCCCACCCAACTGAGACAACACGTATTCTATTTCTGTACTAATTGTTTTTTCATTACAAGATGAATTTATTTATTTTATGCATTTGTTACCATTTGTTGGGTGGTTAGTGGTTACCATTAGTTTATGTAATGACTTACTGATGTTTAAAACTGATTATGAAAGAAGGGTTTGTAGGGACTAGCGGATGTGGGAGTTGTTTACTGGGAGAGTAGGTGGGCAAAGATATTTGCTCTTGGATAGCACGGGAGTGCACTCTACATGTAGCCCATGTTTATTAAGGGTCAGGTTTCTGCCTCTTAGGGTCAGTTACAGAGGGAATGATGAGCAGGAGAAAGTCTATCCTCAAAATAGCCTGCAACTTGTAGGTGAAGGTTGAGCACATGAAGTCTATGGTGTGCGGACTGAGGCTACATCACTCTGAAGGGAGATTGCCTCTGACTGTCCTGGGAAGAATAGATGCTCGTTCATAAGGAAAAGCAGTGACCCTAGCAAACAATTGTGCCCACAGCGATAAGGGGGCAAGAGAAGAATGGAGACTTGCTATGGTGTCTTGGTAGAAGTCGAATGGAGCGACAAGGAAAGGCGAGAGTTAGTTGTGACAAATGAAAGGTATGTTGCCGGAGAGAGCGAGAACCAGTTTTCTGAATCAAACTTCTTGAGAAGGGCAGGCATGACCAGATATCCCAGAAAAGGACTGTAGTACTGGAGAAGATCAAAGTGCCATATAGCCCGAGGAGTGTGACTTAGTTATATACCATGCTGTCTATCAGCTGGAAGATACATTTTATTTTCATTGGCAACACTCCAGTGGTCCACTTCTAAACAAGACCCCTGATGCCCTGATGACCCTCCACTTGTCTGAGGTGAAACTCGATGGGACACAGTTCATCATGTGATGAGTATTCATTCATGGGACACAGTTTATTGGGATTATGTGATGAGTATTTCCTTTAATTTTCTATATTGTGTATACTACTTAATGTGGGACATTGAGCACTGAACCTCACTTCTATGATTGTACTGGGGCATCAGCTACTGTGCATACCATTGCCTGTAGGATATTGTATTAGTAATGCAAAACTCATTGTGGTAAACACTGTCCACAAGGATCTTGAGATTTAAGATTTTTATTAAGGGCCTCACTACGAACAGCTAGGGATCAACAACTTTGAGTGTGGCGCCCCTGAGGGTTCAGTCACCACAGAGGTATTGCACCTCACCCAGAGGTGTGATGCTTCACTCTCAGGTAAGGAGGGAGCATCACCCAGGACTCTAACACCTGCACCCAACACACACACGGGAGGATGGTCTCATCCCAGGCTGGTTAGTAAAGAGTGTATGGGTGGGTGGAGTTAGTCAGTAGCAAGGAGGAGTGAAGCTTGAGGAAGCAAGAACAGAGTTTAGAGAGTCGTGAGGAGTAAGAGGAAGGAGACGGACGTGTAGAGAAGCAGCTCCCAGTGATGGGAGGCTGCAGAGGAAAAAGAAGGAGTCTAGAGAGAGACTCAGAGGGGACTAGGAGCTGGAAGAAGCTCGGTCCGGAAAGTGGAGAGTAGAAGAGAAAGAAGCAGAAAGAGAGAGAAGCTTCTGGAGAGAGAGAGGAAAGGGTCCTAGGGATACGGAGAGAGCAAGAACCATCCGTCGGTCCCGATCTGTTGGCAGAGGGACCAGGTCGCAGAGGGAGCTCGACCCCTTAGCCTAGTGGAGGATTTTATGACTCAGCTAGCAAGTCGACTGCTGTGATAACTTTAGGGATCACAGACAATTACCACAATTATTTTCTCCGGAGAGGTAGCTATATAGAATCAAGGAAACGCAGAGATAAGACGTTATCCAACAGGATTCGCAGCCGCTGATCTGGGACACTGTTTGTGAAGGTGCTGGAAGGATAGAAGGCGGGAAAATCAGCACAGTGAGACGGCCACTAAAAGGAACACATATATAGAAAGGAGTCCTGGAAAGGTGTTTCTCAATCTACCTGAGGGTTTGCTGAGCCCCTCACCTGGAGGACACGGTACCAAGCGGGCATCTGTACTGCATGCACCGGAACTGTGAGTAAAGCTTTGGAAACTGCAACTCGCTGATTGTTTCTCAGTTTCTTCTTGCATCACCTACTACACTCAGCTAGATCTCCCAGCACCATTACCATTTTACTACATCTACCTGCCTCAGGATATCATAGCCTCACCTGTGGGAGGCTGTACCAACTCTGCTGCATTACACCATCTATCCCAGAGGATCTGCATCGCAGCGCTGGTCACCATTGACCAGATACCACAGGTGGCGTCATGAATACCTTACTACAAACTCTAACATCCCCTGTAAATATCACCCTTTTCATTGGACGCCCAGGGCCACGGACTGGGTCACTGCCGCTGTGACACATCCCTTCCATACCCCGGCCCGGTACCGAGTATCCCACTGCCCTGGCGGGCGATCCATTTGCAAGGCATGATATCATATAATTTAGCATGCCAAACTCCACGGTAAGCCAGGGGCACGATATAGGATTTAATAGGGATAGTTTTTTCTACCACTTTCCCTATTTTTTAGAGCCTATCTAATATATTGGAATTTCTTTCTTTACTGAACCCCTGTACCTGGTGACATCTGTCTGGATATTCCTATTGATACCCAAATTATTTGTTTCATATGCTCATAAGGGTTATTTGTCAGGGGTGCTTTTGATTATAATATTTACTTGCACGGTAATATAACTAGTCGTATTATACAGCAGTATAAGAAAATGTGTTACACCAGGGATGGAGGACAGCTTGGGGGAGCTGCGCCTGCACTATACTGAGTGTGTGTTTGCACTATATTGTGTATTGGGGAAGCTGCACCTGCTCTATACTGTGTGTTGGTGGGGAGCTGCACTGTACTGTGTGTTGGGGGAGCTGCACTATACTGTGTGTATTGGGGAAGCTACACTGTACTATGTTTTGGGGAGCTGCACTGTACTATGTCTTGGGGGAGTTGCACTATACTGTGTGTGGGCGGAGCTGCACTTTATGGTGTGTGGGGGAGCTGCACTATACTGTGTGTGCAGGAGCTGCACTATACTGTGAGGGGGAAGCTGCACTATACTGTGTGTGTGGGGGAGCTACACTATACTGTGTCTGGGGGAGTTGCACTATACTGTGTGTGAGGGAGCTGCACTATACTGTGTGTGTTGGAGCTCACTATACTTGTCTGGGGGATATGCTGCACTATACTTGTGTAGTGGGAGCTGCCTGTACTGTGTGTTGGGGAGCTGCACTATACTGTGTGTTGGGGAGCTGCACTATACTGTGTGTTGGGGAGCTGCACTATACTGTGTATTGGGGAAGCTACACTGTACTGTGTGTTGGGGAGCTGCACTGTACTATGTGTTGGGGAGCTGCACTATACTGTGTGTGGAGGGAGCTGCACTATACGGTGTGTGGGGGAGCTGCACTATACTGTGTGTTCGGGAGCTACACTATACTGTGAGAGGGAGGCTGCACTATACTGTGTGTGTGGGGGAGCTGCACTATACTGTGTGAGCGGGAGTTGCACAATACTGTGTGTTGTGGAGCTTCACTATACTGTGTATTGGGGAGATGTGCCTGCACTATACTGTGAGTTGGGGGAGCTGCATTGTACTGTGTGTTGGAGAGCTGCACTATACTGTGTGTGGGGGAGCTGCACTATACTGTGTGTGAGGGGAGCTGCATTATACTGTGTTTGGGGGGAGCTGCACTATGCTGTGTGTGGGGAGAGCTGCACTAAACTGTGTGTGGTGGAACCTGCACTATACTGTGTCTTGGGGAGATGCTCCTGCACTGTACTGTGTGTTGAGGAGCTGCACTGTACTGTATGTTGGGGAGCTGCACTATACTGTGTGTTGGGGACCCACACTATACTGTGTGTTGGGGGAGCTGCATTATACTGTGTGTGGGGGGAGATGCACTATACTGTGTATTGGGGGAGCTGCGCCTGCACTATACTGTGTGCTGGGGAGCTGAGCCTGCACTATACTGTGTGTTGGGGAGATGCACTATACTATGTTGGGGAGCTTCACTATGCTGTGTGTTGGGGATCTGAACTATACTATGTGATGGGGAGCTGCATTATACTTTGTGTGGGGGGAGCTGCAAGTTATTTAAATGTTTGAATAAATATAGTTGGCTAATGTTTAAGTTACTAATTTTATATGTTTTATATCTCCCATCACTCCCCCTCTGCTTGTGACTCAGCAGACGCGCGATGATGTCACTTCATCGAGTGCCATGCTGTACCAGCAGTGGAACCAATGAGACCAGAGCAGAGCATGGAGCAGTGTGGGGAACAAGGAGGAGGGGTAAGTATTGTGTGAGTGTGTGTGTATGCATTATTGTGTGTGTGTGTGTGAGTGCAGAGGCTGCACTATACTGTGTGTGTCTGCACTATACTGTGTATTGGGGAGATGAGTCTGCACTATACTGTGTGTGTTTGCAAAATACTGTGTATTGAGGGAGCTGCGCCTGCACTATACCGTGTATTGATGGAGAGCTGCACTGTGTGTTGGGGTGAGCTACACTATACTGTGTATTGAGGAGCTGCACTATAATGTGTGTTGGGGAACTGCACTATAATGTGTGTTGGGGAGCTGCACTCTACTGTGCATTGGGGGAGCAGCACTATACTGTGTATGAAGGGAGCTGCACTATACTGTGTATTGGGGGAGTTGCACTGCACTGTGTGTTGGGGAGCTACACTATACTGTGCATTGGGGAGATGCGTCTGCACTGTACTGTGTGTTGGGGGAGCTGCACTGTACTGTGTGTTGGGGGAGCAGCACTGTACTGTGTGTTTGGGGAGCTGCACTGTAGTGTGTGTTGGGGTAGTTGCACTGTAGTGTGTTGGGGGAGCTGCACTCTACTGTGTGTTTGGGAGCTGCACTATACTGTGTGTGGGGGGATCTGCACTATACTGTGTATTGGGGCGAGTTGCACCTGCACTATACTGTGTATTGAGATGAGCTGCACTATACTGTGTTGGGGAGCTGCACTATACTGTGTGTTTGGGGAGCTGAACTAGACTGTGTGTTGTGGAGAGCTAAACTAGACTGTGTGTTGGGGAGATGCACTATACTGTGTGTTGGGGAGCTGCACTATACTGTGTGTGTGGGGGAGCTGCACTGTACTGTGTGAGGGGAGGGAGCTACACTGTACTGTGTGAGGGGAGGAAGCTGCACTATACTGTGTGAGGGGAGGGAGCTGCACTGTACTGTGTGAGGGGAGGGAGCTGCACTATACTGTGTGAGGGGAGGGAGCTACAAATTATTTAAATGTTTGAATAAATATAGTTGGCTAATGTTTAAGTTAATCATTTTATTCGGCCCCCGAACGCTATTTTAAAATTCCAAATGGCCCTTGGCAGAAAAAAGGTTGCCCACCCCTGTGTTACATGGTAATAAAACTAGTCGTATTATACAGTAGTATAAGAAGATGTGTTATACGGTAATGTAACTAGACATATTATACAGTAGTATAAGAAGATGAGTTATGCGGTGATATAACTAGTCGTATTGTACAGTAGTATAAGAAGATGTATTATACGGTAATATATTTTTGGTTTATCTAAATCCTTTATGTTAAACACCTAAGCATCTAAGAACTAAATGCAAATCTTACCTACAAATCATCAACAATGAGAGTTTCTCAAACTCTGAGACTTGGTGTAGGTGAGGCCTATTTGGGGAGGCCGTTTTCATAGACGTGATCGTATCCTGCACAATTTATTCTTTGGTTGCAACAATATTTAATTTAGCAACACAATTGACTACTTTTGTGCTTCATAAAGATGTTTATATGGACTACCACTATAGCTAGAATCACAGGCAACGCCCAGGTCTGTCTGGTGTGTTCTGGCCATTATCTTGGTTAGTCTGTTGAGGCTCCACTAGAAAATGTTTGAGAAGCCAAGGTCTTCATTGTTTCCTAACAGCTTGTACAGGACAAAACCTGATTTGGCCATTGACAGCAAATCATCTTATAGCCACCAAAGTATATCTATCTTGGCTCCAATTCCATATTAGCCAATCCAATCATTAAAGTGATTTTCCAACCATCAACTAATACTGCTAATGACAAATATCAAATAAGTTGGAAAAATAAGATCTGAGGGGTCTTATGAACCCGACCTATATATTACATCCTGTTTTATTTTTAGCTAAGAGCTGCTTTTGGCATCTTGCTATAAGCCGTGGGCTTTGGTAAGGAAAGAGTTAATAAAGATATTAATGGGCAGCATGGTGGCTCAGTGGTTAGCACTGCAGCCTTGCAACACTGGGATACTAGAGGTGGACACTCAGATGCTCAGCTGTAGTAGAGCAGTCCAGTAGGAGTGATGCCTGAAAATGATGAAAGTCAGCCCACGTTCTCTCTGCCAGCACCAATACAGTCTATTGGCTCATAAGTCTAAATACCATTCTGCAGGGGGCTTAGATGTATGCCCCAACAGGGCCACCGAGCATGTCCCTAAACACAATGTGAAAGCACCCTAACCTCCACAATCTCAAGTAATACAGTAAATACTTGACAAGTGGGGAGGAAGAAGGGAGATGAAGGTGCAGCTTCTCTTCATTAGACTGTGGTCATAGTTACATACTGTGAGAAGGGAGGGGAAGCGGCAGGAAACAGACATTACAACTAGTATGTGCCAACTCATTAAGGATGCATGGAGGGAGGTAAATTACAATACCCAGCAGAGGGAAAGAGAAAGATGCCAATTATGAAGAGATCTAAGGGGCAATGTTTTACCTTGCGGAGAGTGACATGCTTGGCATGCCAGTGTAAGGAGACTTATAAGCCTTGCAATGCTCCTCTGCGAAATCAAATATGCAAATTGCCTCTTCAGAGAGGAAGAGGACTAAAACTCTAGTGCCACCTATTGGAAGTAGAAATCCTAAAAGCCAATATCAATTCTTTAACGAGCTCCTAAAAGTCAATAACAACTCTTTAACAAGCCTTGCCAGATTGCTTAGAATGAAAGCTAAAACAGTATCTCAATTTGCTGACACGTGCTTTTGGGTATTGCCCCTCATCAGTGCAGAGTGCACACTACATTTATGACTCTATTACACACGAGTCACTGGCCTAAAGCAACATCATGACGTGCATCGCGCCTTGACGTCATGGCGCCGTGGGGATTAGAAATTAGAAGAGGTGTCCAAATTGCCAACATTCAAGGAAGTTCACACTCACACTGCCCTGATCCGGCAGCCATGGGCTACCGACGAAGGCACAAAACAGGAACCTCAAAATCTTTTTGCTCAACTCTAGTAGATGCCTTTTCTTGTAAGTAAGCTTTATCGCTGCCATTTTCAGGCATGTTCTCATTTGTAATTGCTAAGGAGGAAGACATTATTGATAGGAAGTAATCAAATTACATAAGTCAGTGTTCAGTAATGTGTAGGAAATAGTGTACTGCACCAGTAGACTGTCAACCGTATCGTCTAAACAGTTCCCATAATTAAAATCTGTTGGATTCAATGAGCCATGTGATAAAAAAAAATTCTTACTTGGGGTGATTAATGGTAGTTCAGTGGCGAATGTATAGCTAAGTAATAATGTCGGTGCTGACACAAATATTAATTACATTAACAAATGAGGCGTTGTAACGCATATAAATCCTCGCGGACTAACAAGAAAGATAGGATAACATTCAAGACATTGCATTTTCAAAGAAACCTGTCTGTCGATTCATAGTGCCCAAATCACGGGCAGCATGAATCAAAGCCTGACTGCACGATTTACCAAAAGGAAGAAAAACTAACGAAGACGAAAAATAAGGATAAATATCAAAATAACACGTCTACAAAAATTGGGAGGATTTTTTAAGAAATATCATAATTTATTACATATATAATAAAGACAAAGAAACAAGATATTAACGTGAGGTAGATAATACAAGCAGCAAACAAATATTGGCAAAAATATATTAAGGTGTTAAATATAGTGCCAAATAGACAGAATAACGAGTCCCAGAGGTATGCCACACCGTGTCTAATTAGTTCAAAAGCCAGAAAAAATCAAAGAATACATAAATTTGTGAACAGGGAAACCAAGATCTGAGAAAATGTACACAAATAAGTAGATATCAGATTGTTTCCCAAATATCAATTCAATTTTGAAAGCCAGACACATCTAATGATTCTAGTGTAAGATAAAGGCAGAAACCACATGGTCTATTGCTAATGTGTTCAGCAAATCTGGCCCCTAGGAAGGCTAATGAAAAAGGCAATAGTATATATGTCAAACATCCATAATGGAAAGATTACCAATTACCTTGTGACATAATGTGGTCAGGTGTAGCAGCACCAAATGGGACCGTTGAGAAGTCCCGACGCGCGTTTCACCGTCCTCGGTTTCGTCAGGAGGCATAGTGAGACATGCTGGGCACGGAGTTTAAATAGAAAGTGATTTAGATCAATGGCGAATCACGGACATTTCTCAGCATGGAGTATCGCCCCACGCTACCGCACCGAAGCGCGCCATGCATGACGGGAGGGAAGAATAATCACCGACCGTCACCATGGTATCATGTCCACGCCGCAGCAGCATGAGACAGGCAGACCAGTGAGGAGGAGCCGAGTTGGTAAGCGAATCGGCGCACTACTCAGTGTGATGCTCCGCCCCACGATGACGCGGGCCGGAGCGCGCCGTGCATGATGGGGGGGAGGATGTGCGTCATCCCCCACCATCACCACGGCAACGCGTCCGTACCCAGGGCACCACGGGCCGGATACAGCGCACACATGAGGTGCGTCTGCGCTCAAAGTGTGATGTAAGTGTATAAGATCCCCATCCTTCTGGGTGACTAGTGTCAATATAAGGCCATTTTAAATAGATGACGTATATAGTCAGATAGGGCCAGAGTATAGGAACCCGAATAAGGGGAAAAGAGTTTACAGCTATAACAATTCATAACTGTAATACATATATACTCCCATATGCTAGTTACAGACACTATCTCAAAAGAGGCATTGATCCAAAGTGGCTAGGCATTGCCCTGTCCATAATCTAGTAAAAGGGATCCCATACACAGTAATATAGAACAGACTAAGGATTATTATAACCAACATAAGCAATAGAATATCTAGCTGGTAATATATGTGAAAATAATAAATTAGCAAATATGTGGAAAAAATAAATGATAATAATAACATTAATATTAAATTACAATCAACTGATATCAAATCAGAAAGACCAATCACAGAAGAATATAGTGTATAAGGTGGAAACTATGACCATAGCCATAAGAACCTCTATAGATGCTATGTAAATATATCCGGGGAATGTGAGACCAATCCATAATGTAATATAGTCCATAAGGTACATCCAGTCTGGATATAGGCCGAGGTCATCATTTTATTGGTCTTCTGAGTAATTTGCTTGAATGGAAGATTCGCGATTGAATCCAGGAAATGTAAGTATATGCACATCTTGTATAAGAAAAACCTAGAAAAATTAATACCAAAAACACTAAACATCGTACCTAATGTGAAAAATAAAAGAAAAAATGAAAAACACATAAGAAAATAATATTGAAGAATAAAAAATAATAAAAATAAAATAATAAACACGTCTATAAAAAGGACTTGAAGCTGATGGTCTCGTTGAGACCATTAGGGGTCACAGTATCCAAAATAACCATCCATCGAGTTTCCTTCTGAAGGAGTTTTTGTTTAATATTACCACCGCGTATACCTGTGTACACATGGTCTATGCCCCGGACAATAAAGCCCTTCGGGTTGCAATTATGGACATCGTAAAAATGTCTGGGAAAAGTTTTCAATGAATGTGGATCTAGACAGTCCGCTGCGTTCCTAATGTCCCTAATATGCTCTTGAATGCGGACTTTGAGGAGTCTTGTAGTCATGCCGATGTATATTAGTCCACAAGGGCAACTGGCATGATATATTACTGCATCTGTGTTGCATGTAATATGATGCACAATCTTATAATTTTTATCTCCTTTTGCATTAGGGAATTCTTTACTCTTAATGATGTAGCAGCAGGGTGAACAGTTTCCACAAGGAAAACATCCCCATGGGGGGCCCCTAGTGTTCTGAAGGAAAGAGGAGGAATTTTTTGGAGGTATATAATGACTCCTACAAAGGACATCACCCAGTGTCTGTGATTTACGCCATGTGATAGAAGGATAAGAGGTCAGTTGTCTTTTAAGGTCTTTATCTGTCAGAAGTACTGACCAATGTTTTCTGAAGATTTGATTGATTTCCGACCAATTGGAATTAAACTGGGTAATAAATCTCGGTGTGGTTTGTTTGGATTTGTTCTTCTTAGAATACTGTTTGGATAACAAGCTACTTCTATCTGTTTTTAAAGCACGGGAATACCCACGAAGGATATCATTATTAGGGTAGCCTCGTTTTTTGAATCTGTCATGCAGATCCCTTGCCTGTTTATGAAACAATTCCTCGGTAGAGCAAATTCGACGTGCACGTAAAAACAGTTTAATTCCAATTGGTCGGAAATCAATCAAATCTTCAGAAAACATTGGTCAGTTTTGTCTGTATTATATATGTAATAAATGATGATATTTCTTAAAAAATCCTCCCAATTTTTGTAGACGTGTTATTTTGATATTTATCCTTATTTTTCGTCTTTGTTAGTTTTTCTTCCTTTTGGTACATGTTTGGGTCCGGGAGGTAATTCCGGTGGGCCACGGAGCTGTTGTTGGGTTCCTGACTGCACGATTGCAGCCAGACATACTTTTATCACTAACTACACATATGTAACAGACTTATTAAAGGGTGGTCTGAAATACAACTTCATTTTCATCCTAAATTCTTATCTGTTTAATGCTATAATGTAAACTATTTTCTAATATACTTGCATTACAAATTCCATGCATGCTTGGATACTCAAATGAAGCGTCATGAGGGAGCAGAGGCTGCGGCCACCTCCCTGAAATAAGTGTTATTAGTGACGTTCCATTCAACGGCTGGGCTAGTCCCTGCGCAAAGTGCAATGTGCACTGTAATGAGCCTGCAACAGAGTGCACTGTTAGTGTGTATTGTGAAAAGAACACACTGCTTGCAGAAACCAGTGCCATCCCCGAAAGTGACTTCACTTGCGAAGGTGGTACTGTTGGTAGTCTTACAACACACTAACAGTGCGCTCTGTTGCCGAATCATTACTACTGATCTGAGCCAGTGAGAGATCTCACTGTCATGATGCACTTCACAATGCCCAGCCCCTGAAATGAGCATCACTTACGCTTCATTTCAGGGAGGGGACAGAGGCAGCGGCAGTTACCGTGATGATGCTTTTTTTGAGTATCCCACAATGAGATTCTCAAAGCCCCAGCAAAATGGATGTTGTAAAAAAAAAAAGAAAAACAATTTGATATTGTAATGAGGGAAGGATGGGGAAATTTTGATTCAATTATATTGGAAAATAGTTTAGATTATGAAACTAAATAAATAGGGATTTAGGATGAAAATTAAATTGTATTTTGGACCTCCCCTTCAACCAGCTCTATTATAGTTGAACTCAAGTTACTTTAACTGCCAAACGGGCACTCAGAGGGCACTATTACTTTCTAGGGGGCAAAATACGGGGACTGTTTTCTAGGGCACTTGCACAAGGCATTAATATATTCTAGAGGTTTGTTTTACCATCTAGAGGCACACAGTAGGTGCAGTAATAGGGACACATATGGCATCAGTGGCTCAGTATTGGGGTATCAGCAGGATGATGAGTTTGTACAGGTTGGGAGTAAATGGGGCCGTTCTGGAAATGTGAGAAGTCAAATGTGACTTTGTTGTAATCTCTGCATCCGAGTCCTGGCTGGAGAAGTTGTCATGTCGGTCTGAGCCAGATGGAAAAGACAGGAAGAGTGAACGACTCTACCAGAAAAGAGCATCACTTGTAAGTTTCTATATATTACTGTACTGTAATCTCCTATGTGTTCTGCAGGACTGGTATCTGCCACTATGTGGTCACCATATGTGGTCACCATATGGCAGTAATGTCAGTGTCAGTCATTGTATAGAGATTATTTTCAGTATCAGTCAGGTCATCTGCTGAGGTTCTCCTACATCCACTATTAGGGTGTGTCACCATAGTTGTAATAAGGGTTACCTGGTTAAGAGTCCACTAGAAAGTTTTGTTGCCCCTGAATGAAAACCCTAGCTACGCCTCCGATCCTGTCCAAAGGACGGGGTGGTAACAAGGACTTCCGAACGACAAGTGAGTATAGAACGAATCCCACAGCACAATACACAAATGGCAGATTCCTGTTTAGAAGAGGGGTCTCAGGGCAAAGAAAAGACAGTACCAGCTGACAGCCCTGGCCCTGGTCACCCCTTTATAGATACAGCAGAAGCTGTAGCAGTTGGCATCTGTGTTTCATCATCAGCATCATGAGAGATATGCTGCAGTGGTCCGCTGACCGTTTGCACTACCCCTCTCACATAGATAGGTATAATATTAAACTTTATTGGATACAGAAAAACACACCAAAAACACATTAAAAACATGTCACACATGTGACACACTGCATATCAGATCAGCTTATAATAAAGCTAAAACCTAGCGCCTAACCAACAGGTGAAACAGATGTCAATCTAAATGTGTGAACAGCATACCATCAAGCAATATGAGGGAAAAAGGGGCCCAAGATGTAAAAAAAAAAAAAAACCTGCTCAGATAAACATACAATTAGTCGCAGAATATCCACATAAAAAATGTGGCAATTATTGGGTTAAATAACCACTATCCGTAATGTTTAAAACAAAACACACTATTGGCAGAAAAACAGTCCACATACAGTTAGGTCCATAAATATTTGGACAGAGACAACATTTATCTAATTTTGGTTCTAGACATTACCACAATGAATTTGAAACAAAACAAATCAGATGCAGTTGAAGTTCAGACTTTCAGCTTTCATTTGAGGGTATCCACATTAAAATTGGATGAAGGGTTTAGGAGTTTCAGCTCCTTAACATGTGCCACCCTGTTTTTAAAGGGACCAAAAGTAATTGGACAAATGACTCCAAGGCTATTTCATGGACAGGTGTGGGCAATCCCTTTGTTATGTCATTCTCAATTAAGCAGATGAAAGGGCCGGAGTTGATTTGAGGTGTGGTGTTTGCATTTGGAAGGTTTTGCTGTGAAGGAAACATGCGGTCACAGGAGCTCTCCATGCAGGTGAAACAAGCCATCCTTAAGCTGCAAGAACAGAAAAAAACCCATCCAAGAAATTGCTACAACATTAGAAGTGGCAAAATCTACAATTTGGTACATCCTGAGAAAGAAAGAAAGCACTGGTGAACTCATCAATCCAAAAAGACCTGGGAGCCCACGGAAGACAACAGTGGTGGATGATCGCCACATACTTTCTTTGGTGAAGAAGAACCCGTTCACAACATCAACTGAAGTCCAGAACACTCTCAGTGAAGTAGGTGTATCTGTCTCTAAGTCAACAGTAAAGAGAAGACTCCATGAAAGTAAATACAAAGGGTTCACATCTAGATGCAAACCATTCATCAATTCCAAAAATAGACAGGCCAGAGTTAAATTTGCTGAAAAACACCTCCAGAAGCCAGCTCAGTTCTGGAAAAGTATTCTATGGACAGATGAGACAAAGATCAACCTGTACCAGAATGATGGGAAGCCAAAAGTTTGGAGAAGAAAGGGAACGGCACATGATCCAAGGCACACCACATCCTCTGTAAAACATGGTGGAGGCAACGTGATGGCATGACCATGCATGGCTTTCAATGGCACTGGGTCACTTGTGTTTATTGATGACATAACAGCAGACAAGAGTAGCCGGATGAATTCTGAAGTGTACCGGGATATACTTTCAGCCCAGATTCAGCCAAATGCTGCAAACTTGATTGGACAGCGCTTCATAGTACAGATGGATAATGACCCCAAGCATACAGCCAAAGCTACACAGGAGTTCATGAGTGCAAAAAAGTGGAACATTCTTCAATGGCCAAGTCAATCACCAGATCTTAACCCAATTGAGCATGCATTTCACTTGCTCAAATCCAGACTTAAGAGGGAAAGACCCACAAACAAGCAAGACCTGAAGGCTGCGGCTGTAAAGGCCTGGCAAAGCATTAAGAAGGAGGAAACCCAGCGTTTGGTGATGTCCATGGGTTCCAGACTTAAGGCAGTGATTGCCTCCAAAGGATTCCCCACAAAATATTGAAAATAAAAATATTTTGTTTGGGTTATGTTTATTTGTCCAATTACTTTTGACCTCCTAAAATGTGGAGTGTTTGTAAAGAAATGTGTACAATTCCTACATTTTCTAACACATATTTTTGTTCAACCCTTCAAATGAAACGTTACAATCTGCACTTGAATTCTGTTGTAGAGGTTTCATTTCAAATCCAATGTGGTGGCATGCAGAGCCCAACTCGCGAAAATTGTGTCACTGTCCAAATATTTCTGGCCCTGACTGTAGATATGTGGTAGTTATTGTAATAAGTAACCCCTATCAAATATATTGACAAAGCAATAACACCCACAGAAAAATGGAAGTGCCCTCAATGAAGAGATAGCCATATAGCAACATTATTAAAGCCTAGCAGTTTACCCAAGATGCAGGTCAGCAAATAGTACACGATAAGCACCAGCAATGGAACAGCCTAAATAGGGCAGGCAGTAAAAGCCCAGGCTAAACCAAAGCTCCCAAATCAGATGAAACAAATAGAGTTGACCAAAATAGATAAAAAAGCATGATTACATGCGGTAATGCATAAACAAGGGCAGCCACAGGGAACACATGCCGGTAGGCAAGAAGAGGAAAGATACCCGCCGCGTGGTGCAATTGTCCTGCTCTTACTCCCATTTGGCTTCCTTTTGTAGCCCTCTAGACCTCACTATCACAATTTTACAGCCATTTTGCAGCACTAAAATTCGGGTTCCTATTTACTTCTATCGGGTTTGGGTCCGAGGTGAAGTTCAAAATTTTAACTGTAGCTTCGTTGAACCCAAACAGCCATGGGTCCACTCATCACTAAAAGTTACCTATTATTATTATTAAAGACAGTCCTGGAATTTCTGGACAATTGGCTATCCTCATGCCTAGACCTCAATTGTCCTTCATACTACTTTTTTGGCCTTGTGCACATGTGCACCAACCCAAGTCCCATAAATTGACAGAACCTAGGATATAAACAATTGGGCATATACTCTGGTCTGGTCACATATTCCTCCACCAGCAGCCATGGCATGGACTGGACAGCGGTGCAATCTGTGAGGAAAGCTGCACTGAGAAGAGCAGAAGAACCTGTCATGCCTACTGTATATAATAGCCAGCAATAGGCAGTGTAATACAGTGGCTATAGGAGGAAAACGGTGCAACATTTTCAATGGGACTCAATTGCAAAAATCATTTTTAACCCCACTCGCATGCAATTAGGTGAGAAAGAAAATGTCCCCAAAGGCGGACAACCCCTCTATCTACATGGCAGGCAAATCATATCCACACAATGTTTGCATACAAACTAAAACATAAAGTTAATTTTAACTTTTTTTCTACTTTGGACAAGATGCTAGATATTTGTTTTATCTGAATATGAAAATACTAGTGCCTAAGGGCACTTATACAGATGAAAGTGTGGGTGAAACTAGAACATGCACACTACAGCAAATTTTTAGACCCAAAATGATTTCAAGCATCAGACCAGATAAAGATGAGAGAGTAGACCCCAAAATTACATCAGATCCCTAGACAAATGAAATGCCAATCTAGAACCCATAATGAATTAGACAAAGAGGAAAAACATAATCCAAACCTCAGACCAGACACCTCCATGCACTTATCATTTCTTGCTTTCTGGACCCCTTCTGATCCATATGCCACCTGTGTAGGACACAAAATGTCCCTTTCAATAACTCATATTCCCCAATTCCCTGCTAACAAGAGATGAGAGCTGTCATCTGTTCTCACAAGACACACTGTATACATTATTATGCAGTTCTCCCCCACCTGATGAGGATGGTGTATTTATTTTGAAATCCATGTCAGAATGACACAATTATAAAGGGGTTGTCCAGTCCAAAATGATAAATCTGCAGTCACTCTGTGACTGGGGATTTGCGGGTTTCTGAGCCGGGATCGGAGGGTATCTATGCGTTATACATACTCTCGGCCATAGCTAGGCCAGTATACTTGCATGGAGAGAAGCCGCACCCTCTAGTCGGCCACTCCCACTGGACCCCTGCATCTCTACTTTGGGTGGTGCCTCGCTCTATACAAATGTATGGAGTGAAGCTGCGCCCACTGGCCGGGTTCTGGCAGGGAGTATGTATAGCGCATACATACTCTCCGGTCCCGGCTCAGAAATTGGCAAATCCTCAGTGCGTGCACTGGAGGAATTCATAAGACTGCAGTCACACAAAGTGACTGCAGACTTATCGATATAGATCCGAACAATTTCTTTAAATTAAATAATTTATAAGTATAGCAACAGCTGCACTTCTCCACTGTTTCAGACCTGCTGTCTTTAGATATTGAGAAGACAAGTCACCTGCGGAAGAAGCCATATTCCTGAAAATTGGGAACAAAATGTCACTCTCAATGGCTCAATTTCCCTTAGGATCAGTTACTCAATAGAACACTCTCTTTAAAAAAAGATATGTCATCTGATTTCACAATGCACACTGCATGCCCTATTAAATAGATCTTATAGACCTGATGAGGCTGGTAAGCTTATTTTCATAAACCATATCAGAATAGATTTTTAAAGGGAATCTGTCACCATAAAATTGCCATCCAATAACCTGGCACCATGTTATAGAGCAGAGGGAGCTGAACAGATTACTGTATACAGAGAAAAGATTTGGAATAACCTGAGTTTACATCATGTAAAACTCTGCTTTTTCAGGGATTTTCTATCCAGTTGGCGGTCCTACCGATGATTGATAGGTCTCTCTGTATACACAGGTACGCAAAGAAAGCTGACTGGAATGCCCACTGGACCTGAAATCCCAGAGACAACAGAGGATTAAATGATGAATAGAACAAGTTATACTGAATCTCTTCTCTCAAAACTACATATCATCCTTCTCAGCACCTCCCGCTCTATAATATGGTGCCTGCAGACTGAACGGCATTTTCATGGTGACATGTTCCCTGTCACCTTGGTTTCTGAGTATATGTAATTTCTCTGCCAGCATCACTGCATGGCTTCCCATCTCCCATCAGGCTGATAAACTTACTTGCCACTCCAAGCCACGCTGTGAGTTCTGCCCTCTGCCTGCTCCATGCTGTGAAACTCAAGTCCTCTGCTGGCTGTGTGCATACTTCCTGGCTGTATGCTTAGGGCAGCCGCACCTGCACTTCCTGAGTCTTATAGAGACAGTGTGCACACTCCTAATGTGTCCCCAGCCTATTGCTAAGGGGTATCGGGTGCTTAAGGCATCTTCACCCATAGGGAGATGCCTGAGCAACAAACTCTCTCAGTTTGCTTTCTGCTGCTGAGTTGCTAGGTCCTGTCCTGTTTCCGCTCTTGTCTCTGCCACCCTGGGGGCTGTATACCCAGGCTCGTACCTGTATTCTTTGCGTCTCATTTCTGCCACCCTGGGGGCTGCATACCCAAGCCTGAATCCTTTGTCTGTCCTTGTCTAAACTAAGTCCTATATCTAAACCTGTTTGTATTCTTGTCTGTAGCCTTCCTTACCCTGCTGTGTCTATTCTTGTGTCTACTCCTCTTGCTCCCATATCCCGTACCAATACCTGTCTCTATCTGGTTGTCGCTGCACAACGATAGTGTCCCTGGTGTTCACTTGGTACTTCACTGCAAGTACTTGTGTTTATCGGTTCTGCTCTGCTCTCTTTTTACCTCAGAGGCTCCACTCGCTCTGGTTCCACATCCTGTGGCTCTGTTTCGCTCTGGTACTGCATCCTGCGACTCTGCTCGCGCCTATTCCGCATCCTGCAGCTCTGCTTTGCTTCGGTTCCGCATCCTGTGGCTCCACTCACTCCTGTTCCGCATCCTGCGGCTCTGCTTCGCTCAGGTTCCGCATCATGTGGCTCCGCTCGCTCCTGTTCCGCATCCTGCGGTTCTGCTTCACTCCGGTTCCACACCCTGCAGCTCTGCTCTGCTCGTGCTCCACACCCTGCGGCTCTTTATCCCTCTAGTCTGAACAGGTTCCTACCTGTTCCAATATTCCACTCGTACCTGTCCATGTTCCTGTCCTTCCCGAATCAGTTCCTGTTTCCCCAGTCTGATCAGTGCCCGCCTGCCTGTCAGAGTGCCAGCCGTGCCCACCTGTCTGCCAGTCATGCCCATCTGTACTTGCCCGCACCTGTGATTAGTGTTCTGTCCCTCAGTGGGATCACCTGCTACTGCCAGA
Source organism: Oophaga sylvatica (assembly GCA_033576555.1). Classification (NCBI taxonomy): domain Eukaryota; kingdom Metazoa; phylum Chordata; class Amphibia; order Anura; family Dendrobatidae; genus Oophaga; species Oophaga sylvatica. The sequence goes on from JARQOD010000001.1 coordinate 58,283,514, forward strand.
CACCGCCCTGGAGTGGTACCTGGCAGCTACCTGCCGCACAAGCCTGACCTCACCATCAGAGGCTCCAGTGAACACCATGGTAGCTGCTTAGTCACGCTCCTCCAGCGTTTTCTGGTTTGTGGTACAGTGGGGCCACATTCCTCACTCGCACCATCCAGTCAGGGCGCGAGCGTTACAGTATCCTCCTGCGGTTGAGGCTTGGGTACTGACTATGAACAATTTTGAATGGGCCAAAAAATTATGGCATAATGGGAAATCTCTGAACCGGTAAAGCTCTAGTGAGAAAGTTACTGGAAATAATTGTCTCCTTATTTATGTTTTTTACTTGTTTATCTCTTTTTTTTTTCATCTGTCCATTTGCAGATGGAAATTAACGTTGGGAATGAATTATAATGCGCTTGTAATTTTTTGGTGATTGAGAAAGAAAGAAAATAAAATTTAATAAATTAAAACTGATTTTTTATTTTTTGTCATCAATCTATAGCTGAAAAATAAGACATGGAGGAATAGCAATTAGTGGTGGATAGGTGATGTTCACGGTCAAACCATGTGGTGCTGAAAGGACCCTTTGTCATATATCAAGACACTAATATTATACATGACATATGGTGTATGGGACATTCTGATACAGATTTTACATTGGGGCCTAAGAATTTAATGTCTAGCTTCTGGTGAGGGGCCCAAGTTGTGTAGTTTATCCCTGATTAGTAGTTGACACTGATTTATTCTCTAAGCTTCTATGGTGTGAAAGACATTTGGCAACGGACACCACACAATATAAAGTCTTTGTGTGCCATGGCAAAATTTGGGTGCTGCCCTAGTCACGTGCCAGAAAATATTGCCTCCCTTCTCCAAAGTGTTACGTTGTTTATACCGATAATACATACTATGGTGATAACTTTAGAAAACGTGATAAATGTTGACATTGGACAAAGTGACATCTTCCCCGAGCCCAGTGACACAATAAATAAGATGGATTACATGCCGTATACAGTAACACCGCAAAAAGAGATTGTTAGAAAAAAACTCATTCCAGATCTCCATCTACTGTTTACAAGCTAACTTTAAAATACTTTCGAAGGAATATTTACTTGTCATAAGACATCAATCACCGCATTGTACTACTCAAATGTGTTGCTGTTCGGCATGACTGCCCTTTCACGCTAAAGCACACGGACAAAATCCTGACAGCCGACATTACAGATTCAAAAACCTCATTTATAAGCACCAGACACCAAACAGAAATGATTATATTGGGTCGCGATCAAAAACATTTTAGTGTTCGTAAAATATTTCTCTAAAAACACTCCAGCCCTCCCCCAGTAACATTACTAAACAATGCAATAGTTAAAGATAGCGCTCCCCATAATGGTAATCTAAAGTCTGATTTTCATGATTCAGGGCAGTCGTACGCTAGTTTGTTTTTCACTGATGCAATATACTGTAGGTGACTGTCAAGTGCGTATATTAATGCTGTATAGTATATACTAAAAAACGAATTGTGGCACTCAACAGTATAGAAAAATTCAGCAAACTTTATGGCAAAAGCATTCAATGACAGAGAGGAAGCATGTGGTATGCTGAAGCTCCCACCCCTGAAGAAGCACTCTTTGTGAAACATGCATCGAGTTGGACGGACACTAGGAGCTTCCCTTTCCTTTGGTACTATGCAGCTGCTGTAACATTGTTTTAAATTAAATTATATTGTTGGTGATTTTCTGTACTGTGTGAAATTCTAGTCGAACGATTGTGAGAGCCAAGAAAGTACAAACGTAGAGAGCTGGAAAGTGGGGTATCATTGTGTAAGGGGGTGAAGAACAGACAGAAGGAGGTTACCTCCCTTGCTCCGTGTCCAGAACCATCTGGTTGGGCAGCAGGGTTGCAGGGGGAAGACTAAGTGACCTGGACCGAGCGCACCAAGTGGACCGGTAGGAGATGTGAAGGACGAGACAGGGCCATGGACCGGAAGGCAGAAGGGCGGAAGGCTCAAAAGCAGCGCGAGCAGGGCAGAGAGCAGAGTGCGTCGCAGAGAGGAGAAATCAAACCCTCGCACCGCAGTAAAGAGGGGACCCTCGGCCAGTGCTCTGACTTAGCAGTACGTGACATAGTGAGATCCCCCTGTGAGTACGTGAGCGCGCAAGCCTCGGTGTCTGGAGAAGGCTCCCCTCAGGAGAGTACACAAAACAGAAACCCATAGTTTTGGCCCTGACTTTTCCCGGTGACAGACCAGGGCCCCTGAGTGATCCAGAGAAAGACTTGCCAGCATCATTGTTCTTGCTTAGTGACTGTAAGCCTGATATATAGAGCCTCAGAGCAGGAGACACTCAGCTCTTCCACGTTACTCCTGTCTCCCGCTTCAACTCCAGAGTTTTTCACGCTGTTTGCCAGGAAGAGGAGAGAGACTTTGGAGACTGCAAGCGCCGCTGTTGATGGTGCCTACGTTGGAGAAGATGTTCCCTTCAATCAAGGTTTCATCGAACTCATAAGTCCTCAGAATACTCTTTTTGCTTCTTCTGTCATTTATTGAACTGCTGCTAAATCTCGCTTAGCTTAAGTGTACAGTACTGTTGAAATTACATTTCATTTCCCATTGCTTCTCCCTGCGAGGAAATATTCCCCTTGTAAATAAATCCTTCAACTGTTGGTCTGTCTCTGGCCCGTGGTGAGTGGTGACATTCTTAGCTCCTGCACGATGCTTACATTTTTTACAATTTAAAGATACTGTATTTACAGTAAGTGTAGAAGCAGATTTTGTTGAGTAAAGATAGGCTCAGTTATGCCTTTTAATATTGTACTGGAAGTCCTCTTTTTTTGCAAATGTACAAAGGTCAATTTTTGTGACATGTACACTATGTTGCTGATTCATTAAGACTGGAGTTGCAGATGCCAGTCTGAATGAAGGGCTTACTGGAGTATGATATGCAAATGTGGTGTGCTCCTTTTAATAAATTTGGTGCATCTTATAAGTGGTATTCTCCTATGGGCGCATTGATAGAAGACATAAGAGAACATTTTTGGCATAAGAAACACAGGCACTTTTGCTGATTTTGATGGGCAGGCTTAGTCATGCCTGTCCTGCCCTGCCTACTCCACATCTTAGCCCATACGCTCATCAAAAGCCTTGATGAATCGGGATCTATTGCTTTTTATATTGGTTGAATTAGAATTTTGGTTGCAATTCTAATACTATAAATCTTTATAGCAGGAATAATTCAGGCTTATAATAAAAGCAGAGTGCACCAGCCAAGAAATAAATCATAAATCATTGCATTAGGAACAAACCTATCCAGCTTAAACTGATAAATATTTGTTTGTTCCCTCCAGACCATATTACTCCGTGTTTATTCTAGGTCCTCGGGAATTGCCAGGCAAACAGAACTTGCACAAATTCACTGGACGGTGTTGTCTGAGCGCTCTTGAACTAGCCAGGCGTCTCCTCTCTGTGGGAGTCCTCCTATTTATCATGTTTCTGTATTATTAACTCCACTGTCACTATACAGGTTTTTGGTCTTTTTCAATTAGATGTAACACTGAACTGGCAGGGCTAATTTGGAAATTCACTTTTCCCAGATAGAAGAATTCAAGGGCCACTTCAACGGCTCCATGACAGCTGCAGTACAGTGATCAACTCATTGAGCAGGAAGAAATGCTTCATTTCCTGCATTTGTCACAAGAACTTAAGATGGACAACATCGTTTTGGGCACTTGAGTTCCCAACCTTGTGACAAAAAATGGCTCCATTTGCCATTGTGTTAGCGAGTCGCACGTAGCCAGGGCCTGTGGGGTACTCGGCACCGAGCCCGTTCACTTCACTGGGGAATGTCATGGGTAGCACAGCTCGGTCCGTTGCCCTGGGCGCTCACTAAAAGGGGGATATTTACAGGGGATTATAGGTTTGTAGAAATGTTCGTGACGCCACCTGTGGTTCCTGGTCAGGGTGACCAGCGCTGCAGGGTAGATCCTCTGAGGGGTTGTTACTGGACAGCAAGGTGTTAAGTCTCCCACAGGCAAGACTGATCCCTCAGGGTATATGGCGGTGTAATATAGGGGTGCAGGAGCAATAAGGCAGACACACACAAGAAAGTCTCTTTCTGTACCTTTACTGATGGTGAAGTTGTAGGCACGACCCGGGAAGCTGTCAGGGTGGAGGATGCACATCCAGTAATCCCACTGAGTAGGTGTAGGGCCTCCTTACTCCTTTAAGTGTGTGAGTTTCTGACTTGCATAAAACAAAGCCTAACTCCATCTTCTCAGCTACGCCCGGCTGACCTTTTAGTGAGGCCTTCTTGTGGACAGAACTAAGTCTCTATATGGCTGATCAGGCCAGACTCCTGTTCTTCCTGACCCTGGTTACGTATCAGCACTGTTGGGCCCCTGCGACCTGTAGTCCAGCAGGGTCTCCGGTGTCTCCTACCAGTCGTGCAGATGTTGGCAAGCGCGGACCCGGTGTCCGGTGGTGCAGAGTGGAGGTAAGCTATCAATGCTGGTTAACCTTTGTCACTCTCTCTCTTCTTTCTTCCACCTGCCTTTCGTCCTACTCTCACCACTATCATAAGCACAAGCTAGTAGCAGATGTCAGCTTTTTTTATCTTCACCGCTCTCCAAGCGTCGGCACGCTTACTCACTAAAACGCTCACTGAAGGTCTCTCAGTAAACTCAATTTTGACCAGGCTAAGTGGTAATCTTTCCCACTACTACTGGACTCCACTCCTAAACTGAGTGTTTGCTGAAGTCTTCAGGCTTTCTCTTTCTGGCTAGTCTTTCCCTCTCAGCTCGTCTGAGGTAACTGCCGTTCTGACTGGAATCTCTCACAGTCTGCTCTAATCTCCTCTGCTGAGGTAAACTGACACTCTGAGGTAAAACCAACGACTAGCTAACTCTCAGGTAGACTGCCTTCATCTCCCTGCTGTCGTCTCCAAGGGCTCCCTCTGGTGGCACCAGGAAAATGTGGAGTGTTGTGTGCTTATGGGTTGTTGTGGGTTTACCTTTCGTGCATCTTCCAGGGTAACATGTGACTCCAGACACAGCTGGGCTACACATCCCCCCCTAGTTAATATCAGCACTCCCGGGCTGAAAAAGAAAACAATTTTTATAACATCAACAAATAACATCAATTATAACTCTTCCCTTGCGGGAGGTAAGGACACTTTGAACATTTCATAATACAAGTAACATATATACAATTATTTACACCAATCTTATTTACATTTTTACACTTGGATATTGGTTCACTGGCTTAATTTGCTAGGCCTACTCTTGGTACCTAACAGGTAGCCTGCCTTTTGTCGTGCGTACTGACCTACGTGGTGTTGCGTCAGGTATAGTAGCATCTGGCCTATCTGTCCTATGTGCCGGCAAACTGTAATACTGCCTTAACCTCTCTAGGGATCTGGCAAGCATACTTGTGGCTGGGCAATGCGGTTCTATTTCACTAGGGGATTCTTCTGGTAGTTCCACTTCTTGAGGTTCCACTTCTCGAGACTCTACTTCTGGAGATGCTACAGGAGCAGGTTCCTCTTGAACTATTTCTTCTGCTGCGGCAACTGGCTCAACTGGATGTTGAAGCGCTTCTTGTGGTTGATAAAATTGAAGTACTGGAATAATCACAGCATCCCCGATACAAGGCCAATCTGCAGGAAAATCTCCTATGTCCGTGTGTATGACTTCACCTGGTTTCTCTTTTTCCATAACAGGTTCTTCTTCGTGAAGTTTTAACATGTCTGGACACAGTTTTAGGTGGTCTCTTGATACAGTGGTGGTCGTCTTTCCTCCATCTTTGCTAATGGTACAGGTTTTCCTGTTGTCAAACTTGGAATTTTGCACGACATATGGCTCTTTTTCCCACTGATCGTCTAGTTTGTGCATTCTTCTTTTTCTTTTTAGCACAATCTCTCCAGGTGCAAAAGGTTCAGCTGGCGCACTTTTGTTGTAGTTCTCCTCTTGCTTTTCCCTTACTTTATTGAGACTATCTTCTACACAGGCTTGTACTCTCCTGTACTGTTCCTGTCGATTCGTGTCCCAATCTTCAGTAGTAACATCAGCTTCTGGTTCTACAACACCAAGTTCCAAATCCATGGGCAGCTTTCCTGGTCTTGCTCACATAAGGTAGGCTGGAGTGCAATTGGTGGAACTCACAGGTATGTGATTGTACAGATCTACCAGGTCAGGTAGTAGGTCTGGCCACCGATTCCTCTCCTTAAGTGGTACCGTCTTCAGCAGATCAATGACTATGTGATTCATCTTTTCACAGAGACCATTGGTTTGGGGGTGGTACGGTGTGGTTCTTATCTTCTTGCATCCGTACAAATGACAGAATTCCTTAAACAACTCGGCTTCAAAGGCAGGACCCTGATCAGTTAACACTTGCTCTGGATATCCATGGGGTCTGCAGAAATACGCTTGAAACGTCTTTGCTGCTGTTTCAGCTGTCAGATCTTTGACAGGGGCAACCACCAGGAACCTGGAGTAGTGATCCACCATTGTCAGGGCATATGAGTATCCTGACCGGCTGGGTGACAACTTGACATGGTCCAAGGCCACGATCTCCAAGGGACGAGTTGTCTTGATGGGGTTGCAGGGGTGCTTTCTGGCTGCTGTAGTCTTTTCTTCGGAGGCTACAGGACACACAGTTTTTACACCATTTTACACCATTTCTCGATGGAACTGCGCATTCCCACCCAGTAGAAACGACACTTCAGCAGGGTTTCCAGCTTCTTCCAGCCAAAGTGCCTCGCTCAATAGTGGTAGGCTTCCAACACCATCTGGATGTCCGTTCTGGGGACTACTATCTGCCATACCATCTCATGGGTTCTTGGGTTGACGTACCTTCGGCACAGCTTCTCTCGGTAGATGAACAGCCGGCTTCTCTCATTCCACAGCTGCTTTGCTTGTTGAGACGCATCCTTCTCTAAGGAGGAACCTTCCTGAGTTATCAGCTCCTTGATGCGGCTGACAACCGGGTCACTGTTCTGGGTCTCCTTCCAGCTGTGGTGAGGTAAAGGGTTTAACGTCTTACCACGCTGCCTCCTGTAGGCTCGTTGCTCGTGGATCATCCCATTTCTGTGGAATGCAGGTAGCTCAATCTCTTCTAGGTCATCCAATTCCTCTTCCGTGTCAGACTCATGCGGCATTCTGGACAAGGCATCAGCGTTGGCATTCTTACGGTCCGCCCTGTACTTGATTGTAAATTGATAGTTCGATAGCCGAGCCATCCAACGTTGCTCCATGGCTCCCAGCTTAGCTGTTTCAAGATGTGTCAAGGGGTTATTGTCTGTGTAAGCAGTGAACTTGCTGGAGGCTAGGTAATGCTTGAATCTTTCCGTAATGGCCCAGATCAGCGCCAGGAACTCCAACTTGAAGCTGCTATAGTTCTCTGGGTTCCTCTCGGTCGGCCGGAGCTTTTTGCTAGCATATGCGATGACTTTCTCGAGGCCATTTTGCTTCTGACTGAGGACAGCTCCCAATCCTTCGTTGCTGGCATCAGTGTACAGCAGGAACGGCTGGCTGTAGTCAGGGTAGGCTAAGATCTCATCGCCTGTCAGGATCTCCTTCATCTCCTTGAATGCCTCAGCTTGTTCTTTACCCCAGTGGAATGGAGGATTTCTGCTCTTAAGGGATTGTCCTACCAGGAGGTCCTGCAGAGGCTCTGCTTTCTTGGTGTAGTCCTTTACAAACCTCCGGTAATAACCTGTCAGTCCCAGGAACTGGCGCACCTCCTTGAGATTCCTTGGTTCTGGCCATTTCTGGATGGCAGTGACCTTCTCGGGGTCTGGCTACTCCTTCTGAGCTGACAATATGTCCCAAGTACTGTACCTTTTGTTTGAGCAGATGGCACTTTGAAGGCTTCAGTTTCATCCCATACTTGGACAGTGACTCGACTACCTCCGCCAGGTGCTTCAGATGATCCTCATACGTCTTGGAGTACACAATTACGTCGTCCAGGTACAGCAGCACGGTTTCAAAGTTGAGATGTCCCAGGCAACTCTCCATCACTCTCTGGAACGTTCCCGGGGCACTGCTGAGTCCAAACGGCATCCTGTCAAACTCACAGAGTCCCATCGGGGTGGTGAAAGCCGTCTTCTCCCGATCCTCCTCAGCCACAGCTACTTGCCAGTACCCACTAGTGAGGTCAAGGGTGGAAAAGTAGTTAGCAGTTTTTAAGGCAGCTAAGGATTCCTCAATGCGTAGTAAAGGGTATGCATCTTTATGTGTAATGCGATTCACTTGTCTGTAATCTACACACATGCTCATGCTTCCGTCCTTTTTCCTGACTAGGACTAGAGGTGCTGCCCAGGGACTACAACTATCCCTTATCACCCCTGCTTCCTTCATGTCACGCAACATCTCCTTGGCTTTTTAGTAGTGTGCTGGAGGTATAGGCCTGCACCGCTCTTTAATGGGGGGATGGTTGCCTGTAGGGATATGGTGTTGCACTCCCTTAATTTTCCCAAAGTCAAGTGGGTGTTTGCTAAATACCTGTGTGTACTCCTGTACCACCCAAAGTACTCCCTGTTTCTGGTGGGCTGGAGTGGTGTCTGTCCCGACATGGAGCTGCTGACACCAATCCTCCACCTGGGTTGCTGGGTAGTGTTGAGCGATACGATAATGCAAATATCGGTTATCGGCCGATATTAGCTCTATCGGCCTTTCGATAATTCGTTTCGATATTTTCGTCTTATCGAATACCGGAATCGGAAGTTCCCATAATTCTTTGCGAGGCAATGTGATTTTATTCAGCCAATAAGGAATCCTAAGAAGTGTGGGCACATCCTGTACTGCTGCGGTCATGTTAACTAATGGCATGGCTGTGATTGGATGCTGAAATGATGTCAGAATGCACTATAAAAGGCGCCGCCGCCATTTTAGCGTCACTGTGCTGTGAATTCAGTAAGGGACAGAACGCTGCTGTGCTGACTCTGAGGGACAGTTAGAGATTGCGATTTAGTGTACTGTGCTGTAGGCAGGCTAGCACCAACCGCTGTGTAAAGCTTCCTTTTGCCTGCAGTGTTGTTTTAACAGCTCTGCAAGGTGTGTGTGAGTGCAGGTGACGCTGCAGTTTGCTCTGCATGCAACGCTGTCTGTAGGCATCTGCACCTGTCACTCACAAACTCTTTTTTTTCCTTCAGTGTAATTCTTGCTGCTCCATGCAATTTAACTATTAGTGTGATGCGCTTCCATCCGTATCCAATACATTGGTTGCAAACACTATAGAAGTAGACAAAGGAGTAGCCTTTCACAGATTGTGATTTGTGAACAGTTGTGTTTCAGTGTTCACTTCAGTCTCTGCGTAATAACCACACTTAGGCCTTATAACTTTTCTGACTTTCTTTATCAATCTACCAAGATGAAGAAGTCAGTGAGTAAGGCACGTGGTCGTGGCCGTGGAGTTTCAGCAGGGAGAGGACGTGGGGATTCTGTGTCTGCTGCCGCCCTCAGTGACACAGCATCCACCATTTATCCCCGTGAGCGTTCCTTTATGCGCACTTTGGTAGGAGCTCGGCGTGCCCCCCTGCTGCGGGAAGAACAAATTGAAGCCGTTGTTGGTTGGATGGCAGCCAATGCATCGACTTCAATTCCTTCCACCTCCTCTCAGGAACACAACACTGTTGAGCAACCATCTGTCTGTTCACCGCCTGTCAAATTGCCAAGGCAGTCAGAGAGTTCTGTACAGGAGCCAGCTGAGTCTCTGCTTCTGTTCTCAGAATCTGTTGGCTCGCAAACACGGGCACAGGCAAGCAGCATTCTGCAATTTGAAGAAGAGGGAGTATGCAGTGATGCGCAACAGCTGTGTCTCTCTCAATCTGAAGAGGCGGGTGAGCCAGTGCCGATGGACAGCACACCGCAGAACGCATCTTATGATGATGATGAGACTCAGGTGCCAGGTTTTGTGGAGCATGGTGCTGCCCAGACCATCCAACAGCAGCAGGTGTTGGAAGAGGGTAGTGGAGATGATGAAGTCCGAGACCCAACATGGCGTGAGCAACAGCAAGGTGGTGGGAGCAGCTCTGAGGAAGAGATTGTCCCAACGGTACAAAGAGGAGGGAGAGGTAGGCTGCAGACTCGCTTGCCTGTAGCCTCCAGTTTGGCACCTGTTGGGAGCAGTTCTCTTAGAAATGTCAAAATTGGCGCTCCCATTACTTGCACTGCGTGGTCCTTTTTTGACAGACTTGTAGATAATATTTGCTATGTTCAATGCAAGCTGTGTAAGCAAAAAGTTAAAAGAGGTAAAAATATCAGGAACCTGAATACCACAAATATGTGGACACATGTACGGACAAAGCACGTAGCTGAGTTCCAAAGACACACTGGAGATGTAGGCCAACCTACAGCAGCACCTACATCTTTACGTCATGTTCGAGCCTCTACCTCCAGCTCTCACACACCTGTTTTGGCTTCCTCACAGGATCTCCATGGAAGAACCTCGGTCACTGTTGTCCATAGAGAAACTGTTATTCCACCCACTGCAGCAAGTTCACAGTCATCGTCACACTCCCAGTACAAAAAACAGCCATCGGTAACACAGGCATGGGATAAAAGACGGCCATACTCGGCAAACCATCCACGAGCACAGGCTCTGAATGCTGGCCTTGCAAAACTCCTGTCCCTTGAAATGCTGTCATTCAGGCTGGTGGAGACTGACAGTTTCAGGAACTTTATGGCATTGGCAGTCCCACAATATAATGTGCCAAGCCGATTTTATTTCAGCAGGCAAGCTGTCCCTGCTCTGCAAAAACATGTCGAGGGAAACATTAAACATGCGCTACTAAACGCCGTCAGTAGCAGGGTCCACCTGACCACCGATGCGTGGACCAGTACCCATGGCCAGGGACGATACCTTTCCCTCACTGCCCATTGGGTCAATGTTGTGGAGCCGGGTACAGATCTTGCCAGTGGCGCTGTACGTGTTCTGCCAACTCCAAGGATTGCAGGAATCCAGTCTGTGCACATTGATTCCTCCTCCTACTCCAGTTCCTCAGAATCATCGCTGCACGAGTCGTCACGGTATACCTCCACATGGACCCGTGAACGCTTACCTGTTGCGACCGATATGAGCACAGCCGTGGCCAAACGTCAACAGGCCGTCCTGAAATTAATTCCCATGGGGAATCGAAGCCACACAGCGCAGGAGCTCTGGGATGCCATCAAGCAGGAGAGCGACGTGTGGTTTTTGTCAGCTAATCTCCAGCCAGGCTTGGTAGTGTGTGACAATGGCCGAAATCTGGTGGCAGCTCTGGGCCTTGGCAACCTCACTCACATACCATGTCTGGCACATGTGCTCAACTTGGTCGTGCAGAGGTTTTTGAGGGACTATCCGGATCTTGATGCACTGCTGCACAAGGTCCGCCTAGAGTGCGCTCACTTGCGACGTTCCAGCATGGCCAGATCGCGCATTGCAGCTCTGCAAGTCAGATTTTGCCTTCCTGAACATCACATCATATGTGACGTACCCACCAGGTGGAATTCCACGTTACATATGTTGGAGCGGTTGTGTGAGCACAGCCAGCAGTAATGGAGTATCAGCTGCAACAGGCGCAATCAACTCGCAATTTGCGCCGTTCACACTTCACCACTACTGAGTGGGCCTCTATGAAGGACATCTGCGACGTTTTGCGTGCGTTTGATGTCTCAACGCGGATGGTGAGTGCAGATGATGCACTAGTCAGCATGACTGTCCCCCTTATCTGCCTGCTTCAGAAATCACTGAAAGCACTAAAGGAAGAGGTTTTGAAACAGGTGGAGGATGAGGAGTCACAAATTCAATTACCTTCAGGACAGTCAGCGCAACGTGGTTCCTCACAAAGGGCTGGGCAGGGCTCACTTTGTGAGGAGGATGAGGAGGAGGAGGAGTCAATGGAGGAGGAAGAAATCCCTACAGAGGAAGGTACACAACGCTGTAGTCAGTATGTAGAGCGAGGGTGGGGTGATGCAGAGGAGACAGAGATGACGCCTCTTCCAGAGGACAGCCTTTGTTGGCCAGTTGGGAGTCTGCAGCACATGGTTGATTTCATGCTTCAGTGCCTAAGAAACGACCGCCGCATCGCCCACATTCTCAGCACGTCAGATTATTGGGTGTACACCCTCCTAGACCCTCGCTACCGGGACAACTTACAAACCCTCATCACTCCGGTGAACCGGGACCGTAAAATGCAGGAGTACCAAGACATACTGGTGCAATCCATACTGTTGTACATTCCAGCCGAGAGAGATGCTGCTGCTGCTGCTGCTACTGCTTTACAAAGCAGCTCTGTGCGTCGAGGCAGTGTAGACACCTCTACAACAAGAGGGAGCAGAAGCAGCGCCTCTGCACAGGGCAAGAACTGTATGTTACAAATGTGGCAAAGTTTTGTGACAGCGCCAGCAAGGTCTACACCATCCGAGACGGCTCCAGTCACCAGGAAGAAACGTTTCCGTAAGATGGTGACAGACTACTTGGCTTTCCCTCTAAGTGTACTCCCAGATGCCTCTTCCCCTTTCAAATTTTGGGTCTCTAAGTTGGATACATGGCCAGAGCTTAGCCAGTATGCATTGGAGGTGCTGGCTTGCCCTGCTGCCAGTGTATTATCTGAGCGTGTCTTTAGTGCTGCAGGTGGTGTAGTAACAGACCGTCGCATGCGACTATCCTCAGAGAATGTAGACTGGCTTACTTTTCTGAAAATGAACAAGGCATGGATCTCACCTGAATTTGCCTGTCCGTTTTCAGATTAAATAACTGTTTGGCAACGTTTTCCATGTCTCCGGTTATGTTCATCTTTCTACCACCTGAACTCTACTCCCTGGGCTACAACACCGCCATTTGTTGCTCGTAAGTAATTGGCAGGGTACTGACTCCTGGCCAGCCTGGTTACAGCACGACAGCTGTTTCCTGGCAGTGTGAACGTCAATTATCCTCCAATAAGTTGTGCTGTCGTGTTGCATTCGGGTTAGCCGACTCTATGGTGCCTGCAGTTTAGGTGATTCCTATGTGTGCTGTGGGATATGTAAATAAAGGCGGTTTCCATTGTGACAATAGGATAAGCACCCACTGTAGGACTGTGTGATTCTGTAACTGCGGACGGCTTGCGTCCTGTCAACTACATTTTCATGGGTGCGTTCTTCTACCCGTCCGGGGTCCAGTACCGTCAAGTGGTTCTCCCCAGTGCCTTTGGCCTAGGTGCCTCCATCTCCGTATCCGAGTTCCAGCAACGTCTGCTGGTCCTTGGTAGTGCTTTGGAGCACAGGTACCTCCTGCTTAGTAACCGTGTCACAGTAACGTCAGCTGGTACTCGGTTGTGACATTGCCTCTTTTCCTTCTGCTACCCGTCCGGGGTCCAGTACCGTCAAGTGGTTCTCCCCAGTGCCTTTGGCCTAGGTGCCTCCATCTCCGTATCCGAGTTCCAGCAATGTCTGCTGGTCCTTGGTAGTGCTTTGGAGCACAGGTACCTCCTGCTTAGTAACCGTGTCACAGTAACGTCAGCTGGTACTCGGTTGTGACATTGCCTCTTTTCCTTCTGCTACCCGTCCGGGGTCCAGTACCGTCAAGTGGTTCTCCCCAGTGCCTTTGGCCTAGGTGCCTCCATCTCCGTATCCGAGTTCCAGCAACGTCTGCTGGTCCTTGGTAGTGCTTTGGAGCACAGGTACCTCCTGCTTAGTAACCGTGTCACAGTAACGTCAGCTGGTACTCGGTTGTGACATTGCCTCTTTTCCTTCTGCTACCCGTCCGGGGTCCAGCACAGTCAGCTGGTCCTTGTTACTTCCATTGTCTCTTGCTCCATCTGATACCCGTCAGGGTTCCAGTAACGTCAGCTGTTTCTCGGAAATTAGACGACATTAAAGACCACCCAGAAGAAGATGACGACAACAAGGACGACGAGCATGAAGCCAACCAGCCTGAACACCATCACAAAGAAAAAATAAAAGATTACCAAGAAGAAGATCACCAACAGGACAAAGAAGGTTAAGACAAACTACAAGATACAGAACAAGAGACAGAAGAACAATAAGCAGAAGATCAAAAAGCAGAAGAACATGAAGTATAAGACCAAAATGAAGAGCAAAATATATGCTCTAAATTCTAAGCAGAAGAAGACTAAGCAGTGTATGGGGGTGAGTCCGTTCCTCCTCGTGGTGCCCCTGGAAAATGCCTGCTGCTGCAGGCTAAACTGAACACGGACAAATACTGTTGTAATTTAAATCTTTTGTGACAGCAAGAACGGAAGGATGAACAATTCATACTTTTACAGATTACAAGTACAGGAATCTCTGTCACAAATAAGAATATGATGAAGAAGATGAAGAGGAAGAAGATGAAGAATTTGAATATGAAGAAGATTAATTAGTTTAATAATAACAATATGAGTAATGTAAACAAAAACATGAATAGCAAGAAGTTTAAGAAGAAGATTAAGAAGGTGAAGATGAAGAATAATTTGATGAGAAAGATGATGCTGCTGCTGAAGATTATGAAGGAGAAAGTGTGGCACTGGCAAAAGTTAAAAAGGTGAAGAGCATGGAAGTTGTGAAACATACATATTTGCCAAAATAGAAAAAAGGTTAACAACATTGTCAATTTGTTAGTCAATCCAAACGTATTTCCAAAAAAAAATATATTAATGCTATTCCAATGCATTGGGTTAAACATGTATGCCTTTATTGTCTCCTCAACCTCCCCCAATACATTCTACATTAGTCTTTGTTGTTTTCCTTCATGTACAATTAACCAACAAGGCAAGAATGGGTTTTTTTAATTTCGATATTTTGTTCCCATAGACTTACATGGGACTTCCGGTATCGAAATCGGATATCGACGATATTTAGTGCTATCGGCGATACAATTTCGATACGATATTTTTAGATATCGAGCAATATCGCTCAACACTATTGCTGGGTCATTATCCTCCGCTGATTGGCGGGAGGCTAAGGACTCCGTAGTGAGAATGGAGTTGTTATCTACGGTATGTAATTTAGCAACAGTGGCATAACGTGGTAAATTCACTTCATCTTCTCCCCAGTTGAGAAGTCGTACTGGTACTCTCCCATTTCGTACTTCCACTACCCCTCTAGCGGTCAAGAGTGTAGGTCTGTGCTCTGAACAATGGGGCTCTACTACTGCTTGGTAGTTCTGTCCTCTCAGACCTATTGCTGCTCTACACCATATAAGCATTTCACTCATTGGGGGTATCACAATGGAGTTCGGGTCTGTTACCCGTACATTACCAATTTCACCATCTATATACTCAAAAATTGCCTTTGGTGATATATCAAATATCTGTTCTTAACCATAATTATACTACTAACCAAATCAGTGTACAATTATTATGTCACTGATACAAAGAACAGTTGAATCATATATGTCATAAATAGCTTTATTGATAACAAAATCCAAAATAATTACATGATATACAATTATTGTATCAAAGGTGCAAGATAAAAGGAGACAAAAAGTGGCTTCCTATATAACGTATGCCCACTGAATGAAAGATATACTAGCTAAAACTGTAATAGAGGCTAATCAAAGGAAAAATGAAGGAGAACCGTAGTTCATATCTATCCTGTGCCTCTATAGTAAGATTGCTAGGGTTTGCCTCCCACAATTAATTATCTAGTTAGGGTAACGTGTAAAAACACCCTATTAATGATCAAAAGGAGACATGATATTATAACATAAGGATGGCCGAGGCCATTACCTGAATCACAGTGGTGCGAAATAGGGAGCCACCTGTCTCACAGCCCCGACGCGCACGTTTCGCCCAGCTTCTTCGGGGGGCGTGTGTAAAGGCAAGGAAAGTGACGTTAAAAAGGAGCTTTGACCAATCAATTAGCTCAGGATGTAATGAATGGTTGCCGTCAGCTGAACCTTTTTGCGGCGCATGCGCTACCGTTGCCACGTTCCCATAAGTAAACATTGCATTCCGGGGCGGCCACGGTGACTCAGCCCGAACAAACCCATGAATATCATGGAGTGCTGGAGCGTAATCAGCGTGCCTGGCCGCTCACGTCATGCAGGGAAGGGTTCCAGCAAGCGCATGCGTACTGGTCTCTATGGCGGCAAGCATATTAAAGAGGGAGTTAGTACTGAGTGTGGAAGTGCCTATAAAAAACAGTAGTAGGTAAATCGCAATTTTCCAGGTGAAAGTTCTGGCTTGATCGATATTATGATTGCTACACCTAAATTTTAACAAGCATAACGATTGTGTAAACACTTGCAGATAAAATATCACTGTTCAAGCCATATGGAAGTATATACCTTTTTCACAATATAAAAATTCGCTAACACTGTATCAGAACTATGAAACAAAAGAGGAGCATGCTTGTTATTATTTCCTCATATCACGATCAATTACGCTGGCACAATCGATCGCGTCATAATCATATTGCTGAAATAGAGTGATGATTATTTCACATGAGCCAACTTATTTAGTAAACACAGTATTTGAATTATGGTTTCCGAACCAGAATACCATATTAATATGTATTGCTATAAAGGAGACTACGATGTATATCCTAGAGAATGGTCCATGGAAAATCCTTCATCTGCCAGAAGTATCATAGAAATGTGAATATCCATATTCATTCTTCTCTATTTCATAAGGAGATATTTTTCTTATTCCATTTAATCGCTGCAATTTCCATGACGTCTCAGTCAATAGGCATATCTCAACACCACTCCCGAGCGAGATGATTGGGACGGCTCAAAAAAGAAGAAATTTCAAGGTAAGTATTAAAACAATATAAAAACAATTGTTAAAAACCAAAAGGGAGTTGGATAGGAGTACAAAAATGACACTAATGATGATATCAACGGATTGACCTAATGTCGTGAACTATAAGAAGGCCCCAAACCCGGGGGTTTCATTTAATCCTTGTGGGTTTAAAGAACCCAGTCTAAAGATCCATTTACATTCCAGCTTGGCAAGTTCTTTAGATAAGTCACCTCCTCTGAAATTCATATTAAACATGTCTATACCTCTAATCTTCAAAAGGTGGGATTTACATTGATGGAATTTTTTGAAATGCCTAGGAAGAGTTTTTAAAGTGGTCTCATCTGTATTGGTTTTGGCTTTTTCTATGTCCAGGTAATGTTCCCGTGTCCGAATTTTTAATTCACGGGTGGTGAGCCCTACATAGATTTTATTGCACGGGCACGAAGCCTGATAGATGACACCCTTCGATGTGCAAGTGATGTGTTTACGGATTTCAAAAATCTTAGACCCATCATGATTTTTAAAGGTTTTACCTTTGACTAGGTTAATACACGCCTTGCATAGGCCGCATGGAAAAAAAACAATATTATCATTTATGTAGGGTTTTTTTGGCAAAAATGGCTGCAAACTAATTTGTCCCGAATCGTGGGTGCGCGTTTTGCTACTAAAGAGGGATATGGATCCAGAATTTTGCCCAAAATCGGATCTGTGAGTAGAACATTCCAGTGTTTTTTCATTACATCTCTGAATTCATCCCATCGGTTATGATAAGGAGTAATGAATCTAACTTTATTTGAACCCGAGTTGGTCCTTGGGGTTTGGACCAACAAGGATTCCCGCGTAGTTTGTTTGGCTCTATTATAGCCTCTGCGAATGCTTCTACGACTGTATCCACGTTCTTCAAAACGTTGGGAGAGTTTTTTTGACTAATTCGAAATGATTATCATCAGAACAAATCCGTTTAACTCTTAAAAACTGTCCAATAGGTATGCCTTGAATTAGATTTTTTGGATGAAAAGAGCTGGCATGTAGCAAAGAATTAGAAGCTGTCTCTTTACGGAAAACAGTTGTAGTCAAAAATCCATTTTCTGAGGCAGCAATTAAAATATCCAAAAATTCAATGCTGCGACCAAATTTATAAGTTAAATGAATGTTATAAGGATTATCATTCAAAATGTTGATAGTATTCTCTAATTCATTAACAGGCCCGTCCCAAATAAAGAGGATGTCATCAATGAATCGAATACAATTGTGCACTCGATCCATACCTCTAATACAATCACTGTGAAAAATTTGTCGTTCCCAATAACCCATAAATAAATTAGCATACGAGGGGGCACAGGAGGCCCCCATCGCGGTCCCTTGCAACTGTAAAAAAAACTTTTGTATTAAACGTGAACACATTATGTTTTAAGATGAATTCCAATAGTTGAATTAATAAGTCAGCCATAGGTTTTTGTATGTTACTGGTTTCTAAAAACCATTTAACTGCTTGTATACCATCCTCATGCCTTATCGATGAATATAGGGCCTCGACATCAGCAGTGACTAATATCATCTCAGGGTTTAGTTGTATATTATTAAGATGGTTGAGAGCAGCAGTGGTGTCTTGAATGTAGGACGGCAATTCTTGCACTATTGGTTTGAGAAAGAATTCTATGATATCGCAGATGGTTTCACAGAGGCCTCCGTTACCGGAGACTATTGGTCTCCCCGGGGGGTTGGTGATATTTTTATGTATTTTTGGGATCAAATAAAATGTGGGTAGTTTAGGTTTTAAATTTTTAATTATCTCAACTAATTTTTTTGAGATAATACCCTGATCTAGCGCTAAGTTGAGAATATCACGACATTAGGTCAATCCGTTGATATCATCATTAGTGTCATTTTTGTACTCCTATCCAACTCCCTTTTGGTTTTTAACAATTGTTTTTATATTGTTTTAATACTTACCTTGAAATTTCTTCTTTTTTGAGCCGTCCCAATCATCTCGCTCGGAGTGGTGTTGAGATATGCCTATTGACTGAGACGTCATGGAAATTGCAGCGATTAAATGGAATAAGAAAAATATCTCCTTATGAAATAGAGAAGAATGAATATGGATATTCACATTTCTATGATACTTCTGGCAGATGAAGGATTTTCAATGGACCATTCTCTAGGATATACATCGTAGTCTCCTTTATAGCAATACATATTAATATGGTATTCTGGTTCGGAAACCATAATTCAAATACTGTGTTTACTAAATAAGTTGGCTCATGTGAAATAATCATCACTCTATTTCAGCAATATGATTATGACGCGATCGATTGTGCCAGCGTAATTGATCGTGATATGAGGAAATAATAACAAGCATGCTCCTCTTTTGTTTCATAGTTCTGATACAGTGTTAGCGAATTTTTCATATTGTGAAAAAGGTATATACTTCCATATGGCTTGAACAGTGATATTTTATCTGCAAGTGTTTACACAATCGTTATGCTTGTTAAAATTTAGGTGTAGCAATCATAATATCGATCAAGCCAGAACTTTCACCTGGAAAATTGCGATTTACCTACTACTGTTTTTATAGGCACTTCCACACTCAGTACTAACTCCCTCTTTAATATGCTTGCCGCCATAGAGACCAGTACGCATGCGCTTGCTGGAACCCTTCCCTGCATGACGTGAGCGGCCAGGCACGCTGATTACGCTCCAGCACTCCATGATATTCATGGGTTTGTTCGGGCTGAGTCACCGTGGCCGCCCCGGAATGCAATGTTTACTTATGGGAACGTGGCAACGGTAGCGCATGCGCCGCAAAAAGGTTCAGCTGACGGCAACCATTCATTACATCCTGAGCTAATTGATTGGTCAAAGCTCCTTTTTAACGTCACTTTCCTTGCCTTTACACACGCCCCCCGAAGAAGCTGGGCGAAACGTGCGCGTCGGGGCTGTGAGACAGGTGGCTCCCTATTTCGAACCACTGTGATTCAGGTAATGGCCTCGGCCATCCTTATGTTATAATATCATGTCTCCTTTTGATCATTAATAGGGTGTTTTTACACGTTACCCTAACTAGATAATTAATTGTGGGAGGCAAACCCTAGCAATCTTACTATAGAGGCACAGGATAGATATGAACTACGGTTCTCCTTCATTTTTCCTTTGATTAGCCTCTATTACAGTTTTAGCTAGTATATCTTTCATTCAGTGGGCATACGTTATATAGGAAGCCACTTTTTGTCTCCTTTTATCTTGCACCTTTGATACAATAATTGTATATCATGTAATTATTTTGGATTTTGTTATCAATAAAGCTATTTATGACATATATGATTCAACTGTTCTTTGTATCAGTGACATAATAATTGTACACTGATTTGGTTAGCAATTTCACCATCTGTCAGCTTAGCTTGCTGCTGGCACATCAGGGCCCGGATCTCCCTCTGGATCACTCCCTTTTGCTTTGGCTTGGCAACTTCAGCGAGCTGTTGGAGCAAAAACACAACTTCTCCCAGACAGTTACTGATAATGTTTGTACCTAAAACCACATTTAAGCCATTTTCCTCATTTACAGTTTTTACTACTAAGAGTCCCTGGTCCCTCAGCTCCACTCTGCCCACCTTTACGTCCACGTTTTTGGCTCCGAGTATTTCAACAGGGAGACCATTAGAGGCGTACACAGCAAAGTCAGGGCTCGGGGGCTGGAGACTGTCCATGGACCAAAACTTATTATACAGGACATCAGGTATGATGGTCACCTGAGATCCAGTGTCCAGCAGGGCAGGGATTGCGATCCTGTCCAGGATGATGGACAGGTAGGGTCTTCCTCCCACAAACCTGCAGTTCCAGTCTGAGGGGCCTGAAGAGTCTATTCCTGGGCCCTCGGACCCAGGATCTGCTCGTTTAAAGGACACTGTCTGGCTAGATGACCTTCTCTGTTGCAACGGTAGCAGATGATCTCTCGGCGAGGATGGTGTTGATCAGGGGTCGCTCCTGGGGTGGCGTTGTCCTCCGATGGGGCGACGTCCTCCTTCTCCTCCGGTTCATCCAAGGGACATCCTCTGGGCAGTCAGCTAGCAGGATCTTTCCTCCTTCCTCCTTCCGCAGTTGCAGGGCACTCATTACAGCGGCCAGGTTTTTAGTCAGCTGGCGCACTTCTGAGCGCAGACAGTCCAACTCAGTAGGGGGCGCACCTGCGTTTTGGCTTTGGCCACCAGCGGGAAAAGGTGGATGCTGCTGGCTTTAGAGTGGCTTCACCCGGGTGACACTGGGTGGCCACCTCGGGCTTCTCCAGGGTCGCAGTCCTTTTATAGCCATATCCTTTAGGGCATCAAAGGTAGCGTCAGGATGATCCAAGGACAACCAGTGCACAGTTCTGCTTTCAGCTTGGGACCTCAGTCCCCGTACAAATTGTTCCGTCAACATTTTGTTTTCATTAATGGCACTTATAGGGTTGACCTGTTTGAGAGCTCGCAGGGCCCCCTGTAGTCGGCAGGCGTAGTCCCTAATACTATCATCTGGTCTCTGGGAGTATTGGTAAAACCTCATCCGGAGATCTGTTTCAGTGCGGTCCTCAAAAATAGTCTGTAGCTTTAAGAATATTGAAAGCACTGATTCCTGGTCTGCAGCTGTCCAAGTCTCTACTTCCCTTTCTGCAGCACCAGTCAGTTGTCCTAATACCACTGCAGCTCTTTGTTTCTCTGTCATAGGGTACATGTCCATGATGCTGCATATTTTGCGCTTAAACCCTGACAGGGTGTCTGGCTTACCACTATACTGAGGGAGCCACTTTGCTCCAGGCAGGTATGGCAGGGTCAGCAGTACTATCGGGGCCACTGGGCCTGGTGAGGGGCCAACGTTTCCATCCTGTCAGCTTGTGGCTGTGACATGTCTGCGCCCCCCTAGTTAAGCGTGGCCTACCTTCTTCGAAGGCTGCAGCTCTGCAGGGTACAGCGATGTAGAAGGACCTGCGTCGCCGGCGCTCTGACGTCAGAGCGATCACTGAAGCTCTCCACAGGACCTGCCGCTGCGTCAGCGTTGGGGGCGTGTCCGGGACTCTGCGCGCTTTCTGCAGGTACGCCCCTTCTCTTTGCGCTGTAGCGCTGTACTTTGGCGGGCAATGGCGGACAATTGGCGCCAAAAATTACAGCAACAGTAACACAGTCTCTTGCACAAAAACAGTCCACTTCAGGCACACAGGACTCACATATAGCGAGCTTCGTATCCTGTTAGTGACGCCAAAAGATGAGTCGCACGTAGCCAGGGCCTGTGGGGTACTCGGCACCGAGCCCGTTCACTTCACTGGAGAATGTCACGGGTAGCACAGCTCGGTCCGTTGCCCTGGGCGCTCACTAAAAGGGGGATATTTACAGGGGATTATTGTAACGACCCTGTCAGCGCCAGCGAACTGCCACGGCTGAGCAGGGTGACTCACCCACACTGCAGGGGGACTCCGGCAGACGGGACCAGAGCAGCGTGGTGAGAGTAGCAGTAAGTAAAAGGACCTGCGATCATGTGACCACAGGGGCGGGGCCTAGCGTTCTGCTACTGGAGGTGAGTGCAGGACTTTACAGGGACCCTGGATTAGTGAATAGGGAAACTCAGGTCAGACAAACGGGGGTCATACACTGAGAGGACGGCGCAGTACAGAAGGGGCGAGCAGAGAATAGTCAGAACAAAAGCCAGGAGTCATACACAAGATAGCAACGCAGTACAGGAGGGATAAGCAGAGAATTGTCAGGACAAAGGCAAGAGGTCATACACGAGATAGCAACGCAGTACAGGAGGGGCAGGCAGAACTCGTAACGGGAACAGAACCAAGCCAAAACCAAGCAAGCATAAAGAATCACAAGCACAAAACACAGGGTCACACACACTCGGCCAAGGGTCAAAGTATAAGCGACAAGGAATGGCCCCACAATGAGGCTATAAGAAGCCTCCCAGAATCCCAGAGTGAGGCCATCCAAATTAATCCCTAAACCTACCTTTTCCCATAAACTCAGCAAACCATGACAGTACCCCCCTTTCAACAGGGGGCCTCCGGACCCCCAGGCTTATCAGGATGACGGGCATGGAATGCACGAACCAAACGATTAGCGTGAACCGATGTGGCTGGCACCCAAGACCGATCCTCCGGACCATACCCCTTCCAATGTACCAGATACTGCAAAGATCCCTGAACCCGCCTGGAGTCCACAATGTGTTGTACTTCGAACTCCATATGCCCATCAACCATAACGGGCAAAGGAACGGCGTCTGTATCTTCCCTCACTGACCCCAGGGGTTTAAGTAAGGACCTATGAAATACATTATGGAGTTTCAAAGAGGGAGGGAGACGAAGGCGATAGGCTACCGGGTTAACCACCTCGATGACTTCGTAAGGGCCAATAAATTTAGGCCCTAGTTTAGCGGAAGGTATTCAGAGACTTATGTTCCGTGTAGAAAGCCAAACCTTATCTCCACATCGCAAAATCTGAACAGAGTCCCTTTTTTTATCCGCAAAATGTTTATACTTTTCCTGAGCCCTGGAAATATTTTGTCGAACTTTCGACCAGAGATTCCTGAGACGACTAATCCCGTCCTCAGCCCCCGGGCAACCAGAATCAATACGCGAGAACTCGCCAAAATGAGGATTTATCCCATAATTAATAAAAAATGGTGACCTACCGGTAGACTGGTTTACCCGGTTGTTGAAGGCGAACTCTGCTAATGGTAAGGCCATGAACTCCTTTTTGTCCCCAGAGAAGAAGTCTGGCAGTTTGACCGGGGACTCGGGGGACACCAGCGAAACATCTCTATCACCCGAGCTAGGAGACCCTGCAGCAATAGCCCCCTGCACAGTGTCCACCAACTGTTGTTGGGTCTGAGCCATTGTGCGCTGTTCCACATTAAGTTTCTGGAACATTAGTGTCAGGTTTTTAACCTGATCTGCCAAAGCTTGCATGGGATCCATGATACTAGAATTTTTTTTTTTTTTTTTTACTTTAGGAAAGATACTTAGCTTCCCCAACGCAGAATAATATAAGGTCGCTTATAATGTAACGACCCTGTCAGCGCCAGCGAACTGCCACGGCTGAGCAGGGTGACTCACCCACACTGTGGAAGGGCCCGGGGTCAGATGCCGCAGGGGGGCTCCGGCAGACGGGACCAGAGCAGCATGGTGAGAGTAGCAGTAAGTAAAAGGACCTGCGATCATGTGACCACAGGGGGCGGGGCCTAGCGTTCTGCTACTGGAGGTGAGTGCAGGACTTTACAGGGACCCTGGATTAGTGAATAGGGAAACTCAGGTCAGACAAATGGGGGTCATACACGGAGAGGACGGCACAGTACAGAAGGGGCGAGCAGAGAATAGTCAGAACATAAGCCAGGAGTCATACACAAGATAGCAACGCAGTACAGGAGGGATAAGCAGAGAATTGTCAGGACAAAGGCAAGAGGTCATACACGAGATAGCAACGCAGTACAGGAGGGGCAGGCAGAACTCGTAACGGGAACAGAACCAAGTCAAAACCAAGCAAGCATAAAGAATCACAAGCACAAAACACAGGGTCACACACACTCGGCCAAGGGTCAAAGTATAAGCGACAAGGAATGGCCCCACAATGAGGCTATAAGAAGCCTCCCAGAATCCCAGAGTGAGGCCATCCAAATTAATCCCTTAACCTACCTTTTCCCACAAACTCAGCAAACCATGACAATTATAGGTTTGTAGAAATGTTCGTGACGCCACCTGTGGTTCCTGGTCAGGGTGATCAGCGCTGCAGGGTAGATCCTCTGAGGGGTTGTTACTGGGCAGCAAGGTGTTAAGTCTCCCACAGGCAAGACTGATCCCTCAGGGTATATGGCGGTGTAATATAGGGGTGCAGGAGCAATAAGGCAGACACACACAAGAAAGTCTCTTTCTGTACCTTTACTGATGGTGAAGTTGTAGGCACGACCCGGGAAGCTGTCAGGGTGGAGGATGCACATCCAGTAATCCCACTGAGTAGGTGTAGGGCCTCCTTACTCCTTTAAGTGTGTGAGTTTCTGACTTGCATAAAACAAAGCCTAACTCCGTCTTCTCAGCTACGCCCGGCTGACCTTGTAGTGAGGCCTTCTTGTGGACAGAACTAAGTCTCTATATGGCTGATCAGGCCAGACTCCTGTTCTTCCTGACCCTGGTTATGTATCAGCACTGTTGGGCCCCTGCGACCTGTAGTCCAGCAGGGTCTCCGGTGTCTCCTACCAGTCGTGCAGATGCTGGCAAGCGCGGACCCGGTGTCCGGTGGTGCAGAGTGGAGGTAAGCTATCAATGTTGGTTAACCTCTGTCACTCTCTCTCTTCTTTCTTCCACCTGCCTTTCGTCCTACTCTCACCACTATCATAAGCACAAGCTAGCAGCAGATGTCAGCTTTCTTTATCTTCACCGCTCTCCAAGCGTCGGCACGCTTACTCATTAAAACGCTCACTGAAGGTCTCTCAGTAAACTCAATTTTGACCAGGCTAAGTGGTAATCTTTCCCACTACTACTGGACTCCACTCCTAAACTGAGTGTTTGCTGAAGTCTTCAGGCTTTCTCTTTCTGGCTAGT
The DNA here is from genome assembly GCA_033576555.1 of Oophaga sylvatica. Classification (NCBI taxonomy): domain Eukaryota; kingdom Metazoa; phylum Chordata; class Amphibia; order Anura; family Dendrobatidae; genus Oophaga; species Oophaga sylvatica. The sequence goes on from JARQOD010000001.1 coordinate 58,308,750, forward strand.
CTTTCCCTCTCAGCTCGTCTGAGGTAACTGCCGTTCTGACTGGAATCTCTCACAGTCTTCTCTAATCTCCTCTGCTGAGGTAAACTGACACTCTGAGGTAAAACCAACGACTAGCTAACTCTCAGGTAGACTGCCTTCATCTCCCTGCTGTCGTCTCCAAGGGCTCCCTCTGGTGGCACCAGGAAAATGTGGAGTGTTGTGTGCTTATGGGTTGTTGTGGGTTTACCTTTCGTGCATCTTCCAGGGTAACATGTGACTCCAGACACAGCTGGGCTACACATTAGGCAACAGACTGATGCAACAATGTTATCCACTGCAATCAAGGACAATGTCGCCGTTGCCTTCAGATGGTGATAGAGCTGACGTTGGGAATTGCAAGATTTTCAATTGTAAGGATGGAGGAGAGATGCCTATATGACAGTGTTATTCAAATGGTCAAACTGGAGAGACAAAAAAAATGCAAATAGGGTCTTATCTAATAACCAAATGGAGTAAAATATTATAGGTACGCTCACCTGATAGGGTTGTGACAGTCACAACCCCTGTAGAAGCATGTAAAGGCTGCAGCAGGACCACCAAGGAGATACGTTGCAATGAATTAGGAGTATGATGGTTCAGAGTCTGCCCAAGGTTCAAAGATACGATTACACATTAAGATGAAGCATGAAGAGGGTTTATTGTCAGTGCGTTTCAAGGTTTTCAATCCTCTTTGTCAGGACCAAAACTTTGTAGTTTGGTCCTGATGAAGAGGTTTTAAATCCTTGAAATGCGTTGACAATAAACCGCATTCATGCCTGACCTTCGTGTGTGATTATATCTTTGAACCTTCGGCAGCGCGGACTCTGAACCATCATACTCCTAATTCATTGCATAAATAACAGTGTTGACGGTGAGCCGTAGAGATGAATTTCCTAATGAAAATCTATTAACCCCTTTCTGACATCGGGCGTAATAGTACGCCGACGTTGGACTCCCTCCCTTTGATGTGGGCTCCGGCGCAGAGCGCACATCTTTCCCGGGACATGTCAGCTGTTTTGAACAGCTAACATGTGCCGAAATAGCTGAGGGTGGAATCGCGATCCACCCGCGGCTATTAACCTGTTATTTGCCACTGTCAAACTCTGACAGCGGCATTTGACTCGCGCTTCCGGCCATTGGGCTGGAAACCCGCCCATCGGTGACCCCGTCATGTGATCGCAGGTTGCCGATTCATTGGCATAGCAACCAGAGGTCTCCAGGAGACCTCTATGGTTGTCAGTGCCGGCTTGCTGCGTGCGCCACCCGATGGTCGGCGCTCATAGCAAGTGAGTAATTCTGCTATATAGAGGCGATTTGATCATTGCCTCTATGTAGCGGAGCCAACCGGGTTGTGGCAGCTTCTAGTCTCCCATGGAGGCTATTGAAGCATGCCAAAAGTAAAAAAAAAAAATTTTAAAAAATATAAAAAAAAAATATATATAAAAGTTCAAATCACCCCCCTTTTGCCCCATTCAAAATAAAACAATAAAAAAGGTCAAACATACACATATTTGTAATCTCTCAATCTATCAATAAAAAAAGGATTAACCTGATCGCTTAACGACGCAGCGAGAAAAAAAGTCAAAACAACAGAATTACGTTTTTTTGGTTGCCCCGACATTGCATTGAAATGCAATAACGGGCGATCAAAAGATCATATCTGCACAACAGTGATATCATTAAAAACATCAGCCCAGCACGCAAAAAATAAGCCCCCATGCAACCCAAGAACACAAAAAATGGAGGCGCTACGGGTATCGGAAAATGGCGCAATTTTTTTTCTTAACAAAGTTTGGAAATTTTTTTTGCCACTTAGATAAAAAGTAACCTAGACATGTTTGGTGTCTATGAACTCGTAATGACCTGGAAAATCATAATGGCAGGTCAGTTTTAGCAATAAGTTATCCTAGTAAACATCCAAACAAAAACAAGTCTGGGATTGCACTTTTTTTGCAGTTTCACAGAACTTGGTATTTTTTTTCTGTTTTGTAATAGATGACATGATAAAACCAATAGCATCTTTCAAAAGTACAACTCTTCCCGCAAAAAACAAGCTCTCACACGGCCATATTGACGGAAAAATAAAAAAGTTATGGCTCTGAGAATAAGGGTAGCAAAAAATGAAAACGCAAAACCGAAAAAATTCTCTGGTCATGAACGGGTTAAGATTTGGCAGGACACTGAGAGTAGTTCTTACGCACCCTGCAAGCATAGGGGACATGTCTGTGTCTGCAACTGCTTTAAATCAGATCACAATAGTCTCAGATATTCCCATAATTACAATTTACAACCAGTACAGATACCTTCACACTTACCTTTCTCCAAATGTTACTGTCGAATCTAATTAATTACAGCACAAATACAGGAAAAGTATATCTTTGTAAAAGCTATAAGTTATCAAAACTAGCAAACTCCTCTACGGGCTGCAATTCACATCCCATCCACTGGGTGGTCATATATAGGCACATACAGCATAAACATTTCCTGACAGAGTATCACAATTTTTTCAAAGCTGGTCATCTCCAGCCATTCATCTCAGTATGTGTGAAGCCAAGAGGAAAACTGAGAAAAGAGCCTTCTATATTTTTACACACACGAGGAGTAAAGACAAACATGCTGATGCTATAATATTCATGTCAACCTTTGGAGACCAATAAATTCATGTAAGAAGTGGAAAAAATATATAGGAAACTGCATAAAACACTTTTTAAATGTGAAAACTAATAGGGTGCAAGACACCGACCCAGTCCAGGCAGGATAAGGGAGAGTACTTGCACAATAAGGCCCATCCAAGAAAATCCATCCAATTATGTTAATCTGACTGTGATCATAGTGTAATATGATTTTCTCATAGGAGAAGAAGATAAAAAACATTTCTCCATCTTATCCGTTCGGTCTGTCTGTGAAAATGGGGCCGCACTCGGATGTTATCTGACTGCAGTCTGAGTTTTCAATGGACCCATAGAGCAAATTTTGCAAGCTGTGATTTTTGGATATGTGCACTGTCTCATTGAATAACATGGGGACAAGTGCTACCCGTCAAAACGATGAACAGCACTTGTCCGATTTTTACGGTCATATGCATAAACCCTAAGTCCAAGAAAACTTAATAATCATTACGGAATATTTATATAAATGTCTAAATAATGCCAGATATACATATTGAATGCATTTAGCTGAAAAATTCCATCACATAGCACCACGAAAAGGAGGTCATAATTCAATAAAACTTAGCAAACTTTTATTTCACTAAATTAAAACACAATTATTGAGGCTCTCAGACTTATCACTGGTGAAACAGTGATGACGGGGGCTGAACAATGGTATTTCTCAGTACAATAAATGTATCAGCTATACAGAGAGTCACATAATATTAGGTGGTTGTTCCTAGTAACATCTACAACCACTTAAAAGGAGCAGGTCTGTGTATATATAGGGAGATATACTGATTGTAACAGTCCCCACAGACGCACATCTGATGAAGAGTTGCACCTATACAGCTAATGAAAAGTATATCACCACAGTGTCTCACTACCCCAACGCACGTTTCGCGTCACTCACTTCCACATAATATCATGTGATTTTCTGGATGACTGATACACCTACTGTACTGAGAAATAGCGTTGTTCAGACCCTGTCATCACTGTTTCACCAATGATAAGTCAGGTAACCTCAATATTTGTGTTTTAATTTAGTGAAACAAAAGTTTAAGTGTTACTGAATTATGACTCCTTTTTCTACTGTTTGTGATATTTCTATAAATGCTATCACAATTGCTACCTACAGGGCAACAATAAAAATGCCAACCGTAAAGCCCTAAAATTGTGTATTCACAAAATGTTTGCAGTACCTGTTGCTAAATTGTAGCAAAAACAAAATCTGGGTTTTTGCTGTGATTTTGCAAATGTCAGTCTTTCCAATCAAATGAGTTTTCTGCATTAAAATTAATCACATGCTAATGTAATGTCTGTACTCAGGGCTGGCATTGGGGGAGAAAATCTGGGCAATAGCCCAGGGTACCCACACCCAGGAGTGTCCAGTATCTACAACACTATGGCCCGGCATTATCAATCTAATTTCCAATGTTGAGACTGCTTAAGGAGCTTAGAAGAGCAGAAGAGAGGACGTGTAAGTATTCTACAGTGTGTGTGTGTGTTGACAAGCCTAAACGCGTTGTTTTTACTTGATATATGTAGAATAAAAAACTTTTTTAATAAGCCATTTTAGCACATGATATAATTTTCAGGAGCGCCGGCACCAGACTGGTTTTCTGCATCTTTTATACTTTCACCTGCGGACGATTGAGGATCGCCTCGTGGACCAGACCGAGGTACCAGGACCTTGGTTGGAATCCCCCCAGGGTCAATACGCTGTTCCTTCAACCCAAATTAGGTGAGTGCATCAGCTTTGCACTTTTATTGGTGATATTTTTAATATTGCGCTTAGATCCTGCACGACGCTATCCCCTTTATATTCCCTATCCTCAGGGTATTATATGATAAGCAAAAAAGTGCAATGCGCCAACAATATGTGAAGAATTGCTTTATTGAGGAATTCAGAAATTCAGGAAAGCTGAAGGCACCAAACAGCAGGTTCATAAAAAAAGTGATTTTTATTTGATGTCAATAAAAAAAATCATCACATGAAAATATAGCAGGAAACGTTTCTGCCAAAATTATCCTTTTTCAAGCCAAAGAAATATTCACACAGCTCCAGCTTTATTTTGCTGTTTTGTCCCTCAATTTTGCTGAATTTCTATATTGCCTTTGGACCTGGTGGGAGCACAAACTGGTCAGTGGCACATATGAATTAACTATTGGACTTTATGGTGGAGTTTATAAGCAAAGTTTCAGCATGCAGACCTTTCTCAAGCCTGTACAGATCATATTGGATGTGCACTGGACTCTTTATCTTCTGTTTCTGCGATGTGGTGACACAATAAGACCACTCAGCACCAAACAAAAGGTGCTGTACACATTGATGCAAGGTAATGAAAATTTTAATTATTTACTTCTAAGCTTTGATATCATCAGGTGACCATTCAGTCACATGGTAACTTTTTTTTTTCATTTTTTTTTAATAATCTCAGAAAAACCCTTTACTAAAACTGGTCCGTGTCAGGCGCAGTTTTAACTATTACATTTTTCATGATCCCTGTGATACACTTTGATGTACAGTATCTATACATTTCTGTTTACGTAAGCAATTGCTTCAAAAAAATCAAATCGTTCCACTAATTTACAAACGCAAGCAAGAATCATTATCTGGAATAGTAAACTAGGGCAAATAAAATACAAGACATTTATCATTGCTTTGCAGCGGCTAGTTTCTGCTTGAGGAATCAAGTCTCGTGGCCCACTTTTGCAGTTCTTCCTCTTTGCAATATATAACTGGGAATCAGAGAGTACATTACTGGATACCAGCAAACTCCCATGAAGAAACTACAAAGACAATAACAAGAAAATAATATGTTTATCACTCTTGACACAAAGATGCTTCTTTATGGCAAATAGACAGGCGGAATGTGGCCACCTTTGTAGTACTGGGTCATACCATAGATCCTATGGTAATCTAAGTTTGGATCAGGATTTTTTTGGTATAAGTCAGATGCTAAGATTGATTCATATGACAGGAGGTTTACCCCAATATAATTGTTCCCTTAAAGAGGTTGTATTAAGTTAGCAAACTATCACCTATCATTGGGGGTCGCATTGATGGAATCCCTACCAATCCCGAGAACAGAACTCAGCATGTTGACCCTGTCTGAATGGAGTGGTTTTCGAGAGTGTGCAACACTGCTCCATTCATTGCCTGTGGATCTGCTAGAGATAGCAGGGTGATGTATGTTACACTTTTTAGACTCTGGAAATCCTAGATTTATCATGTATTGGACAAACAGTGTTCAGCCATGCCATTAAAACCACCAACACATGAGGCAACATTCATTATCTTGTGACAATGGTACCTGTCCAGGGCTTGGATTTATTAGACAGAAAGGTCACAGTGAGTTTCTAAAGTTGATGGGTTGGAAGAAAGAAAAATGGGTAACAATAAACTCATGATGGTTATGAAAGGAAGATATTATAGCACGGCATGATTTGTAATGTGGACAGAGACCGGTCAGACACCTTACTGAATCCTGTCCACCACCAAAAATGTCAACAATTGGCACAAGGGCATCAAAACTAGACAATAGATCACAGTGAGTTTCTAACGTTGACGGGTTGGAAGAAACAAAAATGGGTAACCATAAAGATTTGAGTGATTTTGACATAGGCCAAATTGTGATGGCTAGACAACTGAGTAAAAGCATTGGTCCAAGATAGGAGAACTGGTGAACCCAGAGACAGTGTCATGGTCACCAAAGGCTCACTATGTCCAAGTGACAAACAAAGACTGACTCTTTTGTCCAGATTCCAAGAGCTACTGTAGCACACATTACTTAAACAAACTCATGATGGTTATGAAAGGAAGGTATCAGAGCATGGCATGAATTGTAATGTGGACAGAGACCGGTCAGACACCATACTGAAACCTGTCCACCAACAAAAATGCCAACAATTGGCACAAGGGAGTCAAAACTAGACTATAGAACAAGGTGACATTGTCTGATGGATCAGGGATTTTTGTACCTTATATGGTTGCTCAGGTTCATATTTGTCGCTCACCTGGAATGAGAAGGCATCAGTTTGCCGGGTAAGAAGAAGGTAAGTCATTTGAGGCCATGTGATGTCCTGGACAGTGGTCCACTGGAAAACTTTAGGTCCTTGCATTCATGTGGATATTATATTTCATTGAATGCTGTTGCAGACCAAGTACACACTTTCATGGCAAAGACATTGACTAATGACAGTGGCATCTTTTAGGAGGTTAATGTACTATGCTTCACTACTAAAATTGTATGGAATAGATTAAGAAACATGACAGAGAGTTCATAGACTTGACTTGAGAATGAAGGTGATGCAAAGAACGAGACAAAGATAAATGTAAAAAAAACTACTAAAAGACCATTCCAAATCCACATGGATAAATTGA
>JARQOD010000001.1:58315902-58344186 GCA_033576555.1 Oophaga sylvatica
TCAGTATGTGTGAAGCCAAGAGGAAAACTGAGAAAAAGCCTTCTATATTTTTACACACACGAGGAGTAAAGACAAACATGCTGATGCTATAATATTCATGTCAACCTTTGGAGACCAATAAATTCATGTAAGAAGTGGAAAAAATATATAGGAAACTGCATAAAACACTTTTTAAATGTGAAAACTAATAGGGTGCAAGACACCGACCCAGTCCAGGCAGGATAAGGGAGAGTACTTGCACAATAAGGCCCATCCAAGAAAATCCATCCAATTATGTTAATCTGACTGTGATCATAGTGTAATATGATTTTCTCATAGGAGAAGAAGATAAAAAACATTTCTCCATCTTATCCGTTCGGTCTGTCTGTGAAAATGGGGCCGCACTCGGATGTTATCTGACTGCAGTCTGAGTTTTCAATGGACCCATAGAGCAAATTTTGCAAGCTGTGATTTTTGGATATGTGCACTGTCTCATTGAATAACATGGGGACAAGTGCTACCCGTCAAAACGATGAACAGCACTTGTCCGATTTTTACGGTCATATGCATAAACCCTAAGTCCAAGAAAACTTAATAATCATTACGGAATATTTATATAAATGTCTAAATAATGCCAGATATACATATTGAATGCATTTAGCTGAAAAATTCCATCACATAGCACCACGAAAAGGAGGTCATAATTCAATAAAACTTAGCAAACTTTTATTTCACTAAATTAAAACACAATTATTGAGGCTCTCAGACTTATCACTGGTGAAACAGTGATGACGGGGGCTGAACAATGGTATTTCTCAGTACAATAAATGTATCAGCTATACAGAGAGTCACATAATATTAGGTGGTTGTTCCTAGTAACATCTACAACCACTTAAAAGGAGCAGGTCTGTGTATATATAGGGAGATATACTGATTGTAACAGTCCCCACAGACGCACATCTGATGAAGAGTTGCACCTATACAGCTAATGAAAAGTATATCACCACAGTGTCTCACTACCCCAACGCACGTTTCGCGTCACTCACTTCCACATAATATCATGTGATTTTCTGGATGACTGATACACCTACTGTACTGAGAAATAGCGTTGTTCAGACCCTGTCATCACTGTTTCACCAATGATAAGTCAGGTAACCTCAATATTTGTGTTTTAATTTAGTGAAACAAAAGTTTAAGTGTTACTGAATTATGACTCCTTTTTCTACTGTTTGTGATATTTCTATAAATGCTATCACAATTGCTACCTACAGGGCAACAATAAAAATGCCAACCGTAAAGCCCTAAAATTGTGTATTCACAAAATGTTTGCAGTACCTGTTGCTAAATTGTAGCAAAAACAAAATCTGGGTTTTTGCTGTGATTTTGCAAATGTCAGTCTTTCCAATCAAATGAGTTTTCTGCATTAAAATTAATCACATGCTAATGTAATGTCTGTACTCAGGGCTGGCATTGGGGGAGAAAATCTGGGCAATAGCCCAGGGTACCCACACCCCAGGAGTGTCCAGTATCTACAACACTATGGCCCGGCATTATCAATCTAATTTCCAATGTTGAGACTGCTTAAGGAGCTTAGAAGAGCAGAAGAGAGGACGTGTAAGTATTCTACAGTGTGTGTGTGTGTTGACAAGCCTAAACGCGTTGTTTTTACTTGATATATGTAGAATAAAAAACTTTTTTAATAAGCCATTTTAGCACATGATATAATTTCAGGAGCGCCGGCACCAGACTGGTTTTCTGCATCTTTTATACTTTCACCTGCGGACGATTGAGGATCGCCTCGTGGACCAGACCGAGGTACCAGGACCTTGGTTGGAATCCCCCCAGGGTCAATACGCTGTTCCTTCAACCCAAATTAGGTGAGTGCATCAGCTTTGCACTTTTATTGGTGATATTTTTAATATTGCGCTTAGATCCTGCACGACGCTATCCCTTTATATTCCCTATCCTCAGGGTATTATATGATAAGCAAAAAAAGTGCAATGCGCCAACAATATGTGAAGAATTGCTTTATTGAGGAATTCAGAAATTCAGGAAAGCTGAAGGCACCAAACAGCAGGTTCATAAAAAAAGTGATTTTTATTTGATGTCAATAAAAAAAATCATCACATGAAAATATAGCAGGAAACGTTTCTGCCAAAATTATCCTTTTTCAAGCCAAAGAAATATTCACACAGCTCCAGCTTTATTTTGCTGTTTTGTCCCTCAATTTTGCTGAATTTCTATATTGCCTTTGGACCTGGTGGGAGCACAAACTGGTCAGTGGCACATATGAATTAACTATTGGACTTTATGGTGGAGTTTATAAGCAAAGTTTCAGCATGCAGACCTTTCTCAAGCCTGTACAGATCATATTGGATGTGCACTGGACTCTTTATCTTCTGTTTCTGCGATGTGGTGACACAATAAGACCACTCAGCACCAAACAAAAGGTGCTGTACACATTGATGCAAGGTAATGAAAATTTTAATTATTTACTTCTAAGCTTTGATATCATCAGGTGACCATTCAGTCACATGGTAACTTTTTTTTTCATTTTTTTTTAATAATCTCAGAAAAACCCTTTACTAAAACTGGTCCGTGTCAGGCGCAGTTTTAACTATTACATTTTTCATGATCCCTGTGATACACTTTGATGTACAGTATCTATACATTTCTGTTTACGTAAGCAATTGCTTCAAAAAAATCAAATCGTTCCACTAATTTACAAACGCAAGCAAGAATCATTATCTGGAATAGTAAACTAGGGCAAATAAAATACAAGACATTTATCATTGCTTTGCAGCGGCTAGTTTCTGCTTGAGGAATCAAGTCTCGTGGCCCACTTTTGCAGTTCTTCCTCTTTGCAATATATAACTGGGAATCAGAGAGTACATTACTGGATACCAGCAAACTCCATGAAGAAACTACAAAGACAATAACAAGAAAATAATATGTTTATCACTCTTGACACAAAGATGCTTCTTTATGGCAAATAGACAGGCGGAATGTGGCCACCTTTGTAGTACTGGGTCATACCATAGATCCTATGGTAATCTAAGTTTGGATCAGGATTTTTTTGGTATAAGTCAGATGCTAAGATTGATTCATATGACAGGAGGTTTACCCCAATATAATTGTTCCCTTAAAGAGGTTGTATTAAGTTAGCAAACTATCACCTATCATTGGGGGTCGCATTGATGGAATCCCTACCAATCCCGAGAACAGAACTCAGCATGTTGACCCTGTCTGAATGGAGTGGTTTTCGAGAGTGTGCAACACTGCTCCATTCATTGCCTGTGGATCTGCTAGAGATAGCAGGGTGATGTATGTTACACTTTTTAGACTCTGGAAATCCTAGATTTATCATGTATTGGACAAACAGTGTTCAGCCATGCCATTAAAACCACCAACACATGAGGCAACATTCATTATCTTGTGACAATGGTACCTGTCCAGGGCTTGGATTTATTAGACAGAAAGGTCACAGTGAGTTTCTAAAGTTGATGGGTTGGAAGAAAGAAAAATGGGTAACAATAAACTCATGATGGTTATGAAAGGAAGATATTATAGCACGGCATGATTTGTAATGTGGACAGAGACCGGTCAGACACCTTACTGAATCCTGTCCACCACCAAAAATGTCAACAATTGGCACAAGGGCATCAAAACTAGACAATAGATCACAGTGAGTTTCTAACGTTGACGGGTTGGAAGAAACAAAAATGGGTAACCATAAAGATTTGAGTGATTTTGACATAGGCCAAATTGTGATGGCTAGACAACTGAGTAAAAGCATTGGTCCAAGATAGGAGAACTGGTGAACCCAGAGACAGTGTCATGGTCACCAAAGGCTCACTATGTCCAAGTGACAAACAAAGACTGACTCTTTTGTCCAGATTCCAAGAGCTACTGTAGCACACATTACTTAAACAAACTCATGATGGTTATGAAAGGAAGGTATCAGAGCATGGCATGAATTGTAATGTGGACAGAGACCGGTCAGACACCATACTGAAACCTGTCCACCAACAAAAATGCCAACAATTGGCACAAGGGAGTCAAAACTAGACTATAGAACAAGGTGACATTGTCTGATGGATCAGGGATTTTTGTACCTTATATGGTTGCTCAGGTTCATATTTGTCGCTCACCTGGAATGAGAAGGCATCAGTTTGCCGGGTAAGAAGAAGGTAAGTCATTTGAGGCCATGTGATGTCCTGGACAGTGGTCCACTGGAAAACTTTAGGTCCTTGCATTCATGTGGATATTATATTTCATTGAATGCTGTTGCAGACCAAGTACACACTTTCATGGCAAAGACATTGACTAATGACAGTGGCATCTTTTAGGAGTGTAATGTACTATGCTTCACTACTAAAATTGTATGGAATAGATTAAGAAACATGACAGAGAGTTCATAGACTTGACTTGAGAATGAAGGTGATGCAAAGAACGAGACAAAGATAAATGTAAAAAAAACTACTAAAAGACCATTCCAAATCCACATGGATAAATTGAGCATTAGGCTGGGGTCACACTTGAGAGTGTGATGAGAGAAACTCACACAGGTCTCTCGCCTCAATACCCGGGACTGGAGTGTGCGGCTGCATGTATTTCTAGAAAAATAAAGGGGAAGCTCACTGGTATAGCGGGTGCTCAAGGAAAACAGATACTATACAGTCATTAATATAATCCGGCACACCAAGCGATTAGTAGGATGCAAAGAAATCTTTATTGGAAACAGGAACAGCTCATGTGGAAAAAGGAGAAACTCCAAAGAACAATGGTAAGTATAGGTACACAATAACTCAACGTTTCAGCGTTTTTATGCCTTTTTCAAGAGGTACCATTTACTTAATGCATATGAAAAGGAGAGCGTCCGGGAACTTCCTAGTGAGTCGGTGTGCATGTATTTCTATGCAGCTGAACGATCCGGTCCGAGTGCCAGCGGCAGTGCCGGGTATTGAGGTGAGAGACTCGCTCGAGTTTCTCACATCACACTCGCAAGTGTGACCCCGGCCTTACACAAATAAAACTAGTCTAGGACTAATAAGAAGTCTTCCTAATTAAGAAGTCCTAGTTTTACAAATGACAAAGGAAAATATATGTACAGTCGTTAAGATGGCTCACCACTCCATGTTATGAACGTTCACAGGTCACCACCGCTATTATTGTCTTCTAAAGGGCTTTTTCTCCTTACTCTGACCCTTGACAGAGCCGTAAGGAAAAACCTTCCGCTATTTGTGTGTCTTACTTGTGCTGATTTATAAGCGATGAGTGTGATAAAGTAAAAAGCGAAAGATCTATTAAATCATCTGTAGCCCATTGTTTTGCCTTCATGATTCTTTACCTACAGCTTCTCCAAAGCATTAACTGAGCCATCGTCTGTCCTGCAAAGTTTGGCCAACACTGTACCCTTGCGAGTAAAGAGAACGAGCACCTAAGAAGAAACGCTGAGATCACGATTCCCAACTTGGAATCTCATTCCTGCCCTCATTGGCCTTTTCCTGCCAAAAAGTTATCTTTACCCCTTTGGTGAGTCCATAGCTAGCATTAAGAGATCACATGTATGTCTCTCCTGGTTCATCAGGGACCTAATGGGACTCTGTCTTTGACTCTGTTATAGAAACATATACAGTTGTTAAAGCAAAGAATTCATTTTGCAGAGGAGATTCACAATTTTGGATCATCATCTACTAGAAAGTACACGTAGTGTCCAAAAAGAGAGCACCACTATGTCTAAGAAGCCAGCACATCCATGAAGTGCCCAGCAATTTCAGTAAGCACCATGTAATTCTTCATCTACCCATGGGTGTAATAATGAGTGTCAGATACTATCACCGATTACTGGTGGACCCTAACCCCTATGTTGTATGATCAACTTATCAATTGTGTACCCATAACTAAAGGTGGTTGTCCAACACTGATAAAAGTACTCCAAGTCCAATTCCTGGACAACTTGACATTGTACATGAAAGTCATCAACACACGATTAGGTTTCAATGACACCTGCTCCAGACGTGGACAACTCTCGTCACATGCTGATACTGGTTTAATTGATGCCACCTCTGTCATTCTGGGCTCCAGAACGTTACTTTCTGCCCAAATCATATAATGCTTCACTTTTGTCTCTCTAAGATGTACCCTCTAAAATAGCAAGGCCAGCCTTGAGCAATCCGCATCTTCATGAGCTACTTTTACTCTGCACAGACAAGCGCTGCTCTTTAAGGTCACTAGTGTGATTGGTTGCTCAGTTCCAAATGTCATACTTCTGCTTTACTTATTCCAATGGGAATTACTATTACTTAGAACTATTAAAGTATCTTAAGCAGCTGCCAGTCTAGGTGACTGGTTTTCTCCATGTAATGTGCACTAGCTGATATGTGACACACACATAATGTCCCAGTTCACTCATTGAGACCCTATGACGTGGCTGCTCTGTAGGTCACTATCAAGCACCAGAGCATTCTCCGGTCCGGACAGGGTACGGTTCTCCATCATAAGGCTCGATGCAGATCTGAATGTTTCATTTAACCCTTAACATCATGTATGTGTTCAGTTGACTTTTGTAATTAAAGGGGTTGTCCACCATTGGAAATATTTTTTTCTTAATTGCATGTAACTGGAGCTAAAGATCATTTTTGCAATCGGGTTTCATTAAAAATGTTGTACCTTTCCAGGTTTTGCTGTCCATTGCTGGCTGCAGAATGAGTTAACTGAGAATTGTCAGTCAGCCTATTATGCCAATCTGACAGGACGTTTCTAACCATTATCAGTCTTTTTCTGAGTTCTTCTTGTTGATTTATGACCACAGAACAAATCTATGTTGAACTTGCAGGACATGGGCGCACACAGGCAGAAGAGGACTGCAGCATAAGAATAGTCCAATAGTTCATCATAATTCACAATTCCACCTGCTTTGGAGCTGGATGTGGCCCCCTTATCTCTTTGGCCCCTGGAGGACTGCACAGAGTGCACCAATGGCATGTCCGCCTCTGGTGCAGGGAAGCAAAGAGCATGTAAAAGGCAAATGGTGCAAAGTGTTTCATGAAACTCAATTGTAAAAGTGATTGTTACCCCAATTACACACATTTAGAGAGAAAAAAAAGGTCTTAATGGTGGAAAATCTCTTTTATGATCATGTGGAAGGTTTACATGCAGTCACATGATATTAAAACTACTGGATAAAAATGTGGTATGGAAAGTAAATTAGAGACCAATGCTGGGATTTGCCAGCCTGTGACATCATCGGTGGTATTCATTTCATTATTCCGACTTGTGTCTCTAGGAATTTGCACTTTCACGTGGTCTCAATCACCGCTCATGGGCACCCGTGACAGAATCAGACGCCTTTTTCTTTATTAACTCTTAATCTGCAAGTACACTGACTAATGTATTACTTTCCAGGAGTGAAGAAAGAGAAGAGGCATCAGTACAGTGTCCGTCCCACCGCAATCTACGCAAGACTTCCCCACCTGCTCCGATCAGGCTGTCACCATGATGGACACATGCCAATCCAATTTGTATTGACCTGCACAGACTGTGAGGTATATGCATATCATTCATAGTTGTTTTCCCAATAAACAATGACACGGACAGAAAGCTGAAAGCCCGAGGATCTGGGGAAGTCAATGTCCCTGAGTGTTAGTTACCAAGGACAGTATACAGTGTCCTGATTTCTGCACTGCAAGAATTCATCTCCTTTCTATAGGCAGAAATGACAAGTCACTGGTTGTACTGCTGGAGGGCAGACAGGCGCTGAGTTGGATGCACCTCAATGTGTTACTATTCCCATCTACTATATAGAAGATTTTCCATCTTTCATGCTCGAAAGAGAATTTCACCTGCATGAGGGACCCAACGCGCATTCAGAAAGCAAAAGCCCTTCTAGTGTATCTGACAGTACCATAAACTCCGAGCATCCTAGTTTATTTATAGAAATCCAATAAAATTCAACACTTATTTGGGATACATCCTAGATCGATTGGCAGCCAAAAAAAATCTACAGGTTTGTGGTTGCAATCAGGTTTTAGCACTTGATTTATGGAAGAAGTGTTTGGGATTGTACATTTAGGAAGGGAGGTTTGGACCTTGGTTCCATGCAGTTCTTAGAAAACTACTCGCAGTCTGCAGATCTGCACCAATCATATCAGAACCTTCTGCATATGTTGTAGCTTCAAAGAGTTAAGTAGAGCTAAGAAAGCAATAATGAAGTCAGGAATGGGAAAGGACTAAATAGAAGTAGATTATAGACACCTATGCTGCACAGGCAGCCAAAAAGATTCGGGTGCTGAAAGCTAGACTCTGTAAAGAAGACCAAAGTCTTCCATAGTTGTGTCAGATGTCACATATATAGCATCAGGAAAATGGGATACATTCAAGACATTGAAAGTTTGGATCCATCATTGCAAGTATACTAGGTTGACCTTAACTCTTTACAAGCCATTGCTTAGTCCATTTAGGGGACATGATGGTCACCTTGTCAATGACCTTTGAAGGAGCAGCATCATCAGAATCACCTACCTGGCTGCAGGAGGTGTGATTGGAGAGGAAGGGTAGGAAAGCATCTTCTGGGAGCCCAGAGCTCGCCATCCTATACAGAAGAAAAGCAGTGCAGGAGAAGAAGAGGAGGAGGAAGAGCTAGGAGGGTGCAGGTGGTGCAGTGCCTACAGTGGCTACCCTTGAATAGGCTAGGTGCTCTTTGGTTCTCCTTGCCTTGCTGCTGAACGGTGGAGTGTTAGGAGCAGATCCCGAGCAGTATGTGAGAACAAGAGGAAAAAGCGAAGGAGGGGCAAGATACAGAGAGAGAGAGAGAGGAGGATGATGACTGTATGACTGTGACACAGGGACAGAGGAGGCACAATCACAGCTACAAGACTTTGCACTTCATTTGTAAGACATAGAGGTCTTGGACAAGAGAGGATGGAAAAGTCTTCTCTCTTGCAGTGACAGTGACACAGTAGCCGTTCTACAAAATAAAGTTAACAAAGGTTGGAAAACTCTCCGTACAGTTACAGCATTCCGGCATGCAAAAATTCCTCCCCTTATGCGACCGATAAGACAAGTGATAATAATGATGATTGGCACATGGACGGCGCCAGATCGATTGGTTCTGACCGACGGAAGGGTGAAGTATACTATTAAAAAGGTAGTGGATGCCTGGACCAAACTTTCCGCAGATCTGGGGGGAAAAAATAACAGTTGAGGAATTTAAATGGATTAAAAATGTCTTAATTTCTGTCTGCTCCGGTCACGCCGTCATTGCTGCAGCATTGTAAATAAAGACTGATCATTTTTTTTTACATTTTTACTTTATTGAAGTATAATCAAATTAAAATAAAATTGCATATAAGTTTATATGACAAGCTCTGTTCACATCTCTGTTTTGAGTTCTGTTTCTCTGATCTTTTCTAGGAACAGGAAAAGGATTGTGGAAAACGGATCTGGTACAGATCAGATGACAACACAACAATGGAACAAAAAAAATCACTGGTACATGATAGAAAACAGACTGCAACTTTTGCAGTCAATGGATCCTGAAAGGGGTTGTCCACAGGGGTGGGATTCAAATTTTTAACAACAGGTTCTGTGTTTGTGCGTCGGAAAACCACACCCATTTTTTAGCCACACCCATTTTTAGCCACAGCCAGTTTTAAAGCCACACCCATTTACACACACATTTACCTCAAAAGTATACAAGTAGTGGAGCAGTCAAACCATACCTCCCAACTTTTGAAGAAGGGAAAGAGTGATAAAGGTTGCGGTGTGCGCAGCGCGCCGTGTCAAATTTTAGGCCACGCCCCCGACCACACCCATTATCACAACTAGTCACACCCATGTCCATGCCCCAACCACACCCATTTAGCACTGGTGATCACACTGACTGGTACTGAGGGCACAGTGACTGGTACTGTGGGCACACTGGTACTGAGTAAAAGAAAGAACAGAGAGAGAAAAAAGAAAACAGAGAGAAAGAAAGAGGGGAAAGCAAGAAAGAACAGAGAGAAAGTAGAGAGAGAAAGAAATAAACAAAGAAAGGGGAAAGATAGAACAGAGAGATAGAGAGAGGGGAAAGAAAGAACAGAGAGAAAGAAAGAAAAAGAACAGAGAGAAAGAAAGAAAACAGAGAGAGAAAGAGTGGACAGAAAAAAAGAACAGCGAGAAAAAAAGAAAGAGGGGAAAGAAAGAAATAAGAGAGAGGGAGAGAGAAAGAAAGCTGGGAAAGAAAAAAGAGGAAAGAAAGAACAGAGAGAGAAAGGAAGAACAGAGAGAGAAAGAACAGAGAGAGATAGAGAAACAGAGGGAGAAAGAAAGAAAGATTCTATAAAGATACTATAGCAGCTCGGCTCCCATTGTAGTGCCCACCTGAGCCTCCCGGTGCAGGACATATCATGATCCGCTCACATGGCCGACATCCCCGATTCCAAGGCGAGGACACGTTGATGGATCTGAAGCATTCCCTGAAGTGCCTCCATGGTTCTGTCACAATCTCCTCCCGAAATTACCTAATCTCCGGTCATCTTCCAGCATGTCACTTCTGGTGAAACATCACGTGCGAGTTTTAAAGTGCTCCTCGGGGCTCCAGCATGTACTCCTGTGTCCATGGGAAAAGAGAGAGTAGTCACTGAACCGGATGGCGGCTCTGGATCCCCTGGTATGGGGAACCAGCTGCTTTTTTAACAAGCGGTTCCATCGAACCAGGGAGAACCGGCTGAATCCCACCCCTCCACATGTACAACCCCCTGAAGCCCCCTCCACCATGTGCAGTACCCAGGCCGCAGCCCCACCACCATGTGCAGTGCCCAGGCAGCAGCCCCCTCCACAATACAGCCCCCGCCACATGTACAGCCCCCTCCACCTTGTGCAGTCCCCACAGCCCCTGCCACCATGCTCAGCCCTTCCACAATACAGCCACCATGTACAGCCCTTGCGCAGGTGCAGCCCCTCCACCACCATACAGCCCCCGGCCGCCAACATGTACAGCCCCTGCGCAGCCCCCTCAACCATACAGCCCCTGTGCAGCCCCTCCACCATACAGCCCTATGCAGCCCCTCCACCATACAGTCCCTTTGCAGCCCCTCCACCATACAGCCACTGTGCAGCCCCCTCCACCATACAGCCCCTGTGCAGCCCCTCCAGCATACAGTCCCTGTGCAGCCCCCCCACCATACAGCCCCTGTGCAGCCCCTTCCACCATACAGCCCCTGTGCAGCCCTCCACCATACAGCCCCAGCTCAATTCATTTTATAAACAAAAAAAAAAATTTCCATATCCACCTCAGAGTCACCGCTGAGCTGTTCCCCTGCAGATCCTCTCTGCTTCCAGCGTCTGCGTCCGGTACATGTCAGGCCTGCGTGATGACGTCATCGCGCAGGCCCGACGTGACACCGGAAGTAGAGAGGGAGGAAGAAGGAGTGCGCAGCCGTCAAGGTGACGGCGTGCACAGCTCCCGGCCAGATACTGTGTGACGCGGGCAGCTGTGTCTGCTGCCAGCCACGTCACATCACACAAAGCAGGCACGGGCGGCCGCACACAATTTGCTGTGCGGCCGGCCGGCCCACCCAGGCAGTGGGGTACCGGTTTGCGCCTCTCAATCTCCCCGGTTTGGGGAACCGCCTACTTTTTTAACAAGCGGTTCCATCGAGAACCGACTGAATCCCACCCCTGGTTGTCCACTATTCGGACTATTCGGACAATCACTCCTGAATCTCTATGTCACTCCTCCCCCAGTAAACTAAAAATATTTATACTAACCTCCGGTGCCAGCGAGGTTCCAGCAGTATTGGCACTGGCTCTCCCAGGGACAGCATGACATTGTTTTGTTACGCGATCACTGCAGCCAATCACCAACCGCTTCAGTCTCCCTTTCTTCGGACAAATCAAGATATCCAGCTCTCACTTCTTCCTGAAGTCAATTACAGCCGTAGGAGAGAAGAGTGAAACCAGCACTGATTGACCGTAGTGATAGAGTGAAGAAAACAACATCATGCCAATGCCGACATCATTTGAACCGCACTGGCATAGGAGTATAAGTGTTATTAGCTTACTGGGGTGGAACCATAGGGCAATTGGGAAGAGCCAGGCAGAGTGCCAGAATTGGCTCATCTAATGGATGCCCCAATTCTAGGGCAGGTGCGAGCTTGCATTTTAGGCTTGGACCTTCCCAGCTTGATAATATAAGTCCACAGCTGTCTGCTTTACTTTGGCTGGTTATCAAAAACAGGGAAGACGCCACATCATTTTGTTAATTATTTATTAAATTATTAGTTTAAAAAAGGCTAAAAACATAAATGCACTTAGGCTGCATACCCACAATCAGGAAGAGTAATGTTTTGGATGCAGCATATTTTCAAAAATAGGGGGGACCCCAGGTAACTTTTTTCATGTATGTATTTATTTATTAACAAGTTAATAAATAAATAAATAGGTCACCCCCTTGATTTTGATAACTAGCACAGGTAAAGCAGACAGCTGGGGCCGATATTATCAGGTTGGGAAGTTCCATGGATATTGGTCCCTTCCCAGCCTAAAAATATCAGCCCGCATCCACCTCCATAATTGGTGCATCCATTAGATATGCCAATTCTGATGCTTTGCCCGACTCTTCCCGATTGCCCTGATGCGGTGGTATTTGGAGTAATATTTATTGAGGTTGATGTCAGCTGTGTAATGTCAGCTGGCATCAACCCCAAAAGTTAGTAATGGAAAGGCCTCTATCAGACACCCCATTACTGACCCAGTAAGTAAAAAGAGAAAAAACACCCAGAAAAAAATACTTTTTCACAAATTTAAAACAAACAATGTTGACACGTATGTCCGAAGTAATCCACGTTCCTCGATGTGTCCGGCGAATGTGAAAAGTAGTAAAGTGAATCACTACCCGCTGTCTGTGAATAGCGGTCACTTTACTGCTATTCACATTCGCCGGAGACATCGAGGTAAAATGGATTACTTCGGACATGCGTGTCAATATTTTTTGTGATAAATTAATGAAAGAGGGAAAGTGTGGGGAAGTGTTTTTTCAAGCCAAGTATTTTTTCTGTGTGTTTTATTTTATTTATTACTGGGTTAGTAATTGGGATGTCTGATAGACACCTCTCCATTAATAACCCCAGGGGCGCATCTCATGTGATGCACCAATTCTGGGATGGCTTTTGGCTTGTATTTTTAGACTAGGATTGGCCCTATAATCAGGGACCTTCCCAGCCTGATAATATAAGCCCACAGTCATCTGCTATACTTGGGCTGGTTATCAAAAAAAGGGGGGACCACATGTTGCTATTCTAAACTATTTATTTATTAGGTTAATACACACGCAAGGCATGGATATCTATCTACCCCATATCTATCTATCTACCCCATATCTATCTATCTACAGCATATCTATCTGTATCTTTGCACATAGAGACAAAAATGCAAGTGCTTTGACGTGCCGGATTTATGCGGAAATTTAGTTGCATGAAAGCCTGAACAAACACTGAGTGTAGGAACCAGAGGCGTAGATAGTGTTTTGGTTAGGGGAGAGGACTTCTGAGTGGGAACCTAACCAGGGAATCCTGATTACAACTATGGTGGTGCACCCTAATGGTGGATGTAGGAGAACCTCAGCAGATGACCATGCTGATACTAAAAACAATCTCTATACAAAGACCAACACTGATATTACTGCCATATGGTGATTATATAGTGGTAGATACCAGTCCTGCAGAACATATAGGAGATTACAGCACAGTTATATATAGTAAATTACAGCTGACGTTCTTTCTGATGGAATCGTTCACTTTTCCAGTCTTTTCCATCTGGCCCACACCGACATGACAATTTTTTCCAGTTAGGAATCGGTTGTAGAAATTACAACAAACTCAAATTTGACTTCTCACATTTCCAGCACCATCCTGATCTATGCCCCAATGCTGATCCCCTTCTGTCATGTGTGTCCCTATTACTCCACCTAATGTGTGGTACTATGTGCCCTCTGGATGGTAAAACAAATCTCTAGAAAATATTAATGCCCTGTGCAATTGCCCTAGAAAACTGTCCACATTTTGCCCCTAGAAAGTAATAGTGCCCTGTGTGTCCCTTTAACAGTCACAACAACCTGAGTTCCCCTATAACAATAAGTGCTTATTTAACATTTAATAATGTCCCGAGTTTCCCCCTTTAAAGCTCCCCTATACACAGTATGATGCTCTCTTATACATAGTATAATGCCCCCTCAGTGTATAGTACCCCCCACACAGTATTCTGACCCCTTTGCAGCCCCAAAACTGTTGATGGCTCCAACACTCTATGATTGCCCCCTCACTATATGTTGGCCCTCACTGTAATCTCCTTACTGTATAATGGCCCCCTTAATAGCCTCCATTTAGTATAATACACCCCATAGGCCTCCATATAGTGTACTGCACTCCTCATAGGTCTCCATACAATATAATGCACTCCCTATAGTCCTTCATATAGTATAATTCGCTCCCCATAGGCCTCTATATAGTATAATGCACTCCCCATAGACCTCTATATAGTATAATGTACTCTCCGTAGGCGTCTATATAGTATAACGTACTCTCCGTAGGCCTCCATATAGTATAATGCACTTCTCATAAGCCTCCATATAGTATAATGCACTCTCCATAGCCCTCTATATAGTATAATGCACTCCCCAAAGGCTTCTATATAGATTAATGCACTCCCCATAGGCCTTGATAATATAATGCACTCCTCAAAGGATTCTATATAGTATAATGCACTCCCCATAGGCCTCTATAGTATAATGCACTCCACATATGCCTCTATGTAGTATAATGCATTCACCTCTCCTCCCCCCGCTGCTCCGAGTGCCTGTATATCTCAGCACAGTGGGCGCCATGTCCTGACGTCATCACACCTGCTGTCGGTGTCTGCGTCAGTAACGTCAGACGCAGAAGAGGAATGATGGGAGAGGGAACTTGATGCTCCCTCTTTCACCGTTGCTTTCAACAGTATCAGCATCTAACCAATACAGTTGAATTTGTGATGACGGGCCCCCTCTGCTTACGAACTCCACAGCAGCCGGGTGGCAGTGCAGAGCGATTGAATCTCCCTGCTTTGCAACAGAGTTTAACCGCATGAGTGAGCTGCGTAGCTCTGGATGGGCCCCTCAAAGCGTGGGGCCCGGGGAAACAGCAACTCTACGCTTCTGGTGGGAAAGTAACCTTATGACGGATGTGCTTTATTTTAACTACAGATTTACCGCATCTAATGTAAGTCTATGGGAAAGTCCGCAGAGAAAACAGAGCTTTCCCAAAAGATAAATTGACATGCTGCGGCTTGAAAACACATATCCAGGTGATTTTACACAGCAATAAAAAAGAAGCACAATGGGCATGGGATTTATATTAATCCCATCAATTGTGCATGTACCATACAACGCAGGGTTTTGGACACAGCGAAAATACGCTGCGTCCAGAACTCTAGTATTACTGATGGTGGGCACACAGCCTTAGAGTGCTGACTGGTGGAGGTAAGAGTCCTGTAACTAAAATTTGTACCTAACAGACATTTGTAGTATATACTTTCGATATGCCATAAATATTCCAGAAGGTAATACCCCATTAATTTTTAGTGCGGCCTCTGGATTCATTGCCGTTGCACCAAAAACGGTTGTGCACCCCTGCTCTAGTTTCTCTGAGAATTGGAGAGGTAAATTTAACTCTAGCCTGGTATTGGCTTGGTCCATTAGATTATAATTTGCACAAGACTGATTTTAGTATCATTTCACTTGGGTATAGAAACATTTTTAGCTTTTCAATGTTAATCCGCTGCATCAATAACAAAAAAAAAGTTTTTGACATTCTGAGAATTTTTTTCTCTGCAGATGATTGATGTTGTTGTCATGTACAGCCCAGTGTTTCTGACAACCTGCTGATAATTTATGTGTTCTTTATTCCAGTTTTTATCTGGAGATTTAAAAGCAGTCATCATCTTTCACATCATGGTAAAAAGTTCTGCTCTTATGTGTCAGTAATAATACTTTTTCTTTATATGGCTCTCATATTCATTTTAAACAAAGTATGAATATGTCCCCATCTAATTACACCGTAAACTACAATTGTCATTTATTTGTGAATTAACCCTTACAAATTACCCGTAGCAGCAATTGGATCCAAATCATCTTCAAATGATCCGCCATTGTGTCAGACTGGAAATTCCTCTGATATTTCTTCCTCTAGACTCTGTTCCATACGCTTTTTCTGTCCATGGGCTACTCCCATTAGGGACAGAATAAAGTAATTTTGCAGCATGTATTATGTTTCATGTTGATTTTTATCCCATGTGATGAAAAAAGTTGTGCTGTGACTTTATAAATCTGATGGCGAGCTTAAAGAGGTGGTCACTACATTGTATAATACGCCCAACGATTTACACCTTTTAGACAAGTATTTTTGTAAATACATACTGTTATGTCCCATGAATGAGACATTTTACAGACTGTCCTGTGCATTTTACATGCTGTATTGCAGTCTCTCATATTGTTTACTGTTGCTATGTGTCCCTGTGTTTGCATAGCTGAAATCCTCCCTTTCCATCAAGTTTGTCCCTCCTGTCTCTCTGTCTCCCTCTTCTGGTATGATGTCATTTCCTTCTTCTTTCTCCTGTATTTCATTCTCCATCTTGATTTTATCAGAATCACATGTGTTTTCAGTCTGTCTGAAGAAAGTCTTTTTTACCTGCTGCTGTTTGTATGCATTCAACAAGAATTCTTAAAGAAATCAAAGTCTCTTCTGGATTCTTCATAACATGTGTGCCGGCAGCTGAGTTAAGCTATCTGCGATCGTCGCCAATTGTAAGTAAGGTGAAAGAGATCCGGCATCTCACAGAGCCATATTTACAGCCACAGGCCCCGGGACAGAATAGTAAAAAAGACTCTTCAGATTCATCTGTAAAACCCACAGCTTCTATAAAGCTACAGAACTTCCTGCAGAGCATCCGCTCTCAACATATAAGAGTCTATACAGCTCCCCTTCTCCCTGTGAATCAGGATGGCTGAAGGAATGACTACACGGTCTCTGCCAGACCCATTGTCAGAGGAAGAGTGCATAGACCCTGATCCACCATTTAGTGAGAAGGCTAGACGTCTCACAAAGCCAACATGGAAAATAAGGGACAATCTAGAATCCAGTAAACATGATCTTCTCCGTGCAACAGCAGAGCTATGGCAAAAACTGTTAAGCCACTGTCTCAGGCTGCTTCTCTCCAATGACCACCGGAGGGAGCCCTTGCACAACTGTGTTCAGATTATCAATGTTATGCAAAAATAACAGATCAGTATATCGCAGTGTTAAAGAGACTTAACCCATCAGTTACCTGCAAAGAGCTGCAAGCTTTCCAAAAACTTAACTCTGAGAGAGAAAGCATGGTGTGCGATATAAAAGCCAAAACAGAGGCAAGAATCGCGCTAATAGCCGAGATGTCATCTTGCATTTCTGGCTCAGCCAGACAGTCAAAGCGACCATCTAAGTCATGCTTTTCAAAATCCTCAACCCTCAGCGAACAGCTTGTAAAAGCACGTGCAGAAGCTGAGGCCACTAAAATACAAGCTGCCTTTGCTCAAAGGGAAACTGAGATGAAAACTGAGGCCACTAAAATACAAGCTGCCCTAGAAGCCCTAGAGAAGGAACACCAACACGCGATAGCCATGGCAAAGTTAAAGGTCTGGAACAAGCCATCAGTGGGAGCTAAAGAGACAGCATCAGTTTAAGTGGTTTTGATACTGAAGACCCTCTTAAGCGTACTAGAGACTATGTACAAAGCCAACACAGCGCTATCCCTGCTCCTGCAATCCTTCCTGACCACACAGATGCCCCCCTGAGACAACAGGACACAGAGTGTTTATCCGCATCCTGCACCCAAGGTCAGTACAATTACAATACGCTGCCAACCTTGCATCCTGATCCTCCTCTGTGCACCGAAATGTACTGGAAACCTGCACCTCACCAAATCTTATACTCAGAAACCTACGTGCAGGCCAATATGCAGTCAAGTCACCGCACTCCGGTCAATCACACAATTCCAGTCCCATGTGTGGCAGAAACTAAGCTCATTAGGCCAGTTAATAGACTGAACGCCTACGCTGCCCCATATGTACCTGCATTCCCAGGTCAAAGCATAGACTGTATGAGCAATGCTATCCAGCCAGCATCTGTCCTTCCAAAATCGGAGAATGCTGATATTGACTGGCCTTGCAAAGTACATGATTCGGCGTGATCTAACTAAGAACGGTCTTACAGAGTTTGACGATAAACCTGAGAACTACAGGGGTTGGAAGTGTACCTTTGAAACCACAATCAGTGACCTCGGCATCACCGCCGCTGAAGAGCTAGACCTGCTAATCAGGTGGCTTGGGCCACAATCCACGGATCGGGTCAAGAGACTTAAATCTGTCCACATCAGTAATCCCATCGCGGTTCTCACCGCTGCATGGAAGAGGCTAGAAAGAAGCTATGGAAGTCCTGAGGTCATAGAAAGGGCCCTGTTCAAACGACTAGAGGATTTTCCAAAGGTATCTAATAAGGACAGTGCAAGGTTCCAAGAGCTCAGCGACCTCCTGTTAGAGCTTCAGCTGGCCAAAGCAGACCCGTACCTTCCTGGCCTCAGCTACCTGGACACTGCTCATGGGGTAACCCCAATAGTTTCCAAGCTGCCGCCCAATATCCAAAATAAGTGGGCCATGCTTGGATCAAAATACAAAAGGGAAAACCAGGTCTCCTTCCCTCCATTTTCCTACTTCTGTGAGTTCATCGAAAATATTGCAGAGTGTAAGACCGATCCAAGTTTTTCCTATGGAGAACACAGCGACCCTGTTTCATCTACTAAACACGACAGTCCACGTCTAAACTACAGGAACCACCAAGCTCCAATGTCAATCAAGAAGACTGATGTTCTTCCGGCACCTTTAGTATCACAAGGTGAGAGCGACAAAGGTGAGAAGGTTGAGAATCCTAATCGCCAGTGTCCAATTCACAAACTGAAAGGAGCTCTTGAAGAAGTTTGGAGTATGTTACAGGTGCTGCGCTTCTACTGAACACTTTGCTAAGGACTGCAAAATATCTATTAAGTGTTTGGAGTGTGACAGCGAAGACCATGTACAAGCGCTCCATCCATCACAGCCTGACTCTGCGTCTTCACCTTCTCCCACCACAAGCCATGGCGGGGAGAGTACAGACCAAGCGACAAGCCACATTGCAGTATCTTCCTCATGCACCGAAGTCTGTGGAGAAGGTCTTCGAGACAAGTCCTGTGCGAAGATTTGCCTAGCATGGGTGTATCCCAAGGGCCATCCAGAGAAGGCAGTCAAGGTGTACGTTAGCCTGGATGACCAGAGCAACAAATCATTAGCCAGGTCAGAACTCTTTGACTTGTTTGACTTAAAAGGAGACGTCCATCCCTACACCTTGGGCACCTGCAGCGGCGTTTTACAAACCACTGGAAGAAGGGACAGTGGCCTCATAATAACTTCTCTTGAGAAAGGCGCCACGGAGATACCACTACCCATGCTTGTAGAGTGTAACTGAATACCATTCAATAGGGAAGAAATCCCAACACCAGAAGTCGCTCTTCAGCATCCTCATCTCAGAATGATAGCCAAAGAGATGCCACCCCTGGACGACAAGGCAGACATCCTAATTCTCGGCAGAGACATTATACGACTGCACAAGATGCGGCAACAAATCCACGGACTACTCAATGAACCGTACGCCCAGCGCCTCGAGCTAGGCTGGGTCATCATTGGCAATGTCTGTAGTGACCAGACAAAGAATCAGAACGACATCTCCTCTTACAAAACCGTTATTACATCAGATGACAACAACTTGTCCCCCTGTCATACTCACGTCACCAATGGATGAAGGAGAAGTCAAATGACACTAAGTGTCAGCGACAGCCATCTGATAATTCAAGTCCGCTTTATCCTCGAGACTACAACCTCGAGATAACAGCATTCGATCCTTCAACCAAGGACAACAACTCACTACCTACAGAGGGAGACAAGGTGATCATCAGGGTCATGAGCATAAAACCCACCGAAGACAACTATAACAGCTGGGTAGCTCCCTCACCTTCTCTTCCAGCAAAGACTAAGTTGCCAAAGGGTCCTCAGCAAGTAACTGCTAAGTTCCCAACCTTTGATACCCATCTCCATCACAAGCCTGGTCAAACCGAAGCCGTGCTAGACTTCAGTGCTCAGAGTGAGAGCCCCTCTCTCAACAGCCTACCTCTGACCGATGGCGCCAGCATTTTCCCCACGCAATTCAGCCTCAGCTCACTGGCGGATGTTGAACAAGACACGTTCACTTCCCAAGCATCACCCTGTAAGGAACTTGCTATCGAACGAGGAGCCTCGCCTGTTGAAAACAGCATCCACGGTCCTCTCGGGTTTAAGACACCCATCACAGTTCTAGGCAGGGTACCACTGAGACAGCTTGCTACTCAGGATATCAACGGGAACACTATGTTACCATCTCAGAGACAGCAAAGATGGGAGATGGCGAAGAAGTCTCTAAAAGCCTTACAACAAGTCCTGCCCCGTAGTTCTGTAAAGACTCCTTCAACTGTCATCAAGAGACAAGTCTACCTTTCCTATGACGTGTCTACGAGGACTACAGCTGCCGGAGCCTCTCCGAGCGCTTCAGAAACCGGCAAAAAGGTACAGAAGCTGAGATCTCTTTACCCTGGAAATCCTTTCAGCTGGTCAGCCATCGTATCTACTGACATCCATTTCAGGTTAATCATATGCTGGCTCCTCCGAGCAGGAGTCACATGAACTTAGCTTTGTCTCTGGACTCTGCCACGGCGGGGAGCATGTCTCTGCATGCTACTGCCGTGCTATTATGCAGAACTATCAGCATCCGAATGAACTTTGAACTTTCCCTTGTGAACTTGAACTTTCATCTTTGGATTGTTTGGGTTGGTGGAGGTGTTTGCATGTTGCGGCTTCCCCAATCTGAAGATGGGTTCTCCCATGAACTTGGTCTATCCAACCGTTGAGGACTTCACGTCATCAATCAAGAATTGGACTTACAACTGTTACAGTTTATTTCCGCATGTTGTGTTTTTTCCTTTTGTCTTTCAGGTCTACAGTGACATCTCCAGTGGACATCATAAAAATTATGAAATCTATAGATTTCAGATGGGGAGTGTTATGTCCCATGAATGAGACATTTTACAGACTGTCCTGTGTATTTTACATGCTGTATTGCAGTCTCTTATATTCTTTACTGTTGCTATGTGTCCCTGTGTTTGCATAGCTGAAATCCTCCCTTTCCATCAAGTTTGTCCCTTCTGGCTCTCTGTCTCTTCTGGGCATGATGTCATTTCCTTCTTTTTTCCCCTGTGTTTCATTCTCCATCTTGGTTTTATCAGAATCACACGTGTTTTCAGTCTGTCTGAAGAAAGTCTTTTTTACCTGCTGCTGTTTGTATGCATTTAACAAGAATTCTTAAAGAAATCAAAGTCTCTTCTGGATTCTTTATAACATGTGTGCCGGCAGCTGAGTTAAGCTATCTGCGACCGTCGCCAATTGTAAGTAAGGTGAAAGAGATCCAGCATCTCACAGAGCCATATTTGCAGCTACAGGCCCCGGGGACAGAATACATACTGTTGCTATAGGTGCCTGTGAATGGCGCTATCAGCGGTGCTATCGCTGCTCGCTCAGTCCGCAATACCTGACTCTGGCTGCAGCCGCCGCTGATAGCAAAGCTGATTAAAAATTTCACACCCAGATAATGAGGTGCAATACCCCCACAGCTCCAAAATGTCTGCCTCAGTAGCATATGTTACAAATGCAGCCGATGAAAAGCTGGTAGTATGAACTTTGATCGAGCCTTGCTGCCAGCTGTACAGTTAAAAATGTCACCCACAGAGCATGTTTCCACATTTATCCCACAGAAGCTGATAACAAATTTCACCCACAGAGCATGTTACCACAATTCACCCACAGAGGCTCATAAATTTCACACACAGAACATGTTTCCATAATGCACCCACAGAGGCTCTTAAATTTCACACACAGAGCATGTTTCCACAATTCACCCACAGAGGCTCATAAATTTCACACATAGAGCATGTTTCCACAATTCACCCACAGAGGCTCAAATTTCACACACAGAACATGTTTCCACAATTCACCCACAGAGGCTCATAAATTTCACCCACAGAGCATGTTTCCACAATTCACCGCCAGAGGCTCATAAATTTCACACATAGGGCATGTTTCTACATTTCCTTGAGAAAGCTGATTAAAAAATTCACATCCAGACAATGGGGCACAGAGTGTTTTTGGAAAACTGCACACATGCAAAACCTAATACTGTCCTTCACTACAGCTGTGTCCTATCCCTACACAGCAGAAATAAAAAATAAGACTTGAATGTGGAGGGGAAGGTGGACATGGCTGTTTAGGTGGAAGAGGCAACTTTGCAGGGCTGGGGTCCTGTGTTCAAATCCATCCAAGGACAACATCTATAAGTAGTTAGTATTTTCTCCCCATGTTTGCATGGGTTTCCTCCAGATTCTCCAGTTTCCTCCCACAATCCAAAGACTTACTGATAGGAAATTAGATTGTGAACCCTAATGGGGACAGTACCAATAATGTCTGTTAAGTACTGTGGAATTAATGGCGCTATATAACTGGGTTTTCATTGGCTGTAAGCCATAATCATCAACATTAACAGAAATAATCACTTGAAATAGATCACTGTTTGTAATGACTCTATATAACATATGATTTTCACTTTGAAGAACTGAAATAAATTAACTGTTTGATGATATTCTAATTTTGTGAGAAGTACCTGTATCCCCCAGCCACGCTCCACTGATGCCCATTAGCTGATTTGAGTGCCACCCAGCTGTGAACACGGTTGTTCTTCCTCCCCACCTCCTGATTATCATCTTCATCCTCCCAAACTGTCACCTGGCTGTACAGTTCGGTACCTGGGTGATGTTGGGACCGTAACCCACCCTTCCGAGCCATGTGTGGACGACAGACCTGATAACTGTGTGTATTTGTTCTGCTGCTCCTCCTGCTTCTCTTTCTTCTGTGCTACCATATCATCCATCATGGCCTGAATTGTTTTTCCCAGCAGGTATATAAGTGGTATAATAATGCTGATGATGGCATTATCCATGTAAGGAGGTGGCAGGTACCCTCGGTTGCTCTCTCTCCCTTTTAACGTTTGGCCCCCCCGTGCCCTTTATGTAAATATGTTATATTACGGTTGAATGACACTGCCTTATATTTATTTCTATGTTTGTCATGTATACTGTCTGTTAATATAGAGCAGCAGAGAGGAGGCATGAAGCTGCTGCTTCCAGTCAGTATCCCGGGTACGTTGACCCAGGGCAGACGTTTATGGACAGACGGGGCATTGTCAGACTCCCGGAGGGGAGAGATCTGTTACCCCGGACTCAAGCACTAAAGGACTAGAGGACTACAACACGGACCCTGGACTCCGGAAGAGCCCCCGCTGAAGGGACTATAAGTGTCCAGATCCCAGCATGTGGACAATTGTTCGAACTCGGCTACCATGGCCGATGTAGGTAGTGGACAGTGCCAGGAGAAAGAGCAGGAAGCCAGTGTTGTACTTGTCTTTTTTTCATGACCATTTATTAAAAGTTATTCCCTGTTGGACTACAGCTGCATTCTTGGACCTCAATTGTCTGGACTACTGGACTACTGAGGCCAGAGGAAGAGAAGATAACCTGTGGGGTAGAGCAGTGTCAAACCTGTGTTTCGTGTGCAAGGGGCCGGGGTGTCTGCAGACTGTGTTTTGTGGGTGAGCTTGGTCAGGACTACCACCCCGGTCGCCCTTGTTACACTTGGCGTAGTACGGCAGGATGGACCTGAGAAGCCTTGCAACCCTGGGACTGTTTGAGATGGCGGCTGACTGTGACTGTGAGCTTGAAATTTGTGATGTGCTGCCCGAACTAGAAGAAATCGTGCTGTTGGCCGACAGCACCCTGAAATTTGTGAATTTGAATTTGGGACTTATGTTTTGTTGCCCGCTGTGACAGAATTGCAGATGGCAGATGTTGTGGATTCAAAGATGGTGCTGACCGCTGCCGAAAAGATGGCGGCCGTTGGCGTGAAAACTGGAAACGTTGCAACCTTTCATGGGCGTCATGCAGTGAATTTGGCACCAGAAAAGAGAAGGCCACACCCCGTTGTGATAGATGCCCGTCCGAAATGGGTGCAGGCAAAGACAGAGCTCCTGCCCCCGCAGCTGAACTTACAGAAACGGGTGGAGACGCAGGAAGTTACCCCACAGACGAATGGGTGGAACCTGACAGAGATGGATGAGACGCCATTATCTGCTGACATGGAGAGGTGCAGCACATCGTGCCGTGGAGGCATCGGCCGCCAGGATTGGAGGCAATCCAAGGCTCAGGTGGAGGTCGGCCTGTGGTTCGAGACCTGGTGGTCAGAGGAGCAGAGGATCGACCCCCATTTTGGCAGCCGGGTCAACAACTGGTGGAAGACTATGAGGACAACAAGGATTATGATGGCCTGGTGATGCCCTGACGGGAACCTGTGGGTGTCCGAAAGACCCTGGAGGTGGCTCTGCAGGGAATCATGACGGCCGCAATGACTGATATCGGCGGCCATGCTAGAGGACATCCACTTGGTTCAACGGTGAATAAGGGACCCCTGCTCGACAATCCTGCTGCTCTGCCCTCTGCCTTCTTACCCCCGTGGCTCCACTGTCATCTCCGGAGGTGTACCAGCCGTCCATCCCGTCATCCTCATCGGAGGCGTCCCGGCTGCCGAATCCGTTGTCGCCTCCAGCAGCAACGTCACCTGTGCTTCCACAGGCCGCACCCGTTCCGGATGACATCCGCGGCCTGCATGCGGAGGAGCCTTAGGCGTCCATAGCTACAGAAGCCGAGTGGATCCATGAGATGATTAGGGAGAAAAGGCGTCGGAAGCGCCGCATCCTTGCGGAACTGCAGCGCCCCGGCGGGGGAACTGCTGCAAGCCGGATGACCCACAGAGTGGTCCGGTACTTCAATCAGAACGAGGAGTATGGATTCCTACAGGAGCTGGAGACCAGAAACAAGGTTTATATTAACGCTGGTCCCTTATGTTCCACGGCCCTCTTCGCAAGGGGGACTACGTGGCCTTCATTAAGAAGCAAGGACCCCGGGGGCCTTATGCCGTGGCCATAAAAATGGCCTCCAACCGGGAGACCAGCCCACCGTGGGAGACCCCATATGTGGAGCGGCCAGCTGCTGCGACCACAGTTGCCTGTCCGCGCAGGAGAGCGGTGCCTCAGGACCGTGAGGTGGCCGCCAATGTATTAACAGAGCCGAAGGCATTAGGAGGTGTGGGACCACCACTGGAGGGAGTGTGGAGTGTGGAGCTGGAGGAACAGCGGAGACTCTTCCTTCTCCAGTGGGTCCTCATCTCAGGTATATGTGGTGCTACAGGGTCCACTATGCAACTCAATGGCAGTGTACAGACTGAGCAGCCCCTTTAAGACACGATGTTGGTGCCGGTTGCACCCAGAGCAGAGGAATGTTCTGCATCCCTAAAAGGGCAGTAAGCCCTACATGGCACCCAAGGACAATGGCGTCCGACATGGCCACCCATTAACCGTCATGCTTGTTTGTTTTCCCTTCCTCGCAGTTTGTTTGCACCCATTAATGTCTCCCATGCTGGAACACGGGACCAAAACCCCAAAGGGGTTAATGACTGTGAACTCCGGATGTGGCTGCTGGACCGTGTGTCCCTGATCTGTGTTCCCCACCTTGACCCTTGGACTAGCCCCATGTTTAAAAATGCAGCCCACCATCGTTAAAGGACTCGTGGTCTGATGAACGGAGACAGGGGGAAGCTGCCGGGCCTGAGTAGGGCCCATCAGCGCTAAAGGGCCAATTGGCTCTTACATAACTACAGTACAGACCAAAAGTTTGGACACACCTTCTCATTCATTGATTTTTCTGTATTTTCATGACTGTGAAAATTGTAGAATCACACTGAAGGCATCAAAACTATGAATTAACACATGTGGAATTATACATTACACTTTACAAAAAAGTGTGAAACAACTGAAAATATGTCTTATATTCTAGTTTCTTCAAAGTAGCCACCTTTTGCTTTGATTACTGCTTTGCACGCAGAAAAGGTGAACGGATGGACTCTACATGCCTGGTTCCCACCGTGAAGCATGGAGGAGGTGGTGTGATGTGTGGGGGTGCTTTGCTGGTGACACTGTTGGGGATTTATTCAAACTTGAAGTCATACTGAACCAGCATGGCTACCACAGCATCTTGCAGCAGCATGCTTTTCCATCCGGTTTGCATTTAGTTGGACCATCATTTATTTTTCAACAGGGCAATGACCCCAAACACACCTCCAGGCTGTGTAAGGGCTATTTGACCAAGCAGGAGAGTGTTGGGGTGCTATGCCAGATGACCTTGCCTCCACAGTCACCAGACCTGAACCCAATCGAGATGGTTTGGGGTGAGCTGGACCGCTCACGGCTTCAATTTTGAATAATCCCCAACAGTGTCACCAGCAAAGCACCCCCACACCATCACACCACCTCCTCCATGCTTCGCGGTGGGAACTAGGCATGTAGAGTCCATCCATTCACCTTTTCTGCGTGCAAAGCAGTAATCAAAGCAAAGGGTGGCTACTTTGAAGAACCTAGAATATAAGACATATTTTCAGTTGTTTCACACTTTTTTGTAAAGTGTAATGTATAATTCCACATGTGTTATTCATAGTTTTGATGCCTTCAGTGTGATTCTACAATTTTCATAGTCATGAAAATACTGAAGAATCTTTGAATGAGAAGGTGTGTCCAAACTTTTGGTCTGTACGGTATGTGGACTATGAACTACGTTTCTATGTTTTATTGACCCATCTACAGAGAGACTGGGACTCTGATGTCATATGTACATTTTACAAAGGTTGCCATGGCCGGGGACGGCCATGTTTAAGTGGCGGAGTGTAAGGTGGCAGGTACCCTCGGACTCTCTCCCTTTTATCGTTTGGACCCCGTGCACTTTATGTGAATATGTTATATTACGGTTGAATGACACTGCCTTACATTTGTTTCTGTTTGTCATGTATACTGTCTGTTAATGTAATATGTATTATGCATTTTATGCTACAGTATGTTTGCAATGTGTATACCGCCATATGTTGCACCTGTATTGTATTGTATTGTGTAATGTGTGGAGTTCCCCTTTAATTACTATAGTTAACTCAGGGACAGTTGAAGGTTAAAAAGAGGAGCTGGGCCAGCAGCAGAGAGGAGGCAGGAAGCTGCTGCTCCAAGTTAGTAGCCTGGGTACGTTGCCCCATGGCAGATGTATATGGACAGACAGGGCATTGCCAGACTCCCGGAGGGGAGAGATCTATTGCCCCGGAAACAAGCATTTAAGGACTAGAGGACTATAACATGGGCCCCAGGACTTAGGAAGGGCTCCTGCTGAAGGGACTATAAGCGTCCAGATCCCAGCGTATGGACAATTGCTCGAACTTTGCTACCGTGGCCGTTGTGGGTACGGCCGTGGACAGTGTCAGTGAAAGAGCTGGAAACCAGTGTTGTACTTGTCTTTTTTTCATCACCGTTTATTAAAAGTTTATCCCTGTTGGACTACAGCTGCGTTCTTGGACCTCAATTGTCTGGACTAGTGGGGCCAGAGGAAGAGAAGGTAACCTGTGGGGAAGAGTTGTGTCGGTCTTGTGTTTCATGTACAAGGGGCCTGGGTGTCTGCAGACTGTGTTTTGTGGGTGATCTCGGTCAGGACTACCACCCCGGTTGCCCTTGTTACATTCACACTGGCCATATTGATGAAATATTCAAAGCAGCGCAACATGGCACACATGTCCCGCTTGGAGGCCCAATCATTGGTGGTAAAGTTGTGTTGTTCTGCAGAGCTACTCAGCCATGCGTGCTGCAGCTGAAACTCCACTATTGACTGCTGCTGCTCATACAGTCTCTCCAGTATAAACAAGATGGAGTTCCACCTTGTTGGTATGTCGCATATTAGCCAGTAAGTGGGAAGGCAAAAGTGACACTGCAGCACAGACAGGCGAGCAGTAGCAGGGTGTGAATGAGAAAAGTACACACACACACAAACTGCCTGCACTTTCAGCAGCAGTTCCGACATGTGGGTAGTTTTTCAGGAAGCTCTGCACGACCAAGTTTAGTACTTGCGCAAGGCAAGGGATGTGCGTCAAACCAGCAAAGCCTAGAGTTGCTACGAGATTTCGCCTGTTATCGCACACCGCCAGGCTGGGCTTGAGGTTTACGACACCAA
>JARQOD010000001.1:58344286-58383369 GCA_033576555.1 Oophaga sylvatica
GAAAACTTAGCAATGAAGAACTTATCACTCAAAACAGTTTCTCAATCCAGGATATTGAAATCTATTCCTCATTAAAAAAACTTATATTAAAATTTCTGAGAAGGAAGTCTTTTTTAACAAAGTCGATAAGTAGGTTAATATGTAATCCGGATGTAAGGATATACTGGTCTTCAAAGAATATATACAAAACATTTAACTCAGAAGACACCTTTCAAAAAACTCTATTTATGCGTAACTGGGAAAACGACTTAAATATAACTATTTCTCAAGAACAATGGGAACAAGCTCTTAAACACACCTACTCATCCAACATCTGTGTTTCACTTCATGAATCCTATTACAAGATTATTTCTAGATGGTATTACACCCCTATAAAACTCGCTAGATTATTCCCAGGAAAATCCCCAGATTGTTGGAGAAATTGCGGACAAACGGGTAATCTATTACATATTTTTTGGGAATGTAATAAAATTAAGCCTCTATTGTTGGAAATATCTGAAACAATTAATAACATTTCAAATCAAAAGATTTCTCTAACGCCTCAAATGGCCTTGCTTTCGATTGACTTAGACGAAATACATCCGTCTCATAGACCTACGATTATTCATTTATTTTTGATAACAAAAAATGCTATAGCCTTGTTCTGGAAAGAAGACACCATTCCTAACCTCAATGATATTATAGGAAAAATGAAACTACATCAAATGTATGAAGAAAGCCACGCAATCGCAAATAATTATTATGCTTCATACAGGAAAAGATGGAAATCCTGGTTAGACTTTGCTTCCTGATAAGTGATTTACTCCCATATGACTTTGACATATTTATTGATAATTTGTTTTATTTTGTTTCTCTCCAAAATGTTTATTTATACTTTTTTCCGCTAAAAACATATGTTACATATAACGGATAAGTTAGGTAGTTAGTTAGTTAAATTAGTGTTAGTATAGTAATAGGTCTATACTTTGGAATCATACTTGTTTTTTCAACTGTTATTGTTTATGTTTATATACCTATAATCATTCTACTGTTATTCTTCTCTACTGTTATTATGTATGTTTATGTTTGTAAAAATTTTAATAAAGTTATATGAAAAAGGAGGGAAAACTGGATTCAGGGTGAAGGGATTAAAGAAGTTTACTATAGTTAGATAACAATTCCCACTACTTAGAACTGGCCACTATTTTCACCAGTTAAAGGGTAACTATACTTTCAAGTAATCTGTCCTGTGTGTACATGAGGAGCAGCACTGTATCTGGCCGTTATATGACTTTTATCCTACATTTTCATCAGTTTTGCCCTCTGCAGGCTCTATCTATTCATTTGCAATTGACTCTGAGCTGGTGAGAGGAAACTAGCTCCTGTGATCTCTCCCATATACAGCACAGAAGACAGTGAGTGATTCCTGCTCTTCATTCCTTTTGAACACACAGAGACAAGCAGCAGTGGCATGGAGGAAATTATATAACGATCTTGAGCTGTCTGGATGGAAATCAGGCTCTGAATTGAGGTAAAATACTTGTTAGAAAGCTTAGCACAATATTTCTGTGTCTCCCTCTGCCTGTTTCCTCACTCTGCTCCTCTCCCCTCCATAGAGTATAGTGGGCTGTGTATCATGACACCACAGTAAGCTGACAATCCATCTTGTCTGTGCAAGAAGATTTAAGCTGCTTTTTCGGAGTTGATTAAAAGTTCAAGAGGCAAGAGGAGGGAAAAAATGGCTGATAAGAGGGGCAGAAAGCAGATTTATCTGATAAGTGTTTCATACACATGCCTGAACTATTGATTTATGCAAAGTTTGTTGAAAGAACTGGATCGCCCGCCAGGGCAGTGGGATACTCGGTACCGGGCCAGTGTATTGAAGGGATGTGTCACAGCGGCAATGACCCGTTCTGTGGCCCTGGGCATCCAATAAAAGGGGAATATTTACAGGGGATGTTTAGAGTTTGTGGTAATGTATTCGTGACGCCATCTGTGGTATCTGGTCAATGGAGTTGGTACAGCCTCCCACAGGCGAGGCTATGAGATCCCAGGGCAGGTAGATGTAGTAGAAGGTGGTAATGGTGCTGGGAGATGTAGCTGAGTGTAATAGGTGACGCAGGAAGAAACTGAGAAACAGTCAGCGAGTTGCATGCAGTTTCCAAAGCTTTACTCACAGTTCTGGTGCGCACAGTACAGGTGCCCGCTTGGTACACTGTCCTCCAGGTGAGGGGCTCAGCAAACCCCCAGGTAGATTGGGAAGCACCTTTCCAGGACTCCGTTCTATATTTATGTTCCTTCCACTGGCCGTCTCACTGTGCTGATTTTCCCGCCTTCTATCCTTCCACCACCTTCACCAACAGTGTGCCAGATCAGCAGCTGCGAATCCTATTGGACAACGACTTATTTCTGCGTTCCTTTGATTCTATATAGTTACCTCTCCGGCGAAGATAATGGTGTTTATTGTCTGTGATCCCTATGTTATCACAGCAGTCAACTTGCTAGCTGAGTCATAAAATCCTCCACTAGGCTAAGGGCCCCGTCTCACATAGCGACACACCAGCGATCCCGACAACGATCAGGATCGCTGGTGTGTCGCTACATGATCGCTGCTGAGCTGCCAAACAGGCAGCTCAGGCAGCGATCAGGACAGCGACACTGCGGGTAACGTCGCCTAGTTACCCGCAGTGTACGTTAGATACTAGCCCGCTGATGCAGGGAGCTGGTAACCAAGGTACACTTCGGGTTTCCAGGTGCTGCGCGGTGCCAGGAAACCCGATGTGTACCTTGTTTACCAGCTACCCTGCAGCAGCGCGCAGGTATCCAACGTACACATCGGGTTTCCAGGCACAGCCCCGCACCTGGAAACCCGAAGTGTACCTTGGTTACCAGCTGATCGCTGG
Organism: Oophaga sylvatica; assembly: GCA_033576555.1. Lineage (NCBI taxonomy): Eukaryota > Metazoa > Chordata > Amphibia > Anura > Dendrobatidae > Oophaga > Oophaga sylvatica. The sequence goes on from JARQOD010000001.1 coordinate 58,347,169, forward strand.
TCTCCTGCCTGCCACACGCAGCGATGCGTGCTGGCCAGCAGGAGACCAGCGATCAAAAAAAAGTCCAGGCATTTCTGATGCAACCAGCGATTCACAACAGGGGCCTGATCGCTGGTACGTGTCAGACATAGCGAGATTGCTGCTGAGATCGCTGTTTAGGAGCAATCTCACTAGCGATCTCAATATGTGAGACGGGGCCTTAAGGGGTCGAGTTCCCTCTGCGACCTGGTCCCTCTGCCAACAGACCGGGACCGACGGATGGCTCCTGCTCTGTCCGTATCATTAGGACCCCTTCCTCTCTCACTCCAGAAGCTTCTTTCTTTCTGCTTCTTTCTCTCTACTTCTGGACTAAGCTCTTCCAGCTTCTAGTCCCTTCTGAGTCTCTCTCTAGACTCCTTTTCCTTCACTGCAGCGTCCCTTCACTGGGAGCTGCTCCAATACACGTACTACTCCTTCCTCCTCCCGTTCAGAACTCTCTAAACTCTGCCTCGTGCTTCCTCAAGCTTCACTCCTCCTTGCTACTGACTACTCCACCCACCCATGCACCCTTTCCTATCTCAGCCTGGGATGAGACCATCCTCCCGCAGGGTCCGTCCAGTGTGCCCAGCTGTTCTAGTGTGTGTTGGGTGCAGGTGTTAGAGTCCTAGGTGGTGCTCCCTCCTTACCTGGGAATGGGGTATCACACCTCTGGGTGAGGTGCAATACCTCTGTAGCGACTGAACCCTCAGGGGCGCCACAGAACAATACTATTTCAAGTTTGTCTTTCCTATGCATTTTACCAATGCAGTCATGTCAGCCTGCAGGACCTGACTATGAGAGTTAGGACATGACACACCCACTAGGGGCGTGGGGTACTTGGAACCGGGTCGGACAGTTCTTTAGGAAAGTCACGAGGCCGTGACCCGACTCCGTGGCCCTGGCTGTGCCGTAAAATGGGGAATATGTATATGTGATTTAACGTGACACCACCTGTGGTGTTCGGCAATAGATGGCCGACGTTGCTAAAGGAGACTGCTGAGGCTGATGGTGACGCAACTGGGATGGTTCTGCTCCCCACAGGTGGAGCGGAGCTCCAGGGCTACCGGTTCTGTTTGTCAGGCTTCGTGTACCTTGTGGTGCAGGACTCAGGGCACAAGAGATCACTGGAGGACACAAGGACTGTAGTTTTCTTTTCCTTTACTTGATGGTTGATAGTGTGTAGCCCAGCTGCGCTTGGTGCCACATGTTACCCTGGAGGATGAAAGAAAGGTAAACCCACAAAAACCCATAAGCACACAACACACCTGCACTAGTTCCCAGATCCACCAGAGGGAGCTCATCCGCAGTATATAAGACAGTGTAGGCACGTGAGTAGTTTAGATGAGATTAGATTTTGAGTGAGAGACAGACAGTCTAGTCACCTCAGACGAGCTGAGAGGGAAAGACTAGCCAGAGAGAGAGAGTTATTTGAAAGCCTGATAACTTCAGCATATACTCAGCTTACATCGTGGAGTCCAGTAGTAGTGGGACGGATTGCCACTTAGTCTGGTCAAAGTTGAGTCCAGTGAGAGTACCTTCAGTGAGCGTTTCAGTGAGTTAAGCGTGCCGACGCTTGGAGAGCGGTGAAGATAAAGAAAGCTGACATCTACTGCTGGTTGTGCTTATGTTAAAGGTGTGAGTAGGACGACAGGCAAGTGGAAGAAAGGAGAGAGTGACAGAGGTTGAACAGCATTGATAGCTTACCTCCACTCTGCACCACCGGACACCGGGTCCGAGCTTGCTAGCATCATCACGACTAGTAGGAGAAACCGGAGACCCTGCTGTACTTCAGGTCGCAGGGGCCCAGCAGTGCTGATACGTAACTGAGGTTAGGAAGACGGGGGTCTGGCAGGTACCACCACAGAGACACTGTTCTGTCCACAAGAAGCCTCATCACCAAGTCAGCCAGGCGTAGCTAGGAAGACAGAGTTAGACTTTGTTCTATACGGGTCAGAAACTCACACACTTAAAGAAGTAAGGAGGCCCTACACCTACTCAGTGGGATTACTGGATGTGCATCCTCCACCCTGACAGCTTCGCGGGACGTGCCTGTGAGTCGCACACACCAAGTGGGGTGGGTACCAGGGCTATGGGGTACTCGGCACCGAGCCCATGGAAGTCTATGGGAGATGTCACTGGCAGCAGAGCTCGGTCCGTGGCCCTGGGCGCTCATACAATGGGGAGAATATTTACAGGGGATTATAGTAATAGTTCGTGACGCCACCTGTGGTATCTGATCTGACTGACCAGCGCTGCAGGGTAAATCTCTGAGGGGATGTTATGGCAGCTAGATGTTAAGTCCCCCACAGGTGGGACTGATCCCTCAAAGTCTATGGTGGTGCAGGGTGCAGATAAGAAGTCAGTCACACACAATGCAGTCTCTTTCCATACCTTTACTTGTAGATGTTGCAGGTATGTCCCGGGAAGCTGGTCAGGTTGGAGAATGCACATTCAGGGAATTGCTGAGCAGGTTTGAGGCCTCCTTTATCCTTGAATCGTGTGTGAATCTTAACCTGCGTGAAGTCAGGTTTAACTCTGAATATGACAGCTTCGCCCTGCCAACATTGTGGTGGGAGTCTTCTGTTGGATAGAACTAGTCTTTTGTGCAGGGCCCTGCTAGACTGTTGTCCTTCCTGACCCCGGTTACGTATTGGCGCTTAGGGCTACCTTCTGTGACTTGAAGTCCAGCAAGGCCTCCAGATTTTCTATCACTAGCCGTGAAGTACTAGCAATGCTTCGGACCCGGTGTCGGGTTAACTGAGTGAGGGTGATCTGTCACCTTAGTCACTCTTCCTTCTCCACTCGCCTGTCGCCCTGCTCCTGCCCTTAACATAAGCACGGGTAGCAGCGAGTGTAGTTGGCAGCTTTCCTTCAGAGCTCACTGACTTGATCTCAGTTGACTCAATGCTATAACTGCTGTGATCCCCTTCTTTCTTTCCTTCACAGAACTCTGTCCAGAGCAGCTCACAGGACGCTTCGTCCGACTGTATACACGCTGTAGCTCTGAGAGTTGCTTTCCACTTTCATAGGAACACAGGCAGCTTGTTCTGAGATAGCAGTTCTGATTGTAGTTCTGACTAGGCTAGAGTAAATCCGTCTACTCGTACTAGCCTCCACTTCTGTATAAGATGAACTATCTGAGCTCCGTCAGGAATCAGTCTTCACTCCTCTCCAAGACTGAACTCTCTTCTCCTTCCGTCTGTCTCTGACTGAAAACAGAAACTAACTGAACCTCTCTGTCCAAAGACAGGAACTTCAATCCTACTTCTGTCTAGCTCAGACTGAGCTCTGACTAGAATGACTCACTATTGCTACGTCACACTACCAAAAAGTCTGAAATGCCTCTAGTGGCAGTGTTAAGAAGTGTGTGATGTGAATGAATTTCAGGCTTTACAATTACCTTTCCTGTGCATTTTCCAGGAGACATGTGTGCCACACGTAGCTGGGCCACACATCCCCCCCTAGTTAAACTCAGCACTCCCGGGCTGAAATAGAAAAGAAAAAAAACATTTTTGTTTTGCATATAACATAAACATTTTAAACTCATCCCTTGCGGGAGGTAAGGACTCTTTAACGTTACAATGTATACAATGGCATTAGAAAAATATCAAAATACTTTTCACATAAATACAATATAAGACAAGATTCTTGTGGAGGACCCGCACCAAAAACCTCCCACGTGGGTCCTGGGTGGGCTGCAGGACTTCTGAGCTGCAGACCTCACTCTAGGCCACACCATATGGGTTTTTCTTCAGAGGTAGTTAAGGCTTTGTGTAAAACCAAGATGGGGCACCGAAGTGCGAACTATTTACAATAAAGTTTTTGGGCTGGCACAGTCCACAGCCACGCAGTCCTTTGCATGAGAAAACACATTTCAAGTAAAATCACATTTCAATCAACTCTTCATAACTTTGTACAATTAAGTAAACCCTGTCTGGGTCATACTAGACTAATTTGCTAGGACTACTCTTGGTACCGAACAGGTAACCTTCCCTTCGTTGTACGTACTGACCTGCGTGGTGTAGTGTCAGATATAGTAGTCTCTGGCCTATCTGTTCTGCGTGCTGGCAAACTGTAATACTGCCACAACCTCTCTATGGATCTGGCAAGCATACTTGTGGCTGGGCGATGCGGTTCTGTTTCGCCAGGGGATTCCACTTCTTGTGGTACTGCTTCTTGTGGTTCCGCTTCTTGGGGTTCCACTGGTTGAGGTTCTGCCGGAACAGGTCCTTCTGGAACTGACTCTACTGGCACAATTGGTGCGACTGGATGTAGAGATTCTTCTTGCGGTTGATAAAACTGCAGCACAGGAATGATTACAGCTTCTCCAATTCTGGGCCAATCTACAGGTAAATCTCCCAAATCTGTATGTATGACCGCTTCATCACTCTCTTCCTGATTGACAACAGGTTCTTCCTCACGAAGCTTTAATGGGTCCGGACACAACTTTAGATGATCTCTAGACACAGTTGCAGTCGTTTTTCCTCCATCCTTGCTTATTATGCACGTCTTCTTGTTATCAAACCTCGAACTCTGTATGATGTAGGGCTCTCTTTCCCACTGATCGTCGAGTTTGTGTAACCTTCTTTTTCTTTTTAGTACGATTTCACCAGGTGCGAAAGGTTCAGCTGGCGCACTTTTATTGTAACGATCTGCTTGTTTATCCCTGAATCGATTGAGACTTTCCTCAACACAGGCCTGTACTTTTCTGTACTGTTCCTGTCTGTTTGTGTCCCAGTCTCCAGTAGTTACATCTGCTTCCGACTCTACAACTCCAAGCTCTAGATCCATGGGCAGCTTTCCTGGTCTTGCCCGCATGAGATAGGCTGGGGTGCAGTTGGTGGAACTTACCGGTATGTGGTTGTACAGGTCTACCAGGTCAGGTAACAAGTCTGGCCACCGATTTCTTTCCTCCAGTGGTACAGATTTCAGTAAGTCAATGACAATGTGATTCATCTTTTCACAAAGTCCATTGGTTTGAGGGTGGTACGGTGTTGTTCTGATCTTCTTACACCCGTACAAGTGACAGAACTCTTTGAATAATTCGGCCTCAAAGGCTGGGCCTTGATCAGTTAGCACCTGCTCCGGATATCCGTGTGGTCTGCAGAAACTTGCTTGGAAGGTCTTTGCTGCTGTCTCTGCTGTCAGATCTTTTACAGGGGCGACCACCAGGAATTTGGAATAGTGATCCACCATGGTCAGGGCATATGAGTATCCCGACCTGCTTGGTGACAACTTGACATGGTCCAATGCCACGATCTCCAAGGGACGAGTCTTCTGTATAGGCTGCAGGGGTGCCTTTTGACTACTGTAGTCTTTCCGTCTGAGGCCACAGGGTCCACAGTTCCGGCACCACTTCTCGATGGAGCTGCGCATCCCTACCCAGTAGAATCGACACTTCAACAGGGTCTCCAGCTTTTTCCAGCCAAAGTGTCCCGCTTGATCGTGGTAGGCTTCTAACACCATTTGGATGTCTGCTCTGGGTACCACTATCTGCCAAACCATCTCATGGGTCCTTGGGTCGACGTACCTCCTGCACAGCTTCTCACGGTAGATGAACAACCAGCTTCTCTCGTTCCACAGCAGCCTTGCTGGTATAGGTGCGTCTTTCTCCAAGGAGGAACCTTCCTGTCTTATCAGCTCCTTGATACGGCTGACCACTGGATCACTGTCCTGAGTCTCCATCCAGCTGTGGTGAGGTAAAGGGTTTAACGTCTTACCACACCGCTTCCTGTAGGCTCGTTGCTCATGGATCATCCCATTTCTGTGGAATGCAGGTAGCTCAATCTCTTCTAGGTCATCCGATTCTTCCTCCGTGTCGGATTCATGCGGCATTCTGGACAAGGCGTCAGCGTTGGCGTTTTTACGGCCCGCCCTGTACTTGATGGTAAATTGATAGTTTGACAGCCGAGCCATCCAACGTTGCTCCATGGCTCCCAGCTTGGCTGTTTCAAGATGCGTCAAGGGGTTATTGTCTGTGTACGCAGTGAACTTGCTGGAGGCTAGGTAATGCTTGAATCTTTCTGTAATGGCCCAGACCAGCGCCAGGAACTCCAACTTGAAGCTACTATAGTTCTCTGGGTTTCTCTCAGTCGGCCGGAGCTTCCTGCTTGCATATGCGATGACTTTTTCTTGGCCATTTTGCTTCTGACTGAGGACAGCTCCCAATCCTTCGTTGCTGGCATCAGTGTACAGCAGGAACGGTTGGCTGTAGTCAGGGTAAACTAGGATCTCATCACGTGTCAGGATCTCCTTCTGCCTTTTGAACGCCTCAGCTTGTTCTTTACCCCAGTGGAATGGATGATTTCTACTCTTGAGGGGTTGTCCTACTAGGAGGTCCTGCAGAGGCGCTGCTTTCTTGGTGTAGTCCTTTACAAACCTCCGGTAGTAACCTGTCAGTCCCAGGAACTGGCGCACCTCCTTGAGATTTTTCGGCTCCGGCCACTTCTGGATGGCCGTAACCTTCTCGGGGTCCGGCGCTACTCCTTCTGAGCTGACAATATGTCCCAAGTACTGTACCTTTCGTTTGAGCAAATGGCACTTTGAAGGCTTCAGTTTCATCCCATACTTGGACAGTGACTCGAATACCTCTGCCAGGTGCTTCAGATGATCCTCATACGTCTTGGAGTACACAATTACGTCGTCCAGGTACAGCAACACGGTTTCAAAGTTGAGATGTCCCAGGCAGCTCTCCATCACTCTCTGGAATGTTCCCGGGCACTGCTGAGTCCAAACGGCATTCTGTCAAACTCACAGAGTCCCATTGGGGTGGTGAAAGCTGTCTTCTCCCGATCCTCCTCAGCCACAGCTACTTGCCAGTACCCACTAGTGAGGTCGAGGGTGGAAAAGTAGTTAGCAGTTTTCAAAGCAGCTAGGGATTCCTCAATGCGTGGTAAAGGGTATGCATCTTTATGTGTTATGCAATTTACTTGTCTGTAATCTACACACATTCTCATGCTTCCATCCTTTTTCTTAACTAGGACTAGAGGTGCTGCCCAGGGACTACAACTATCCCTTATCACCCCTGCTTCCTTCATGTCACGCAACATTTCCTTAGCTTTCTGATAGTGTGCTGGAGGTATAGGCCTGTACCGCTCTTTGATGGGAGGATGACTGCCTGTAGGGATATGATGCTGTACTACCTTAATTGTCCCAAAGTCAAGTGGGTGTTTGCTAAATACCTGTGCGTACTCCTGTACCACCCGTAGTACTCCCTGTTTCTGGTGGGCGGGAGTGGTGTCTGTCCCGACATGGAGCTGCTGACACCAATCCTCCACCTGTGTTGCTGGATCATTATCCTCCGCTGGTTGGCGGGAGGCTAAGGACTCTGTTGTGAGAATAGAGTTGTTATCTACGGCATGTAATTTAGCAACAGTGGCATAACGTGGTAAATTTACTTCATCTTCTCCCCAGTTGAGAAGTCGTACTGGTACTCTCCCATTTCTTACTTCCACTACCCTCTAGCAGTCAAGAGTGTAGGTCTGTGCTCTGAACAATGGGGCTCTACTACTGCTTGGTAGTTCTGTCCTCTCAGACCTATTGCTGCTCTACACCATATCAGCATTTCACTCATTGGGGGTATCACAATGGGGTCGAGTCTGTTACCCGTACATTACCAATTTCACCATCTGTCAGCTTCGCTTGCTGCTGGCACATCAGGGCCCGGATCTCCCTCTGGATCACTCCCTTTTGCTTTGACTTGGCAACTTCAGCGAGCTGTTGGAGCAAAAACACAACTTCTCCCAGACAGTTACTAATAATGTTAGTACCTAAAACCACATTTAACCCCTTCACCCCCAAGGGTGGTTTGCACGTTAATGACCGGGACAATTTTTACAATTCTGACCACTGTCTCTTTATGAGGTTATAACTCCGGAACGCTTCAACGGATCTTCGCGATTCTGAGATTGTTTTCTCGTGACATATTGTACTTCATGTTAGTGGTAAAATTTCTTCCATATAACTTGCGTTTATTTTTGAAAAATACGCAAATATGGCGAAAATTTTGAAAATTTAGAATTTTCAAACTTTGAATTTTTATTCCCTTAAAACAGAGAAATATGTAACACAAAATAGTTAAGAAATAACATTTCCCACATGTCTACTTTACATCAGCACAATTTTGGAATCAAAATTTTTTTTTGTTAGGAAGTTATAAGGGTTAAAAGTTGACCAGCGATTTCTCATTTTTACAACAAAATTTACAAAGCCATTTTTTTTAGGGACCACCTCACATTTGAAGTCACTTTGAGGGGTCTACATGACAGAAAATACCCAAAAGTGACACCATTCTAAAAACTGCACCCCTCAAGGTACTCAAAACCACATTCAAGAAGTTTATTAACCCTTCAGGTGCTTCACAGGAACTAAAGCAACGTGGAAGGAAAAAATGAATATTTAACTTTTTAGCCACAAAAATGATCTTTTACAAACTTTTTTTTTATTTTCACAAGGGTAAAAGGAGAAAATGGACAGATAAGGTTGTTATGCAATTTCTCCTGAGTACGCCAATACCCCATATGTGGGGGAAAACCACTGTTTGGGCACACGGCAGAGCTCGTAAGGGAAGGAGCGCCGTTTGACTTTTTCAAACTAAAATTGGCTGGAGTTGAGATTGGACGCCATGTCGCGCTTGGAGAACCTCTGATGCGCCTAAACAGTGGAAACCCCCACAAGTGACACCATTTTGGAAACTAGACCCCCTAAGGTACTTATCTAGATCTGTTGTGAGCACTTTGAACCCCAAGTGTTTCACAAAAGTTTATAATGCCTGGGTGTGAAAAAAAAAAAAAAAAAAATTCCACAAAAATGATTTTTTAGTCCTAAATTTTTGAATTTTCCCAAGGAAATTGGACCCCAAAAGTTGTTGTCCAATTTGTCCTGAGTACGCTGATACCCCATATGTCGGGGTGGAAAACTGTTTGGGCGCACGGCAGGGCTTGGAAAGGAAGTAGTAACGTTTTGGAATGCAGACGTTGATGGGGGTCATGTTCCGTTTGCAGTGCCCCAGATGAGCCTAAACAGTGGAAATCCCCCACAAGTGACCCCATTTTGGAAACTAGACCCCCTAAGGAACTTATCTAGATCTTTGGTGAGCACTTTGAACCCCCAAGTGCTTCACACAAGTTTATAATGCCCGGGCATGAAAATAAAAAATCCTATTTTTTTCCCACAAAAATTATCTTTTAGTCACTAATTTTTTATTTTCCCAAGGGTATCAGGAGAAATTGGACCACATAAGTTGTTGTCCAATTTGTCCTGAGTACGCTGATGCCCCATATGTGGGGGGGAACCACTGTTTGGGCGCACGGCAGAGCTCGGAAGGGAAGGAGCACCATTTGACTTTTTCCAACCAAAATTGGCTGGAATTGAGATTGGATGCCATGTTGCATTTGGAGAGCCCCTGATGTGCCTAAACAGTGGAAACCCCCCACAAATGACCCCATTTGGGAAACTAGACCCCCTAAGGAACTTATCTAGATCTTTGGTGAGCAATTTGAACCCTCAAGTGCTTCACACAAGTTTATAACGTAGAGCCGTAAAATTTAAAAATCATATTTTTTCCACAAAAATGATCTTTTCACCCCAATTTTTATTTTTCCAAGGGTAACAAGACTCCAAAAGTTATTGTGCAATTTGTCCTGAGTACACTGATACCCCATATGTGGGGGTATACCACTGTTTGGGTGCATGGCAGAGTTTGGAAGGGAAGGAGCGCCATCTCACTTTTTCAACGCAGAATTGGCTGGACGCCATGTCGTGTTTGGAGAGCTCCTGATCTGCCTAAACAGTGGAAACCCCCCACAAATGACACCATTTTGGAAACTAGACCCCTCAAGGAACTTATCTAGATGTGTGGTGAGAACTTTGAACCCCCAGGTGTTTCACTAAAGTTTATAACGTACAGCCTTAAAATAAAAAATCCTTTTTTTTTTTTACAAAAATGATTTTTTCGCCCCCAATATTTTATTTTCACAAGGTAACAGAAGAAATTGGAACCCAAAAGTTGTTGTCCAATTTGTCCTGAGTACGCTGATACCCAATATGTAGGAGAAAACTACTGTATGGGTGCACGTCAGGGCTCGGAAGGGAAGTAGTGACGTTTTGGATTGCAGACTTTGATGGAATGGTCTGGGGGCGTCATGTCGCATTTGGAGAGCCCCTGATACGCCTAAACAGTGGAAACCCCCCACAAGTGACCCCATTTTGGAAAATAGACCCACAAGGAACTTATCTAGATGTGTGGTGAGCACTTTGAACCCCGAAGTGCTTCACAGAAGTTTATAACGCACAGCCGTAAAAATAAAAAATCCTTTTTTTTTTTACAAAAATGATTTTTTCGCCCCCAATATTTTATTTTCACAAGGGTAACAGGAGAAATTGGACCCAAAAGTTGTTGTCCAATTTGTCCTGAGTACGCTGATACCCAATATGTGGGAGAAAACTACTGTATGGGCGCATGTCAGGGCTCGGAAAGGGAAGTAGTGACGTTTTGGATTGCAGACTTTGATGGAATGGTCTGGGGGCGTCATGTCGCATTTGGAGAGCCCCTGATGCGCCTAAACAGTGGAAACCCCCCACAAGTGACCCCATTTTGGAAAATAGACCTCACAAGGAACTTACCTAGATGTGTGGTGAGCACTTTGAACCCCGAAGTGCTTCACAGAAGTTTATAACGCACAGCCGCAAAAATAAAAAATCCTTTTTTTTTTTACAAAAATGATTTTTTCGCCCCCAATATTTTATTTTCACAAGGGCAACAGGAGAAATTGGACCCCAAAAGTTGTTGTCCAATTTGTCCTGAGTACGCTGATACCCAATATGTGGGAGAAAACTACTGTATGGGCGCATGTCAGGGCTCGGAAAGGGAAGTAGTGACGTTTTGGATTGCAGACTTTGATGGAATGGTCTGGGGGCGTCATGTCGCATTTGGAGAGCCCCTGATGCGCCTAAACAGTGGAAATCCCCAACAAGTGACCCCATTTTGGAAAATAGACCCCACAAGGAACTTATTTAGATGTGTGGTGAGCGCTATGAAGCCCCAAGTGCTTCACAGAAGTTTATAATGTACAGCCGTAAAAACAAAAAAATCTTATTTTTTTTACAAAAATAATATTTTCGCCCCCAGTTTTTTATTTTCCCAAGGGTAACAGAAGAAATAGGACAAATTTCACAATAACTCTTGGGGTCCAGAGTACGCTGATACCCCATATGTGGGGATAAACTACTGTTTGGACACATGGCAGAGCTCAGAAGTGAAGGAACACCGTTTGACTTTTTCAACGCAGAATTGGCTGGAATGGAGATCAGACGCCATGTCACATTTGGAGAGCCCCTGATGTGCCTAAACAGCGGAAACCCCCAATTCTAACTCCAACCCTAACCCCAACACACCCCTAACCCTAGTCCCAACCCTAATCCCAACCCTAACCCTAATCCTAACTCTAACCCTAATCCTAACTTTAGCGCCAACCCTAACCCTAACTTTAGCCGAAACCCTAACCCTAACCCTAATGGGAAAATGGAAATAAATACATTTTTTTATTTTATTATTTTTCCCTAACTAAGGGGGTGATAAAGGGGGTTTGATTTACTATTTATAGCGGTTTTTATGATTGGCAGCTGTCACGCTAAAAGACGCTTTTTATTGCAAAAAGTAGTTTTTTGCATCGCCACATTTTGAGAGCTATAATTTTTGCATATTTTGGCCCACAATGTCATGTGAGGTCTTAATTTTTGCGGGACGAGGTGACGCTTTTATTGGTACCATTTTTGAGCAGTGACATTTTTTGATCGCTTTTTATTTCGATTTTTGGGAGGTTAGAATGAACAAAAATCAGCAATTCATGAATTTCTTTTGGGTGAGGCGTTTTTATTGTTCCGCGTGTGGTAAAATCGATAAAGCAGTTTTATTCTTCGGGTCAGTACGATTATGGCGATACCTCATTTATATAATTTTTTTATGTTTTTGCGCTTTTATAGAATAAAAACAATTTTATATAAAAAATAATTATTTTTGCATCGCTTTATTCTGCGAGCTATAACTTTTTTATTTTTTCGCTCATGATGCTGTGTGACGGCTCGTTTTTTGCGGGACAAGATGACGTTTTCAGCGGTACCATGTTTATTTATATCCGTCTTTTTGATCGCGTGTTATTCCACTTTTTGTTCAGTGGTATGATGATAAAGCACTGATTTTTTGCTTCGTTTTTATTTTTTATTTTTTAAGGGTTCACAAAAGGGGTTAACTAGTGGGACAGTTTTATAGGGGGGGTCGTTACGGACGCGGCGATACCATATATGTGTACTTTTATTGTTTTATTTTTTTTATTTACAATAAGTAATGAATTTATTGGGGAATATTTTTTTTTTTTTTTTTTTTTTTTTGGATTTTTTTTTACACATGTTTATTTTTACTTTTTTTTACTTTTTTACTTTGTCCCAGGGTGGGACATCACTGTATTTCATCAGATCGCTGGTGTGACAGTGTGCATAGCACTCTGTCACACCAGCGATGTGACAGGCAGTGCAGGACGCTTCCTCATGCCTGCTCTCGGCAGGCACTGAGGAAGCCGCCTCCCTCCAGGACCCCAGCGCCATCTTGGATCCGGGTCCTGGGAGGGAGGAAGCCCTCAGAGCAGCGCGATCACATCGCGCTGGTCTGAGGGTCTCAGGGGGGCGCGCAGGGAGCCCCCTGCCTGCGCGATCCTCCCCTGTGCCCCCAGTACACCGCGATCATGTTTGATCGCGGTGTGCAAGGGGTTAATGTGCCGGGAGCGGTCCGTGACCGCTCCTGACACACAGTCACGGGTGTCAGCTGTGATAATCAGCTGACACCCGGCGGCGATTAGCTGCGCTCCCTGGGGAGCGCAGCTAATCGCCTATGACGTACTATCCCGTCCATGGTCAGAATGGCACGGGTTTTATGGACGGGATAGTACGTCTAATGTCAGAGAGGGGTTAAACCATTTTCCTCATTTACAGTCTTTACTACTAAGAGTCCCTGATCCTTCAGCTCCACTCTGCCCACCTTTACGTCCACGTTTTTGGCTCCTAGTATATCAATAGGGAGACCATTAGAGGCGTACACAGCAAAGTCAGGGCTCGGGGGCTGGAGACTGTCCATGGACCAAAACTTATTATAAAGGACATCAGGTATGATGGTCACCTGAGATCCAGTGTCCAGCAGTGCAGGGATTGCGATCCCGTCCAGGATGATGGACAGGTAGGGTCTTCCTCCCACAAACCTGCGGTTCCAGTCTAAGGGGCCTGATAAGTCTACTCCTGGGTGTTGGCCCTCGGACCCAGGATCTGCTCGTTTAAAGGACACCGTTGGGCTAGATGACCTTTTCTGTTGCAACGGTAGCAGATGATCTCTCGGCGAGGATGGTGCTGATCAGGGGTCGCTCCTGTGGGGGCGTTGTTCTCCTCCGGTGGGGCGACGTCCTCCTTTTCCTCCGGTTCATCCAAGGGACATCCTCTGGGCAGTCGGCTAGCAGGATCTTTCCTCCTTCTTCCTTCCGCAGTTGCAGGGCACTCATTACAGTGGCCAGGTTTTTAGTCACTTCTGAGCGCAAAAAGTCCAACTCAGTAGGGGGCGCCACCTGCGTTTTGGCTTCTGCCACCAGCGGGGGAAAGGTGGATGTTACCGGCTTTAGAGTGGCTTCACCCGGGTAATACTGGGTCGCCATCTCAGGCTTTTCCAGGGGCCGCAGTCCTTTTATAGCCATATCTTTAAGGGCATCAAAGGTTGCATCAGGATGATCCAAGGACCACCAGTTCACAGTCCTTCTTTCAGCTTGGGACCTCAGTCCCCGTACAAACTGTTCCTTCAGCATTTTGCTTTCATCAATGGCACTTATAGGGTTAACCTGTTTAAGAGCTCGCAGGGCCCCCTGTAGTCGGCAGGCGTAGTCTCTAATGCTGTCATCTGATTTCTGGGAACATTGATAAAAACTCATCCGGAGATCTGTTTCAGTGCGGTCCTCAAAGATAGTCTGTAGCTTTAAGAAAATTGCAGGCACTGACTCCTGGTCTGCAGCTGTCCAAGTCTCTACTTCTCTCTCAGCAGCACCAGTTAGTTGCCCTATTACCACTGCAGCTCTTTGCTTCTCTGTCATTGAGTACATGTCCATTATACTGCATATTTTCCGTTTGAATCCGGGCAGGGTGTCTGGCTTGCCGCTGTACTGAGGGAGCCACTTTGCTCCAGGCAGGTATGGCAGCGTTAGCGGTATTATTGGGACCACGGGACCAGGTGAGGGGCCCACATTTCCATCCTGCGCTGCAGCGCCAATTGGTAAGTCATTAGGGCCGCCGGCCGGGGCCGCGCTGTCGGCTGGCTGCTGCGACATGTCTGCGCCCCCCTAGTTAATCTTGGCCTACCTTCTCTGAAGGCTGCAGCTTTGCAGGCACCGCGGTGGAGACAGGACCTGTGTCGCTGGCGCTCTGACGTCAGAGCGTTTACTGAAGCTCTCTACAGGACCTGCTGCCGCGTCAGCGTTGGGGGCGTGTTCAGGACTCAGCGCGCTTTTTCAGGTACGCCCACGAATGCACACCCACCTTCTTCACTAGCGCCTCAGGGCGTGAATATGGCGGCAAAATGGCGGACAATGGCGCCAAAAATCACCAAAAACTGCACACAGTCTTTTTGCACTAAACAGTTCAATAGGCACACAGGACTCACAAATTGTAAGCTTCGGATCCTGTTCGTGACGCCAAAGATGAGTCGCACACACCAAGTGGGGTGGGTACCAGGGCTATGGGGTACTCGGCACCGAGCCCATAGAAGTCTATGGGATATGTCACTGGCAGCAGAGCTCGGTCCGTGGCCCTGGGCGCTCATACAATGGGGAGAATATTTACAGGGGATTATAGTAATAGTTCGTGACGCCACCTGTGGTATCTGATCTGACTGACCAGCGCTGCAGGGTAAATCTCTGAGGGGATGTTATGGCAGCTAGATGTTAAGTCCCCCACAGGTGGGACTGATCCCTCAAAGTCTATGGTGGTGCAGGGTGCAGATAAGAAGTCAGTCACACACAATGCAGTCTCTTTCCATACCTTTACTTGTAGATGTTGCAGGTATGTCCCGGGAAGCTGGTCAGGTTGGAGAATGCACATTCAGGGAATTGCTGAGCAGATTTGAGGCCTCCTTTATCCTTGAATCGTGTGTGAATCTTAACCTGCGTGAAGTCAGGTTTAACTCTGAATATGACAGCTTCGCCCTGCCAACATTGTGGTGGGAGTCTTCTGTTGGATAGAACTAGTCTTTTGTGCAGGGCCCTGCTAGACTGTTGTCCTTCCTGACCCCGGTTACGTATCGGCGCTTAGGGCTACCTTCTGTGACTTGAAGTCCAGCAAGGCCTCCAGATTTTCTATCACTAGCCGTGAAGTACTAGCAATGCTTCGGACCCGGTGTCCGGTTAATTGAGTGAGGGTGATCTGTCACCTTAGTCACTCTTCCTTCTCCACTCGCCTGTCGCCCTGCTCCTGCCCTTAACATAAGCACGGGTAGCAGCGAGTGTAGTTGGCAGCTTTCCTTCAGAGCTCACTGACTTGATCTCAGTTGACTCAATTCTATAACTGCTGTGATCCCCTTCTTTCTTTCCTTCACAGAACTCTGTCCAGAGCAGCTCACAGGACGCTTCGTCCGACTGTATACAAGCTGTAGCTCTGAGAGTTGCTTTCCACTTTCATAGGAACACAGGCAGCTTGTTCTGAGATAGCAGTTCTGATTGTAGTTCTGACTAGGCTAGAGTAAATCCGTCTACTCGTACTAGCCTCCACTTCTGTATAAGATGAACTATCTGAGCTCCGTCAGGAATCAGTCTTCACTCCTCTCCAAGACTGAACTCTCTTCTCCTTCCGTCTGTCTCTGACTGAAAACAGAAACTAACTGAACCTCTCTGTCCAAAGACAGGAACTTCAATCCTACTTCTGTCTAGCTCAGACTGAGCTCTGACTAGAATGACTCACTATTGCTACGTCACACTACCAAAAAGTCTGAAATGCCTCTAGTGGCAGTGTTAAGAAGTGTGTGATGTGAATGAATTTCAGGCTTTACAATTACCTTTCCTGTGCATTTTCCAGGAGACATGTGTGCCACACGTAGCTGGGCCACACACCTGAATCTACCATCAGTAAAGGTACAGAAAGAGACTTTTTGTGTGTGTCTGCCTTATTGATCCTGCACCCCTACACCGCCATACACCCTGAGGGATCAGTCTTGCCTGTGGGAGACTTAACACCTTGCTGCCCAGTAACAACCCCTCAGAGGATCTATCCTGCAGCGCTGGTCACCCTGACCAGGAACCACAGGTGGCGTCACAAACATTTCTACAATCCTATAATCCCCTGTAAATATCCCTTTTCAGTGAGCGCCCAGGGCAACTGGCCGAGCTGTGCTACCCGTGACATCCCCCAGTGAAGTGAACGGGCTCGGTGCCGAGTACCCCACAGGCCCTGGCTACGTGCAACTCATCTTTTGGCGTCACAAACAGGATACGAAGCTCGTTGTATGCGAGTCCTGTGTGCCTGCAGTGGACTGTTTTTGTGCAAAGAGACTGTGTTGCTGTTGTTGTGATTTTTGGCACCAATTGTCCGCCATATACCCTGAAGGATCAGTCTTGCTGTGGGAGACTTAACACCTTGCTGCCCAGTAACAACCCCTCAGAGGATCGACCCTGCAGCGCTGGTCACCCTGACCAGGAACCACAGGTGGCGTCACGAACATTTCCACAAACCTATAATCCCCTGTAAATACCCCTTTTCAGTGAGCGCCCAGGGCAACGGACCGAGCTGTGCTACCCGTGACATCTCCCATTGAACTGAACGGGCTCGGTGCCGAGTACCCCACAGGCCCTGGCTACGTGCGACTCAATAGTACAGACCGAGGCACTGGTAACAGATCGTGATGGAAAGCCGGGCAGCCTGGAAGCAATTTTGGAATAAATGGCCAGGTAGGTACGTAGCCCTTCCTTCTGCTCTGTCCTCCCTTTTTTTCCTCGCTGCCTAACAGCTCACCCTCCTACTGCTAACTGTCTCTCTCTCTTTTTTTAAAAAACAAACTGTTGCCCACATGGCAGGCAGCTCGAGCCTATCACAGGTGCCGCTCCTTTGTGTCGGCTCCAGGCTCTGGTATGCTGCTGTGCCGCCAGGTATTAGATCGGGCCAGGAGACCTGCAGTCCCCTGCCCTCTGGATTTAGCTGCCGGGACTACAGTACCTGCGCAACCACGGACTCCGGTATCCGGTCCCTAGTGCTCAGCTCTGGGCGAGTTTAATCACAGCTCCACTCCCCAGACTCTGCTTGACTTCTCTCATACTGACACCTGGTAAGGGGACCCCTCCTTGCTTCCAGGCATGACATTCCTCCCTATGAGGGAGGCAATGTCACTGTGGGAACCGGACTCCAGGGTGCCACAGACACCTATGCATATTACATAAGCGGGAGATTCCAAACTCTATGGCATATATTACCAGGAAAATTTTACCTTTAAAGTTTAACCCCTCTCTCTGCCATCAGACGTACTATTCCGTCCATGTGACCCTGGACCTAATTCCCATGGACGGAATAGTACGTCATGCCCTTTAATGCGACATCGCGACTAAAGTCGCGGTGATCGCATTAAAATTCCGACGCCATCTTACCTCTAGGAAGATGACGTCGGCATCCCGGGCTGCGTCCTCCCCTCTCCGGCCTCCCGATCGCTGTGATTGGCTGTTCAATTCTGAACAGCCAATCGCAGCCTTTCTCACTGTTTCAGCCAATCAGATGGGCTGAAACAGTGAGATCCCAGGCTAGGATCGAGTACCGATGTACTCGATCCTAGGCCTGGGTCTAGCACTATGCAGACCCCCCTGGATTGGCGCGATCGCCGATCATATCGATCGCGCCAATCGCAGGGCACAGAAGCGGTATTACCGCGCTGTGCCCTGCCGGTTCCTGCTGGATCGGTGCTATAGAAGCACCGATCCTAGGCCGGAACATAGGACAGGCCTAGCAGGGCCTGCAGGAGCTGATTGGCGCGATCTATGTTATCGTCGATCACGCCAATCGCAAGGCACAGCCGCGGCGCAGGAGCGCTGTGCCTTGCTGCTGACCTGCCGGATCGGTGCTGTAATAGCACCGATCCTGGCTGGATCGGTGCTGTAAAAGCACCGATCCGGCTGTGGAGGCTCAGGACAGGCCCTGTAGGGCCTGCAGGAGCTGATTGGCGCGATCGATGACATCGTCGATCGCGCCAATCACAGGGCACAGCAGCGGTCTGATCGCTGTGTGACCGCGCTGTGCCCTGCAGGTGACCTGGCTGCTGCCCTGGCTGTGACCTGCCTAGGATCGGAGCTGTGAGCTCCGATCCTGGGCAGGTTGCCAGGGTAACCAGGAGAGCTCTGATTGGTGGGATCTTGTTATGATGGATCCCACCAATCACAGGTCACAGAAGCGAATTGACCGCTCTGTGACCTGTCTCACCTGGCTCTGACCTGTGAGTGACCGTTCTGCAGGGGTCCTCACTAGAGTTGAGCGATACTTTCCGATATCCTAAAGTATCGGAATCGGAATGGTATCGCCGATATCACTAAAATATCGGCGATACCCGATACCGATACCGGAAGTCCCATGTAAGTCTATGGGAACAAAATATCGAAATTAAAAAAAACCCATTCTTGCCTTGTTGGTTAATTGTACATGAAGGAAAACAAGAAAGAGTAATGTAGAATGTATTGGGGAAGGTTGAGGAGACATTAAAGGCATAGATGTTTAACCCAATCAAATGGAATAGCATAAATATTTTTTTTTTTAAAGATGTTCGGATTGACGAAGAAATTGACAATGTTAACGTTTTTTATATTTTGGCAAATATGTATATTACACAACTTCCATGCTCTTCATCTTCACCTTTTTAACTTTTCACACACTTTCTCCTTCATAATCTTCTGCAGCATCATCTTTTTCATCAAATTATTCTTCATCTTCACCTTCTTTATCTTCTTCTTAAACTTCTTGCTATTCATCTTTGTTAACATTACTCATATTCTTCTTATTAAACTATTATTCTTATTCATATTCTGCTTCATCTTCTTCATCATATTCTTATTTGTGACAGAGAATCCTGTACTTGTAATCTGTCAAAGTATGAATTTTTCATCCTTCCGTTCTTGCTGTCACAAAAGATTTAAATTACAACAGTATTTGTCCGTGTTCAGTTTAGCCTGCAGCAGCAGGCATTTTCCAGGGGCACCACGAGGAGGAACGGACTCACCCCATACACTGCTTAGTCTTCTTCTGCTTAGAATTTAGAGCATATATTTTGCTCTTCATTTTGGTCTTATACTTCATGTTCTTCTGCTTTTAGATCTTCTGCTTATTGTTCTTGTGTCTCTTGTTCCGTATCTTGTATTTGTAGCACAATCTTGTACCAGCTGATGTTACTGGGACACGGTTACTAAGCAGGAGGTACCTGTGCTCCAAAGCACTACCAAGGACCAGCAGACGTTGCTGGAACTCGGATACCGAGATAGAGGCACCTAGGCCAAAGGCACTGTGGAGAACCAGCTGACGGTACTGGAACCCGGAGGGGCAGCAGAAGGAAAAGAGCCAATGGCACAACCGAGGACCAGCTGACGTTACTGGGACACGGTTACTAAGCAGGAGGTACCTGTGCTCCAAAGCACTACCAAGGACCAGCAGACGTTGCTGGAACTCGGATACCGACATGGAGGCACCTAGGCCAAAGGCACTGCGGAGAACCAGCTGACGGTACTGGAACCCGGAGGGGCAGCAGAAGGAAAAGAGCCAATGGCACAACCGAGGACCAGCTGACGTTACTGAACCCCAGTAACACAGGAGCAAGTGTTGACTGTGCTAACAGCACTTCCGAGCAACAACTGGCGGTGTTGGAGCCCAGGGTCAAGGAGGATGTTTAAATACTAGATCAAGTAATTTCCTTGTTACCTGTCAATTTTAAATGTCTATACTTCAAACAAGAGAAAGATAACCTTTACTACCATAAGATGATGATTTCATTTAAACTAATATCTAGATAAATAAAGAATTGACAAACATAAACACATACATTAACATGCTGAACAGCAATGCAAACCACAAAATAAATTAGTTAAGGAATCTGCTATACGGTTGTACATAAAAGCATACAAGTACATATCTGAATCCATTAATGATGGATAAGTAACAGTATGTACACCATTTTTATTGTATAGACAATGAATGTCTGACTTCAAAACATCATCAGCATTACAAGTTATCTGTGATATTACTAAAATGTTCCATTTGCTGAATAATGTCCCTAAATATTTTATACAAAATTATACAATTTCCATCATGTAATACTCATAATATGTGGCAATAATCATTTTTATTAACAAACATAACCTTTAAAAAGTGCATAGTGCATAGTGAAAATTGCTATTTATGGCTGACTGTCGACTTGGAAGCATGACAACAGATAGATAAGGTATATATAGATGACACTGCATAGCCACAGATGGTGAATGGCAATGTAATACTGTACCTCAATAAAGTGTGCGTCACTACTACATATTTTTTTTTATATAGCTGTATAAACAGGGTACATGGATGTATGCTTGTGCCTTTGTTTTGACGCACAGACTGCCTTCCTGCTGAGACGCATTGGGTAGTGAACAGTTGTGTGCAGTGTTCACTGCAGTCTCTGCGGAATAACCACACTTAGACCTTATAACTTTTCAGACTTTCTTTATCAATCTACCAAGATGAAGAAGGCAGGGAGTAAGGCACGTGGTCGTGGAGTTTCTTCAGGGAGAGGACGTGGGGATTCTGTGGCTGCTGCGGCCCCCAGTGACACAGCATCCACCAGTTTTCCCCGGGCCGTGAGCGTTCCTTTATGCGCACTTTTGTAGGAGCTCGGAGTACCCCCCTGCTGCGGGAAGAACAAATTGAAGCCGTTGTTGTTTGGATGTCAGCCAATGCATCGACTTCAATTGCTTCCACCTCCTCTCAGGACCACAGCACTGTTGGGCAACCATCTGTCTCTTCACCGCCTGGCAAATTGCCCAGGCAGTCAGAGAGTTCTGTACAGGAGCCAGCTGAGTGTCTGCTTCTGTTCTCAGAATCTATTGGCTTGCAAACAGGGGCCCAGCCAAGCAGCATTCTGTAATGTGAAGAGGGAGTATGCAGTGATGCGCAACAGCTGTGTCTCTCTGAATCTGAAGAGGCGGGTGAGACAGTGCCGATGGTCAGCACACCGCAGAACGCATCTGATGATGATGATGAGACCCAGGTGCCAGTTTCTGTTGAGCATGGTGCTGGCCAGACCACCCAACAGCAGGTGTTGGAAGAGGGTAGTGGAGATGATGAGGTCCAAGACCCAACATGGCATGAAGAACAGGAAGGTGGTGGGAGCAGCTCAGAGGAATAATAATAATATTTATTTATATAGCGCCATCATATTCCGCAGCGCTTTACAGTTTAGCAGTTTCAGAACACAAGTCATAAGTAACAACGTTAACAATACAATAATTTAAGCTAAATAAGTCGCCCCTGCTCGTGACAGCTTACAATGTACAATGAGATGGGGGAGATACAAAGTATAGGTGTTTATATACAATGGTGCATTTACAATGATGTTCCAGCCATCTTAAGGGACTGAGGGATGGAGATAGTGAATGGGCTAGAGACACACACACACTTACACAGAATACATAGAATGACTTTGATTAGTGAATGTGATAGGCCGCTCTGAACAAATGTGTTTTGAGGGAGCGCCTGAAACCATGCAAATTGTGGATAGTCCTAATTTCTTGGGGTACAGCATTCCAGAGGATTGGCGTAGAGCAGGAGAAGTCTTGGAGTCGGGAGTGGGAGGTACGTATTAGTGCAGAGGTTAGTCGAAAGTCGTTTGCAGAGCGCAGCAGTCGGTTAGGCCGATAGATAGAAATGAGGGAGGAGATGTAGGAGGGGTGCTGCACTGTGGAGAGCTTTGTGGGTGAGAACCAGTACTTTGGTTGAAAGCTGGGAGAGGCCTAGAGAAATGGTTAGTGATAGAAGGAAGATAGAGGAAGACATTGCCCCAACGGTACAAACAGGAGGGAGAGTTAGGCTGCAGACTCGGTTGCCTGTAGCCTCCAGTTTGGCACCTGTTCGGAGCAGTTGTCTTCTAAAAGTCAAAACGTGCGCTCCCAGGACTTGCACTGCGTGGTCCTTTTTTCACACACTTGCACATGATATTTGCTATGTGAAATGCAAGCTGTGTAATTAAAAATTAAAAATAGCTAAAAGTGTCAGTCACCTCAATACCACAAATATGTGGAAACATGTGCGGACAAAGCACGTAGTTGAGTTACAAAGACACACTAGAGATGTAGGCCAACCTACAGCAGCACCTACATCTTCAGGTTGTGTTGAAGCCTCTTCATCGAGCTCACACACAGCTGGTTATGCTTCCTCACAGGATCGCCATGGAAGAACCTCGGCCACTGTTGTCCAGAGACAAACTGTTATTCCACACACAGCAGCAAGTTCCCTGTCATCCTCACACTCCCAGGCCACAAAACAGCCAGCGGTAGCACAGGCATGGGATAAAAGACGGCCATACTCCGCAAACCATGCACGAGCACAGGCTCTGAATGCTGGCATTGCAAAACTCCTGTCCCTTGAAATGCTGTGATTCAGGCTGGTGGAGACAGACAGTTTCCGTAACTGAATATCATTGTCAATCCCACAATACAATGTGCCAAGCCGATTTCATTTCAGCAGGCAAGCCGTCCCTGGTCTGCAAAAGCATGTTGAGGGAAAAATTAAACATGCGCTACTAAAAGCCCTCAGTAGCAAGGTCCACCTGACCACCGATGCGTGGACCAGTACCCATTGTTATGATCTGCTACAACCAGTAAGGAAAGAAGGGAATTCTGTCCCTACAATACAACTAAGCTGAATCCCTACGATGTAACGGGGAACCTGATCCTGCGACCAGACCCGCTAAAGTCCTCATCTAGTGTGAACGAAGACCTATAGTTGCGAGGGAGTAATCCCTACAAGATCTAGGGACTGTGAGAAAAGGTGGACACCTCCTAACATAAATTGTAGCATGGATAATTAAACAGAAAAATAAATACTTTGTGATCCTAACATCAAGCAAAACTGACAGATTAAGGCACCTAAGCACCCGGCTAGCTTAACAGTAGATAATACAATGAAGTCAAGCAAAGCCAGAAGGGCGGAGCCAGACTAAATAGGGAAAAAAGGTCATGTGACCAGCAAACTGAAACAAAACCTAACAAGAGGGTTCTAACACCCATGGCCAGGGACAATACCTTTCCCTCACTGCCCATTGGGTCAATGTTGTGCAGCCGGGTACTGATCTTGCGAGTGGCGCTGTACGTGTTCTGCCAACTCCAAGGATTGCAGGAATCAAGTCTGTACACATTGATTCCTCCTCCTATTCCAGTTCCTCAGAATCATCGCTGCAGGAGCCGTCACGGTCTACCTCCACATGGACCCGTGAATGTTTACCTGTTGCGACCGATATGAGCACAGCCGTGTCCAAATGTCAACAGGCCATCCTGAAATTAATTTCCATGGGGAATCTTAGCCACACAGCGCAGGAGCTCTGTAATGCCATAAAGCAGGAGAGCGACGTGTGGTTTTTGGAAGAGAATCTACAGGCAGGCTTGGTAGTGTGTGACAATGGCCGAAATCTGGTGTCAGCTCTGGGCCTTGGCAACCTCACTCACATACCATGTCTGTCATATGTGCTCAACTTGGTCGTGCAGAGTTTTTTGAGGGACTATCCGGATCTTGATGCACTGCTGCACAAGGTCCGCCTAGAGTGCGCTCACTTGCGACGTTCCAGCATGGCCAGATCGCTGATTGCAGCTCTGCAACGCAGATTTCACCTTCATGAACATCGCATCATATGTGACGTACCCACCAGGTGGAATTCCTCGTTACATATGTTGGAGCGGTTGTGTGAGCAGCAGCCAACAGTAATGGAGTATCAGCTGCATCAGGCGCAGTCAACTCGCAATTTGCGCCGTTCACACTTCACCACTACTGAGTGGGCCTCTATAATAAGAATAATAATATTATTTATTTATATAGCGCCATAATATTCCGCAGTGCTTTACAGTTTAACAGTTTCAAAACACGAGTCATAAGTAACAACGTTAACAATACAATAATTAAAGCAAAATCAGCCGCCCTGCTGGTGAAAGCTTACAATCTACAATGAGGTGTGGGAGATACAAAGTACAGGTGTTTATATACAATGGTGTTTTTACAATGATGGTCCAGCCATTTTAAGGAAGTGAGGGATGCATGGAGATAGTGAATGGGCTACACACACAGAATTACACATAGAATGACTTTGATTAGTGAATGTGATAGGCCACTGTGAACAAATGTGTTTTGAGGGAGCGCCTGAAACCATCCAAATTGCGGATAGTCCTAATTTCTTGGGGTAGAGCATTCCAGAGGATTGGCGCAGCGCGGGTGAAGTCTTGGAGTTGGGAGTGGGAGGTACGGATTAGTGCAGAGGTTAGTCGAAGGTCGTTTGCAGAGTGCAGCAGTCGGTTAGGCCGATAAATATAAATAAGGGAGGAGATGTAGGGGGGTGCTGCGCTGTGGAGAGCTTTGTTGGTGAGAACCAGTAATTAGAATTGGATCCTATAATGAATGGGCAGCCACTGCCAGTGTAATGAGTGGCGAATAACTCTTGAAGGATATCTGCCACGTTTTGCGTGCGTTTGATGAGTCAACGCGGATGGCGAGTGCAGATGATGCACTAGTCAGCCTGACTGTCCCCCTTATCTGCCTGCTTCAAAAAACACTGCAAGCACTAAGGCATGAGGTTTTGGAAGAGGTGGAGGATGAGGAGTCACAAATTCCATCACCTTCTGGACAGTCAGCGCAACGTGGTTCCTCACAAAGGGCTGGAGGACTTTCAAAGTACCATGCTGTATCAACAATTGAACCTCCAGAGTCGCTGTCTATATTTTCATAACCATTACAAACTTTTAATGTATTTACAAAGCACATAATGTACAGTTTTTGTCTATCCTTTTGTAATGCTATTGTGTTTCCATAAACTGATGTTACAGAATTATGATACAAAGTTTTTAAATTTTGAGTTTTAAATTTTGTAAATTTATATGTATTTGAAGGACTTTGTGAGGAGGATGAGGAGGAGTCAATGGAGGAGGAAGACATCGCTCCAGAGGGAGGTAGACAATGCTCTAGTCAGTATGTAGACCAAGGGTGGGGTGATGCACAGCAGGCGGAGATGACGCCTCTTGCAGGGGACAACGTTTCTTGGCCAGTTGGGAGTCTGCAGCACATGGTTGATTTCATGCTGCAGTGCCTGAGAAACGACCGCCGCATCGAACACATTCACACCACGTCTGATTATTGGGTGTACACCCTCCTAGACCCTCGCTACCGGGACAACTTACAAAGCCTCATCACACCGTTGAACCGGGAGCGTAAAATGCGGAAGTACCAAGACACACTGGTGCAATCCATAATGTTCTCCATTCCAGCCGAGAGCACTGCTGCTGCTACTGATTTACAAAGCAGCTCTGTGCGTCGAGGCAGTGGAGACAGCTCTGCAACAAGAGGGAGCACAAGCAGCGCCTCTGCACAGGGCAAGAACAGTATGTTCCAAATGTGTCGAAGTTTTGTGGCAGCGCACCAATGTCTACACCATCCGAGACGGCTCCAGTCAGCAGGAGGCAACATTTCCGTAAGATGGTTACAGACTACATGTCTTGCCCTCTCAGTGTACTCTCAGATGGCTCTTCCCCATTCAAGTTTTGTGTCTCTAAGCTGGATACATGGCCAGAGCTTAGCCAGTATGCATTGGAGGTGCTGGCTTGATCTGCTGCCAGTGTATTATCGGAGCGCGTCTTTACTGCTGCAGGTGGTGTACTAACAGACCGTTGCATGCGACTATCCTACGATAATGTAGAACGGCTTACTTTTCTGAAAATGAACTAGGCATGGATCTCGCCTGAATTTGCCTGTCCGGTTTCAGATTAACTAACTGGTTGGCAACGTTTTCCATGTCTCCTGTTATGTTCATCTTTCTACCACCTGAGCTATACTCCCTGGGCTACAACACTGCCAGTTGCTGCTCAGAAGTGTTTGTCCACAGACCAATACACAAGCTATAGTAATAGTGGGGTTCAGTAACGCCTGCTGTTCCCCTGCTGTGTGTCCGGCAAAAATTACTGCTACCTAGCTACACATGTTTAAAAAAACATGACATGTTAAAGTGGCTAGTGCTACACATAGATATCAGGCTACACCCTTATTTCTAAGCTGTAAACAAGTGAAACGTCAAATTTAAAACCATTCAATGATTAGTGTTGGTAACAAATCTGTAACTAAATAATTGTGACATATTATGGCAGATATCCACATGTCTAACACAAATGCTAACACAAAAGCATACTTATGCTATAGGGTACTGATGGTGAACCTTCTCACTCCATAACTTTGACCAATCCAACTCACATCATGCCTCAAATGCTGCAATGTTGGAAGTGCATAATGTGGGTTGAACTTTGACAACAGCTGCAGTGCGAAGGTTATCCTTCTGTGTTCTTGGCTTTTAAATAAAAGCATACAAGTAAATATAATAATACATTGTTGATTAAGGGAATGATGTACACCTGTAATATTGTGCAAACAATGGATGTAGGACTATTCCTCTTCAACATTACTTATATTTGTGTCATTTGAAAAAATACATATTTTAGTTAAAAATTAAAAACCCATGTTCAGTAGCTGTGAAAGGCCCGTTTGTGTACTTCTATATTGTTTGCAACCAATGTATTGTATACGGATGGAAGCGCGTCACACTAATAGATTAGATTTATTTTAAATGGAATGTAGCAGAACCAATTGGAGATAAATGAAAAGGATGAGCCACTGAGACACGCTCAGCAGAGTACAAGCAGCATGCTTGAACAAGTAACTGGAGTGTATCCTCACTCAAAAGTAAAAAACACAATATAGTGAACACTAAACACAATGTCCCATCTGTGAAAGCCCTTTCTGTACTTCTATAGTGTTTGCAACCAATGTATTGTATACGGATGGAAGCGCGTCACACTAATAGATTAGATTTATTTTAAATGGAATGTAGCAGAACCAATTGGAGATAAATGAAAAGGATGAGCCACTGAGACACGCTCAGCAGAGTACAAGCAGCAGTGCTTGAACATGTAACTGGAGCGTGATCTGCACTCAAAAAAGTAAAAAACACAGACTGAAGTGAACACTGAAACACACTGTCCACAATCTGTGAAAAGCTCCTTTCTGTACTTCTATAGTGTTTGCAACCAATGTATTGTATACGGATGGAAGCGCGTCACACTAATAGATTAGATTTATTTTAAATGGAATGTAGCAGAACCAATTGGAGATAAATGAAAAGGATGAGCCACTGAGACACGCTCAGCAGAGTACAAGCAGCAGTGCTTGAACAAGTAACTGGAGCGTGATCTGCACTCAAAAAAGTAAAAAACACAGACTGAAGTGAACACTGAAACACAACTGTCCACAATCTGTGAAAAGCTCCTTTCTGTACTTCTATAGTGTTTGCAACCAATGTATTGTATACGGATGGAAGCGCGTCACACTAATAGATTAGATTTATTTTAAATGGAATGTAGCAGAACCAATTGGAGATAAATGAAAAGGATGAGCCACTGAGACACGCTCAGCAGAGTACAAGCAGCAGTGCTTGAACAAGTAACTGGAGCATGATCTGCACTCAAAAAAGTAAAAAACACAGACTGAAGTGAACACTGAAACACAACTGTCCACAATCTGTGAAAAGCTCCTTTCTGTACTTCTATAGTGTTTGCAACCAATGTATTGTATACGGATGGAAGCGCGTCACACTAATAGATTAGATTTATTTTAAATGGAATGTAGCAGAACCAATTGGAGATAAATGAAAAGGATGAGCCACTGAGACACGCTCAGCAGAGTACAAGCAGCAGTGCTTGAACAAGTAACTGGAGCGTGATCTGCACTCAAAAAAGTAAAAAACACAGACTGAAGTGAACACTGAAACACAACTGTCCACAATCTGTGAAAAGCTCCTTTCTGTACTTCTATAGTGTTTGCAACCAATGTATTGTATACGGATGGAAGCGCGTCACACTAATAGATTAGATTTATTTTAAATGGAATGTAGCAGAACCAATTGGAGATAAATGAAAAGGATGAGCCACTGAGACACGCTCAGCAGAGTACAAGCAGCAGTGCTTGAACAAGTAACTGGAGCGTGATCTGCACTCAAAAAAGTAAAAAACACAGACTGAAGTGAACACTGAAACACAACTGTCCACAATCTGTGAAAAGCTCCTTTCTGTACTTCTATAGTGTTTGCAACCAATGTATTGTATACGGATGGAAGCGCGTCACACTAATAGATTAGATTTATTTTAAATGGAATGTAGCAGAACCAATTGGAGATAAATGAAAAGGATGAGCCACTGAGACACGCTCAGCAGAGTACAAGCAGCAGTGCTTGAACAAGTAACTGGAGCGTGATCTGCACTCAAAAAAGTAAAAAACACAGACTGAAGTGAACACTGAAACACAACTGTCCACAATCTGTGAAAAGCTCCTTTCTGTACTTCTATAGTGTTTGCAACCAATGTATTGTATACGGATGGAAGCACGTCACACTAATAGATTTGATTTTTTTCTAATATAATGGAGCTGCACCAATTCCACTAAATAAAATTAAAAAAAAAAAAAAAAAAGTGACACGTGCAGATGCCTACAAACAGCGGTGGATGCAGAGCAAACTGCAGCGTCACCTGCACTGTCACACACACACCTTGCACAGAGCTGTTAAAACAACACTGGCAAAATGAAGCTTTACACAGCGGTTGGTAAACTAGCCTGCCTCAAGCACAGTAGTACACAAAATCGCTATATCTAACTGTCCCTCAGAGTGAGCAGAGTAGCGTTCTGTCCCTTACTGAGTTCACAGCACAGTGACGCTAAAATGGCGGCGGCGCCTTTTATAGTGCATTCTGACATCATTTCAGCAGCCAATCACAGCCATGCCATTAGTTAAGATGACCGCAGCATTACAGGATGTGCCCACACTTCGTAGGATTCCTCATTGGCTGACTAAAATCACATTGCCTCTCAAAGAATTATGGGAACTTCCGATTCCGGTATACGATATGGAAAAAGTATCGGAATTAAGTATCGGAATTCCGATAACGCGAATATCGGCCGATACCCGATACTTGCGGTATCGGAATGCTCAACACTAGTCCTCACACTTGCTGAGGATTCCTGCAGAGCGGTCATACAACAGATCTCTCCTGTGCTGGGCCTTGTAGTGCTGAAGACAGAAGAAAAGAAGACAGAAGAAAAGAAGACAGAAGAAAAGAAGAAAGAAGAAAAGAAGATAGAAAAAAGAAGAGAGACTACAACCGTAAGTGTTGATCCCTCTCTTCCTCCTCCCCATCCCCCTTCCCCTCTTTTTACCCCCTCCACCCCTCCTTTGCGCCGCCTCCGTGCGCACACCCAGCCGCCGAGCGTTGATTGGTGACGCATTTCACCGATCAACACTCGTGCTCTCAGCCCCCTTTGCGCCACCTCCGTGCGCACACCCTGCAGCCGGCGAACTTTGATAAGTGACGCAGTTCACTTATCAGAGCTCGTGTCCGGCGGGTTTCCTTTTTTTCACCCCCCCTTTGCGCCGCCTCCGTGCGCACACCCAGCCGCCGAGCGTTGATTGGTGACGCATTTCACTGATCAACACTCGTGCTCTCAGCCCCCTTTGCGCCACCTCCGTGCGCAACACCTGCAGCCGGCGAACTTTGATAAGTGACGCAGTTCACTTATCAGAGCTCGTGTCCGGCGGGTTTCCTTTTTTTCACCCCCCTTTGCGCCGCCTCCGTGCGCACACCCAGCCGCCGAGCGTTGATTGGTGACGCATTTCACCGATCAACACTCGTGCTCTCAGCCCCTTTGCGCCACCTCCGTGCGCACACCCTGCAGCCGGCGAACTTTGATAAGTGACGCAGTTCACTTATCAGAGCTCGCGCCGGCTGTTTTCCTTTTTTTTTTTTTTCACCCGCCTTTGCGCCGCCTCCGTTTCCACATCTAGCAGCCGCCGAATTTTGATAAGTGACTCAGTTCACTTATCAGATCTCGTGCTGGCTGTTTTCCTGTTTTTTTTTTCACCCCCTCCCTGCGCCACTCCCTTTGCGCCACATCTAGCAGCCGCCGAACTTTGACAAGTGACACAGTTCACTTATCAGAGCTCGCACCTGCTGTTTTCCTTTTCTTTTTTTTTTTTCCTTTTTCTTTTTTCACCCGCCTTTGCGCCGCCTCCGTTTCCACATCTAGCAGCCGCCGAATTTTGATAAGTGACTCAGTTCACTTATCAGATCTCGTGCTGGCTGTTTTCCTGTTTTTTTTTTCACCCCCTCCCTGCGCCACTCCCTTTGCGCCACATCTAGCAGCCGCCGAACTTTGACAAGTGACACAATTCACTTATCAGAGCTCGCGCCGGCTGTTTTCCTTTTCTTTTTTTTTTCACCCCCTCCCTGCGCCACTCCCTTTGCGCCACATCTAGCAGCCGCCGAACTTTGACAAGTGACACAGTTCACTTATCAGAGCTCGCACCGGCTGTTTTCCTTTTCTTTTTTTTTCCTTTTTCTTTTTTCACCCGCCTTTGCGCCGCCTCCGTTTCCACATTTAGCAGCCGCCGAACTTTGACAAGTGACACAGTTCACTTATCAGAGCTCGCACCGGCTGTTTTCCTTTTCTTTTTTTTTCCTTTTTCTTTTTTCACCCGCCTTTGCGCCGCCTCCGTTTCCACATTTAGCAGCCGCCGAATTTTGATAAGTGACTCAGTTCACTTATCAGATCTCGTGCCGGCTGTTTTCCTGTTTTTTTTTTTTTCACCCCCTCCCTGAGCCACTCCCTTTGCGCCACATCTAGAAGCGCCGAACTTTGACAAGTGACACAGTTCACTTATCAGAGCTCGCACCGGCTGTTTTCCTTTTCTTTTTTTTTTTTCCTTTTTTTTTCACCCGCCTTTGCGCCGCCTCCGTTTCCACATTTAGCAGCCGCCGAATTTTGATAAGTGACGCAGTTCACTTATCAGATCTCGTGCCGGCTGTTTTCCCTTTTTTTTTTTTCACCCCCTCCTTGCGCCACATCTAGCAGCCACCGAACTTTGATAAGTGACGCAGTTCACTTATCAGAGCTAGGGCCTGCTGTTTTAGACTTTTCTTTTCACAGGCATTTTTTTCTCCCATTTTTTTTTCTTTTAGATTTTTCTTTTCAGCATAGTTTACACCAAGCACTATCCCCCCCCCCACACATACACAGTTATCAATAAAGTACACCCAAGCACCACATTTACAAAAAAATGTCCCACCCGTCCCGTTCGTCCCAACAGCGCTATTCATTGGAGGAGGCATACGCTTTTCTTGCCTCCGACACTGATAGCGAGGGAGAGGATCCCACATTTCTTTATTTTTCAGATTCCTCTTCCTCCTCCTCTTCCTCTTCCCCCTCCTCATCTTCCTCCTCGGGTCCTGCGGAACCACCACGCAGACGCCCCAGGACAGAAGATGAGGCATCTGCCCCCATTCCAGAAGACGAAGATGAAGCCGAAGCCGAACCAGCGCAACCCACTGCGGATCCCGTGTGGACCTCGCCCCCCGAAAATTACGAGCCACTGATTCCTGATTTTGTGGCAGAATCAGGAATCAGGTTTGACACCACTGGCCTCACAGAAATAGACTTTTTCAAAGTCTTTTTCTCTGAGGATTTTATTAACCACATGGTGGAGCAAACAAATTTGTATGCTCGTCAATTTTTGGAGCAAAACCCCCGTTCATCATATTCTAACTGGTCTCCTGTAGACGCAGTTGAATTGATGCAGTTTTGGGGCCTGGTCCTTCACACGGGGATCTTGAAGAAGCCAGAACTTCGGCAATATTGGAGTGTTGATATTTTATATAACGCTCCAGTGTTCCGAATGGTCATGGCCCGGACGCGTTTTGAGGCCATCCAGAAATTCTTGCATTATAACGATAATGCACAGTGTCCCGCACGAGATGACCCCAACTTTGACCGTCTGTTCAAAGTTCGGCCGGTCATCGAACACTTCAACAAAAAGTTTGCTGAAGTGTACGTGCCCAAAAGGGACATTTGCGTGGATGAGTCCTTGGTTCATTTTAAGGGACGGCTCGGATTCCGTCAGTACCTGCCCAACAAGAGGGCAAGGTACGGAATCAAACTCTACAAACTGTGTGAGAGTACCTCAGGGTACACTCACCGTTTTAGAGTTTACGAAGGAAAGGACACCAGGATTGAACCCCCTGAGTGTCCTCCTGTCCTGGGAGTGAGTGGGAAAATTGTGTGGGATTTGGTTCACCCACTGCTGGATAAAGGTTATCACCTCTACACCGATAACTTTTATACCAGCATCCCACTCCACAAATCCCTCTTTGCGCGTGGTACCGCAGCCTGCGGTACCGTCCGCAAAAATCAGAAGGGCCTCCCGAAGACGCTGCTTGGGCAGATGCTCAAAGGGTGAGAGCAGAGCCCAATGTAGCGACCACCTTCTGGTGGTCAAGTACAAGGACAAGAGGGATGTCCTTCTCTTGACCACCATACACGGTGATGGCAGCGCCCTCAGCACTGTACGGGGTACCTCTACACAGGTCCGCAAACCGGACTGTGTACTTGGGTACAACAAATACATGGGGGGTGTTGATCTCTCTGATCAACTCCTCCAACCATACAGTGCTTTGAGAAAGGCCAAGGTGTGGTACAAGAAGCTGTCCGTGCACATCGTCCAAATGGCAATGCTCAACGCTTTCCTGCTGTCACGATGTGCACGCCATACCAATACGTCGTACCTTCAGTTCCAGGAGGTAGTGATCAAGGCCCTGATGTTTGGCGCTCAGGAAGGAGAGGGCCCCAGTACTTCCGGAACTGAAGGTGCTCGTATTGTACCAGGCCAGCATTTCCCGGGGGAGGTCCCGCAAACTGCAAAAAAAGGTAAGTCGCAAAAAAGGTGCCGAGTGTGTTACAAAAGGGGAATACGCAAGGACACCATTTATCAGTGCGACACCTGCCCCGAAAAACCTGGCCTGTGTATGAAGGATTGCTTCAAATTGTACCACACCTCCATGCACTACTAATTTACTTTACAGGAAAGATTAGTTCCAGAAGGGGGGCACATCTAGAGAAGCTTCTTGGGGATCTAATTTCTAAAATTATGTCACTTGTGGGTTTTTTTTTCCTGTTTAGGCACATCAGGGGCTCTGCAAATGGAACATGACGCCCGCAGACCATTCCATCAAAGTCTGCATTCCAAAACGTCACTACTTCCCTTCCGAGTCCCGACGTGTGCCTAAACAGTTTTTTCCCACATGTGGGGTACCAGCGTTCTCAGGACAAATTGGACAACAACTTTTGGGGTCCAATTTCTCCTGTTACCCTTGGGAAAATAAAAAATTGGGGACTAAAAAAATCACTTTTGTGGGAAAAAAATATATTTTTTTTTCACGCCAGGGCATTATAAACTTTAGTGAAACACATGGGGGTTCAAAGTGCTCACCACACACCTAGATAAGTTCCTTAGGGGGTCTAGTTTCCAAAATGGGGTCACTTGTGGGGGGTTTCCACTGTTTAGGCACATCAGGGGCTCAGCTAACGGAACATGACGCCCGCAGACCATTCCATCAAAGTCTGCATTCCAAAACGTCACTACTTCCCTTCTGAGCCCTGCTGTGCGCCCAAACAGTGGTTCCCCCAACATATGGGGTATCGGCGTACTCAGGACAAATTGGACAACAACTTTTGGGGTCCAATTTCTCCTGTTACCCTTGGGAAAATAAAAAATTGGGGACTAAAAAAATCACTTTTGTGGAAAAAAAAATATATTTTTTTTTTCACACAGGGCATTATAAACTTTAGTGAAACACTTGGGGGTTCAAAGTACTCACCACACACCTAGATAAGTTCCTTAGGGGGTCTAGTTTCCAAAATGGGGTCACTTGTGGGGGGTTTCCACTGTTTAGGCACATCAGGGGCTCTGCTAACGGAACATGACGCCCGCAGACCATTCCATCAAAGTCTGCATTCCAAAACGTCACTACTTCCCTTCCGAGCCCTGCCGTGCACCCAAACAGTGGTTCCCCCCAACATATGGGGTATCAGCGTACTCAGGACAAATTGTACAACAACTTTTGGGGTCCAATTTCTCCTGTTACCCTTGGGAAAATAAAAAATTGGGGACTAAAAAAATCACTTTTGTGGGAAAAAAAATATTTTTTTTTTCACGCCAGGGCATTATAAACTTTAGTGAAACACTTGGGGGTTCAAAGTACTCACCACACACCTAGATAAGTTCCTTAGGGGGTCTAGTTTCCAAAATGGGGTCACTTGTGGGGGGTTTCCACTGTTTAGGCACATCAGGGGCTCTGCTAACGGAACATGACGCCCGCAGACCATTCCATCAAAGTCTGCATTCCAAAACGTCACTACTTCCCTTCCGAGCCCTGCCGTGCACCCAAACAGTGGTTCCCCCCAACATATGGGGTATCAGCATACTCAGGACAAATTGGACAACAACTTTTGGGGTCCAATTTCTCCTGTTACCCTTGGGAAAATAAAAAATTGGGGACTAAAAAAATCACTTTTGTGGGAAAAAAAAATATTTTTTTTTTCACGCCAGGGCATTATAAACTTTAGTGAAACACTTGGGGGTTCAAAGTGCTCACCACACACCTAGATAAGTTCCTTAGGGGGTCTAGTTTCCAAAATGGGGTCACATGTGGGGGGTTTCCACTGTTTAGGCACATCAGGGGCCCTCCAAACGCGACATGGCGTTCGTTCCCAATTCCACCAATTTGGTTTGGAAAAGTCAAACGGCCTCTTCCTTTCGAGCCCTGCCGTGCGCCCAAACAGTGGTTCCCCCCACATATGGGGTATCAGCGTACTCAGGACAAATTGGACAACAACTTTTGGGTCCAATTCTCCTTTACCCTTGGGAAAATAAAAAATTGGGACTAAAACTCATGTTGTGGAAAAAATAGATTTTTTTTTCACGCCTACATTACAAACTTCGTGAAGCACTTGGGGGTTCAAAGTGCTCACCACACACCTAGATAAGTTCCTTAGGGGGTCTAGTTCCAAAATGGGGTCACATGTGGGGGGTTTCCACTGTTTAGGCACATCAGGGGCCTCCAAACGCGACATGGCGTCGTTCCCAATTCCACCAATTTGGGTTGGAAAGTCAAACGGCGCTCTTCCCTTCGAGCCCTGCCGTGCCCCAAACAGTGGTTCCCCCCACATATGGGGTATCAGCGTACTCAGGACAATTGGACAACAACTTTTGGGTCCAATTTCTCCTTTACCTTGGGAAAATAAAAATTGGGGACTAAAAATCATTTGTGGAAAAAAAATATATTTTTTTTCACGCCACATTAAAACTTGTGAACACTTGGGGGTTCAAAGTGCTCACACACACCTAGATAAGTTCCTTAGGGGGTCTAGTTTCCAAAATGGGGTCACTGTGGGGGGTTTCCACTGTTTAGGCACATCAGGGGCCCTCAAACGCACATGGCGCGTTCCCAATTCCACAATTTTGGTTGGAATCAAACGCCTCTTCCCTTTCGAGCCCTGCCGTGCGCCCAAACAGTGGTTCCCCCCACATATGGGGTATCAGCTACTCAGGACAATTGGACAACAACTTTGGGTCCAATTTCTCCTTACCCTTGGGAAAATAAAAAATTGGGGACTAAAAATCATTTTGTGGAAAAAATATATTTTTTTTTTCACGCCACATTAAAACTTGTGAACACTTGGGGTTCAAGTGCTCACACACACCTAGATAAGTTCCTTAGGGGGTCTAGTTTCCAAAATGGGGTCACATGTGGGGGGTTTCCACTGTTTAGGCACATCAGGGGCCCTCCAAACGCGACATGGCGTTCGTTCCAATTCCAGCCAATTTTGGTTTGGAAAAGTCAAACGGCGCTCCTTCCCTTTCGAGCCCTGCCGTGCGCCCAAACAGTGGTTCCCCCCCACATATGGGGTATCAGCGTACTCAGGACAAGTTGGACAACAACTTTTGTGGTCCAATTTCTCCTCTTACCTTGGGAAAATAAAAATTGGGGA
>JARQOD010000001.1:58383469-58464087 GCA_033576555.1 Oophaga sylvatica
AAAATAAACCCCCTCCTTCCCTTTCGACCCTGCCGGCCCCCCAAAACGTGGTTCCCCCCACATAGGGGGGTACAGCGTATCAGGACAAGTTGGACAACAACTTTTGGGGCCCAATTTCCTTTCCCCTTGGGAAAATAAAAAATTTGGGGGACTAAAACATCATCTTGTGGAAAAAATATATTTTTTTTTTCCACCGGCCTAATTAAACTTGCGTAAACACTTGGGGGTTCAAAGTGCTCACCCCCATCTAGGAAAGTTCCTTGGGGGGTCTTTTCCCCAAAAGGGGGTCAATTTGGGGGTTTTCCAGTTTAGGCCATGGGGGCCCCCCAAAACCGACAGGGCGTTCTTTCCCCAATTCCACCCAATTTTGGGTTGGAAAATAAAAACCCGCTCCTTCCCTTTTCGACCCCCTGCCTTGGCCCCCAAAAAGGGGTTCCCCCCCCCATAGGGGGTATCAGCGTATCAGGAAAAAGTTGGAAAAAACTTTTGTGGCCCAATTTCTCCTTTACCCTTGGGGAAAAAAAAAAATTGGGGGACTAAAACTCAGGGGCTTGTGGAAAAAATATGATTTTTTTTTCTTAGGCTCACATTAAAAAATTTGGGAAGCACTTGGGGGTTAAAAGTGTCACACACACTAGAAATTTCCCTTTGGGGGGTCTTTTTCCCAAAATGGGGTCACATGGGGGGGGTTTCCATGTTTGGACATAGGGGCCCCAAACGGACAGGGGTTCGTTCCCAATTCCAGCCAATTTTGGGTTTGGAAAGTCAAACGGCGCTCCTTCCTTTCGAGCCTTCCTCGCCCAAAACATGGCCCCCCCCACTTTTTGGGTTAGTGTACTCAGGAAAAGTTGGACAACAACTTTGTGGTCCTTTTTCCCCCTCTTACCCTGGGAAAATAAAAATTGGGGACAAAACATTCATGCTTTTTGAAAAAAATGATTTTTTTTTTCACGACTCAAATTTAAAAAATTTGCGTGAACCCCTTTGGGGGGGTAAAAGTGTCACCACACACTAGTTAAGTTCCCTTGGGGGGTCTATTTTCCCAAAAAAAGGGGTACATGGGGGGGGTTCCACTGTTTAGGAAATTTAGGCCTCTCCAAAGGGCAATGGCGCCCATTTAAACCCCACCCAATTTTGGTTTGGAAAATCAAACTGCGTCCCCCATCGAGCCCCCCGTGGCCCAAACATGGTTTTCCCTCACTATTGGGGTATGGGCTACTCGGAAAATTTGCAAAAACTTTTGGGTCCATTTTCTCCTTTTTCCCTTGGAATATAAAAAAAATTTTTTAAAAAAGATCATTTTTGTACTAAAAAGAAATGTTCATTTTTTCTTCCCGTTGCTTCGCCCCTGTAAAAGCCCTAAAGGGGTTTTAAAAAACTTTTTGAATGGGGTTTTGAGTATTGGGGGTGTAGTTTTTACAATGGTGTCACTTTTGGGTATTTTCTGCTATATACACCCCTCAAAGTGACTTCAAATATGAGGTGGTCCCTAAAAAAAATGGCTTTGTACATTTTGATGTAAAAATGAGAAATCGCTGGTCAACTTTTAACCCTTATAACTTCGTAACAAAAAAAAATTTGGTTCCAAAATTGTGCTGATGTAAAGTAGACATGTGGGAAATGTTATTTGTTAACTATTTTCTGTGACATATTTCTCTGTTTTAAGGGAATAAAATTTCAAAGTTTGAAAATTGCTAAATTTTCCAAATTTTCACCATATTTGCATTTTTTTCATAAATAAACGCAAGTTATATGGAAGAAATTTTACCACTAACATAAAGTACAATATGTCACGAGAAAACAATCTCAGAATCGTGAAGATCCGTTGAAGCGTTCCAGAGTTATAACCTCATAAAGAGACAGTGGTCAGAATTGTAAAAATTGGCCCGGTCATTAACGTGCAAACCACCCTTGGGGGTGAAGGGGTTAATGGATATGAAATGTTCAACAGCCAGTAATAGGCGTAAATCAAAGGCATTGTTAACATGTAATATCGCCAAAAATAATGAATGATGATCAATTCTGAGAAATTGCATCTGATACTATATGAGTGAGGACTTTATTACATTTACAGGTAATGGAATCTGTACCGCAACTTAAAGCGAATCTGTCAGCAGAATTTTGCTAAGTAAACTACAGACATTGTCAGGTTGGGCAGTGTTAAACTGATTGAAATTTTACCTGGGGTGAAGAAATCCGTCTTGTGGTTCTTGTGTCATAAGTGTAAGAAGTTTTCAGTTAATGAGATGCCCTTGCACATACCCCATTTCTTAATACTGTGTATTGTCCCCTCTAACATCAATGACAGTCTTTTGTGGTAGTTGTGGATGTTATTTTTAACTTGTATACTGCCTGAAAAAGGCTCACACACAGAGCTGAAACATTGCGCATAAATAGGTATTAAAATAGCTTTTGTACACTAAAATGATGGTGTGCTGCTTCTTTGATTTATATTATATAATATAAATATATATATATTATATATATTCATCTCAGTAAAATGATATAAATATATTTTTAGAGGTGTGGGAAGGCCCAAATAGAACTTTTGATATGGAGCCCTATTCTATTATAAGTAATAATGAGGGCAATTTGGCCTCTTGTTCGGAGCCCAAGGCTCCAGGCAGGGCCGGCTCCAGGTTTTTATGGGCCCCGGGCGAAAGAGTCTCAGTGGGCCCCTTTAACACAGACCACGATTCATGATGCACAGATACTGCAGAGAAACATGGGTATAGTACAGTGCCAAACACTTCACTTCTTCCATTACATGAGTGATATATATTGTAAATTCTACAATAGCTCAGAAACCGCCAAATCCTCACAGCACACAGTACAGACTGGACAGTACAGTCCTCCATACAATATTATGGGTACCACATAGTCCTCCATACAGTATTATGGGCCAAATATAATGCTCCATAAAGAATATTGGACCCCATATAATGCTCCATACAAAATATGGAGCTCTCCTCTGCACTGTGCTGCGTTCTGCGCTGTTACGGCTCAGGAAAGGGCACTGTGGAAAGACTCCCCATTATCATCATCATTGCTTCCCCATTATCATCATCATCATTGCCTCCCCATCATCATCATCGCCTCCCCATCATTATCATCATTGCCTCCCCATCATCATCGCCTCCCCATCATCATCATCATCGCCTCCCCATCATCATCGCCTACCCATTATCATGGCCTCCCCATCATCATCATCATTGCATCCCCATCATCATCGCCTCCCCATCATCATCTCCTCCCCATCATCATCATCATCACTGCCTCCCCCACCACCATCACACATACAGCACCACAGCACTCTCTCACATACACACACACAAAGCACCGCCCTGCAGGCGCCCCCTGGAGCCCGGAGCTGCGGCAGCGGAGGCACGGGGAGAGGTAAGCATTGCGCCGGCTGCTGCCGGGGCCCTGAGCAGGCGGGGGGGCCCAGTGGCGGTGCTGGTACCGCTCTCATTCGCTGATGGGCGCCGGGGTGCCCGACGGCGAGTGGGCCCCCCCGCCTGCTCAGGGCCCCGGCACTTGCCCAGGTATGCCGGGTGCTGACGCCAGTCCTGGCTCCAGGGTTCCCATGTTCAGATTTCCCTCATCATAAGGGGCATGACGAGCAAGGAGGGAGGCCCAGACACATTTTTTGCACAGGAACCCCAAGTTGTCAGTATCCACCCCTAGTAGACCCAAAGGCCTTTGTCAGGCCTCCAGTCTCCATGATAATCCATCAGCCCCAGTAATGTGTTGCAGGGGTGCAATATTGCTGACAGAGGGAGTGCTTCCTTTCTTTCAAACTCCTCATGTGCTGCTGTTACTATATACAGCAGCGGAGGAGGGGTTAAACTGGCAGGATCGGCTAGACCACTAATCTTAGCAGTTACAGCATCAGACCGTCTGTATATACCAGTCAGGCTCCTTTAGCTGATCGCACAGGTAGAGAAGCAGAAGCAGCACCGTTAGTTCTGCATGAGGTGTTTATCGTCATGGAGCACTAAGTGACTTTCTCTTAATCAGTTAACCCCTTAGTGACAGAGCCAATTTGCAGATTAATAACCGGGCCAATTTTTACAATTCTGACCACTGTCATTTTATGAGGTTATAACTCTGGAATGCTTTAACGAATCCAGCTGATTCTGAGATTGTTTTTTCGTGACATATTGTACTTCACGTTAGTGGTAAAATAAATTTTATATAACTTGAGTTTATTTATGAAAAAAATGGAATTATGGCGAAAATTTTGAAAATTTAGCAATTTTTTTTAATTTTTATGCCCTTAAATCAGAGAGATATGTCACACAAATTTCTTAATAAATAACATTTCTCACATGTCTACTTTACATCAGCACAATCTTGGGAACAACATTTTTTTTGTTACGAAGTTATAAGGGTTAAAAGTTGACCAGCGATTTCTCATTTTTAAAGCACCATTTTTTTTTAGGGACCACATCACATTTGAAGTCACTTTGAAGGGGTCTATATGACAGAAAATACCCAAAAGTGACACGATTCTAAAAACTGCACACCTCAAGGTGCTCAAAACCACATTCAAGAAGTTTATTAACCCTTTACGTGCTTCACAGGAACTGAAGCAATGTGGAAGTAAAAAATTAACATTTAACTTTTTTTGCAAAAACTTTACTTCAGAACCAATTTTTTTATTTTCACAAGTGTTAAAAGAAAAAATGAACCACAAAATTTGTTGTACAATTCCTCCTGAATACGCCGATACCCCATATGTGGGGGTAAACCACTTTTTGGGCGCACGGCAGAGGTCGCAAGGGAAGGAGCGCCGTTTGACTTTTTCAACGCAGACTTGGCTTGACGTCATGTCGTGTTTAGAGAGCCCCTGATGTGCCTAAACAGAGGAAACCCCCAACAAGTGATCCAATTTTGGAAACTAGATCCATTAAGGAACTTATCTAGATGTGTGGTGAGCACTTTGAACCTCCAAGTGCTTCACAGAAGTTTATAACGCGAAAATAAAAAATCATTTTGTTTCCTCAAAAATGATTATTTAGCCCGCTATTTTTTTATTTTCCCAGGGGTAACAGGAGAAATTGGACCCCAAAAGTTTTTGTGCAATTTGTCCTGAGTACGCTGATACCCCATATGTGGGGTGGAACCACTGTTTGGGCGCATGGGAGAGCTTGGAAGGGAAGGAGCGCCATTTTGTAATGCAGACTTTGATGGAATGTTCTGCGGGCGTCATGTTGTGTTTGCAGAGCCCTTGATGTGCCTAAACAGTAGAAACCCCCTGCAAGTGACACCATTTTGGAAACTAGACCCCTCCGGGGGCTTGTGCTCCTCTCAGTTTATCTGAGCCACTGTTATTTGTTCATTTGCCTTTTCCAGTTTTTTAAGTGGCTGCAGCTTAGTTTTGTGACACCAGAAAACTAATTTAGGTGGTAGAGGTCGTGTGATCTCAGGTGTTTTTGCAGTTAGTAGAGTTGGTATTTTTAGGGTGTTTTGGATTGCAGTAAGTGTCCTTCCTATCCTTTTCTGTCCAGGTAGATTGGGCCCCAACGTTTGCTCATACTATTTTCTGTCTGTGTCTGTATTTCCTCTTGTCTAACCACCATTAATAATAATAATAATAATAATAATCTTTATTTATATAGCGCCATCATATTCCGCAGCGCTTTACAGTTTAACAGTTTCAAAACACAAGTCATAAGTAACAACGTTAACAATACAGTAATTAAAGCAAAATAAGATGGCCCTGCTCGTGAGAGCTTACAATCTACATGTTTTGGGGCTTCCTATGTTCTTTGGGGATCTGCTCCGGGCAGATAGCTTTCCTCT
Source organism: Oophaga sylvatica (assembly GCA_033576555.1). Lineage (NCBI taxonomy): Eukaryota > Metazoa > Chordata > Amphibia > Anura > Dendrobatidae > Oophaga > Oophaga sylvatica. Next base: position 58,389,278 of record JARQOD010000001.1, read on the forward strand.
TTCTATCTTTAGGTGTAGTTAACCTCTCAGGCTGTGACGAGGCGTCTAGGACCAACGTAGGAACGCTCCACGGCTGCCTTTAGTTGTTGGTGGCTAGTCAGGGTACTGCAATCCAGTAGATTCCAACCTCTCTGGTGTATTGCCGTTTTTGCCTGCTCTCCTCAGCTACTAAATCATAACAGTATCACCGGCCTAACTGAAAATTATATGGTACTCAACAGAAGGGAAAAATAGTAAAAGGAAATAGAAAAAGGGAAGTTGTCAGAAATTTTTTTTTCTCTGTTTGTTGCATTTTTTCCCTCTTTTTCTCTGGGTGCTGAGGAGGATTTTTATTTTCTCTCAATGGAGTTTGCACAGTTGTCTGGCCGTGTGGATCAGCTTGCCACTGAAGTTTGGAGTATTGCTACCTATCTTGCTAGGTTTCCGGTTGTGGAACCTAGGATCCCCATGCCAGATTTATTTTTGGGGGATCGAGCTAAATTTCTGAATTTCAAAAATAACTGTAAGTTGTTTTTTGCCTTAAAACCTAAGTCCTCAGGGAACGCAGCACAGCAGGTTCAAATTGTCATCTCTCTCCTGCGCGGCGATCCTCAGGATTGGGCTTTTTCCCTGATACCTGGGGACCCTGTTTTGAGTAATGTTGATGCATTTTTTCTGGCTCTGGGGTTATTGTACGATGAACCTAATGTCACTGATCAAGCTGAAAAAACCTTGTTGGCATTAAATCAGGGGCTTGAGGATGCTGAGTTGTACTGTCAGAAATTCCGAAAGTGGGCAGTCCTGACCAAATGGAATGATGATGCTTTGGCAGCCCTTTTTCGGAAGGGTCTGTCAGAGAATGTAAAAGAAGTTATGGTGGGTTTCCCTGCTCCCTCTGGTCTCAATGATTCTATGTCATTAGCGATTCAAATTGACAAACCTTTGCGTGAGCGTAGAGGTATGCGTGGAATAGTGTTGCCTTGTGAACCAGCTTCTGAGTCCATGCAGTGTGATAGAGTGGCTTCTGGGGCACAACGTCATGAGTTTCGAAAACGCAATGGGTTATGTTTCTACTGTGGCGACACCTCTCATGCTATTTCAGTCTGCCCTAAGAGGGGAAGACGTTTTGCACGATCAGTTGTCTTGGGTAGTGTTCAGACTAAATTTCTGTTGACTGTTACCCTGATTTGCTCCCTGTCCACAATTTCTGCTCAGGCTTTTGTTGATTCGGGAGCAGCTATTAACCTGATGGATTTTGATTTTGCTAAACGTTGTGGGTTTCCCTTGATACCCCTACGGAAGTCTATTCCCTACTGGGGATTGATTCTACCCCTTTGGCTGAGAATAAACCCCAGTTCTCTACTCAGGTGATAATGAGGGTTGAACCTGATCATCAGGAGAGTCCAACCTACTTCATTAAAGGCTCTTCAGAGATTCTTGGGTTTTGCCAATTTTTATCGTAAATTTATTGGTAATTTCTCTGTTATTGTTAAACCATTGACTGATTTGACCAAAAAGGGTTCTGATGTGGTGAATTGGCCTCCTGAGGCAGTCTCTGCATTTCAGGAACTTAAGCAGAGATTCACTTCTGCTCCTGTTCTACGGCAGCCTGATGTTTCTCTGCCATTTCAGGTGGAGGTTGATGCCGCTGAAATTGGGGCAGGTGCCGTTTTGTCCCAAAGAGATCCAGAGACCTCTAAAAGTAACCCTTGTGCCTTTTTCTCTCGAAAATTTTCTCCAACTGAACGTAATTATGACGTGGGTAATCGAGAGTTATTGGCCATGAAGTGGGCTTTTGAAGAATGGAGACATTGGCTGGAGGGAGCCAAACATCAGGTGGTGGTCCTCACGGACCATAAGAATCTGGTTTATCTGGAATCAGCCAAGCGACTTAATCCTAGACAGGCCAGGTGGGCCTTGTTTTTCACACGTTTTAATTTTGTGGTTTCCTTTCTTCCTGGCACTAAGAATGTTAAGGCGGATGCCCTCTCGAGGAGTTTCCTTGCGGACTCTCCTGAGTTATCCAATCCTGCTGTTATTTTGAAAGAGGGTGTAGTTCTTACCGCCATCTCGCCCAATTTGAGACTGGCTCTGGAAGGGTGTCAGGAGGATAAACCCGAACGCTGCCCTATTGGGAAATTGTTTGTCCCAGACCAGTGGAAAAAGAGTGTGATGTCTGAGATTCATTGTTCCGCGTTGGCCGGTCATCCCGGAATTTTTGGTACCAGAGACTTGGTTAGTCGGTCCTTTTGGTGGCCTACTTTGTCTCGTGACGTCAGGGAATTTGTGCAGTCCTGCGGGACTTGCTCTCGCTCCAAGCCTTGCTCTCGCTCTAGTGGTTTGTTGATGCCATTGCCTGTGCCCAAGAGACCATGGACCCATATCTCTATGGATTTCATTTCCGACCTCCCTGTTTCTCAGAGAATGACCGTTATCTGGGTGATTTGTGATAGGTTTTCCAAAATGATACATCTTGTGCCATTACCTAAGTTGCCTTCCTCCTCCGAATTGGTGCCTTTGTTCCTTCAGCATGTGGTTCGTTTACACGGCATTCCTGAGAACATTGTGTCTGACAGAGGAGTCCAGTATGTTTCCAGATTTTGGAGGACTTTTTGTTCTGAACTTGGTGTTCAATTGTCTTTCTCCTCGGCTTTTCATCCTGAGACCAATGGACAAACTGAGAGAACAAACCAGACATTGCAGACTTATCTGAGATGCTTTGTGTCTGCTGATCAAGATGACTGGGTCTCTTTTTTGCCTTTGGCTGAGTTTGCTCTTAATAATAGGGCTAGCTCTGCCACTTTGATGTCTCCATTTTTCTGCAATTTTGGGTTTCACCCTCGATTTTCTTCGGGACAGACGGAGGCTTCTGTCGGGGGACTTGGTCTGGTTGTCCTCAAGAAATATCCCTATGAGAGTTGCATCTCCTAAGTTTAAGCCTAGGTTCATTGGACCTTATAAGATGTTGGAGATTCTTAATCCTGTTTCCTTTCGTTTACTTCTTCCAGGGACATTTAAGATCCATAACGTGTTCCACAAGTCCTTATTGAAGAGGTTTGTCGAGCCAGTGGTTCCTATGGCTGCGCCTCCTGACCCTGTTTTGGTTGAGGGCAATCTGGAGTATGTGGTTGAGAAAATATTGGATTCTCGTTTTTCTAGACGGAAACTCCAGTATTTGGTTAAGTGGAGAGGTTATGGTCAGGAGGACAATTCTTGGGTGTTTGCTTCGGACATCCATGCTAGGAGACTGATCCGTGCGTATCACAGAGCTCATCCTGACCGACCTGGTTGCCCAACTGAGGGTTCGGTGACCCCTCCTCAAGGGGGGGGTACTGTTGTGAATGTGTTAGAAATGAATTCTGAGCAGAAGCTCCCTCTGGTGGTTACAAACAGTACTGAACCATTCAATGAAGATTGGCAATCAGGAGTTACAGACTGGTCTTATATAAGGGAGGTTCCCTCCCATCATGGTTGCCGGTGATCAATTGTTCTTGTCTCAACTGTGGTTCCTGGTTCACTTGGAAGCTTGCTGAGTCTGTTATTTGTTCATTTGCCTTTTCCAGTTTTTTCAGTGGCTGCAGCTTAGTTTTGTGACACCAGAGAACTAATTTAGGTGGTAGAGGTCGTGTGATCTCAGGTGTTTTTCCAGTTAGTAGAGTTGGTATTTTTTAGGGTTTTTTGGATTGCAGTAAGTGTCCTTCCTATCCTTTTTTGTCCAGGTAGATTGGGCCCCAAGGTTTGCTCATACTATTTTCTGTCTGTGTCTGTATTTCCTCTTGTCTAACCGCCATTACATGTTTGGGGGCTTCCTATGTTCTTTGGGGATCTGCTCCGGGGCAGATAGCTTTCCTCTTTCTATCTTTAGGTGTAGTTAACCTCTCAGGCTGTGACGAGGCGTCTAGGACTAACATCGGAATGCTCCACGGCTGCCTTTAGTTGTTGGTGGTTAGTCAGGGTACTGCAATCCAGTAGATTCCAACCTCTCTGGTGTATTGCCGTTTTTGCCTGCTCTCCTCAGCTACCAAATCATAACAGACCCCCAAGGAGCTTATCAAGATGTGTGGTGAGCACTTTGAACCCCCAAGTGCTTCACAGAAATTTATAAACGCAGAGCCGTGAAAATAAAAAATCATTTTTTTCCTCAAAAATCATTTTTTTAGCACGCTATTTTTTATTTTCCCAAGGGAAACAGGAGAAATTAGAACCCCAAAATAGGTGTGCAATTTGTCCTTAGTACGCTGATACCCCATATGTTGGGGTAAACCACTGTTTGGGCGCACGGCAGGGCTCGGAAGGGAGGGAGTGCCATTTGACTTTTTGAACGCCACATCATGTATGGAGACCCCCTGATGTGCCTAAATAGTGGAAACCTCTCAATTCCAGCTCCAACCCTAACCCCAACACACCCCTAACCCTAATCCCAACCCTAACCCTAATCCTAACCCTAATCCCAACCCTAATTCCAACCCTAATTGTAACCCTAACCCTAATTGTAACCCTAGCCCTAACTCTAACCCTAATTCCAACCCTAACCCTAACGGAACCATGAAAATAAATACAATTTCTTTATTTTATTATATGTCCCTAACTAAGGGGGTGATAAAGGGGGGGTTGTGTACAATTTTTTTTAATTTGATCACTGTGATAGTTTATCACAGTGATCTAAATGTGCTTTCACTGAATGAATGAATCTGCCGGTAGGCAGATTCGGTGGGCGCACTGCGCATGCGCCCGCCTTTTTTTTTACAGGATGAAGACGCCGGAGGCTCGGAGCTGCGGGAGGACAGGGGGACACCGGGAGTTACGGGGGGTCGCCCCTGGTTAATAACGGCGATCGCAAAAGCCGGGGACTGCGGGGGACCCAAATTATGTTCTCTGGGGTAGCCAAGACCCCGGAGAAAATCCGACTTGGCTGGCGCACTGTGCACTGCGCAGGCGCTCGCCGTTTTCTTTTCCGGGGCAAGACAAGGCAGCTCCGGGAACCACAGGAGGACTGGGGGGACACTGGGAGGCACAGCGGACATATCGGGGGTCCCGGGGACCTTATTTCTCTCCCCTCTGATGTGCGATCACATCAGAGGAGATAGAAACAAAATGGAGAATCGCGGCTTTTTTTTTGCGATCGCCGTTATAGGGTTAATAACGGCGATCGCAAAAGCGGGGTCGGTAAAAACCGACCCGAATCATGTTCTCTGGGGTCTCAGCTACCCCCGGTTAATTAACGGCGCTGTGGTTTAAGTACCCTTATCTACCGCCGTTAAAAGGCGTATCGGCAGTCGTTAAGGGGTTAAGCATTTCAGCAGAACTTTGTGCACCCAATTGAAACAGATAACAGGTTTCAAGCATATTCAGCAGGAATTCAGCAATAAGTGGTGCACAGGTAGCAGTTGCACCTGAGCCCTTGTGACTGAGATTTGTTCACTAAAGGTTCGTGAAGACGACTTTATTTTTCGGTCCAAAGAATGTGATCCAAGAAAATATCTGATCACACGCTGACCAATGTTATTCTATGGGACCATGCACATTTCTGACTTTTCCTACAGCATGCCCGATATGCATTCGATGTTCAGATCGCGCTTGGCCAAGTCAAAGAGTGCATGGGAAAAATTGGATTGTGCTTGGAGAATATCTAAGTTCAGTTCGATTTTCATGGACTGACAGAATGGAGGACATGGAATAATTTTTTTCTCCATCTTCTCATTCAAGAAAATCGGATCACACTGATGACACTCGGATCAAACTCTTATCAGAGTGTGATTAGTACTGTATAATCGGACCGTTTTTCTTGGATGGGAGAAAATACTGTCACGTGAACCTACCCTAAGAGGAACTGACCCAGGACAGATTTCAATGAGTAAATGGCAACTTGAATCTATCACAGGACCTTGCATTGCTTACAGTTTGATAATGTAGAGCAGCCTAAAGACACAGACCAGAAAATCCTGTGAGCAACGCACACTTGTCAAGACTATAAAAATTTACACTAATTAAAAAAGCCCATGACCTGGATTCCTCAAGACCAGAGTTTTGTCTCAGAGGTGCATAAATCTTAAACATTTGACAAATGGTGTGCGCCTCCATGCACCACGCCAGAAATTTTACTCCAGTCAGATTCACGTGCCAACCTTCCCATGTGACAGGACGGGGTGAGTTAAAAGGCGCTGAGTGCGGGAAGCTGACAGGAGTCCGGGCGGGAAAGTGCAGAGCGCAGGAGAGTGAGCTGTCAGCTGCGCCTCACTCCCTGAGTGTAAAAGCCCCCCGACTTAGGACTCGAGCAGAGAGCCTTGACGCTGTGAGTGTCCCCCGAACTGACGCTGACCCTCCAGCCTCCGTGAACGTAGGAGACTTTTCTGACAGATTGGAGGCAGACGCTGATGCGGACAGGCCTGGTGAACTGAGCAAAAGGCCTAAGCCTCAGGGAGGAGTAATTGCACTGACCGAGGAGTGCAGTACCGTTCCTTCGGTGACTCATGTTGGAGCTTTGTGACACAGACCGGTGAGAGCAGGACCTTGTATCTCCCCACATCATTCTGCTGCCTGCCTTGGAGACCATGTTTTCACCGTGGACTAGGATCTGAGAGAGACTTCATGTGCCGCTGTTGACGGTGCCGACGTTGGAGAATTACACTCTTCAATCAAGCCTTCTACAGACTGATAAGTGTTTACCTGCCTTTGTTTCTTCTCTTCAAAAACTTTCTAACCCTTTGCTTGTTGTATTTAACCCCCATCTGCTCCTCCCTGCGTGGAGTAATTTTGAACTGTTGAATTAAACCTTTAACTCTTGGTCTGCCTCACATGGCGACATCCTCCGCACCTGCAGTATATTACACTGTTACACATGCGTGTTTATCTCCTGGTCTCTATTCCCATTTAGTTTATTCCTCCTTGTCGCTATCCTTCTCCATATTATTGGTTAGTGCTTTTGTATGATAGAGGTTTTCTGTTATCCTTGTTTTGTTTTTGTGTCATGTTTACCTTACATTTTTGCCCCACAACTAATGGGGTGTGGGCGGGAACAGATTAGAGTTTAACAGGATCATAGTAAGGTCAGAGACCCAGGCGTCTCTACCTTTAAGAGTACCCCCGGGACAGGGATAGTTAGGGTTCCAGTTCTAGGGACAGTTTGAGGCCCCTCTTCCTTACTGTAATCATCACAGTTCCATCCTAACTCCATCCATTTTTGGCAGCACTGAGAGAAACTGGAGTGAAAACATCAAAAAAGTCTCAAAGTGTTGTCACAACTCTGAATGGTGCCAACATTTTGCGACTTTTCAAAGCTTTTACATAACTATTTTAGCCTAATAGCTTAGATGATGTGGACACCATAGCTCTAAATCCATATGACAGATTTAAATAAAAAGATCGAATACCCACAAAAGCAGCAGGCATAAAATCAGAGAAAAAACTCTCCACTGTTGATAGAGGAATTTTCCTAAGTGGGACCTACCTTAGACAGTTTTAGCACATCTACCTCTGAGACCTCCACCTCTAAGGGGAATGTCATCTCATATTTATTCTTCACCTCGATTTTACTGCCAAGACCTCAACTCTCCAGACAGATGTTTCAAAATCATAAAATACCTTTAAGTTATTGGCAATACTTATTGCTCCTGTTCTGTAGATCTCATTACTGAGCAAGGAAAACTAACACTCAAGATATATTATCTACATAACTGTACACTTTGAAGGGCCCCTCCAGACGCACTTTCATTGCTTCCATAATGAAGTCTAAATTAAAAGCAGAATAATGAATATCTACAACTGTGTTGCAGAATCTAATGTACATAGTTGACAGCATTTTAATAGAATTTCCATGTTACTGCTTGGTATTTGCATTTTCGTACATTGTCTCCAAGGACCTCAGTGATGATCCTGACAGTGGTAGTAAAGTTTTTGTTTTTTTACTGCAAATATTATTCACTAAACATTGCAGTCTAAAGGGTATGCCACACTAAACAATATCGCTAACGGGATCGCTAAAAAACGTCACTATTTAGCGATCCCGTTAGCGATGTTGTTCAGTGCGGCAGCTGCCAGCGACGAGCTTCCTGCTGTGATCTCGCTCGTCGCTGGAATCGTTCCGGACCCTATTTTCTCGTCGGCGCTCCTGCTGGGTAAGTATATATCGCTAGTGTGGCACCTTTTCTTAGCGATTTAGCGGTACTTTTGTACCGCTAAAGTCGTTAAGAAGATCGCTAACGGCGATAGCGTCGTTAACTATATCGCTAAATGTGGCCGCATTTAGCGATATAGAAACAATCCCGCTAGCGATCGCATTAGTATGCGTCGTTATCGTGATCGCTAGCGGGATTGTTTAGTGTGGCAGTACCTTTACTCCAGTTATCAAAGAAAACAAATTATAGTTCAGGAGTTTGCAATTTACATTAAGGTTTTTCTAAGTCATTGGGGCATATTTACAAAGCTAAATGCACAAGATTCTAGCACATTGCAAAACATTTATTAGGTATTCTAGACAGTCTTCTGCAAGGAGGAAAGACCTGGTTGGAAAACATTAAAGGGGTTGTTATCTTTTTGATCAGTGGTGGTCTGACCACTGGGAACTACACCAATCAGTGGAATAAGGAACCTATATCCCTGTTAGAAAAGAGCGGCAGTGCGCATGCTTCATCAATAATATTAATAATAATCTTTATTTCTATAGCGCCAACATACAGTATTACGCAGTGCTTTATAGAACATAAGTGCCAGCATTTTTAAAAGTCGATGCCAGACACACACTTTATGTGACAATAAACACACACTCCATGTTACACACACTGCATGTTACACACGTTCCATGCTACACACACTGCATGTTACACACGTTCCATGCTACACACACTGTATGTTACATACATTCCATATTACACACACTGCATGTTACATACATTCCATGCTAAACACACTGTATGTTACACACGTTCCATGCTACACACACTGTATGTTACACACGTTCCATATTACACACACTGTATGTTACACATGTGTGGCCCAGCTACGCAGGCACACATACAATCCAGGAGAGTGCACAGGAAGGTAACAGCAACGCTTGATATGCATTCACTGTCACTCACACTTTCAGACACACCCATCTGAGTTATAAGGGGGAGTGACACGTGGCAGAGAGAGAGTTTCCTGTCTGAGAAGAGCTCAGTTCAGTCAAGCTCAGGGAGTGTTCAGTCGAACTTCAGTCTGTTAGCTTCTGTCTAAGGACGGAGCAGCCATTCAGTCTCAGTCCAGTCTGGACTTTGGAGGAAACTGAGAGCTGTGCAGCGAGCTCTGGAGTAAGCTGACATTTTCCACAAAAGCCACAAGTGCTTATGTTAAGAGCGTGAAGCAGGGCGAAGGGCGCAGTGGAGAAGTTAGAGAAGTGCAACAGGTATTGGATTACCTGCACTAAATTGCCGGACACCGGGGTCCGAAGCGTTGCTACAGTTTCAAGCTTAGTAACAAGAAAACCGGAGGCATCTGGACTACAGGTCGCAGAGAGCAGCCCTAAGTGTCAATACGTAACCGGAGTCAGGGAGAACGGGGACTTTGAGTCAAGTGCACGACAAAAGTAAGGACTTAGTTTTCACCACTTAGAAGGCTCCACCACAATGTTGGCCGGGCAGTACAGCTATTGAGAAAGCTGGAGATTCCGAGTTAACTTCGCTTCAGGCAAGTTGGACTCACATACATATTGAAGAAAAGGAGGCCTCTAACCTGCTCAGCGGTTACCCGAATGTGCACTCTTCACCCCGACCAGCTCCCCGGGATCTGCTTGAACCATCTACCAGTAAAAGGTATGAAAAGAAGCTGCATTGTGTGTGACTGAATTCTTACTACACCCTGCATCATCCCTATAGACTTCCAGGGACCAGTCTCACCTGTGGGAGACCCACCATCAGCAACGTCACCTGCATACTCATCTTTGGCGTCACGAACAGGATCCGAAACTTGCAATTGTGAGTCCTGTGTGCCTATATTGAACTGTTTGGTGAAAAAGACTGTTTGCTGCATTTGGCGCCAAATACCGCCATTTTGCCGCCATATTGGCGCCCTGAGGCGCTGGTGAAGAAGGTGGGCGTGCATTCGTGGGCGTGTACCCCCCCTGTGGCGCGAAAGATATGGCCGCCCTCTCCAAATGCTACTATAATGTGCGGTCCTGCCCCACTGCTAAAGAAATCCGCCTCCTCTTCATCCTCTATGCGAAGAGGAGGAGACGCAAATCCCGCCTCCACGGAAGAGACCAGATTGTTCCTGATGGAAACTACAGTCTGGCCAGGGACGAGATGGCGGAAGGACAGGAGAATCTGTGCAGAGGACCGGAGGCATACCGGCCCTGTTCCCCTAAAGATGTACGGCCTGTGCCAGAGCTGTCCCCGGATCGGGACACTGTCCCCGCCATACTGGAGCTGCGGAAGGAGAATGCGGAGCTAAGAAGGAAGCTCCAGAGTCATACAGATTTAAAGGAGACGGAGAGACGCTGGCGTGCCCAGACACAGCGGCTGCTGTGGGACGCAGTGTTCTCTCCCACAAGCATAACGCCGTCTACTGATTTCCCAAAATCACTGCTGAAGGAGGCTGAGGAGGTTCTGCCCGGTCCGGAGTGCCAGTCAGGCCAGGAAGCCACAGCAGAGTACGGTTCCCCGGTAAGATCACCGGAGGGGTCCCAGCCGTCATTGCCAGAAATCGACTGGGATGAGATGGAGCGTCTGGACGACCTGACTTACGACCTCCAAACCGGAAACGCCTGGCAGTACTGTGAGAGAGTGAGACAGCAGCAGGAGGAGGAGAGAAACATCCAGCGGTCCCGACAACGGCAGCATGAGGAGTTCATCGCTGATAAGGAGACCGTCCGCAGAGACAAAGGTACCCGACGGGAACCGCGGCGGCAGGGGTGCGTTACTGAGTTTCAGCTCCGCAAGGGCTGGGGCTTTATCCGCGAGCCGGGCCTCTATGCAGGGGTCTTCGTGAGCCGCCGGGACGTGAAGTCCCACTTACCAATCGGTCATCCTGGGAGGGACCTGATAAATGGGGACATAGTGAGCTACACCCGTCACTGGGGTATGAAGGGGTGGTATGCCCTGAACGTCTCCATCGTCAGTGACCCCGTCCCCGACGCCGGTGCCGAAGCGTCTCAGTCCCGAGCTCCCACCGCACCAGGCCGTGCCCCGGCATCGCCCCCGCCATCGCAAACAGCGACCTGCCTTGCATCGCAAACAGCGACCTGCCCTGCATCGCAAACAGCGACCTGCCTTGCATCGCAAACGGTGACCTGCTCTGTATCGCAATCGGCGACCTACGCTGCATCGCAATCGGCGTCTTACAAAAAGAAAGAACCCGTTGGGTCCCCTATTAAAATGAGAACTGTGGCTACGCAAACGTTGATATCAGGCCATGACATATTTGTAATGAGATCAAAGGAGCATCGCGTCGTTCCAGCCCCAGGAGTGGAAGACGTCCTTGAAAGTTGTAAAAGTGAAGACCGGTAGGACCCAGACAGGGGTTTACCGTATCCAGGAATTGTAAAAAGTTTGAAGAAAAATTTGCCATTTTTGCACTTTATTACTGTGTATGTATAGTGTTTATATATTGAGTAGAATACCCGGCTGGGTACAAGGAAAAAGAATTTAGAAAGTTGAAGAATAAATGTGATGATTGCCTAGTTGCATAGACTACCCTGGTTGGGTAAATACAGTTAAATTATAATGTGAATACTTGAAGTTTATATATGTGTCTTTAACCATGCCAATGGACTGAGAGGCTGTGGACTGTGCCAGCCCAAGAACTTGTCTTTGTAAATAGTTGCGCTACGGTGCATTATCTTGGTTTTACATGAAACCTAACTACCACAACTACCTCTGAAGAAAAACCCGTATGGTGGGCCTAGAGTGAGGTCTGCAGTCAGAAGTCCTGCAGCCCACCCAAGACCCACGTGGGAGGTTTTTGGTGCGGGTCCTCCACAAGTATCTTGTAAATATGAGAATGTTTTGATACTTTTGATACTTTTGTATTCTTCATTGTACAAATTGTAACGTTCAAGAATTCGTACCTCCCGGATGGGAAGAGTTAAAATGTTGTTGTTAATGCAAAACAAAAATGTTTTTCTTTTTCTCTTTTACAGCCCGTGAGTGCTGTGTTTTACCAAGGGGGGATGTGTGGCCCAGCTACGCAGGCACACATAAAATCCAGGAGAGTGCACAGGAAGGTAACAGCAACGCTTGATATGCATTCACTGTCACTCACACTTTCAGACACACCCATCTGAGTTATAAGGGGAGTGACACGTGGCAGAGAGAGAGTTTCCTGTCTGAGAAGAGCTCAGTTCAGTCAAGCTCAGGGAGTGTTCAGTCGAACTTCAGTCTGTTAGCTTCTGTCTAAGGACGGAGCAGCCATTCAGTCTCAGTCCAGTCTGGACTTTGGAGGAAACTGAGAGCTGTGCAGCGAGCTCTGGAGTAAGCTGACATTTTCCACAAAAGCCACAAGTGCTTATGTTAAGAGCGTGAAGCAGGGCGAAGGGCGCAGTGGAGAAGTTAGAGAAGTGCAACAGGTATTGGATTACCTGCACTAAATTGCCGGACACCGGGGTCCGAAGCGTTGCTACAGTTTCAAGCTTAGTAACAAGAAAACCGGAGGCATCTGGACTACAGGTCGCAGAGAGCAGCCCTAAGTGTCAATACGTAACCGGAGTCAGGGAGAACGGGGACTTTGAGTCAAGTGCACGACAAAAGTAAGGACTTAGTTTTCACCACTTAGAAGGCTCCACCACAATGTTGGCCGGGCAGTACAGCTATTGAGAAAGCTGGAGATTCCGAGTTAACTTCGCTTCAGGCAAGTTGGACTCACATACATATTGAAGAAAAGGAGGCCTCTAACCTGCTCAACGGTTACCCGAATGTGCACTCTTCACCCCGACCAGCTCCCCGGGATCTGCTTGAACCATCTACCAGTAAAAGGTATGAAAAGAAGCTGCATTGTGTGTGACTGAATTCTTACTACACCCTGCATCATCCCTATAGACTTCCAGGGACCAGTCTCACCTGTGGGAGACCCACCATCTAGCTGCCCCATAACATCCCCTGAGAAGACCCTTACAGCAGCGCTGGTCCAATTAACCAGATACCACAGGTGGCGTCACAAACTACCTATCCTAATAATCCCCTGTAAATATTCCCCCATTGTATGAGCGCCCAGGGCCACGGACCGAGTCCTGCTGCCAGTGACAAACCCCATAGACTTTCATGGGCTCGGTGCCGAGTACCCCATTGCCCTGGTACTAAGTGCGACTCACACACGTTCCATATTACACACACTGTATGTTACATACATTCCATGCTACACACACTGTATGTTACATACATTCCATGCTACACACACTGTATGTTACACACGTTCCATGCTACACACACTGTATGATACACACGTTCCATGCTACACACACTGTATGTTACACACGTTCCATGCTACACACACTGTATGTTACATATATTCCATGCTACACACACTGTATTTGACATACATTCCATATTACACACACTGTATGTTACATACATTCCATGCTACACACACTGTATGTTACATACATTCCATGCTACTCACACTGCATGTTATACACATTCCATGCTACACACACTGTATGTTACATACATTCCATGCTACACACACTGTATTTTACATACATTCCATATTACACACACTGTATGTTACATACATTCCATGCTACACACACTGTATGTTACATACATTCCATGCTACTCACACTGCATGTTATACACATTCCATGCTACTCACACTGTATGTTACATACGTTCCATGCTACTCACACTGTATGTTACATACATTCCATGCTACACACACTGTATTTTACATACATTCCATATTACACACACTGTATGTTACATACGTTCCATGCTACTCACACTGTATGTTACATACATTCCATGCTACACACACTGTATTTTACATACATTCCATATTACACACTGTATGTTACATACATTCCATGCTACACACACTGTATGTTACATACATTCCATGCTATTCACACTGCATGTTATACACATTCCATGCTACACACACTGTATGTTACATACATTCCATGCTACACACACTGTATTTTACATACATTCCATATTACACACACTGTATGTTACATACATTCCATGCTACACACACTGTATTTTACATACATTCCATATTACACACACTGTATGTTACATACATTCCATGCTACACACACTGTATTTTACATACATTCCATATTACACACACTGTATGTTACATACATTCCATGCTACACACACTGTATGTTACATACATTCCATGCTATTCACACTGCATGTTATACACATTCCATGCTACACACACTGTATGTTACATATATTCCATGCTACACACACTGTATTTTACATACATTCCATATTACACACACTGTATGTTACATACATTCCATGCTACACACACTGTATGTTACATACATTCCATGCTACTCACACTGCATGTTATACACATTCCATGCTACACACAGTCCATGTTACATACGTTCCATGCTACACACACTGTTTGATACATACTTTCCATGCTACACACACTGTTTGATACATACGGAAAAGCAACAGAGGTGACGGCACACCAAAATATAAAATCCAAAACTTTTATTGCGGCATGTCAAGCCATCATTAAAATCGTCATGTCCTGACGCATTTCAGGTGCGTTATTTGCACCCTTACTCATAGGATACATAGCATAAAATAAAACATCAATAAATACTAACAAAGACCCAATCAGAATTGCAAATTCATTAATTACATATGCACCACTTGTGTAGGAGAATGTTACAATAATACTATATTAATAAATATAGAAAAGATCGTTTCTGGAGTTCATACCTTTGGGAAATTTAGTATCCAGCTTTAAAATCCAGTAAGCTTCACGGGTAGTTAACAATTTTTATTTATTTCCACCCCGTACTGGATCATAGATTTTTTCAAAGGCAAAATGGGTTGTTTCCCCAGAATGATGGTTAACAAAATGTTTAGCTGCACTAGAATAACCAGCATTTTTATTTATAATTAACCCCTTTCTACCATATGACGTACTATCCCGTCCATGTGAACTGGGCCTTAAGTCCCAGTGACGGGACAGTACGTCATAGTCGATCGGCCATGCTCACGGGGGGAACGTGGCTGATCTCGGCCGGATGTCAGCTGATTTTTAAAAACATGATCGCAGTGTTCCGGCGGCATGAGTGTTCCGGCAGCATAGGGAAGCATCGCGCAGGGAGGGGGCTCCCTGGGTGCTTCCCTGAGACCCTCAAAGCAACGTGATGTGATCACATTGTTCCGAGGGCCTCCTCCCTGCAGGACCCCAGATCCAAGATTGCCGCGGGGTCGTTCCATGCTGTGAGCATGCGCTGATAAGCCTCCTGCACTGCCTGTCAGATCGCTGATCTGACAGAGTGCTCTGAAAACTGTCAGATCAGCGATCTGATATTATATAGTGATGTCCCACCCTGGGACAATGTAAAAATGTAAAAAAATAAATAAATAACGGGTAAAAATATTTTAAAAAAAATAAAAAAAAATATTTCCCCAATAAACACATTATTATTATGTAAGTTAAAAAAAAAACAATAAAAGTACACATATTTAGTATCACCGCATCTGTAACGACCCCCAATATAAAACTGTACCACTAGTTAACCCCTTTTAAAAAAAAAAAGCAAAAAAACAATGCTTTATCATGACACCGCCGAATAAAAAGTGGAATAACACGCGATCAAAAAGACGGATATAAATAAACATGGTATCACTGAAAATGACATCTTGTCCTGCAAAAAACGAGCCACCATACAGCATCATCAGCGAAAAAGTAAAAAAGTTATAGCTCTCAGAATAAAGCGATGCAAAAATAATTATTTTTTATATAAAATAGTTTTTATTGTATAAAAGTGCCAAAACATAAAAAATGATACAAATGAGGTATCGCCGTAATCGTACTGACCCGAAGAATAAAACTACTTTATCAATTTTACCACACACGGAACGGTATAAATGCCTTCCCAAAAGAAATTCATGAATTGCTGGCTCTTGTTCATTCTGCCTCCCAAAAATTGTAATAAAAAGCGATCAAAAAATGCCATGTGCCCGAAAATTGTACCAATAAAAACGTCAACTCGTCCCGCAAAAAATAAGACCTCACATGACTCTGTGGGTCAAAATATGGAAAAATTATAGCTCTCAAAATGAGGTGATGCAAAAACTATTTTTTGCAATAAAAAGCATCTTTTATTGTGCGACAGCTGCCAAACATAAAAAGCCGCTATAAATAGTAAATCAAACCCCCTTTATCACCCCTTAGTTAGGGAAAAATAATAAAATTTAAAAAATGTATTTATTTCCATTTTCCCGTTAGGGTTAGGGGTGTGTTAGGGTTAGGTTTGTGGTTAGGGTTATAGTTAGGGTCCCGTTACATACAGCGACTCACCAGCGATCCCGACAACGATATGCACTTGTCAGGATCGCTGGTGTGTCACTACATGATCGCTGCTGAGCTGCCAAACATGCAGTTTGGAATCAAAAAACGCCGATGGTGCATGACCGCATATGGCGACTCGGTGGGGCCCCCTCTTAGCCCCCCAACAAATTGCCGATAACGCTGCTTGAAAATAAAAACATTACACTTAAATTCTTTGGATAATATTGGCCACAGGGGCCAGTTTATTAACAAACATAACATAAAACAATACATAATAATATATATACTGTATATATAAACATCTTTAAAAGATACGAGGGGAGGGTTCTTGGAGCTAAAAGATCTGGCTTTTCTTGTCAATAAACCAAAACAAATTCCACCACCATGTTACCTCAGCCGTAAACCACCAGCTCGAGGGCACCAAACAAGCCGTTCAGGGAAGACAAAACTACCACAAGCCCCCAGGGTAAAAACCCCGTCCAGAGCCCATAACCAAAAGCCAGATCAACCCCACCTCATTTAAGTGTCCGAAATTTACTCCCAATTCCACCCTGAATCATAACCACTCCAAGAACCCATCCCCCCGGCAACCTAGCCACTGCGACAATGTACTGCTCCACCTCTAAGCCTGCAAAACCAAAACAAGGAATATTCCACATACTTCCGAATCAGCCCAGGAAAAACCCCCATTAAAAACACCCCAATTCGTAAAAAAGGGGAGGGTGGGCTTGTCTTCTCTCCCAGACTTTCCTTCAAGGAATGGCACCTTCCCGCACTTTTTCCACACACCGCCCCAAATAACGCTCCTTTTCCACCCCCCTATCCCTTCCACCAATCACCTCCATCTAATTCAAAAACCCCAGCCCCTTCTTGACCGCATATAAGCACTCGCCACAAATGAGAAGGGCATTCTGTTCCCGATGCCTCCGCTTCTGGCGCCAAGTCTCGGAACCTCTCCCATTGAAAATGAGATAAAGAATCCGCTATAGAGTTTTGCACACCAGGAACATGCACTGCAGAAATCCAAGCATTCAGCTCCAAACAACGTAGGACTAGTTCGCGAACAAACTTGAACACTGGAGGAGATGACGCTGACAAGCTATTAATTATCCCCACCACGCTCATATTGTCACAATGAAAACAAACCTTCCTATTCCTAAACAACTCTCCCCAAATGAAAACTGCCACCACAACCGGGAACAATTCCAACATAGTCAAATTTCTTGTCCAGCCCATTCTTTGCCACTCTTCTGGCCACTTTCCAGCACTCCACCTCCCTTTGCAATAAGCCCAGTAACCACCTCCACCAGCCGCATCCATATAGATTTCGCATTGAAAATTACTCATAACCTCCTGCTGAATCAGCGAACGCCCGCTGTAATGCTCCAGGAAGCGCTGCCATACAATCAGATCTTCCCTGTGTTCCTTCCTCAATCGAATGAAATGATGCGCTGCCTTCACCCCCGCCGTCGCACTAGCCAACTTGCAACAATAAATTCTGCCCATAGGTATGATCCTACACGCAAAATTTAATCTCCCCAACAATGACTGTAACTCCTTTAACGTCAATTTGCGCAATTTTCGTACCCTATCAACCTCTTGCTTAAGAAGAGACAACTTGTCATCTGGTAACCTGCACTCCATTCTCCCAGAGTCAATCAAAATACCAAAAAAGCTCAAAGACGTGCCAGGGCCTTTGATTTTCTCCCCTGCCAGCGGTACACCAAAAAGTCCAGCCACCCATTCCATAGCAGCTAAAGTATTCCAGCACAGCACCGAATCTGGCGGGCCAATGAATAAAAAGTAATCTAAATAATGAATTACAGATTGGACCCCTGCAACGTCCCTGACCAGCCACTCTATAAAAACGTACTGAACGTCTCAAACAATGAACACGAAATAGCACAACCCATCGGCAAACATCTGTCCAAATAAAAAACCCCATCCCAAAAACAACCCAACAATGGAATGCTGTCCGGATGAACCGGAAGCAACCGAAAAGCAGATTCGATATCAGTCTTTGCCAGCAAAGCCCCCGTACCATACTTTCTAACCCATCTCACTGCCGTATCAAAGGATGTATACTCCACTGAACACAACTCCTGCGATATACCATCATTAACCGACTGGCCCTTCGGGTACGACAAATGCTGAATCAATCTGAACTTATTCGGTTCCTTCGTAGGAACGACCCCTAACGGAGAAACAATCGCCCCAACCACCGCAAGGACAAAAAAGGACTCGCCATCCTACCCAACTCGACCTCTTTCAACAATTTGGCACTAACAACTTCAGCCGACCTCAGGTTTTTAATGGAAAACGGAACCGTGTGACTAGGAGGAGGAATCTTAAAACCATCAGCAAAACCACTACTAATGACCTCGGCCCCCCGCCCAGTCAGGATACCTATTTAGAAAGAGGGCCATCTTTTGAAGCCTCACTGGCATCTACCCCCTGACCGGCACCCACTGCCGGCTTTCCTTTTGCTTTCTTAAAACATTTAGACGCTCCATGTGAACTCCCGTTACAAAAAGAGCACTCGTGCTTAAACTTACAGGTACTGCCGTACTTACACTGGCTGTCATTAAACTGCCAGCATGTACTTATTTTTTCTTTTGTTCCTTGCGTCCCCTGCCCTCTGCCTCCTTGTCCTGTTTGCTGACTGTTACCCCCTCCGCCGCCATGAAAGAACTACCCATACCTAACTGGGGCCATAACCTTCAACCAGAGCCCGATATCCTTCTGATCCCATTTAATCTCGGGTCTTACCGCCTTCCTTTGCAGAAATTGCTCGTCATAGCGCAGCCACGCCATACCCCCATACGTCCGATGCGCCTCCCCAATTGCATCCAAATAAAATAAACCGGAACAATTCTCAGAGGACTTTTCCCCAACCACGCTAGCCAAAATTGCAAAAACCTGCAACCAGTTAACAAATGTTTGTGGAATCAGCCGCCACCGCCGTTTTTCTTCCTCCTCCTTTTTACTATCATCTTTCTTCCCCTTGTCTAAATTAAACTTTTCCAAGGGCAACAAAGAGAATATCTCCACGTATTCATCCCGCCAAATCTTTTCTTTCACCTCCTTCTTTAGATGAGCTCCCAAGGGCCCCTCAAACACACATTAACTTCCCCTTTGGCACAATAATCTAACTTAATCGTATCCCCTTTATCTTTTTCCATCTGTACCGACACAGATACCCCGGAACCACCAGCCCGCTCCACTTCCACCGATACCGGTCCGTCACTGCCCACTGTCGACCCGACAACTATCCCTGGCAACCATGCCCCCACTGGCGTATTCCTAACCGTGCTTGCCACCCCTCTCTCCAATCTCTGCAATGCCTGCGCCATACCCCACAAAACCTCCTGTAGATCACCTTCCCCTGCCTGCTCTCCCTTCGACCCCGGCATCTGAACTCCCACAACCCCCTGCACTACAGCTCCTGTGAGCGACAAGCAATACACAGAGCCATGCTCACCAAGCTGCGCGGGTGCTGTGTCCCCGCCAGCCGAAAATCCAGAATCCAGCAGCCTCGTTTCCTCCTGACGATCGCTGCCCGACTCAGAATCGTCCTCGCCGCTTCTGGCTCCAGGCCCGCGCCCCTGACCTTCTCGTCACCAGGGGGAACCGGTGCCCTTGAAGAATGCGTTCCGCTGACCGTAGCCTTAAAAGAGACCGCACTGTGGTTCCTGTATCCCGTCCTGAAGTGCTGCCATGAGATCTGCCAGACAGCGCCCGATCACTGCCCACCGCTCTTCCTTCAACTGGGCCCGGCAGCAGCTGGTCTTGCTGCGACTGCCAGCCCACCGCCCGCCTTCTTCTGTTTGGCACTTTCCTTGTCAGGGATGTTCTGGGCCCAGTGATGCCCCCCGGCCTAATGTCGCCCCCGCCATCATCAGCCTGGACCCCGCCGCGAGTTAGCGCTTCCGCTCTCCCCGCAGCAGGCCCGTGATGAACGTCAAATAGGCCGCTGCGGAGTTGTGGCTAGCTTTTCCTGCAGCGCCCGCAGAGTGGAAGCGGCTGCGGCCCTTCTTTACGGCCGAAGAGAAGATGCTGCCTGTATTTCCGGTCCAGGCCTGCCTCCAAGCGATCCATCTGCTGCCTGCACTTCCGGTCCGGGCGCGCCGCCATTCGCGGCCCGGCCCTGCAGCCTAGGCCGCGCTTCCGATCCCTCTGTGGCCTGCACTTCCGGTCCGGGCCCGCCGCCATTCGCGGCCAGCCTCTGCGGCATAGGCCGCACTCCTGATCCCGCCGGCTCCCCGCTCTGGCTCCGCTGCCTCACGCCCGCGGACCGGCTTCTTGGATTCCTGCCAGAGCGGGCACGGCGGCGGACCAGCACACCATCGTGCCCGGCCTCCGCAGGGTCCCTGGAGGGGCTCCGGAGCCTGTGCCCACCGCGCACCGCCATATCGGGGGATAAACGCTCCGGGGCTGGGTCCTACGACCCCTGCTGTTCACCGCCTGGGACCCAGAATCCCCCAGGAGTGAGGACAACAGCTCCTCTAACCATCCACCCCTCCTGGAGCGCGCCACGTCTCGCAGCCGGTCCATCAGGTAATCCACGGACTCCATGATTTGTATGGCTGTCTTCTCTCCCAGACTTTCCTTCAGAAAATGACACCTTCCGCACTTTTTCTACACACCGCCCCAAAAAAGCCTCTTTTCCATCCCCCTATCCCTTCCACCAATCACCTCCGTCTAATTCAAAAACCCCATTCTAAAAACCCTTCCCCGGCCCAAATGCAGTCATGTGGGGCTTCCACCTAGCTGTGCCTATTACAGCCCCTTCTGGAGAGGTGGTCGGAGAAAGATATCCGTATTCGTGGACAAGGTATCCCATGAACAAACGGAGGAAATACTGAGCTACACTTCCAGTGTAGTAATCTTGACCCCTGCGGTCTTATCCCAAGATCAACCGGAATTTGTTACAGAAAGGGTTAAACTTTGTACTCACCAAGAAATTTGATCTCTTTGAAACTATTAAGAACATTAACAAGTTCACCAGGCTTCTTACAGTAAAGAGACATTTTTTTTCCTCTTGACAGCAGCGATTCTCCGGAGGTCAATCTGAGGGTTAGGACAAAGGAGGCATCAATGTCCTGCTTTTCATTTAAAGAACTCCAGACTTACTGTCTTATCTTCCTTACAGGATCCTTCAATGAACCCTCATGTTATTAATGACAAGGATGTAACTATTTATCCACAAAACTTTACCTATTACCCTTTGAAGTCCCATGTTCCATCCCTTGATCTCTTTCAATCTTTGGTTGAAAGGGACCTTATCTTATTAGACCAAAGTACTGACTGCAGTACGGTATGTAGAAATTTGTCTTCCAGCCAATTTACAGCCATTAAAGAGTTACAGAATAACCCTTATGTCATTATTAGACAATCAGACAAGGGAGGTTGCACGGTTGTTTTAGATACTGCTCAATATATTCACTCTGCATATTCGATCCTACATGATAGTTCTACCTACTTACCTTTACAGTCTGATCCTACTGCCAGTTTCAAACTCAAATTGTCACATTTGGTGCATGAGGGCATTCGTTCCGAAGTTCAAAGCACCAACATTGGAAATTAGCTAATACCCGATTATCCCATTATTTCTATTTTTCACGGACTTCCTAAAACGCATAAGGTGGTTTTTCCTCCTCCACTCAGACCCATTATTTCCAGCATTGGTTCTCTCAATGAAAATCTAAGTTCATGGGTAGATAATCATCTATACCCGTTAGTGTGTAGAGTCCCTTGATATTTAAAAGACACTTCATCGGCACTTGTAGCATTTGAAAATATCAATTGGGTTGACAAATTTTGTTTTTTTACATGTGATGTGGTAAATTTATATTCATCAATCCCTCATTCTTTAGCAATTTTAGAGATCAAACATCATTGGAATGCTGCAGTAATTACTCTGACGCATTAAAACAGTTTCTTATCGGATCACTCACCTATCTGTTGAAACATAATTTTTTTATGTTCAATAAAGAATTTTTTCTACAAATTTTTGGTGCCCCGATGGGCTTAAAATTTTCTCCGTCCTTAGCAATTCTTTTCATGGCTTGGTAGGAGGAGATTTTTTTGCTTTCTGATTCAAATCCGTTCTCCGATGATATTTATTGGTTCAGTAGATATGTGGAAGATTTGATATTTATCTGGCAAGGTTCCCGTTCGGACATTGAACATTTTCATGAGTTTTTGAACTTTAATAATAATTTGAACTTATGTTTCACCATTGGCAGTGTTGGAAATAATGTGCCTTTCTTAGATATCTCATTATCTGGGAATCCAGATACGCACAAAATCCACACCTCAGTTTACAGAAAAAACACCTCAGGGAATTCTCTTCTTCTATGTTCATCTTCACATGCCAAGCACACTATCAAAGCTCTTCCTTACAGAGAGTTCAATAGAGCCAAAAGGTTGTGCTCAGATCAGGGAAAATGTTTTTCCTATCTTCAAAAAGAAAATGGACCCAGGGAAGTATAGGCAGCTGAGTCTGACTTCTTTAACAGGAAAGATCTTTGAGCAAATTATTAAACATGTATGTAAGTACTTGGATAAGAATGAAGTGATTAACCAGAGTCAGCTTGGGTTTGTATCAAGCAAGTCATGTCAGACTAACTTAATTTCCTTCTATGACAGAATCACTGACTGGGTGGATCAGGGAAATGCTGTAGATATAGTATATCTTGACTTCAGCAAAGCAATTGACAAATTATCTCACACAATCCTTATTGAAAAAATGACTAAGTATGGAATGGATAAGGCAACTGTTAGGTGAATTCATAACTGTCTTAATGATCGGACCCAAAGAGTGGTCGTAAATGGCTGCACATCCAGTTGGAAGAATGTCTGAAGTGGGGTACCACAGGGCTCTGTCCTTGGCCCTGTATTGTTCAACATCTTTATCAATTATTTAGATGAAGGAATTGAGGGTAGACCGATTAAATTTGCTGATGACACACAGCTTGGAGGGATAGCTAATACTAGAGAAGAGAGAGAGAGGATTCAAAAAGATATAAATAGACTGGAGCAGTGGGCAGCAACTAACAGAATGGATTTTAACAGGGAAACATGCAAAGTACTACATCTGGCAAATAAAAATGAAAAAAAGCATATACAGAATGGGAGGAATAGGGCTAAGCAACAGCACATGTGAAAAAGACTTGGGCATACTAGTAGATCACAGACTGAACATGAGTCAACAGTGTGATGCAGCAGCAAAAAAGGCAAATACAATTCTGGGATGTATTAACAGAAGCATACAGTATAGATCACGTGAAGTCATTATTGCCCTCTACTCCTCTTTAGTCAGACCTCATCTGGAATACTGTGCCCAGTTTTGGGCACCACATTTTAAAAAAGACATCAACAAACTCGAGCAAGTTCAGAGAAGAGCGACCAGAATGGTGACCGGCCTGCAAACCATGTCCTATGAGGAATGATTACAGTATTAGGGAATGTTTAGCTTGCTAAAAAGAAGACTGAGAGGAGACTTAATAACGGTCTACAAATATCTCAAGGGCTGTAACATTGTAGAAGGATCATCTTTATTCTTATGTGCACAAGGAAAGACTAGAAGCAATGGGATGAAACTGAATGGGAGGAGACATAGATTAGATATTAGAAAAAACTTTATGACAGTTAGGGTGATCTCGAAGCAATGACTCCAGCAGCAGTCCACTCTTTGTGAATATCCCTAAAATTTTGAATGGCCTTTTCTTAACAATCCTTTCAAGGTTACGGTTATCCCGGTTGCTTGTGCACCTTTTCGTAATTTTTATTTTGTAATGCATTCAAGAGATTCACTGATGGTAAAAATTAGACTGCGCAATGAGGCCTCAGGCTGGAAGCCCACATGCAGTTTGTGGTGCAATTTTCAGACTAAAGGTACTGCCACACTAACTATCCCGCTAGCGATCACGTAACGATGCATACTAATGGATCGCTAGCGGGATTGTTTCTATATCGCTAAATGCGGCCACATTTAGCGATATAGTTAACGACGCTATCGCCGTTAGCGATCTTCTTAACGACTTTAGCGGTACAAAAGTACCGCTAAATCGCTAAGAAAAGGTGCCACACAGCGATAAGATACTTACCCAGCGGGAGCGCCGACGAGAAAATAGGGTCCGGAACGATTCCAGCGATGAGCGAGATCACAGCAGGAAGCTCGTCGCTGGAAGCTGCCGCACTGAACAATATCGCTAACGGGATCGCTAAATAGTGACGTTTTTTAGCGATCCCGTTAGCGATATTGTTTAGTGTGGCATACCCTTAAGCCAGAAAAAAAGGAAAAGGATTAAAGGACTAAAGTGGATTGTTACAGCAACAACTTCTGGCTTTGTTTCTAAAAACTGCATCAAGATTGCAAATTTGGATAAAAAAAGAAGACAGAAAACCCAGAACATTCAAAAAAACCTTTAGGATTTAAGAACAAATTATAAGAAGGACTGAGTCGCTATTACGACAGCCTTTCCTCTTCATAACAAGTAGAGATAGTTGAACCTGTGAATATTCGGGTCTGGCGGGTTGGCTGAACATTTTAAAAAAGTTTGGTTTGAGTACGAGAACGGTAACCGAATTGAAACCTGGACCCCGAACATTGGGTGTTTCCCATGGTGTCATCTGTGTGATAGCGCAAGAAACACTGGCTCTGATTGGTGGTAAGTTTGTTACCGCTGGTCAGAGCGCTGTGGTTCCCACGCTGTCATATAGATGACAGCGTGTAGCCAGTAGCTGAGATCGGCGGTAAAAAGGTTACCGCCAGTCACAGGCATCAACTGATGAGTGTGCTACTCTCACGATCCTACATCTGGTCTCGCTGATAGCAGCAGATGTACAATGATGGGAGTATTCACCTGCCAGCACCTGTGAAATAAATTAAAAAAAGGGCGTGAGATCCCATCTATTTTTGATAACCAGCGTAGGCAAAACTGACAGCTGCGGTCTGTAGCCCACAATTGTCAGCTTTATCTTGGCTGGTTCTTAAAAATAAAGGGATCCACAGCCGTTTTTCTAAATTATTTAATTAAATAATTTAAAAAAAGACGCATAGGATCCCCTTAAATGTGATAACCAGCCAAGCTAAGGCAGACAGCTGGGGGGTTGGTATTCTCAGACTGGTAAGGGGCCATAGATATTGACCCCCAGCCTGAAAATAGCAGCCCATAGCTGCCCATCTATTAGATGCATCAATTTTGGCGCTTATCCTGGCTCTTCCCACTTGCCCTGGTGCGGTGGCAAGTGGGGTAATATTTGTGAAGTTGATATCAGCTTTGCAATGTCAGCTGACATCAAGCCCACATGGTCCTATTAGAGAGGTGTTTATAAGACACCCTCATTACTAACCCCATAGTAAGATAGTAATAAAGACACAGCAAGAATAAAGTCCTTTATTTCAAATAAAACTCCCCACCCTATTTTACTTATTTATTTAAAAAAATTAAAAATAATAAATCACCATATTCCTCACCTGTCAAATGAGAAGATAATTCATATCAGTCCCACGACTATCCAGATGGTTTGTAAAACAGTCACATCAGTGATGCGAGGGCTCTCCATGCCAGTTGAAATGCACTGAGCAGAGTGTGGCCCCAGCATGGCCCTTTACCAGTCTGAGAATACTAGCCCCAAGCTGTCTGCTTTAGCTTGCCTGGCTGTCAAAAATGGGAGGGACACTACGCCGTTTTTTTAAATTATTTATTTAAATATTTTTAAAAAATGGAGTGGGGACCCTTCTATTTTTGATAACAAGCCAAGATAATACTGAGAGCAGAGGGCTGCAGCCCGCAGCTGTCAGTTTTGCTTGCGCTGGTTGTCAAAAATACAGGGACTCTCACGCCATTTGTTTATTTATTAATTTATTGCACAGGCCTGGCTGGTAAATACTCCCATCATCGTACACCTGCTTTCAATGCTATCAGTGAGACCAGGTGTAGGATGGTGAGAGTCGTACTCTCATCAGCCAATGCCTGTGACCGACGATAACCTTTTTACCGTCGGTCAGAATTGTTCACTCACACTCTGTCATCTGTATGACAGCTTGGGAACGGCAGCGCTCTGTCCGAAGGTATCGAACTTACCACTGATCAGAACTGATGTTTCTTGCACTGTCACAAAGATGAAGCCCGAACTGCCAAACCCCGGCAGTAAATGGACTTCCTGGAGAAGTACGTGTTCGGGGTTCAGGCATAGACACAAAGTGCTTGGTACAGACCCCGAATTCTACTGTTTGGGTTCGCCCATCACTAATAACAAGTTTAAGATGAATTTTGGAAAGCTACTTGGTATATGGAGCCCAATATACTAAGTAAGAGTTTTCCAGCCATTGCACATAGCTGTAGTTATCGTCCACATCCCAGGATTGTGCGGTGGCAGCTGACATATGATTCAATTTATTCTGTGCCCTGTGAATGACATTATTCTAATTGAATAGTCACCTTTAGTCATGCAGGAGGCATTGTATATTATGAGTATGGGTCCGTCTGCCCAGCACCTGCATCTCAATACCTACATTTAATGTACTAAGTTGCCTCTGTAATGGGAAATCCACTGTGGGCTTTATAACCTCTAAAGCAATTTCACGCAGGATCCTTCTTCGACCTCTATCTTTTGCATGAGGTGAAAGGCTAACTGTTTCAGTGACCACATTGCCTATTTATCAGGGCTACCCAATTACATTCCACAGAATTCAATATGGCCGTATCCACGAGACGTCGTCATTATTAAAATACATTTTATAGGTGAACTTAGCCCTATTTTCTTCACAAAGCTTTCATAATTATCAGATATTTCAGTAAAAAGGATAGCTAGTATTCATTTCATCCTTTAACCATACAAAATGAGATCCAACACCTCAAATTTATATTTTAAGTTGCTTCTTTGTTGTGTGGTTTTTATTGCCATTTTGTGCACACATGGTTCATGAATTTATTATAAAATAAAAAATAATAATTTTATTTGTCTTTGACCCGGTTTGCAACTCTTTAAGGTGAAAAATAATTTTTGGCAAAATAGCACAAAATTTGCACAAAAAAATAACTGTATTACATAAAAGCACCAAACGGAGAGACTAGCGTAAATACACAGGTGCTTCTCACAAAATTAGAATATCATCAAAAAGTTATTTTTTTCAGTTCTTCAATACTAAAATTGAAACTCATATTATATAGAGTCATTATAAACAGTGATCTATTTCATGTGTTTATTTCTGTTAATGTTGATGATTATGGCTTACAGCCAATGAAATCCCAAAAGTCATTATCTCAGTAAAATAGAATACTTTATAACACCAGCATGAAAAATATTTTAAAATCCAAAATGTTGGCCTACTGAGAAGCAATGGAATGAAACTGAAAGGGAGAAGATACAGATTAGATGTTAGAAAAAAACTTTTCGACAGTGAGGGTGATCAATGAGTGGAACAGGCTGCAATGAGAGGTGTGAGTTCTTCAATGGAAGTCTTCAAACAGAGGCTGGACAGACATCTGTCTGAGGCCTCATTCACACATCAGTATTTTTGATCAGTATTTCATCAGTATTTTTATGCCAAAACCAGGAGTGTCTCCAAAACACAGAACAGGTGTCAGTCTTTCAATTTTTCTCTGTTAGGTTCACTCCTGGTTTTGGCATACAAACACTGATGAAAAATACTGACCAAATACTGACATGTGAATGAGGCCTGAGATGGTTCGTGAATCCTGCATTGAGCAGGAGGTTGGACACGATGACCCAGGAGGTCCCTTCCAACTCTAACATTCTATGATT
Organism: Oophaga sylvatica; assembly: GCA_033576555.1. Taxonomy (NCBI): domain Eukaryota; kingdom Metazoa; phylum Chordata; class Amphibia; order Anura; family Dendrobatidae; genus Oophaga; species Oophaga sylvatica. The sequence continues at coordinate 58,417,496 of JARQOD010000001.1, forward strand.
CTATGACTGTACTTATGAAAAAAGCCCATTAAACTTATTTAGATAAAATGAACTGGATGAAAAGACTTTGTGTCAGACTCATCATTGCATTTTCCCAATTTTTTTGCGTGAATACCATTCAATTTGTGACTTGCGACAAATTCATTAATTTTTTTTAAAGGTTGTCATTAGTTACTTAGGTTTTCTATTTTTACATCAGTGTCGCTTTTCCAGATGTATTTACCTGATTCATCAAATGTGACTTTTTTAATTTGCACAATTTGATGTATAGATGCTTCTCACAAAATCAGAATATCATCAAAAAGTTAATTAATTTCAGTTCTTCAATAGAAAAGCGAAACTCATATATTATATAAAGTCATTACAAGCCGAGTGATCTATTTCAAGTGTTTATTTGTCAATGTTGATAATTATGGCTTAGAACCAATGAAAACCCAAAAAATATCTCAGTAAATTAGAATAATTAACAAAAAACATCTGCTCAGGCATCCTAATCATTTGGAAAGGTTCCTTAGTCTGTTTCAGTAGGCTCCACAATAATGGAAAGACTGCTGACATGACAGATGTCCAGAAGGCAGTCATTGACACACTCCACAAGGAGGGTAAGCCACAAAAGGTCATTGCTAAAGAAGCTGGCTGTTCAGAGTGCTGTTTCTAAACATATTAATGGAAAGTTGAGTGGAAGGAAAAAGTGTGGTAGAAAAAGGTGCACAAGCAACCGGGATAACCGCAGCCTTGAAAGGATTGTTAACAAAAGGCCATTCAAAAATTTGGGGGAGATTCACAAAGAGTAGACTGCTGCTGGAATCATTGCTTCAAGAGCCACCACACACAGATGTATCCAGGACATGGGCTACAAGTGTCGCATTCCTTATGTCAAGCCACTTATGATCAGTACACAATGCCAGAAGTGTCTTACCTGGGTCAAGGAGAAAAAGAACTGGACTGTTGCTCAGTGGTCCAAGGTGCTGTTTTCAGATTAAGGTAAATTTTGCATTTCATTTGGAAATCAAGGTCCCAGAGTCTAGAGGAAGAGTGGAGAGGTACACAATCTAAAGGGTATGCCACACTAAACAACATCTCTAACAGGATCGCTAAAAAACGTCACTATTTAGCGATCCCGTTAGCGATGTTGTTGTGTGCGGCATCTACCAGCGACGTGGCCCCTGCTGAGATCCTGCTGTGATCTCGCTCGTCGCTGACATCGTTCCGGACCCTATTTTATCGTCGGCGCCCCCGCTGGTATCGCTATATCGCTGAGTGTGGCACCTTTTCTTAGCGATTTAACGGTACTTTTGTACCGCTAAAGTCGTTAAGGAGATCGCTAACCGCGATAGCGTCGTTAACGACATTGCTAAGTTAAGCCGCTATCAGCGATATAGAAACAATCCCGCTAGCGATCGCATTAGTATGCGTCGTTATCGTGATCGCTAGCGGGATTGTTTAGTGTGGCAGTACCTTAAGCTGCTTGAGGTCAAGTGTGAAGTTTCCACAATCAGTGATGGTTTGGAAGTCATGTCATCTGCTGGTGTAGGTCCACTGTGTTTTATCAGGACCAAAGTCAGCGCAGGAAATTTTAGAGCAGTTCATGCTTCCCTCTGCCGACAAGCTTTTTGAAGAATAAAATTTCATTCTCCAGCAGGACTTGGCACCTGTCCACACTGCCAAAAGTACCAAACCTGGTTTAAAAACAACAGTATCACTGTGTTTGATTGGCCAGCAAACTCACCTGACCTTAACACCATACAGAATCTATGGGGTATTGTCAAGAGGAAGATGAGAGACACCAGACCCAACAATGCAGATGAGCTGAAGGCTGCTATCAAAGCAACCTGGGCTTCCATAACACCTCAGAAATTTTATTCTTCAAAAAGCTTGTAGGCAGAGGGAAGCATGAAGTGCTCTAAAATTTTCTGGTAGACGGCTGCGCTGACTTTGGTCTTGATAAAACACAGTGGACCTACACCAGCAGATGACATGGCTCCCGAAACCATCACGATTGTGGAAACTTCACTCTAGACCTCAAGCAGCTTGGATTGTGTTCCTCTCCACTCTTCCTCCAGACTCTAGGACCTTGATTTCCAAATGAAATGCAAAATTTACCTTCATCTGAAAACAACATCTTGGACCACTGAGCAACAGTCCAGTTCTTTTTTTCCTTGGCCCAAGGTAAGACCCTCGGCGTTGTCTATTAGTCATGAGTGACTTGACACAATGAATGTGACACTTGTAGCCCATGTCCTGGATATGTCTGTGTGTGGTGGCTCTTGAAGCAATGATTCCAGCAGCAGTCCACTCTTTGTGAATCTCCCCCAAAATTTTTGAATGGCCTTTTCTTAACAATCCTTTCAAGGCTGCGGTTATCCCAGTTGCTTGTGCACCTTTTTCTACCACACTTTTTCCTTCCACTCAACTTTCCATTAATATGCTTAGATACAGCACTCTGAACAGCAAGATTCTTTAGCAATGACCTTTTGTGGCTCACCCTCCTTGTGGAGTGTGTCAATGACTGCCTTCTGTACGTACATTTGTCATGTCAACAGTCTTTCCCATTATTGTGGAGCCTACTGAAACAGACTAAGGGACCTTTTCAAATGATTAGGAAGCCTGAGCAGGTGCTTTTTGTTAATTATTCTAATTTACTGAGATAATTTTGGGGTTTTCATTGGTTTTAAACCATAGTCATCAACATTGACAGAAATAAGCAGTTGAAATAGATCACTCGGCTTGTAATGACTACTGTATATATGAGTTTCACTTTTTGTATTGAAGAACTGAAATAAATTAACTTTTTGATGATATTCTAATTTTGTGAGAAGCACGTGTACATCAAATTGTGCAAATTAAAAAAGTCACATATGATGAATTAGGTAAAATATCTGGAAAAGCCACACTGATGTAAAAATAAAAAAAACTAAGCAACTAAAGAAAAAGCTAAAAAATTAATGACTTTGTCGCAAGTCACTAATTGAGTGGTATTCACACAAAAAAATTGTGAAAATGCAATGATGAGTCTGACACAAAGTCTTTTCATCCAGTTCATTTTATCTAAATAAGTTTAAAGAGCTTTTTTCATAAGTACAATCATAGAGTCATAGAATGTTAGAGTTGGAAGGGACCTCCAGGGTCATCTTGTCCAACCTCTTGCTCAATGCAGGATTCACTAACCATCTCAGACAGATGTCTGTCCAGCCTCTGTTTGAAGACTTCCATTGAAAAACTCACCGCCTCTCTTGGAAGCCTGTTCCACTCATTTATCATCCTCACTGTCAAAAAGTTTTTTTCTAACATCTAATCTGTATCTTTTCCCTTTCAGGGTCATTCCATTGCTTTTCTTGTTTCCATGTGCAAATGAGAATAATGATGATCCCTCTACATTGTGACATTCCTTCCCAGATAATTTCACCATTCTCCACAGGACATACTTTGCAGTCTGCTCACCATCCTGGTAGCTCTTCTCTAACTTGCTCCAGTTTTTTGTCTTTTTAAAATGTGGTTCCTAGAACTGGACACATTATTCCAGATGAGGCCTGACCATGGAGAAGTAGAGGGGGATAATTACTTAACATGATCTAGACTCTATGCTTCTCTTAATACATCCCAGAACTATGTTTGCCATTCTTGCTGCTGCTGCATCACACTCTTGACTCTTGTGCAGTCTGTGATCTATTAGTACAGTCATGGACAAAAGTTTTGAGAATGACACAAATATTAATTTTTACAAAGTCTACTGCTTCACTTTTTCTAATGGCAATTTGCATATACTCCAGAATGTCATAAAGAGTGATCAGTGTTATGATTTGGTAGCTGAGGAGAGCAGGCAAAAACGGCAATACACCAGTGAGGTTGGAATCTACTGGATTGCAGTACCCTGACTAACCACCACAACTAAACGCAGCCGTGGAGCGTTCCTACGTTGATCCTAGACGCCTCGTCACAGCCTGAGAGGTTAACTACACCTAAAGATAGAAAGAGGAAAGCTATCTGCCCCGGAGCAGATCCCCAAAGAACATAGGAAGCCCCCAAACATGTAATGGCGGTTAGACAAGAGGAAATACAGACACAGACTGAAAATAGTATGAGCAAACGTTGGGGCCCAATCTGCCTAGACAGAAAAGGATAGGAAGGATACTCACTGCAATCCAAAAAAACCCTAAAAAAATGCCAACACTACTAATTGCAAAAACACCTGAGATCACACGACCTCTACCACCTAAATTAGTTCTCTGGTGTAACAAAACTAAGCCGCAGCCACTGAAAAAACTGGAAAAGGCAAATGAACAAATAACAGTGGCTCCAGAGGAACTGAGAGGAGCCCAAGCCCCCAGGGGGGGAACCTGGCTAACCTCACAGAAATGCAGAAAAAAATGCAAATGGTAAGCACAAAAACAAAAAACAGAAAATAACTTATCTGAGAGCAGGAGAAGAGGCAAGACTCAGCAAGCTTCCAAGTGAACCAGGAAACAACGTTGAGACAAGAACAATTGATCACCGGCAACCATGATGGGAGGGAACCTCCCTTATATCCAGCCAGTCTGTGATTCCTGATTGCCAATCCTCATTGAATGGTTCAGTACTGTTTGTAACCACCAGAGGGAGCTTCTGCTCAGAATTCATTTCTAAAACATTCACAACAGTACCCCCCACTTGAGGAGGGGTCACCGAACCCTCATTTGTGCAACCAGGCGGTCAGGATGAGCTCTGTGATACGCACGGATCAATCTCCTAGCATGGATGTCCGAAACAAACACCCAAGAATTGTCCTCCTGACCATAACCTCTCCACTTAACCAAATACTGGAGTTTCCGTCTAGAAAAACGAGAATCCAATATTTTCTCAACCACATACTCCAGATTGCCCTCAACCAAAACAGGGTCAGGAGGCGCAGCCATAGGAACCACTAGCTCGACAAACCTCTTCAATAAGGACTTGTGGAACACGTTATGGATCTTAAATGTCCCTGGAAGAAGTAAACGAAAGGAAACAGGATTAAGAATCTCCATGATCTTATAAGGTCCAATGAACCTAGGCTTAAACTTAGGGGATGCAACTCTCATAGGGATATTTCTTGAGGACAACCAGACCAAGTCCCCCACTTCAAACCGAGGACCATCAGTCCTATGCCGGTTGGCAAACCGCTGGGCCCTCTCCTGAGAGAGGGACAACCTCTCCACTACCTGGTCCCAAATCTGCTGCATACGATCCACAACAGGTCAACACCCGGACAGACAGAAGCCTCCATCTGTCCCGAAGAAAATTGAGGGTGAAACCCAAAATTGCAGAAAAATGGAGACATCAAAGTGGCAGAGCTAGCCCTATTATTAAGAGCAAACTCAGCCAAAGGCAAAAAAGAGACCCAGTCATCTTGATCAGCAGACACAAAGCATCTCAGATAAGTCTCCAATGTCTGGTTTGTTCTCTCAGTTTGTCCATTGGTCTGAGGATGAAAAGCCGAGGAGAAAGACAATTGAACACCAAGTTTAGAACAAAAAGTCCTCCAAAATCTGGAAACAAACTGGACTCCTCTGTCAGACACAATGTTCTCAGGAATGCCGTGTAACCGAACCACGTGCTGAAGGAACAAAGGCACCAGTTCGGAGGAGGAAGGCAACTTAGGTAATGGCACAATATGTATCATTTTGGAAAACCTATCACAAATCACCCAGATAACGGTCATTCTCTGAGAAACAGGGAGGTCGGAAATAAAATCCATAAAGATATGGGTCCATGGTCTCTTGGACACAGGCAATGGCATCAACAAACCACTAGAGCGAGAGCAAGGCTTGGAGCGAGAGCAAGTCCCGCAGGACTGCACAAACTCCCTGACGTCACGAGACAAAGTAGGCCACCAAAAGTACCGACTCACCAAGTCACTGGTACCAAAAATACCGGGATGACCGGCCAACGTGGAACAATGAATCTCAGACATCACACTTTTTTCCACCAGTCTGGGACAAACAATTTCCCAATAGGGCAGCGCTCGGGTTTATCCTGCTGACACCCCTCCAGAGCCAGTCTCAAACTGGGCGAGATGGCGGAAAGAACTACACCCTCTTTAAAATAACAGCAGGATCAGATAAATCAGGAGAGTCCGCAAGGAAACTCCTCGAGAGGGCATCCGCCTTAACATTCTTAGTGCCAGGAAGAAAGGAAACCACAAAATTAAAACGTGTGAAAAACAAGGCCCACCTGGCCTGTCTAGGATTAAGTCGCTTGGCTGATTCCAGATAAACCAGATTCTTATGGTCCGTGAGGACCACCACCTGATGTTTGGCTCCCTCCAGCCAATGTCTCCACTCTTCAAAAGCCCACTTCATGGCCAATAACTCCCGATTACCCACGTCATAATTACGTTCAGTTGGAGAAAATTTTCGAGAGAAAAAGGCACAAGGGTTACTTTTAGAGGTCTCAGGATCTCTTTGGGACAAAACGGCACCTGCCCCAATTTCAGAGGCATCAACCTCCACCTGAAATGGCAGAGAAACATCAGGCTGCCGTAGAACAGGAGCAGAAGTGAATCTCTGCTTAAGTTCCAGAAACGCAGAGACTGCCTCAGGAGGCCAATTCAACACATCAGAACCCTTTTTGGTCAAATCAGTCAATAGTTTAACAATAACAGAGAAATTACCAATAAATTTACGATAAAAATTGGCAAAACCCAAGAATCTCTGAAGAGCCTTTAATGAAGTAGGTTGGACCCAATCACAGATGGCCTGAACCTTGACCGGGTCCATTTCAATAACAGATGGAGACAAAATGAATCCCAGAAATGAGATCCTCTGTATGCCAAAAAGACACTTTGATCCCTTCACATACAGAGCATTCTCTCTCAAAATCTGGAACACAGTCCGAACATGTTTCACATGAGAGTCCCAGTCATTGGAAAAAATCAACATATCATCCAAATAACCAATCAGAAATTTATCCACAAAATTCCTGAAAATGTCATTCATGAAGGACTGGAAGACGGAAGGAGCATTAGTGAGCCCAAAGGGCTTCACTAGGTACTCAAAATGCCCTCTGGGGTATTAAACGCCGTCTTCCATTCATCCCCGTGCTTAATGCGAATAAGGTTATACGCCCCCCTGAGGTCAAGCTTGGTAAACCAAGTAGCTCTTTTCACCCTGGAAAACAGGTCAGAAATCAAGGGTAACGGATATTGATATTTCACAGTGATATTGTTCAAGAGACGATAATCAATACATGGCCTTAATGAACCATCCTTTTTGGCCACAAAGAAAAAAACGGCACCCAAGGGTGAAGAGGATGGTCTGATATGACCCTTCTCCAATGACTCCTTGATATAAGACCAGATAGCGTCATGTTCAGGTACAGACAAGTTAAAAAGGCGACCTTTAGGGAATTTACTACCAGGCACTAATTCAATAGCGCAGTCATAGCTCCTATGGGGGGGCAAGGATGCAGATTTACTTTCGCTAAACACATCAGAAAAATCAGTCAAAAAGTCAGGAACATCCTGAGCCTGGGGAGAGGCAGAAAAAACAGGAGTGTTGGCATTAACACATTGTCAGCCCCAACTGGTTACAGACACAGATTTCCAATCCAAAACAGGATTATGAGACTGTAACCAAGGAAAACCTAGTACAATAATGTCATGCAGATTATACAGCACCAAAAATTTGCAACTCTCCTGATGATCAGGTTCAACCCTCATTATCACCTGAGTAGAAAACTGGGGTTTATTCTCAGCCAAAGGGGTAGAATCAATCCCCAGTAGGGGAATAGACTTCCGTAGGGGTATCAAGGGAAACTCACAACGTTTAGCAAAATCAAAATCCATCAGGTTAATAGCTGCTCCCGAATCAACAAAAGCCTGAGCAGAAAATGTGGACAGGGAGCAAATCAGAGTAACAGTCAACAGAAATTTAGTCTGAACACTACCCAAGACAACTGAGCGTGCAAAACGTCTTAGGGCAGACTGAAATAGCATGAGAGGCATCACCACAGTAGAAACATAACCCATTGCGTTTTCTAAACTCATGACGCTGTGCCCCAGAAGCCACTCTATCACACTGCATGGGTTCAGAAGCTGGTTCACAAGGCAACACTATTCCACGCATACCTCTACGCTCACGCAAACATCTGTCAATTTGAATCGCTAATGACATAGAATCATTGAGACCAGAGGGAGCAGGGAAACCCACCATAACATCTTTTACATTCTCTGACAGACCCTTCCGAAAAAGGGCTGCCAAAGCATCATCATTCCATTTGGTCAGTACTGCCCACTTTCGGAATTTCTGACAGTACAACTCAGCGTCCTCAATCCCCTGATTTAATGCCAACAAGGTTTTTTCAGCTTGATCAGTGACATTAGGTTCATTGTACAATAACCCCAGAGCCAGAAAAAATGCATCAACATTACTCAAAACAGGGTCCCCAGGTGTCAGGGAAAAAGCCCAAACCTGAGGATCGCCGCGCAGGAGAGAGATGACAATTTGAACCTGCTGTGCTGCGTTCCCTGAGGACTTAGGTTTTAAGGCAAAAAACAACTTACAGTTATTTTTGAAATTCAGAAATTTAGCTCGATCCCACAAAAACAAATCTGTCATGGGGATCCTAGGTTCCACAACCGGCAACCCTGCAAGATAGGTAGCAATACTCCGAACTTCAGTGGCAAGCTGATCCACACGGCCAGACAACTGTGCAAACTCCATTGAGAGAAAAAAAAAATTCCTCCTCAGCACCCAGAGAAAAAGAGGGAAAAAATGCAACAAACAGAGAAAAAAAAAATTCTGACAACTCCCCTTTTTTTTTCCTTTTTACTATTTTTCCCTTCTGTGAGTACCATATAATTTTCAGTTTGGCCGGTGATACTGTTATGATTTGGTAGCTGAGGAGAGCAGGCAAAAACGGCAATACACCAGTGAGGTTGGAATCTACTGGATTGCAGTACCCTGACTAACCACCACAACTAAACGCAGCCGTGGAGCGTTCCTACGTTGGTCCTAGACGCCTCGTCACAGCCTGAGAGGTTAACTACACCTAAAGATAGAAAGAGGAAAGCTATCTGCCCCGGAGCAGATCCCCAAAGAACATAGGAAGCCCCCAAACATGTAATGGCGGTTAGACAAGAGGAAATACAGACACAGACTGAAAATAGTATGAGCAAACGTTGGGGCCCAATCTGCCTAGACAGAAAAGGATAGGAAGGATACTCACTGCAATCCAAAAAAACCCTAAAAAAATGCCAACACTACTAATTGCAAAAACACCTGAGATCACACGACCTCTACCACCTAAATTAGTTCTCTGGTGTAACAAAACTAAGCCGCAGCCACTGAAAAAACTGGAAAAGGCAAATGAACAAATAACAGTGGCTCCAGAGGAACTGAGAGGAGCCCAAGCCCCCCAGGGGGGGGGAACCTGGCTAACCTCACAGAAATGCAGAGAAAAATGCAAATGGTAAGCACAAAAACAATAAACAGAAAATAACTTATCTGAGAGCAGGAGAAGAGGCAAGACTCAGCAAGCCCTTCCAAGTGAACCAGGAAACAACGTTGAGACAAGAACAATTGATCACCGGCAACCATGATGGGAGGGAACCTCCCTTATATCCAGCCAGTCTGTGATTCCTGATTGCCAATCCTCATTGAATGGTTCAGTACTGTTTGTAACCACCAGAGGGAGCTTCTGCTCAGAATTCATTTCTAAAACATTCACAACAGATCAGCTTAACAGCAGAAAAAACATCATGGACAGACTGATATTCTGCAAAAGGTACAGGCAGTGGACTGCTGAGGACTGGGTAAAGTTATTTTCTCTGATGAATCCCCTTTTCGATTGTTTTGGACAACAGGAAAACGCATCATTCGGAGAAGACAAGGTGAGCGCTACCACCAGTCTTGTCTCATGCCAACTGTTAAGCATCCTGAAACCATTCATGTGTGGGGTTGCTTCTCAGCCAAGGGAATCAGCTCTCTCACAGTCTTGCCTAAAAACACAGCCATGAATAAAGAATGGTACCAGAATGTCCTCCAATAGCAACTTCTCCCAACCCTCCAAGAGCAGTTTGGTGATCAACAATGCCTTTTCCAGCATGATGGAGCACCTTGCCATAAAGCAAAGGTGATAACTAAATGGCTCAGGGAACAAAACATAGAGATTTTGGGTCCATAGCCTGGAAACTCCCCAGATCTTAATCCCATTGAGAACTTGTGGTCAATCATCAAGAGACGGGTGGACAAACAAAAACCTAAAAATTCGGACAAAATGAAAGCATTGATTGTGCAAGAATGGACTGCTATCAGTCAGGATTTGGTCCAGAAGTTGATTGAGAGCATGCCAGGGAGAATTGCAGAGGTCCTGAAGAAGAAGGGTCAACACTGCAAATATTGACTTGCTGCATTAACTCATTCTAACTGTCAATATAAGCTTTTGTTATTCATATGTTTGCAATTATATTTCTGTCTGTGATAAAAACAATGTAATCTTGCCTGAAGAAGGAGCCTTGAGCTCTGAAAGCTAGCGAACATATAATTTTCTGGTTAGCCAATAAAGGTATCACCTTAAGAATGCTCTTGTCATAATTGGATGGAAAAGTATTCACATCGATTTTTCTGGCTAACACGGTACCACAATATAATTTATTATTGTACACCAGCAAAATCTTTCATCCTTCTTGGATATTTATGCCCTTTAGAACATTCAACCATTGGACCTTTCCTACCCTCTTTCTGAGTCCATTAAAATTTGCCTTTTGTTTAAAGAAGAAAGAAAATTTATGGGACTTTCTAATCCAAAGGGGTGGATTTATCAAAACAGTCTGAAATGTTTTTGCAGCCCACAGCAACCAATCACAGAGAAAGTTTCATTTGTCCGGCAGTTAGACAGCTGTAGAAATCAGACCGAGATCAAACTGCAAAGTATGAACTGGCTGGTGGCTGTACTGACCTGAGTGTGACATTTGCATATATTTCTATTTTGATCTTGGTCTGAGTTACCCGGCCTTCTGATTGCATTCTTACAGAGTTGTAGGGACTAATTGTGCCTCATGATGCTGCCTCCAAACTGTGCCATTTTATAAAGATATGAGAATATCTTAGTAGTACAGATTTCTTTTTATTTTCTATCTGATCGTTCATATAAAATCAAATTTAACAAATTATTACAGTTAAGCAAATGCGCTTAAATTTAAATTTGGCAGAGAAAATCAATGTGAATTGAATTTTCCTTAATATATGTTGTTGGCTCTTGGACCACTCACCTGTCCCACCACCAGCCAAGCCCTCCTTTCAGTCCTTCATTCTGTTTGGCCTCAACTTTCTTCCATCCTCCGCGGTGTGACAACTTCTTCATCAAGCTGCGGCAGGTGAAAGTTCATTTTAATTTTTCAACCCTTTGCCCAGCCTTATACAATTCACCAAAACTGATTGGCCTACTTTTTGCTAAATTCTCAGGAAGCAAATTTTAAACATAAATTGGATTTAGAATGAAAATTTTTTGCAGAATTCAAAGGCAAATTCAATTTGCCTCTGACAAATTTGCTCATCTCAACAGACGGATAAGACACATTATAGACCTATATACTAACTACTTACAACCTTAAGCTGGCCATACACATTGCATTGTTTGGCCGGCAGTCATTTAATGTGTATAGCCCAATTCCTGTATTACGCATTTAGTACTGAGCAAAAGTTTTAGGCAAAAATTTTTTCAAAGGAACTCAGCAGGGGCTTGCTCCAAACATCTTGGAGAACTAACCACAGATCTTCTGTATATGCAGGCTTGTGCAAATACTTATGTCTCTCCATGTAATCCCAGACAGACTAGATAATGATATCAGGACTCTGTGAAGGCCATATCATCACTTCTAGGGTTCCTTGTTCTTCTTTATGATGAAAATAGTTCTTAATGATACTGGCTGTATGTTTGGGGTCATTTTCCTGCTGCAGAATAAATTTGGAGCTAATCAGTCCCCTCCCTGATAGTATTGCATGATGGTTAAGTATCTGCCTGTTTTACTCAGCATTGAGTAACAAAGTTGCACTCTGTAGCGCTATAGCATGTAAACCTGAAATATATGAAATCTGAATTACTGCTCTAGAAAATAGGAAAAACAAAGATACTTAGCATATAATTTGGTCTGCTTGCCCAGCAGCCAACGACAAGGTGACCTTCATTGCTGGGAAAATATCCTAAAGCGATTTCTCTCTTGGGCTGATAACCTACATTTATACAGATAGGTAGGATCCTGCTGTAACTAAAACCACCAGGGGCTGATGGGTGGAGTGCTCATCCAGAGAGCTGTAGCACTAGAGTGCAACTTTGTTAGTCATGAATGGAGACGGTAACTCTTAGTATGCTTCTGTACACAACAATTTTCTGTTTGGAAGTGACTGTCAATCGATATTTTTCAGCATTATGGTCACCATTAATCCTGACCAAATCACCAACTCCATATAAGATATTAGTAACCACATATCCAGATTTGAAAGTCATGTAGTTGTGAACCCACTTTCACAAAATACCTACATAAATTCCCATTAGTGCGAGACTACAAAACAGGAGGACAATAATGGAGTTTGATTTCATTACAAAAATATAAAAGTTTATTAAGCCACAATTAGGCAACAAGACATAAGACATAAACGAAAATAGATGATGTGTATAAAAAGACAGGGCACATTTAACCCCTACTTTCTGTACACGGCAGGGTGCAGGTGCGCCGCCTATATTCTCATTTCATCCACCTCCAAAGGTATGTTTTCATGTAAATAGTCCACTCCATCTGCCAAATTTGTGTTCCATTTGCCCTGTACAGGCTATCAGGACACCGCTCAGGACAGACTTTACCCTATTCTGGATACATTTAACTCCTGCTCTTTGTACACAGCAGGTAATCTCTGACATTTCAATGATGGTGACGTCTATTTCCCTATATTTATTTAATTAATAATTTTGATATCTGCAGCATCTGGCTCTGCTATAAGGGAATTTACAAGGAATTTATTCCTCTACTATGTGCCATATCTCTGTTGTACTAATTTTACAAGGTAGAAATGCGCTACTTCTTTGTTTCTTATATCATTGTGCTTTTGTTCTACTATGATTATATAAATCGTTACTCTATATATCTCCATGTTGAGATTGTATAATGATGCTCCTTATGTTCTTTAACGATATATTCTACTTTCTGGATTATTATCTACATGACATTTTTCGCAATCAATTATATATGATCCAGCCCATATCTGTATATATGTTATATATGTAATCACTGTATATAATTGCCTCACACTATGTTTTTTCTATTTTTCTCTAGTACCCCATGATTAAGATCCGGGAGGGTCGAAACGTTGGGTATCTGTATATTGTACATATTATTATTACGGCACTGGCACTTTCTTCTTTTGGACTTGGATAATTTTTCAAATAAAAATATTTTTCTGCATAGTAATCAATTGTAGTGTGCGGCGAATTTTGCTCTTCCTATATTTGTTGGTGCCGCTTAGGACCAATTCACCACATCTCCTGTACACTAGACTTGAGTGCACACCATTTCACCCATATTACCTTGTCGTGGTGGCGGCTTAAAAAAATCTTTTGGTCAAAACAAAAGCTGATGTCTATGCATGTGATTTGATGTTAATGTGTCATTGGTGAGGGCGTGGTGCAGAAGTGGAGTTTTTCCAAGAAAAGGCGGAGGGATTTTGGATGGTTCGCGTGGTGGAGGAGGAGCTAGGTTGGAGGCGGAACTGGGGGTGGAGTCTCAAGGGGGGCCCCATAAATTTTGCCAGTATGGGGCCCCGAAATTCCTAGTGGCAGCCCTGTGGATCCGATTGCTTTCCGTCACATATCACATTTGAGTATAATAATCCCCATGATAAGGAATAGGGGCTGAGCATCTGGCAGATAATGACATTCCAAGACTTAATATAAACTAAATAGAAGAAAGAAAAAATACAGTTTTAAAACAACACACATAAAAAATGATGCAAGCATATAAGGAAAACCAAAACATAAAAAATAAAAATCAAATTTGCGAAATAGTCACAAAAAGGGGGGCAAAATTAAGGGCCTCGTTAAGCCCTTTCGGTGTTACTGTGTCAAGAGTCACAATCCACTTTAACTCCTGTTGTGCCAACATTTTCTTAATATTGCCACCTCTGATTCCGGGATGTACCACATCAATACCTTTGACCATAAAGTTAACGGGATCACAGTTATGTTTATCCCTGAAATGTCTAGGGATAGTCTTCAAACTAGATATATCTTCCATTTTACTGGCTGCGCAGATGTCTCTAACGTGTTCACGTATTCGTATTCTGAGTTCACGCGATATTAAACCTACGTAAATTAACGGGCAGCTGCATGTAGCATAATAAATCACGTTCTTCGTGCTGCATGAAATGTATTCTCTGATGTCATATTCTTTCGTCCCATCACTAGAGTGAAAATTAGAACTACGAGAGACATTTGCGCAAGCCACACAATGGCCACAGCTGTGACATCCCTTCTGTCGTCTAGTACTCCCAAATGGATTTGTTATGGGTGCAATGTAATGGCTTTGGACCAACAAATCTCTTAAATTCTTGGATCTCCTAGGGGTCATGAGAGGTCTCTCTGTGAGGACGGATCTCAGAGCGGGCTCGGTTTTCAAAACGGACCAATGTTTCGTAAATATGTCCCTCATACTCTCCCATTCATGGTTGAACACTGATATAAAACGAATATTTTTATCTTCCTTTTGCCTTGAAGCAGGATGATACAGCAAGCGTTCGCGTGAGGTAGTTTTGGCCCGATTATAGCCTTTTTTAATGCTACGCCTGCTGTATCCGCGCTGCTCAAAGCGTCTCCTAAGGTCCAATGCTTGATGTTCAAATTTCTGGCCGGATGAGCAAATTCTACGCATCCTCAAGAACTGTCCGACCGGGACGGCCCCCACAGTGGATCGACTATGTGCCGAGCTAGCGTGCAACAAAGCATTAACAGAGGTATCCTTACGAAAGACGTCAGACTGGAGGGACAAACTGTTGTCAACTTCCAGTTTGACGTCCAGAAAATCAATCTGCTTATAGTCATACCTATATGTAAGTTTGATATTTAATTGATTATCATTAAGCTCAGTCATAGAGTCCTCCAATTGCTGCACCGTGCCATGCCAAAGTAATAGAATATCATCGATATAACGTAACCAGCACAGCACATGGTCGGCTGCCCCCGCCCCCGCCTCGCAAAAAATGAACCTCTCCCAGTAACCCAGAAAGAGGTTAGCGTAGGCGGGCGCGCAGGCCGCACCCATGGCTGCGCCACGCTTCTGATGATAGAAGCCATCTTTGAATGTAAAGAAATTATGTGTTAATGCAAAGTGCAGCAATTCGAGGAGAAATCCACAGAGGGGACCTTCGAAGTCGGAGGCCTCGAGGAAATGGCGGACTGCTTGTAAACCGTCTTCATGGTTGATACATGTATAAAGTGTCTCAACGTCAGCTGTAACCAATAGGGTACCGGCTTCCACAGAGACCCCGTCAATCCTCCTAGAGACATCCGTTGTGTCTTTAATGTAGGATGGTAATGTCTCCACTATTGTCTTTAGGTAAAAATCAACAAATTTGCAGATGGGGTCACAAAGACCACCCATCCCAGACACAATCGGGCGTCCTGGGGGGCTGACGGGGTCCCTGTGGACCTTAGGGAGGAGGTAAAATGTAGCAATTTTAGGAAAAGGTAAAAATAGTCCTTCAAACATTTTTTTATTGATAATACCAGAGTCGAACCCTCCCATGAGGATCCTGTGTAGCTGTGCCGAGAAAGAGGCCATGGGATTGTGGGTAAGTTTGTCATAGACTTGGTGATTTTTTAGTTGCCGAAAGGCTTCACGTTCATATTTGACTACAGGCCAAATCACAATGTTTCCCCCCTTGTCTGCTGGTTTGAATATAACATCATCCCATGATTGCATTAGGCGAATACCCTCTCTCTCTTTATGGGTGAGGTTATCAAAACGCCGTTGTGTGGACAACTTTTTTAAATCCTCTGATACTAATCTCGTGAAAATGTCCACAGCAGGGCAGATGGACAAGGGGGGAAACCTTGTTGACCTGGGTAATAGTGCTGTTGGAAACCAATCTTGATTCTGTGGAGATTG
This sequence comes from Oophaga sylvatica, assembly GCA_033576555.1. Taxonomy (NCBI): domain Eukaryota; kingdom Metazoa; phylum Chordata; class Amphibia; order Anura; family Dendrobatidae; genus Oophaga; species Oophaga sylvatica. The sequence goes on from JARQOD010000001.1 coordinate 58,433,607, forward strand.
CTCCTCCAATAATTCTTCAAGTGTCTGAATGGCCTCTCTCTCGGCAGGACTCCACAGTTCCTCATCAGATCCACTCTTATCATGTAACTTTTTTAGGATTAATTTCCTTGAAAACAGATGTAGGTCTTTCAATGCTACAAAATAATTAAAACCGTTAGTGGGAGAGAATGATAGACCCTTCCTCAGTACTTGTATTTGAACATCGGTCAATATGTGATCGGACAAATTGATCACCTGTAACTCGCTCTTTGATCCGTCCTCACTAGATTTACCAGCCGTCCCCTTCTTTGTATTGAATCTTGTGTTCATCCTTTTATTACTAGATGATGCTCCATCATTTGGTATTTTTTGATGTTTTTTTGAATTCTAATTTTCATCATTAGACATCATGGATTGAATTGAGGTAGATCGTGAGCGAGAGCGTGACTCATAACGAAATCTGGATCGCGATCTCTCATTATTAGTTCTCCATCTGTAGACCCTATTCAATTGTTTGTCGTTGACATCACGTTGAAATTTTTTTGCTTTAACGCTCTGAATCTCATCCGCCCATTTCTGGGTATCATTTTCAATTTCAGTATTGAATTTTTTTAGAGCATCATTAGACATTTCCTTTTTGATGATAGCCTGTAGATTTTCAATTTCAGTTTCAATTGACTTTAATGAGTCTGAATTCATATCCCTCAGGATTGACATAAAGCCGAAGGAACATTCATTCGCGTATCCCTCCCATTTATCACGAACATCACAATTTTCAATTAAAAATGAGGGAAGACCTGAACCCTCAGTCCCCTTGGTATTAACTTTTTTTGTAAATATTTATCGAGGAACGCATGGTTTCACCAAACCTTTGTCCTTTTACGTATGAGATCCTTGAATTTGATGGTAACTTCCAAAAGGTTTTTATTAACCTCATTGCTTGCATCATTAGAGTCTTTGAATACATCATCAATTTTTGAGAGCCACGCTCCGTCGCAGGCTCTAAAGTCCATAATTATATAACTGGATTTAACTGTGAAAAACACAGACATAAACATTAGTAACCACATATCCAGATTTGAAAGTCATGTAGTTGTGAACCCACTTTCACAAAATACCTACATAAATCTCCATTAGTGCGAGACTACAAAACAGGAGGACAATAATGGAGTTTGATTTCATTACAAAAATATAAAAGTTTATTAAGTCACAATTAGGCAACAAGACATAAGACATAAACGAAAATAGATGATGTGTATAAAAAGACACAAAAACATGTGGCAAGCAGAAAGACACTGTAACATATAGTATAAAGGTCAATTAAATGACTGGAGGAAAAGTCCCTATATATAATGAACACTAAAACATCCTAGGGCACACCATAGTCCCATAATCAATCACCATAGATCTGTATCAGGAGTGTGTTCAATCAAGTATATTGCTAGACACCCATAATCAAATAGACTATCAAAAGTAAATCGTCACATTGCATTTAAGACCAGGGTGTAAAGGGAGAGAGAGGGAGATATTAAAGCCTCACCACCAACTGCCGGCCATATGTGTAGTCCCCGACGCGCGTTTCGCTGTCGTTCACCTCGCTTTCTCAAGGGGAGTGTGTTGTAGGTCGCACACAGGACCTTTAAGTAACCATAGAAACCGGTCATGTGACCGCAAGATGTACAGCCCGCCGTTAATGGCGCATGCACCAAACGCTGTCCCTCCAGCCGCCGCAGCCCGGACGCGTCAGCTGATCACAGGACCTAGGTTCAAAAATGAACCACGGCAATGCGCCAGCATGACTGTGCCGGTCAGCGGCGGGTGGCAGCAGAGAGCAATCGCGCGCACACGCTCCGCAGCTATAAGTACATATACAAAATATGGCATACAATTGAATCCACAATTCAGATCATCAAAATATGGGCGTCCATGGATCTTTATCCCAAAGGTACAAATCTTCATGGATCCGATTGCTTTCCGTCACATATCACGTTTGAGTATAATAATCCCCATGATAAGGAATAGGGGCTGAGCATCTGGCAGATAATGACATTCCAAGACTTAATATAAACTAAATAGAAGAAAGAAAAAATACAGTTTTAAAAACAACACACATAAAAAATTATTAAACTTTTATATTTTTGTAATGAAACCAAACTCCATTATTGTCCTCCTGTTTTGTAGTCTCGCACTAATGGAGATTTATGTAGGTATTTTGTGAAAGTGGGTTCACAACTACATGACTTTCAAATCTGGATATGTGGTTACTAATGTTTATGTCTGTGTTTTTCACAGTTAAATCCAGTTATATAATTATGGACTTTAGAGCCTGCAACGGAGCGTGGCTCTCAAAAATTGATGATGTATTCAAAGACTCTAATGATGCAAGCAATGAGGTTAATAAAAACCTTTTGGAAGTTACCATCAAATTCAAGATCTCATACGTAAAAGGACAAAGGTTTGGTGAAACCATGCGTTCCTCGATAAATATTTACAAAAAAAGTTAATACCAAGGGGACTGAGGGTTCAGGTCTTCCCCTCATTTTTAATTGAAAATTGTGATGTTCGTGATAAATGGGAGGGATACGCGAATGAATGTTCCTTCGGCTTTATGTCAATCCTGAGGGATATGAATTCAGACTCATTAAAGTCAATTGAAACTGAAATTGAAAATCTACAGGCTATCATCAAAAAGGAAATGTCTAATGATGCTCTAAAAAAATTCAATACTGAAATTGAAAATGATATCCAGAAATGGGCGGATGAGATTCAGAGCGTTAAAGCAAAAAAATTTCAACGTGATGTCAACGACAAACAATTGAATAGGGTCTATAGATGGAGAACTAATAATGAGAGATCGCGATCCAGATTTCGTTATGAGTCACGCTCTCGCTCACGATCTACCTCAATTCAATCCATGATGTCTAATGATGAAAATCAGAATTCAAAAAAACATCAAAAAGTACCAAATGATGGAGCATCATCTAGTAATAAAAGGATGAACACAAGATTCAATACAAAGAAGGGGACGGCTGGTAAATCTAGTGAGGACGGATCAAAGAGCGAGTTACAGGTGATCAATTTGTCCGATCACATATTGACCGATGTTCAAATACAAGTACTGAGGAAGGGTCTATCATTCTCTCCCACTAACGGTTTTAATTATTTTGTAGCATTGAAAGACCAACATCTGTTTTCAAGGAAATTAATCCTAAAAAAGTTACATGGTAAGAGTGGATCTGATGAGGAACTGTGGAGTCCTGCCGAGAGAGAGGCCATTCGGACACTTGAAGAATTATTGGAGGAGCAATCCCCACAAAATCAAGGTGGGATTCCAACAGCACTATTACCCAGATCAACAAGGTTTCCCCCCTTGTCCATCTGCCCTGCTGTGGACATTTTCACGAGATTAGTATCAGAGGATTTAAAAAAGTTGTCCACACAACGGCGTTTTGATAACCTCACCCATAAAGAGAGAGAGGGTATTCGCCTAATGCAATCATGGGATGATGTTATATTCAAATCAGCAGACAAGGGGGAAACATTGTGATTTGGCCTGTAGTCAAATATGAACGTGAAGCCTTTCGGCAACTAAAAAAATCACCAAGTCTAAGACAAACGTACCCACAATCCCATGGCCTCTTTCTCGGCACAGCTACACAGGATCCTCATGGGAGGGTTCGACTCTGGTATTATCAATAAAAAAATGTTTGAGGGACTATTTGTACCTTTTCCTAAAATTCTACATTTTACCTCCTCCCTAAGGACCACAAGGACCCCGTCAGCCCCCCAGGAGCCCGATTGTGTCTGGGATGGGTGGTCTTTGCGACCCCATCTGCAAATTTGTTGATTTTTACCTAAAGACAATAGTGTAGACATTACCATCCTACATTAAAGACACAACGGATGTCCTTAGGAGGATTGACGGGGTCTCTGTGGAAGCCGGTACCCTATCGGTTACAGCTGACGTTGAGACACTTTATACGTGTATCAACCATCAAGACGGTTTACAAGCAGTCCGCCATTTCCTCGAGGCCTCCGACTTGGACGGTCCCCTCTGTGGATTTCTCCTCAAATTGCTGCACTTTGCATTAACGCATAATTTCTTTACATTCAACGATGGCTTCTATCATCAGAAGCGTGGCGCAGCCATGGGTGCGGCCTGGCGCCCGCCTACGCTAACCTCTTTCTGGGTTACTGGGAGAGGTTCATTTTTGGCGAGGCGGGGGCCGCCGACCATGTGCTGTGCTGGTTACGCTATATAAATTATATTCTATTACTTTGGCGTGGCACGGTGCAGCAATTGGAGGACTTTATGACTGAGCTTAATGATAATCAATTAAATATCAAACTTACATATAGGTATGACTATAAGCAGATTGATTTTCTGGACGTCAAACTGGAAGTTGACAACAGTTTGTCCCTCCAGACTGACGTCTTTCTTAAGAATACCTCTGTTAATGCTTCGTTGCACGCTAGCTCGGCACATAGTCGATCCACTGTGGGGGCCGTCCCGGTCGGACAGTTCTTGAGGATGCGTAGGATTTGCTCATCCGGCCAGAAATTTGAACATCAAGCATTGGACCTTAGGAGACGCTTTGAGCAGCGCGGATACAGCAGGCGTAGCATTAAAAAAGGCTATAATCGGGTCAAAACTACCTCACGCGAACGCTTGCTGTATCATCCTGCTTCAAGGCAAAAGGAAGATAATAATATTCGTTTTATATCAGTGTTCAACCATGAATGGGAGAGTATGAGGGACATATTTACGAAACATTGGTCCGTTTTGAAAACCGAGCCCGCTCTGAGATCCGTCCTCACAGAGAGACCTCTCATGACCCCTAGGAGATCCAAGAATTTAAGAGATTTGTTGGTCCAAAGCCATTACATTGCACCCATAACAAATCCATTTGGGAGTACTAGACGACAGAAGGGATGTCACAGCTGTGGCCATTGTGTGGCTTGCGCAAATGTCTCTCGTAGTTCTAATTTTCACTCTAGTGATGGGACGAAAGAATATGACATCAGAGAATACATTTCATGCAGCACGAAGAACGTGATTTATTATGCTACATGCAGCTGCCCGTTAATTTACGTAGGTTTAATATCGCGTGAACTCAGAATACGAATACGTGAACACGTTAGAGACATCTGCGCAGCCAGTAAAATGGAAGATATATCTAGTTTGAAGACTATCCCTAGACATTTCAGGGATAAACATAACTGTGATCCCGTTAACTTTATGGTCAAAGGTATTGATGTGGTACATCCCGGAATCAGAGGTGGCAATATTAAGAAAATGTTGGCACAACAGGAGTTAAAGTGGATTGTGACTCTTGACACAGTAACACCGAAAGGGCTTAACGAGGCCCTTAATTTTGCCCCCCTTTTTGTGACTATTTCGCAAATTTGATTTTTTATTTTTTATGTTTTGGTTTTCCTTATATGCTTGCATCATTTTTTATGTGTGTTGTTTTTAAAACTGTATTTTTTCTTTCTTCTATTTAGTTTATATTAAGTCTTGGAATGTCATTATCTGCCAGATGCTCAGCCCCTAGTCCTTATCATGGGGATTATTATACTCAAATGTGATATGTGACGGAAAGCAATCGGATCCATGAAGATTTGTACCTTTGGGATAAAGATCCATGGACGCCCATATTTTGATGATCTGAATTGTGGATTCAATTGTATGCCATATTTTGTATATGTACTTATAGCTGCGGCGCGCGTGCGCGCGATTGCTCTCTGCTGCCACCCGCCGCTGACCGGCACAGTCATGCTGGCGCATTGCCGTGGTTCATTTTTGAACCTAGGTCCTGTGATCAGTTGACGCGTCCGGGCTGCGGCGGCTGGAGGGACAGCGTTGGGCGCATGCGCCATTAACGGCGGGCTGTACATCTTGCGGTCACATGACCGGTTTCTATGGTTACTTAAAGGTCCTGTGTGCGACCTACAACACACTCCCCTTGAGAAAGCGAGGTGAACGACAGCGAAACGCGCGTCGGGGACTACACATATGGCCGGCAGTTGGTGGTGAGGCTTTAATATCTCCCTCTCTCTCCCTTTACATCCTGGTCTTAGATGCAATGTGACGATTTACTTTTGATAGTCTATTTGATTATGGGTGTCTAGCAATATACTTGATTGAACACACTCCTGATACAGATCTATGGTGATTGATTATGGGACTATGGTGTGCCTTAGGATGTTTTAGTGTTCATTATATATAGGGACTTTTCCTCCAGTCATTTAATTGACCTTTATACTACATGTTACAGTGTCTTTCTGCTTGCCACATGTTTTTGTGTCTTTTTATACACATCATCTATTTTCGTTTATGTCTTATGTCTTGTTGCCTAATTGTGGCTTAATAAACTTTTATATTTTTGTAATGAAACCAAACTCCATTATTGTCCTCCTGTTTTGTAGTCTCGCACTAATGGAGATTTATGTAGGTATTTTGTGAAAGTGGGTTCACAACTACATGACTTTCAAATCTGGATATGTGGTTACTAATGTTTTATGTCTGTGTTTTTCACAGTTAAATCCAGTTATATAATTAGGACTTTAGAGCCTGCGATGGAGCGTGGCTCTCAAAAATTGATGATGTATTCAAAGACTCTAATGATGCAAGCAATGAGGTTAATAAAAACCTTTTGGAAGTTACCATCAAATTCAAGGATCTCATACGTAAAAGGACAAAGGTTTGGTGGAACCATGCGTTCCTCGATAAATATTTACAAAAAAAGTTAATAACAAGGGGACTGAGGGTTCAGGTCTTCCCCTCATTTTTAATTGAAAATTGTGATGTTCGTGATAAATGGGAGGGATACGCGAATGAATGTTCCTTCGGCTTTATGTCAATCCTGAGGGATATGAATTCAGACTCATTAAAGTCAATTGAAACTGAAATTGAAAATCTACAGGCTATCATCAAAAAGGAAATGTCTAATGATGCTCTAAAAAAATTCAATACTGAAATTGAAAATGATACCCAGAAATGGGCGGATGAGATTCAGAGCGTTAAAGCAAAAAAATTTCAACGTGATGTCAACGACAAACAATTGAATAGGGTCTATAGATGGAGAACTAATAATGAGAGATCGCGATCCAGATTTCGTTATGAGTCACGCTCTCGCTCACGATCTACCTCAATTCAATCCATGATGTCTAATGATGAAAATCAGAATTCAAAAAAACATCAAAAAGTACCAAATGATGGAGCATCATCTAGTAATAAAAGGATGAACACAAGATTCAATACAAAGAAGGGGACGGCTGGTAAATCTAGTGAGGACGGATCAAAGAGCGAGTTACAGGTGATCAATTTGTCCGATCACATATTGACCGATGTTCAAATACAAGTACTGAGGAAGGGTCTATCATTCTCTCCCACTAACGGTTTTAATTATTTTGTAGCATTGAAAGACCTACATCTGTTTTCAAGGAAATTAATCCTAAAAAAGTTACATGGTAAGAGTGGATCTGATGAGGAACTGTGGAGTCCTGCCGAGAGAGAGGCTATTCGGACACTTGAAGAATTATTGGAGGAGCAATCCCCACAAAATCAAGGTGGGATTCCATCAGCACTATTACCCAGGTCAACAAGGTTTCCCCCCTTGTCCATCTGCCCTGCTGTGGACATTTTCACGAGATTAGTATCAGAGGATTTAAAAAAGTTGTCCACACAACGGCGTTTTGATAACCTCACCCATAAAGAGAGAGAGGGTATTCGCCTAATGCAATCATGGGATGATGTTATATTCAAACCAGCAGACAAGGGGGGAAACATTGTGATTTGGCCTGTAGTCAAATATGAACGTGAAGCCTTTCGGCAACTAAAAAATCACCAAGTCTATGACAAACTTACCCACAATCCCATGGCCTCTTTCTTGGCACAGCTACACAGGATCCTCATGGGAAGGTTCGACTCTGGTATTATCAATAAAAAATGTTTGAAGGACTATTTTTACCTTTTCCTAAAATTGCTACATTTTACCTCCTCCCTAAGGTCCACAAGGACCGCGTCAGCCCCCCAGGACGCCCGATTGTGTCTGGGATGGGTGGTCTTTGCGACCCCATCTGCAAATTTGTTGATTTTTACCTAAAGACAATAGTGTAGACATTACCATCCTACATTAAAGACACAACGGATGTCCTTAGGAGGATTGACGGGGTCTCTGTGGAAGCCGGTACCCTATTGGTTACAGCTGACGTTGAGACACTTTATACGTGTATCAACCATGAAGACGGTTTACAAGCAGTCCGCCATTTCCTCGAGGCCTCCGACTTGGACGGTCCCCTCTGTGGATTTCTCCTCGAATTGCTGCACTTTGCATTAACGCATAATTTCTTTACATTCAAAGATGGCTTCTATCATCAGAAACGTGGCGCAGCCATGGGTGCGGCCTGTGCGCCCGCCTACGCTAACCTCTTTCTGGGTTACTGGGAGAGGTTCATTTTTGGCGAGGCGGGGGCCGCCGACCATGTGCTGTGCTGGTTACGCTATATCAATGATATTCTATTACTTTGGCGTGGCACGGTGCAGCAATTGGAGGACTTTATGACTGAGCTTAATGATAATCAATTAAATATCAAACTTACATATAGGTATGACTATAAGCAGATTGATTTTCTGGACGTCAAACTGGAAGTTGACAACAGTTTGTCCCTCCAGACTGACGTCTTTCGTAAGAATACCTCTGTTAATGCTTTGTTGCACGCTAGCTCGGCACATAGTCGATCCACTGTGGGGGCCGTCCCGGTCGGACAGTTCTTGAGGATGCGTAGGATTTGCTCATCCGGCCAGAAATTTGAACATCAAGCATTGGACCTTAGGAGACGCTTTGAGCAGCGCGGATACAGCAGGCGTAGCATTAAAAAAGGCTATAATCGGGCCAAAACTACCTCACGCGAACGCTTGCTGTATCATCCTGCTTCAAGGCAAAAGGAAGATAATAATATTCGTTTTATATCAGTGTTCAACCATGAATGGGAGAGTATGAGGGACATATTTACGAAACATTGGTCCGTTTTGAAAACCGAGCCCGCTCTGAGATCCGTCCTCACAGAGAGACCTCTCATGACCCCTAGGAGATCCAAGAATTTAAGAGATTTGTTGGTCCAAAGCCATTACATTGCACTCATAACAAATCCATTTGGGAGTACTAGACGACAGAAGGGATGTCACAGCTGTGGCCATTGTGTGGCTTGCGCAAATGTCTCTCGTAGTTCTAATTTTCACTCTAGTGATGGGACGAAAGAATATGACATCAGAGAATACATTTCATGCAGCACGAAGAACGTGATTTATTATGCTACATGCAGCTGCCCGTTAATTTACGTAGGTTTAACATCGCGTGAACTCAGAATACGAATACGTGAACACGTTAGAGACATCTGCGCAGCCAGTAAAATGGAAGATATATCTAGTTTGAAGACTATCCCTAGACATTTCAGGGATAAACATAACTGTGATCCCGTTAACTTTATGGTCAAAGGTATTGATGTGGTACATCCCGGAATCAGAGGTGGCAATATTAAGAAAATGTTGGCACAACAGGAGTTAAAGTGGATTGTTACTCTTGACACAGTAACACCGAAAGGGCTTAACGAGGCCCTTAATTTTGCCCCCCTTTTTGTGACTATTTCGCAAATTTGATTTTTTATTTTTTATGTTTTGGTTTCCTTATATGCTTGCATCATTTTTTATGTGTGTTGTTTTTAAAACTGTATTTTTTCTTTCTTCTATTTAGTTTATATTAAGTCTTGGAATGTCATTATCTGCCAGATGCTCAGCCCCTAGTCCTTATCATGGGGATTATTATACTCAAATGTGATATGTGACGGAAAGCAATCGGATCCATGAAGATTTGTACCTTTGGGATAAAGATCCATGGACGCCCATATTTTGATGATCTGAATTGTGGATTCAATTGTATGCCATATTTTGTATATGTACTTATAGCTGTGACGCGCGTGCGCGCGATTGCTCTCTGCTGCCACCCGCCGCTGACCAGCACAGTCATGCTGGCGCATTGCCGTGGTTCATTTTTAAACCTAGGTCCTGTGATCAGCTGACGCGTCCGGGCTGCAGCGGCTGGAGGGACAGCGTTGGGCGCATGCGCCATTAACGGAAGCTGTACATCTTGCGGTCACATGACCGGTTTCTATGGTTACTTAAAGGTCCTGTCTGCGACCTACAACACTCCCCTTGAGAAAGCGAGGTGAACGACAGCGAAACGCGCGTCGGGGACTACACATATGGCCGGCAGTTGGTGGTGAGGCTTTAATATCTCCCTCTCTCTCCCTTTACACCCTGGTCTTAGATGCAATGTGACGATTTACTTTTGATAGTCTATTTGATTATGGGTGTCTAGCAATATACTTGATTGAACACACTCCTGATACAGATCTATGGTGATTGATTATGGGACTATGGTGTGCCCTAGGATGTTTTAGTGTTCATTATATATAGGGACTTTTCCTCCAGTCATTTAATTGACCTTTATACTATGTGTTACAGTGTCTTTCTGCTTGCCACATGTTTTTGTGTCTTTTTATACACATCATCTATTTTCGTTTATGTCTTATGTCTTGTTGCCTAATTGTGACTTAATAAACTTTTATATTTTTGTAATGAAACCAAACTCCATTATTTTCCTCCTGTTTTGTAGTCCATATAAGATATGTGGTTAGTCATCCAAGATGTTTGGAAAAACCTCTCTGCCAAGTTTCTTCAAAGACTGCATGGAAGTGTACCTAAAAGAACTGTTTTAATGCTGTTTTGAAGGCAAAAGGAAGTCACACCAAATATTCATTTCATTTATATTTATTTTGTTCATTCACTTTGCCATTTGATAAAAATAAATTTATGTGACGACACAGCATTTTATCTTAATTAACCAGACATCTATTTTCAGTAACCCAGGAGTCATTGACCGATATCTATATGGTGACTTTTGAATTTATGTGTTCAAGAAAACAGACTTTTGCTCATTTAAGCCTATAATATTGACTTGTAAGTTTACATTTGATGTAACATGCTGTGCTGTTATCCTGTATGACTTGAGACTAGTGTTGAGCGATACTGCTCGATGTCTAAAAATATCGGATCGGAATGGTATCGCCGATATCACTAAATATCGTCGATATCCGATTCCGATACCGGAAGTCCAATGTAAGTCTATGGGAACAAAATATCGCAACTAAAAAAAACCTTTATTTCCTTGTAAACACTAAATATACACACATAGAATACATATATATATATATATATATATACATGTCATTGTGACATATATATATACATATATGTATAGTTTATACACTTCTACATAGTAAAATATCCTCTGATTCAATTGCCGGGTAAAGCCGGCTTCTGTGAAAAGACAGAAGCACCCGACATGAAATGACACTTGGTGTACATAGGGTTAACCATGTATTTTCATGTCCTTTGCTATCTGATTTGCACAAACAATTACATCAGTCTATGTGTGCAAAATTTCACACCTGTAGGGGTTAATTAAAGGTGTAAATTCGTTGTAAAAAAAACGGACTTTTTTGCTACGAATTTACACTTTTAATTAACCCCTACAGGTGTGAAATTTTGCACACATAGACTGATGTAATTGTTTGTGCAAATCAGATAGCAAAGGACATGAAAAGACATGGTTAACCCTATGTACACCAAGTGTCATTTCATGTCGGGTTCTGCATTTTCACAAAAGCCTGCAATTGAATTAGCGGCTATTATACTATGTAGAAGTGTATGAACTATAATATAAATATATATATATGTGTCACAAATTCAATGACATGTATATATATATATATATATATATATATATATATTATATATATATATATATGAGGTGTAAAATTGTTTAAAAAAAATGCGTGGGCTCCCGCCCTATTTTCGCAACCAGACAGACAAAGCCAGCGAATGGGGCAGATAATAGCCCAGAGAGGGACCATTATTTTTGGCCCCCCTGGCTACTAACATCTGCCCCCAGACACCCCAGAAAAGACAAATCTATAATTAGATTCGCCCTTTCTGGCACTTTGCCCGTCTATTCCCATTGCCCTGTAGCGGTGGCGAATGGGTTAATATGGGGTTAAAGCCACATTGCAATTGAAAGGTGACCTTAAGCCAGGTTAATAATTGAGAGCTGTCAATTAGACAACTATCAATTATTAATCCTATTGCATGAAATAAAAATAAAACACACACACTTTAATTAAAAATCATTTTAATGAAATAAAGACACATGTTTTTGACCATCTTTTATTTGACTGCAAAAACCATTTCCTGTAATAAAAATAAAATAAAAAAGCAAAATTATTCTTACCTATCCCATGCACAGTCAGGTCCCACGGTGTAATCCTTCAGAAAGGGTTAATGTTTACTGCAGGGACCGCAGCTAATGATGCAGCCTCACAGTAAACCCCCAAATGAATGAGTTCCTCTCCTGGCTGACAGGAGAGGAAGTGGAAAGCTTAATTGACTGCTTTTCACTTTCACTTCAGGTCAGCCAGGGACACAATCAGTGACGTCAGAGGGAACTGATTAACAAAAATAGGGGTTCCCTTCGAATAAAAAATGGCGTGGGGTCCCCCCTATTTTTGTTAACCAGCCAGATGAAGCAGACTGCTGAGGCCTGGATTTTCAGGCTGTTAAGGAGCCAAGATCCATGGACCTTGCCAGCCTGATAATACCAGGCCACAGCAGTCTGCATATCTTGGCTGATTAACAAAAATAGGGGATCCCCTCGAAAAAAATTGGTGTGGGGTCCCCCCTATTTTTGTTAACCAGCCAGATGAAGCAGACCGCTGAGGCCTGGTTTTTCAGGCTGGTAAGGATCCAATATCCATGGACCTTGCAAGCCTGATAATACCAGGCCACAGCAGTCTGCTTAGCTTGGCTGGTTAACAAAAATAGGGGATCCCCTCGAAAAAAAAACGGCGTAGGGGTCCCCCTATTTTTGTTAACCAGCCAAGTAAAATGCAGACTGCTGCGGCCTGGTATTAAAAGACTGTCAAGGCCCATGGATTTTGGCCCTCAACAGCCTGATAATACCAGGCTACAGCAGCCCCACATTTGGCGCATCAAAAGATGTGCCAATTGTGGCACTTTACCCGGCTCTTCCCACTGCCCTGTAGCGGTGGCAAGTGGGTTAATAAGGGGTTAATGTCACCGTTGATTGCACGGTGACAATAAGCCCGGTTAATAATGGAGAGGTGTCAATAAGACACCGATCCATTATTAATCCCAAAGTTATTAAATGCATAAAAAAAAAGACAAAGCAAGAAAAAAGTATTTTAATGAAATAAAAGAGACAACACAGTTTTCATTTCTTTTATTGTACTCTCATTCCTGCGACGCCATCGATCTCCTGTAAAAAAAGAAAAAAAACAAACCAACAGTATACCACCTGTCCGACGCAGTCCATAGTAACGACTGTCCCACGACGATCCAGCTCTGCTACATCGCAATGACAGGCAGAGCCTGTCATCGCGACGCAGCACAGCTGATTACCTGCTTCCCCGGCGGTGACGTCATCGGACTGACTGCTTTACGGCCGGGATTACCCAGCAGTCACTGCAGTTATCGCGAGAAACTGCATGTGACCGCCGGGGAAAGATGATGGCGGCCATGAAGCAGTCCAGGCCGTGACCGCCGGAGATCTTCTGCCAGGTAAGTGCCGCTGACTCCTGACAGACCCGACCGACGGACACTGACAGTGACAGACCCGACCGACGGACACTGACAGTGACAGTGACAATCCCGATTCCGGTATCCGATATGACGAAAATATCGGTACTCGGAATCGAAAGCCCGATACAGCTAATATCGGCCGATACCCGATATTTGCAGTATCGTATCGCTCAACACTACTTGAGACGCAGGATAATTGAACAATGTTTTCTGATATGTTGATTGCACATTGTCCAGGCCAGCCAGTTAATTAAAATAGAGGAAGAAAAACGATGCAGATAGATTAAATTAAACAATGCGAGTTGATCTCGTCACCATTCTTCACCTTTTACCTCTGAATACTGGCTTGAAAGACAGTTGTTAACTAAAAAAAGAGGCTATATGCATCTGTAACATCAGACAGATATATTCATCCAGACAGCCGAGATCCAGAGATCCAAAGAACCAGACACTGCAAGACAGCAGCCAAGACATCATGGCTCCATCACGAAGGACACAGATTTGACATTTTACAGTATGTCAGCTTAGGGGACCATGGCCCCGGCTGAAAGAATACAGATATGCTCCATTGACCAACATTGAACCATGGATAAATTTGGGGTAATCAGGATTTGGACCCACTGGTTACATGAGCACTATGGATAAGTTTGGGGAAAGCCAGGATTGAGACCCACTGGTCACCTGGCTCCATGAAGATGTTCAGAGAAGCCAGGATGTGACCCTCCTGTTACCTGTCCATATACCTGAATGGACTATCATCTTCCTACGCTTGTCATTACCTCCTCTTTGTGATACAGGTGGGAGTAGGCGGCCCTGGAAGCTCTGAAGTCACAGCTGCTCTTATCCCAACGAGTCAGTGGAAGAATAAGATTCTGTAATGTGCACCATCTTGGGTATTTTGCTGGGACTGTTCTGTTATTTGCCTGTTTTTGTGGTGCAATAAAGGATTACCATTCTATTTTACCCTCACCTTCTGTTATCTTAGTACTACACCCACAGGGAAAGGAGAGCGGGCATTCAGTGGGATGATTTTTGGTCCATGCGGTTTCGGCTAGCGGACCAGGTCACCCGCTGACCCCCATGTCTCCACAACTACCATTTCTAATTTGAATATATTCTTACTTTGCAGCATTATTTCCACACTTGTCTAAAACATTTGCACAGCACCTTATAGTTTATATATGATGTGGGACCTGATGAGGTAACTAGTCCAGTGGCAAATCGCTTAGTTTCTAAGAAAGACTTACTACTTGACTTCATGATTAGTTTTTATTATGACAGCAGCAGGTTTTTCCTCTTCCATCACACAGTATTCTATGCAGTGTTCTTCACCTTTCTGAAACAAGGTCATCAGCAGATTTTCTACAGTCATGGCCAAAAGTTTTGAGAATGACACAAATATTATATTTTCACATGATCTGCTGCCCTCTGGTTTTTGTGTGTGTTTGACAGATGTTTTTATCACAGACAGAAATATAATAATTGCAAACATATGAGTAACAAAAGCTTATATTGACAGTTAGAATGAGTTAATGCAGCAAGTCAATATTTGCAGTGTTGACCCTTCTTCTTCAGGACCTCTGCAATTCTCCCTGGCATGCTCTCAATCAACTTCTGGACCAAATCCTGACTGATAGCAGTCCATTCTTGCACAATCAATGCTTTCATTTTGTCAGAATTTTTAGGTTTTTGTTTGTCCACCCGTCTCTTGATGATTGACCACAAGTTCTCAATGGGATTAAGATCTGGGGAGTTTCCAGGCCATGGACCCAAAATCTCTATGTTTTGTTCCCTGAGCCATTTAGTTATCACCTTTGCTTTATGGCAAGGTGCTCCATCATGCTGGAAAAGGCATTGTTGATCGCCAAACTGCTCTTGGAGGGTTGGGAGAAGTTGCTCTTGGAGGACATTCTGGTACCATTCTTTATTCATGGCTGTGTTTTTAGGCAAGACTGTGAGAGAGCCGATTCCCTTGGCTGAGAAGCAACCCCACACATGCATGGTTTCAGGATGCTTAACAGTTGGCATGAGACAAGACTGGTGGTAGCGCTCACCTTGTCTTCTCCAAATGAGGCGTTTTCCTGATGTCCCAAACATTTGAAAAAGGGGATTCATCAGAGAAAATAACTTTACCCCAGTCCTCAGCAGTCCACTGCCTGTACCTTTTGCAGAATATCAGTCTGTCCATGATGTTTTTTTCTGGAGAGAAGTGGCTTCTTTGCTGCCCTCCTTGAGACCAGGCCTTGCTCCAAGAGTCTCCGCCTCACAGTGCGTGCAGATGCACTTACACCTGCCTGCTGCCATTCCTGAGCAAGCTCTGCACTGCTGGTAGCCCGATCCCGCAGCTGAAACACTTTTAAGAGACTGTCCTGGCGCTTGCTGGTCTTTCTTGGGCGCCCTGGAGCCTTTTTGGCAACAATGGAACCTCTCTCCTTGAAGTTCTTGATGATGCGATAGATTGTTGACTGAGGTGCAATCTTTCTAGCTGCGATACTCTTCCCTGTTAGGCCATTTTTGTGCATTGCAATGATGACTGCACGTGTTTCTTTAGAGATAACCATGGTTAACAGAAGAGAAACAATGATGCCAAGCACCAGCCTCCTTTTAAAGTGTCCAGTGGTGTCATTCTTACTTAATCATGACAGATTGATCTCCAGCCATGTCTTCGTCAACACCCACACCTGTGTTAATGGAGCAATCACTGAAAAGAGGTTAGCTGGTCCTTTTAACTCAGGGCTGCAATGATGTGGAAATGTGTTTTGGGGGATAAAGTTCATTTTCTAGCCAAATATTGACTTTGCAAGTAATTGCTGTTAAGCTGATCACTCTTTATAACATTCTGGAGTATATGCAAATTGCCATTAGAAAAAGTGAAGCAGTAGACTTTGTAAAAATTAATAATTGTGTCATTCTCAAAACTTTTGGCCATGACTGTACTGTCTTTATACATCACTTTTTCTTATCATCTTGATCTGTGTCCTACTGTGATGGAGGACATTCTTTTTTTCTCTCTATGCAGTATGTAGACTTTTAAAGTGAGAAGTCTTGAAAAAAATTAACATAGTTGGACTCTTTACATGTTGCTTTTTTCCCTATATGAGGACACTAATTTTGCAATGAATTACTTGTGAGGTTTTGATGTGGACAATAAAATACAGCTCCACCCCTGAGTCTCCTATTGATAGCACTTATTTCACTTGGGCCAGCACTGTTTTAGCTGTGTTGTGCTGTTATTTTATTATTCCTCTTGTATTTTAGAACTAAACAACCCCTTATTTAACCCCTTCACCGCGAAGCCTGTTTTCAACTTCCTGACCAGGCCAATTTTTACAATTCTGACCACTAGAGTTGAGCGATACTTTCCGATATCCTAAAGTATCGGAATCGGAATGGTATCGCCGATATCACTAAAATATCGGCGATACCCGATACCGATACCGGAAGTCCCATGTAAGTCTATGGGAACAAAATATCGCAACTAAAAAAACCCCATTCTTTCCTTGTAAACACTAAATATACACACATAGAATACATATATATATATATACATGTCATTGTGACATATATATATATACATATATGTATAGTTTATACACTTCTACATAGTAAAATATCCTTTGATTCAATTGCCGGGTAAAGCCGGCTTCAGTGAAAAGACAGAAGCACCCGACATGAAATGACACTTGGTGTACATAGGGTTAACCATGTCTTTTCATGTCGTTTGCTATCTGATTTGCACAAACAATTAAATCAGACTATGTGTGCAAAATTTCACACCTGTAGGGGTTAATTAAAGGTGTAAATTCGTTGTAAAAAAAACGGACTTTTTTGCTACGAATTTACACCTTTAATTAACCCCTACAGGTGTGAAATTTTGCACACATAGTCTGATTTAATTGTTTGTGCAAATTAGATAGCAAAGGACATGAAAAGACATGGTTAACCCTATGTACACCAAGTGTCATTTCATGTCGGGTTCTGCATTTTCACAAAAGCCGGCAATTGAATTAGCGGCTATTATACTATGTAGAAGTGTATGAACTACAAATATAAATATATATATATATGTGTCACAAATTCAATGACATGTATATATATATAATGAGGTGTAAAATTGCTGAAAAAAAATGCGTGGGCTCCCGCCCTATTTTCGCAACCAGACAGACAAAGCCAGTGAGTGGGGGCAGATAATAATAGCCCAGAGAGGGACCATTATTTTTGCCCCCCCCGGCTACTAACATCTGCCCCCAGACACCCCAGGAAAGACAAATCTATAATTAGATTCGCCCTTTCTGGCACTTTGCCCGTCTATTCCCATTGCCCTGTAGCGGTGGCGAATGGGTTAATATGGGGTTAAAGCCACCTTGCTATTGAAAGGTGACCTTAAGCCAGGTTAATAATTGAGAGCTGTCAATTAGACAACTATCAATTATTAATCCTATTGCATGAAATAAAAATAAAACACACACACTTTAATTAAAAATCATTTTAATGAAATAAAGACACATGTTTTTGACCATCTTTTATTTTACTGCAAAAACCATTTCCTGTAATAAAAATAAAATAAAAAAGCAAAATTATTCTTACCTATCCCATGCACAGTCAGGTCCCACGGTGTAATCCTTCAGAAAGGGTTAATGTTTACTGCAGGGACCGCAGCTAATGCTGCAGCCTCACAGTAAACCCCAAATGAATGAGTTCCTCTCCTGCCTGACAGGAGAGTAAAGGCTGGGTGTCACATAACGATACACCAGCGATCCCGACAACGATATGCACTTGTCAGGATCGCTGGTGTATCGCTACATGATCGCTGCTGAGCTGCCAAACAGGCAGCTCAGGCAGCGATCTGGGACAGCGACACTGCGGGTAACATCGCTTAAGGGCCCGTCTCACATAGCGATATCGCTACCGAGATCGCTGCTGAGTCACTAGTTTTGTGACGCAGCAGCGAGCTCACCAGCGATATCGCTGTGTGTGACATTCAGCGACGATCAGCCCCCTGCCGGGTATCGCTGATCGTCGCAGAAATGTCAGGACCTTTTTTTGATCGCTGGTTTCCCTCTGACAGGCACGCATCGCTGCGTGTGACAGGCGGGAGACCAGCGATCCGCTGGTAACCAAGGTACACAGCGGGTTTCCAGGCACCGCGCAGCGCTTGGAAACCCGCTGTGTACCTTGGATACCAGCTCCCTGCATCAGGGCGCTGGTATCCAAGGTACACAGCGGGTTTCTAGGCACAGCCCCGCGCCTGGAAACCCGCTGTGTACCTTGGTTACCAGCGGATCGCTGGTCTCCCGCCTGTCACACGCAGCGATGTGTGCCTGTCAGCGGGAAACCAGCGATCAAAGGTCCTGACATTTCAGCGACGATCAGCGATACCCGGCAGGGGGGCTGATCGTCGCTGAATGTCACACACAGCGATATCGCTGGTGAGCTCGCTGCTGCGTCACAAAACTAGTGACTCAGCAGCGATCTCGGTAGCGATATCGCTATGTGAGACGGGCCCTTAAGTGGAAAGCTTAATTGATTGCTTTCCACTTTCACTTCAGGTCAGCCAGGGACACAATCAGTGACGTCAGAGGGAACTGATTAACAAAAATAGGGGTTCCCTTCGAAAAAAAAATGGCGTGGGGTCCCCCTATTTTTGTTAACCAGCCAGATGAAGCAGACCGCTGAGGCCTGGATTTTCAGGCTGTTAAGGAGCCAAGATCCATGGACCTTGCCAGCCTGATAATACCAGGCCACAGCAGTCTGCATATCTTGGCTGATTAACAAAAATAGGGGATCCCCTCGAAAAAAATTGGCGTGGGGTCCCCCCTATTTTTGTTAACCAGCCAGATGAAGCAGACCGCTGAGGCCTGGATTTTCAGGCTGTTAAGGAGCCAAGATCCATGGACCTTGCCAGCCTGATAATACCAGGCCACAGCAGTCTGCATATCTTGGCTGATTAACAAAAATAGGGGATCCCCTCGAAAAAAATTGGCGTTTGGTCCCCCCTATTTTTGTTAACCAGCCAGATGAAGCAGACCGCTGAGGCCTGGATTTTCAGGCTGTTAAGGAGCCAAGATCCATGGACCTTGCCAGCCTGATAATACCAGGCCACAGCAGTCTGCATATCTTGGCTGATTAACAAAAATAGGGGATCCCCTTGAAAAAAATTGGCGTGGGGTCCCCCCTATTTTTGTTAACCAGCCAGATGAAGCAGACCGCTGAGGCCTGGTTTTTCAGGCTGGTAAGGATCCAATATCCATGGACCTTGCAAGCCTGATAATACCAGGCCACAGCAGTCTGCTTAGCTTGGCTGGTTAACAAAAATAGGGGATCCCCTCGAAAAAAAAACGGCGTAGGGATCCCCCCTATTTTTGTTAACCAGCCAAGTAAAATGCAGACTGCTGCGGCCTGGTATTAAAAGACTGTCAAGGCCCATGGATTTTGGCCCTCAACAGCCTGATAATACCAGGCTACAGCAGCCCCACATTTGGCGCATCAAAAGATGTGCCAATTGTGGCACTTTACCCGACTCTTCCCACTTGCCCTGTAGCGGTGGCAAGCGGGGTAATAAGGGGTTATTGTCACCGTTGATTGCACGGTGACAATAAGCCCGGTTAATAATGGAGAGGCGTCAATAAGACACCGATCCATTATTAATCCCAAAGTTATTAAATGTATAAAAAAAAGACACAGCAAGAAAAAAGTCTTTTAATGAAATAAAAGAGACAACACAGTTTTCATTTCTTTTATTACTCTCTCATTCCTGCGACGCCATCGATCTCCTGTAAAAAAAGAAAAAAAACAAACCAACAGTATACCACCTGTCCGACGCAGTCCATAACGATAGTCCCACGACGATCCAACTCTGCTACATCGCAATGACAGGCAGAGCCTGTCATTGCAACGCAGCACAGCTGATTACCTGCTTCCCCGGCGGTGACGTCATCGGACTGACTGCTTTACGGCCGGGATTACCCAGCAGTCACTGCAGTTATCGCGAGAAACTGCATGTGACCGCCGGGGAAAGAAGATTGCGGCCATGAAGCAGTGCAGGACGTGACCGCCGGAGATCTTCTGCCGGGTAAGTGCCGCTGACTCCTGACAGACCCGACCGACGGACACTGACAGTGACAGTGACAATTCCGATTCCGGTATCCGATAAGACGAAAATATCGGAACTCGGAATCGGAATTCCGATACAGCTAATATCGGCCGATACCCGATATTTGCAGTATCGGAATGCTCAACACTACTGACCACTGTTCCTTTATGAGGTCATATCTCTAGAACGTTTCAATGTATCCCACTGATTCTGAGAATGTTTTCTCATGACATATTGTACTTTATGACAGTGGTAAAAAAAAATTTTGATATGACTTACGTTTATTTGTTAAAAAAAAAACAAATTTTGAAAATTTCGCAATTTTCAAACTTAATTTTTATGCCCTTAAATCAGAGTCATATCGCACAAAATAATTAATAAATAACATTTCCCACATGTCTACTTTACATCAGCACAATTTTGGAAACAATATTTTTTTGTTAGGAAGTGATAAGGGTTAAATGTTGACCAGCAATTTCTCATTTTTAAACAAAATTTGTAAAACCATTTTTTTTTAGGGACCACCTCACATTTGAAGTGACTTTGAGGGGTCTATATGACAGAAAATACTCCAAAATGACACCATTCTAAAAACTGCACCCCTCAAGGTACTCAAAACCACATTCAAGAAGTTTATTAACCCTTCAAGTGCTTCACAGGAATTTTTGGAATGTGGAAGAAAAAAAAAATATTTTCTTTTCTTTCACAAAAGTTTTTCCTTTAGACCTAATTTTTTTTTTATTTTCGCAAGGGTAACAGGAGAAAATGGACCATACATTTTGTTGAGCAATTTCTCCTGAGCATGCCGATACCCCATATGTGGGGGAAATCTACTGTTTGGGCATATGGCAGGGTTCGGAAGGGAAGGAGCGCCATTTCACTTTTTAATGTGAAATTTGCTGGCACAACTAGCGGCCACCATGTCACGTTTGGAGAGCCCCTGATGTGCCTAAACAGTGGAAACCCCTAACAAGTGACACCATTTTGGAAACTAGACCCCTTAGGGAACTTATCTAGATGTATATTGAGCACCTTGAACCCACAGGTGCTTCACAGAAGTATATAATGTAGAGCTGTGGAAATTTAAAAAAAAAACAAACACATTTTTCCAAAATAAATCTTTTTTAGCTCTATATTTTGCATTGTTATAAGGGTAACATGAGAAATTGCTCCATACAATTTGTTGTGCAATTTCTCCTGAGCATGCCGATACCCCGTATGTGGGGGAATACTACTGTTTGGGCACATGGCAGACTGGGAAGGGAAGGAGCGCCACTTGACTTTTTAAATGTAAAATTTACTGGAATAATTAGCGGATGCCATGTCGCATTTGGAGAGCCAATGATGTGCCTAATCAGTGGAAACCCCCCACAAGTGACATCATTTTGGAAATTATAACCCTTTGGGAATTTAGCTACAGATGTAGTGACGATTTTTACTCCATGGGTGTATTCCAGAAACAAGCAGCAGTGGATGTTGCTGAGTGAAAACTGCAAACTGCCTTTGCAGTCACCAGTACATTATGTCCAGCTCATGCTTTTGGAGACATGCACCCATAAGCTAGACGGGCTCTCATCACTACAGAAATGCCAAACATGTGGGCGCTAAATGTTGTTTAGGCACACTGGGGCTCGGAAGCGCGGGGAGCATTTAGATTTGGGAGCGCAGAAATTGCTGAATTTTTTGGGGGGATCGTGAAGCAATTTTGCTTTTCCAGAGCCTTTGTGCTACCATTAACATGGAAGCCCCCTATATTTCTGTTAACAGATGACGGACCTGAGTGGGGACTTGCTTTTTTGCGGATTTGGTTGAAGCTTTTATTGGGAACATTTTACATAACGTTTGGGATCACGTTTATCCATCGCTCTACGCTGAGCACTTACTTTGGGGTTTCCATCTAAATCTCCGAGTGATGTGACAGATAAAATGCCACAGGGATCCATTCACTATAATGAGGCAGATTTACTCTGGACTCTGTCTGGCCTCTGTTTAGCGGTGTCCGTTTCAGAAGGGCACAAAACTGTAGCCGACCGCGCTTTTATGCAATCCTAAAAAGACGGACACAGCCGGATAACAGGTCAGATGGCATCCACAGTGCCTCCATCTGCCTCATTACAGGGAATCTTCTGCCTGAATCACGTATTTCAGAGATTAACACAGAAACCCCAGTGTAAGTGCTCAGCGCAGAGCGCAAGATAAATGTAAATGTGCGCCAAGCTTTACTGCGATTTTTGGGAGGGAGAATGAAAAAAATCAACAGCATGTGAAGAATTGGTTCTATTTTTAAGCCGTTCCATGTGCGGTATAAGTGATTAGGCGACTTTATTCTTCGGGTCGGTGTGATTACAACAATAGCAGATTTATATCGGGTTTTTATGTTTGGCTGCTGTCACACACTAAGGCTAAGTGCACACGTTCAGGATTATTTGCGTTTTTTTCGCGGGAAAAAACGCGTCAAAAACACATGAATTAAGCATCCTATCATTTAGAATGAATTCCGCAATTTTTGTGCACATGGTGCGTTTTTTTCCGCGAAAAAAACGCATCTCGGAAAAAGAACAAACATTTTCATTAATTTCGCGGAATTCTAGCGTTTTTCCCGGTATATTATTGACCTAGAAAGTTCAGGAAAAAATCGCGGTAAAAACTCGCAAAATCAGCACAAAAACGCACCAAAAACGCGGAAAAAAAAAAGTGCGTTTTTACCGCAGAAAAAGTCAGGTTTTGCTCAGGAAAATTCTGCTATAAGTTTAACATATTTTGTCCGACAGTCATGTGGGGGCTTGTTTTTTGCAAGACGAGCTGATGTTTCTATTGGTACCATTTTCGGGCACATGACATTTTTTGATCGCTTTCTATTCTGATTTTTGGGAGACAGAATGAGCAAAAAACAGCAATTCAGTAATTGCGTTTTTTTTTTTTTTTATACCGTTCCATGTGTGGTAAAATTGTTAAGGCAGCTTTATTTTTCCAGTCAGTTCGATTACAGTGATACCAGTTCTATAGTTTTTTTTTATATTTCAGCGCTTTTACACAGTGAAAAAGTATTTTATAGAAAAATTTTTTGCATCGCTTTATTCTGAGAGCTATAACATTTTTATTTTTTGCTGATGCAGCTGTGTGGCGGCTTGTTTTTGAGGGACAAGATGACTTTTTCAGCGGTACAATTTTTATTTACATCTGTCTTTGATCGCGTTTTATTGCACTTTTTGCTCGGCGGTATGATAAAGCATTTGTTTTTTGCCTTATTTTTTATGGTGTTGACTGAAGGGGTTAACTAGTGGGACAGTTTTACTTAGCGGGTCGTTACGGACGCGGCAATACCAAATATGTGTACTTTTATTGGCTTTTTTATTCACATAAATAAATGTATTTATTGGAAAAAATATATATTTTTTTTCTTTATTTAGGAATTTTTTATAAAATATTTTTACACATTCTAATATATATATATATTTTTTCTGTTTTACATTGTCCCAGTATGGGACATCACAATATAATGTCAGATCGCTGATCTGACACTTTGCACAGAAGTTTCAGATCATGGTCTGACAAGCAGGGAAGGAGGCATCCCGGCGCCTGCTCTCAGCAGGCGCTCAAAGGCCACTTTCCCTGCAAGACCTGGAAGGACCCCGCGGGCCATCTTGGTGCCGGGGGTCTCCATGGAGACCATCAGGCTTTCACATCGCGATGCTTCTCTATGCCGCTGCCACTACTGACAGCGGTATCAGAGGGGTTAAATGCCCATGATCGTTGCTAGCACCGATCGTGGGCATTGCTGCAAGGTGTCAGCTGTCACATACAGCTATCACCCGCACCTGATTACCGTGGCACTTAGCCTGAGGCCGCGCGATCGTTGCACCATACTAGTACTACTCTTTGCGGGAACGCACCTCCCGCAGAGCAGTACCAGTACTGCGCATGTCGGGAAGGCGCTACCAGAAGACGTGGAGGGGGCCGTAGGAGGGCAACAACCCAGCAGCAGGACTGCTACCTCCGCCTTTGTGCAAGGAAGAACAGGAAGAGCACTGCCAGAGCCCTGCAAAATGACCTCCAGCCGGCCACAAATGGGCATGTGTCTGCACAAACTGTTAGAAACCGACTCCATGAGGATGGTATGAGGGCCCGACGTCCACAGTTGGGGGTTGTGCTCACAGCCCAACACCTTGCAGGACAGACCAGGAATGGCAAATTCGCCACTGGCGCCCTGTGCTCTTCACTGATGAAAGCAGGTTCACTCTGAGCACGTGACAGACGTGACAGAGTGTGGAGACCCCATGGAGAGCGATCTGCTGCCTGCAACATCCTTCAGCATGACCGGTTTGGCAGTGGGTCAATAATGGTGTGGGGTGGCATTTCTTTAGAGAGCCGCACAGTCCTCCATGTGCTTACCAGAGGTAGCCTGACTGCCATTAGGTACCGATATGAGATCCTCAGACCCCTCGTGAGACCATATGCTGGTGCATTTGGCCCTGGGTTCCTCCTAATGCAGGACAATGCCAGACCTCATGTGGCTGGAGTGTGTCAGCAGTTCCTGCAAGATGAAAGCAAGATGAAGCTATGGACTGGCCTGCCCGTTCCCCAGACCTGAATCCAAATGAGCACATCTGGGACATGTCTCGCTTCATCCACCAATGTCACGTTGCACCACAGACTGTCCAGGAGTTGGCGGATGCTTTAGTCCAGGTCTGGGAGGAAATCCCTGAGGAGACCATCCGCCACCTCATCAGGAGCATACACAGGCATTGTAGGAGGTCATACAGGCACAGGGAGGTCATACAGGCACGTGGAGGCCACACACACTACTGAGCATCATTTTGACTTGTTTTAAGGACATTACATTCTACTTTAATTTTGTGTGTGACTCCAAATCCAGGCCTCCATTGGTTAATAAATTTGATTTACATTGAAGATTTTTGTGTGATTTTGTTGTCAGCACATTCAACTTTGTACAGAACAAAGTATTCAATGAGAATATTTCATTCATTCAGATCTAGGATGTGTTATTTGAGTGTTCCCTTTATTTTTTGAGCAGTGTATATCTGACTAGGGAGGATAGTGAGTGGGTGCTGTCGTGGACTCATTAAAAGGGCATTACCGTTAAGTAATCCGGCTTTTTACCCTTTGCCACGACAGCACCCACATGAGAGATTTGCAGAGAACCGTCACCTGGGTGGGATCACCGTGTTGAGGACAGCCCTACCAAAAGCCAAGTCAGATGATGAAGACAGATCAAGCCTATAATGATTGTAGAAAGTCGAAGGTGTCGACCAGGTTGCGACCTTACATATAAGGTCAATAGAGATGTCTGCCTTCTCCACCCCGGAGGATGCTATAGCATAATGTGCTTTCACTTCTTCTGGAGGACTCTCACCTTTTGTCGAATAGGCCAAACAGATGGCATCTCTGATCCATCGGGACAAGGTAGCCTTTGTGACCCCGTGACCTTTCCTGTGGCACTGAAAGGATATAAACAGAGCCCTACTCTGCCTCCAGGACCGGGTTCTCGCTATGTAACTCAAGACTGCTCTCCTTACATCCAACGTGTGAAACGTCTCTTCCTCCGGACTTGACGGATTGTCATAAAAGGAAGGAAGGAAAATATCCTGTGATCTATGATAACTTGTCGCCACTTTAGGGAGGTAAGATGGATCTGGCTTGAGTATTATCCTATCCTGGAATATTAATAGGAAGGGAGTGTCTACAGAAAAGGCCTGGATATCACTAACCCTTCTGGCAGATGTTAAGGCCACTAATAGGGCTACCTTATATGAGATGTTTTTTAGAGAGATATATTCTAATGGCTCGAAAGGGGGGCCAGTTAGGGCATCAAGGACCAGATTCAGATCCCAAGGTAGTAAACACGGGATGTGGACTGGGTTGCTTCTCTCACATGCCTTAATGAATCATGCCACCCATCTATCTCCTGCTATATTAGCACCATAAAGGGCTCCTAAAGCAGAGACCTGGACTTTTAATGTATTGACTGATAGTCCCAGCTCCCGACCTTTCTACAAAAACTCCAGGATGGCTGTAATCAGAACTACCTCAGAGAAGGGTTCCATATAGTAGTCCAGAAACTTTCTCCACACTCTGCTATATATTGTGGTTGTAGATTCCTTTCTACTTAGCAGCAGTGTGTTGATAAGGTCATTGGAAAAGCCCCTTGATCTTAGTATCTGCCTCCTCAAATTCCACGCCGTCAAGTGGAGGACTTTCACTTGAGGGTGACAGAATGGTCTTTGAGAGAGCAGGTCCGGGTCTGCTGGAAATATCCATGGGTCGCATACTGACATGGCTCGGAGGCATGAGAACCAAGGTCTTTTCGGCCAGAAGGGAGCTATGTGAATCACCCTTGCTCTTTCCTCCCTTATTTTCCTAACTAGCGGGATTAACATCATCAGTGGAAAAGCATATGCTAGGTCGAATTGCCAGGGAAACTGGAGAGAATCTATCATGTCTGGCCGATCTGCTTTGTTTAGGAAGGCGAACCTCTGCACCTGTCTGTTTTCCCTGGTAGCAAATAGATTTATTTGTGGAAGCCCCCATAATTCTACTATCCTCCTGAATATGCGAGCGTTGAGAGTCCATTCTCCCTGGCGTAGCGTGTGGCGACTGAGAAAGTCGGCCTTCGTAATTTCCTCTCCTTTGATGTGAAGAGCCATCAGGGGCAAGTTGACTTCTGCTAAGTCGAAAATATTCCTTGATGTAGACAGACTTTCTGATCGCATTCCGCCTTGATGATTTAAATACGCCACCACTGTCATATTGTCTGATAGGATTCTATGTGAGATCCTCGGAGCTGGGGAAGGAAATAATTCAAAGCATGATTAACCGCTTTTAACTCCTACCAATTGGAGGAGCGTTCTATCTCAACAGTGTTCCAGAGGCCCTGAGCTAGATTATCCCCCAAATGTGCACCCCACCTCTCTGGACTAGCGTCAGTGGTAATTATCTTGGAGGGTTTTTATTGTCCATGGAACTCCCCTGGACAGATGATTTTTATTTAACCACCAAGATAGGGAATCTAGTACCTCCTAAGAAAGGGTGACCTTTCTATCTAAACGCCCCTTACAATGGTGCTGTGCATATAGAATCTCCTGTTGTAAGGTTCTGGTATGGTATTGAGCCCATTAAACTGCTGGAATACAGGAGGTGAGAGATCCCAGGAGGGACATGGCCTTCCTTAGTGACATTTGAGGGCTGTCCTTTGCTGAACTGACTTTTGAAATTATGGTCAACTTCTTGGATTCTGGGAGGAGACACCTCCGACTTATGGAGTCCAGGTGTAGCCCCAGGAAGGACTGGAGGGTTTCTGGAACCAGCCTGGATTTTTTTGAAATTGACAATCCATCCTAATGCCTGTAAAGATGAAATGGTGTTAGACAAGTGCTCTTTACACTAGGAGGCAGATCTTTCAATCACTAGAAAATCATCTAGGTAGGGCACAATTAGTGTATCTTGTTGACGTAGATAAGCCATCACCTCCAGCATTACTTTCGTGAACACTTGAGGAGACATCAAAAGGCCGAACGGCATTGCTGCAATTTGGAAATGACGGATTTGACCTGCCAGGTTGACTGCCACTCTGAGGTACTGCTGGTGTTTGGCGTGTATGGGAAGATGGTAATACGCATCTTTCAAGTCTAGTCCGGCAATGAAACATCTGGGAAGAAAAGTTTGATGGTAAACCTGATTGATTCCATCTTAAAGGTATGCTCATACAGAAAGGTATTCAATTTCCTAAGATTTATTGTAGTACGGAATGAACCATCAGGTTTGGGAACCAGGAATAAAGATTAGAATCTCCTTCCTTCTTGATCCCTTGGTACTTCTACCAGAACTTTTTTGGCCAAAAGAGTGAAGATTTGTAATTGGAGCGCCTCCTGTTGTTCTGGAGCTCTAAGGCAGGGTTCCCCAACTCCAGTCCTCAAGGCCCACCAACAAGTCATGTTTTCAGGATTTCCTTTGTATTGCACAGGTGATGCAATTATCACCTGGGCAATACAAAGGAAATCCTGAAAACATGACCTGTTGGTGAGAATTGAGTTGAGGAACCCTGCTCTAAGGGATGTCACTATGAATGTATCCTGTGGAATCAGAAAAAACTCCAATTTTAACCCAAATTTTATTAGGTCAAGGATCCACTGACTTGATGTTATATGTTTCCATTCATGGGTAAAAAATTTTAGTCTACCACCTACTGGGGGTTCTGTACTATCGATATCTACTACGTTTAGTTGTAGAGGACCCACTAAACAAGGCACCTCTCTGCTTTGTTTCCTTCGATTACCAGCAGTCTTTTTGCGGTTCATATGGCTTTCTTCTATTAAATGGCCATCTTCTGAACACCCTCCTGTAGGAAGGAAGAGACTGATTAGGGAATCCCTTCCTTTTCTCTCCTGCTTTGGTAAAACATGCAGTATTTTTCCAAACAGGAACTCACCCTGGCACGGGATTGCAGTTTTGATTTTGACTGTGCATCTCCTTTCCAGCTCTTTAGCCAGAGGGCTCGTTGAGTCGCATTAACCAAGCCGGCCGACCTAGCTGCCAGACGCAGGGAGTCTGATGATGCGTCGGCTAAGAATGCCACAGCCCCTTTGATCAATGGGATTGTGTGTAGGACTTTTTCTCTCGCCACCTTCCCTTTCATCTGTTGCTCCAGCTGATCTATCCAGACCAATAATAACCTTCCCGTGCATGTGCCAGAGATGGTGGGTTTGAAAGCTCCGGTGTTAAGATTCCCATGACCTTTTGAGCAAAGCCTCGGTCTTGCGGTCCAGTGGGTCCGACAAGACCCTTGCATCCTCCACTGGTAGGACCGACTGTTTGAGGTGGATGTAACCGCCGCATCTACTTTTGGAACTTTAGACCATGTGGCCAGTTCTTCGTCACTAAAGGGATAATGTCTTTTGGAGGAGGATGGGAGAAGCCCTCGCTGACTTTGTCCCACTCCTTTTTAAGCAAGGTCCTTAATAGCGGAGTTCACTGGAAAGGCTCTGCGTTTTTTCTTTGCCAGTCCGGCAAACATATCTTGTGCGGACCTGGACTCTCGTGTCCGGGCACCCCATCGTCTTCCTAATGGACTTTACAAGATTATCTATGCTGTCAATAGGGAAGCATGTTCGGCCCTCGTCGTCTGATGAACTTAATGACGAATCAGAGGAACCAGAAGATCGGATCAAGCCCTCTTCAGATCCTGAACTAGAAACAGGGGAAGGGACTCTGCTCCCATTTCTTTGAACCCCTGGACTCGCCCCTGAATCTCCTGTCTAATCATGGCTCTGACGTCCGTGGCCGCTACTGCAGCCTCTTCCTGTAAGGTTTGACC
Source organism: Oophaga sylvatica (assembly GCA_033576555.1). Taxonomy (NCBI): domain Eukaryota; kingdom Metazoa; phylum Chordata; class Amphibia; order Anura; family Dendrobatidae; genus Oophaga; species Oophaga sylvatica. Next base: position 58,463,727 of record JARQOD010000001.1, read on the forward strand.
AATGCAACCTGGGCATAACCTCTTGGGGTATGAGTCGGGAAGGGGGTGCGTACACAGGGCACATTCCTTATGTTTCGACTTATGGGTTTTCTTAGCCTAGGAGGGAGAGGTATAGAGAAGGAAGGTGTCAGCTTAATAGGTAGAGATTCATTCATACTCACCCAGTGAAGCCACAATGGTACCGGTTCTGGAGGCGGAGACGCCATACAGGCTCTAAGTAGTTCCGCTTCTCTACCCGGTTGCCCTGTGCTTGTGGAAGCCTCCTTTCTGGGGGGTCCACTCCTCCTGGTGCTGCCGCTACTGGTGCTGCCGCTGTGACCGCTTTTAGCACTCAGTGCTGCCGCTTTTGCTAGCGCTGCTC
>JARQOD010000001.1:58464187-58616924 GCA_033576555.1 Oophaga sylvatica
AGACAGATGATAGAGACAGAGATGATAGAGACAGAGATGATAGAGACAGATGATAGAGACGAGATGATAGAGACAGATGAATAGAGACAGAGATGATAGAGACAGATGATAGAGACAGAGATGATAGAGACAAGATGATAGAGACAGAGATGATAGAGACAGAGATGATAGAGACGAGATGATAGAGACAGATGATAGAGACAGAGATGATAGAGACAGATGATAGAACAGAGATGATAGAGACAGATGATAGAGACAGAGATGATAGAGACAGATGATAGAGACAGATGATAGAGACAGAGATGAGACAAGATGACAGATGATAGAGACAGAGATGATAGAGACAGAATGATAGAGACAGAGATGATAGAGACAGAGATGATAGAGACAGATGATAGAGACAAGATGATAGAGACAGATGATAGAGACAGATGAAGAGACAGATGATGAGAGACAGAGATGATAGAGACAGATGATAGAGACAGAGATGATAGAGACAGTGAAGATGAATAGATAGAACAGATGACAGAGGACAGAATGATAGAGACGAGATGATAGAGAAGATGATAGAGACAGATATGACAGAGATGATAGACAGATGATAGAGACAGATGATAGAGACAGAGAGACGAGATGATAGAGACAGAAGATGATAGAGACAGAGATGATAGAGACAGAGATAGAGACAGATAAGAGACAGATGATAGAGACAGATGATAGAGAGAGATGATAGAGACAGAAGAAAAATGATAGAGACAGAGATGATAGAGACAGATGATAGAGAAGAGATGATAGAGACAGAGATGAATAGAATGAGAGATGATAGAGACAGATGATAAGACAGAGATGATAGAGACAGAGATGATAGAGATTGACAGATGAAGAGATAGATGAGATGATAGAGACAGATGACAGAAGAAAAGTAGAAAGAGACAGAATGATAGAGAAAATGATGACAGAGATGATAGAGACAGATTATAGAAGATCAGAGATATAGAGACAGATTATAGAGACAGATTATAGAGACAGATAATAGAGACAGAGATGATAGAGACAGATGATAGAGACAGATGATAGAGAGACAGAGATGATAGAGACAGATGATAGAGACAGATGAGACAGATGACAGATGATAGAGACAGATGATAGAGACAGAGATGATAGAACAGATTATAGAGACAGATGATAGAGACAGATGATAGAGAACAGATGATAGAGACAGAGATGATAGAGACAGATGATATAGACAGAGATGATAGAGACAGATGATAGAGACAGAGATGATAGAGACAGAGATAGAGAAAGATAAGACAGAGATGATAGAGACAGAGATGATAGAGACAGAGATGATAGAGACAGATGATAGAGACAGAGATGATAGAGAAATGATAGAGACAGATAGACAGAGATGATAGAGACAGATGATAGAGACAGAGATGATAGAACAGATTATAGAGACAGATTATAGAGACAGATGATAGAGACAGAGATGATAGAGACAGATGATAGAGAGATGATAGAGACAGAGATGATCAGAGACAGAGATGATAGAGACAGATGATAGAGACAAGATGATAGAGACAGAGATGATAGAGACAGAGATGATAGAGACAGAGATGATAGAGACAGATGATAGAGACAGATGATAGAGACAGATGATAGAGACAGAGATGATAGAGACAGAGTTGATAGAAATGTGACACGTATGCTGTGCGCATGATGCGCTGCACAAAAAACGCAAGTGTGAAAGTAGCCTAACCTTTTAATTAATTCTCTGTTGTACAGTGTGTCTGAAGGACCTGTGATGACATCATGAAGAGGCAGGGCTTTGGTCATGTGATGCTCCAGCCAGCCCTCTTCATGACCTCATCACAGGTCCTTCACAGGAGCATTCAGCCTCCCATCAGCACAGCCCCAGGCTGTCAGGTATGCCAGCTGCTCCTGCTGCCTCCTTCTCCTTCAGACACCGATCTGCCCAGCTTCTGCAGGAATCAGGCGCTGGGGAAACTGTGTGGCTCTGTGATCTGCTGCTCCCGCTCACTGCTCAGCTGATAGGTGGGCAGGGAAGCGGCTGATTAATATTCACTGCACTTAAGTAGGGACCAGGGGTTTCCCCAGCGCTTGTTTCCTGCAGCAGAGGGGATATTTTCTTGCCTCCTGCTGATCCCACTCCACCGCTGCCCACTGCCCCCCTCCCCACATGTTACATTCCTACCATAAGACGCACCCACACTTTCCTCCCAAATTTGGAGGAAAAAAAGTGCGTCTTATGGTCCAAAAAATACGGTATACAAAGCTCCAGCAGCATTGATATACTCATAATTTTTTGCTGCCTCTTGCCTGTAGAATAATTTTGGGCATAGTAGCAGTCTGTGGTACTCATTGTATAAGGCCATCTATACAAAGCTCCACCAGCCTTTAAAACAAAAAAAAATTCTATCTGCATGTTGCCTGGACAATAATTTTGGGCATAGTAGCAGTGTGTGCTACTCATTGTATTAGGCCATCTATACAAAGCTCCACCAGCCTTCTAAAAAAAAAGAAGAATTTCTATCTGTATGTTGCCTGGACAATAATTGTGGGCATATTAGCAGTCTGTGGTACTCATTGTATTAGGCCATCTGTACAAAGCTCCACCAGCCTTCTAAAAAAAAAATAATAATTTCTAGCTGCATCTTGCCTGGACAATAATTTTGGGCATAGTAGCAGTCTGTGGTACTCATTATATTAGGCCATCTATACAAATCTCCACCAGCCTTCTAAAAAAAAAAAAAGAATTTCTATCTGCATCTTGCCTGGACAATAATTTTGGGCATAGTAGCAGTCTGTGGTACTCATTGTATTAGGCCATCTATACAAAGCTCCACCAGCCTATATAAAAAAAAAAAAAAAAAGAATTTCTATCTGCATGTTGCCTGGACAAAAATTTTGGGCATAGTAGCAGTCTATGGTACTCATTGTATTAGGCCATCTATACAAAGCTCCACCAGCCTTATTAAAAAAAAGAATTTCTATCTGCATGTTGCCTGGACAATAATTTTGGGCATAGTAGCAGTCTGTGGTACTCATTGTATTAGGCCATCTATACAAAGCTCCACCAGCCTTATAAAAAAAAAAAAAGAATTTCTATCTGCATGTTGCCTGGACAATAATTTTGGGCATAGTAGCAGTCTGTGGTACTCATTCTATTAGGTCATCTATACAAAGCTCCAGCAGCATTGATATACTCATAATTTTTTGCTGCATCTTGCCTGTAGAATAATTGTGGGCATAGTAGCAGTCTGTGGTACTCATTGTATTAGGCCATCTATACAAAGCTCCACCCGCAATCAAATACTAAGAATTTTTTGCAGCCATCGTTTTTTGTGCAAACAACTCCACAGTTGTCAATTAGGTAACCACCAAAATGAGTGGCAAAAGGCCTGCTGCTGGTGGAAAGGGGAATAGGCGTGTTGTGAAAGGAAAAAAATGTTGTGTCCGTGGGGTAGGTGTTAAAGCAACAGTAACATCTGCAGAAGAAAGACCATCTTCCAGCCAAACTAAATGTCTACTTCTTTTAGTGGACAATGTGGTACGATCCCTTTCTTATGGGCACGCCCATCGCTACAAATTCCAGATGAGGCACAAAAAAATAAGGTGCTTCAACAGATATCAAGTGTTCCTTTAAGTCGGCTCTCCACCTCAACTTCAACAACACAAAAACTCCAGTCCTCAGAGGTGTCACCCCAATCGCACTTGCTTCCTCACAGCTCCCAAGTCTCCAACTGCCTGAGTATGGGGTAGAACAGATGGTTGAGTCTGCAGAGCTGTTTACTCATACTATAGCCTGGGAATCAGAGGTCGTCTCCACAGCTTCTGTGAATCCAGACGAGGAAATGATCTGCACTGATGCCCAGAATGTTTATGAGTCTGATCCAGGACCAGATGAAGAAGGTTCTGAGCATCATGTAGACCCTCGTTCCCAAACTGTAACTCCTGTTGGTGGAGACAATGAGGAAGACGATGAGACTCAAATACCAGATGTGATTGACAACTTGAGTTTTGTGTCAGGGCAGGAAGAGGTTGGCTCTGAGGACGACGGGGGTGAGAACACACAGGGTGATGACGAGGTTGTAGATCCCACTTACTGTCAACCCACAGTGAGACAGTCGATGAGGTCAGCAGAGGTGGAGGAGGATTCGAGTGACGACGAGGTTAGGGCGCGCCTTCCTGGACAGAGACGTAGTACTGGAAGCACGTCACCAACTGCATCCTCAACCACAACTCTGCCTCTGACCACAAGTCAAGGTGGCTCTTCAGGTCGCATGGGTTCTAAGCCTTGCATAGCCTGGGCATTTTTTAACATCGATAAGGATGACCCAACTCGTGTTATCTGTAACATTTGTGACCAAAAGCTAAGTAGAGGCCAAAAAATCCATAGTTTGAGTACTTCATGCATGAACCGTCACATGGATATGAAGCATAGGTTGCAGTGGCAAGCTCACTGTGCTACAATGCGGCCTAGCGGGCCGGCCCAACCACCGTCTGCCCCATCTTGTGCATCCGCGACCTCTTCATCCTCTGTGACTGGGGGGACAGCAGTCAGACCTGTTTTGAGACTCAGACCTGGCACCTCTTTACCAGCAACAGCCAGTCAGTTTGGCAGGTCATCAGTTCATTTGGAAGTGGAAACACCAGCTGGTGTTGAGCGCTCCCGACATCGAGAGCACCACCTTTGGCTCAAGGCAACCTAACGAATCTTGAGGGGGGATTGGTACAATTTATTCTTGATTTACTTCATTTTTTTTGACTCATAATTTTTTTGTCTTCAAGGACTGTCCCTTCCTACAGCTCCAGGGCACAGCAATGGGGGCGTCTTGTGCGCCCTCTTATGCTAATTTGTTCCTGGGGCTGTGGGAGAGGAATACGGTCCTTGAGACACCTGATCACGGCTCCGTTGTCTCGTGGCTGCGCTACATCGACGATGTATTCTTTATTTGGCATGGCTCCACGTCCCAATTAGATTCCTTTCTTGGCCACCTTAATCATAATGACCTTAACATCAAGCTAACCTGGAAATATAGTAGAACTAATATTGATTTCTTGGATCTCCACATTTTTAAATCTGATGATGGTACAGTGCGGACGGACATTTTCCGTAAGAGCACGGCAACTAATGCACTTCTCCACTATACTTCAGCACATCCTCCAAAATTAAAGAGCTCAATACCAGTTGGACAATTTCTACGGGCACGCCGTATTTGCTCCACTGAGGAGTTATTTCAGAATCAGGCAAGAGATCTACATGACAGATTTAAAAATCGGGGGTATCCTAATAATGATATTATTCGCGGATATACACGTGCTTTAAATTCAGATAGAAATAGATTGCTGTCAAAACAGGGACCTAGAAAAGACAGATCTGGACATACTATGCCTAGATTTATCACTAATTTAATTCCAACTGGTCTGAAATTAACCAGATTTTTAAAAAACACTGGTCAGTATTATTGACAGATAAAGATCTTAAAAAACATCTGACCCCTTATCCCTCCATTACGTGGCGTAAATCACAGACATTGGGGGACATGTTATGCAGAAGTCATTATATACCACCAAAAAACCCTACCTCGTTCCTCCAGACTACCAGAGGCCCCCCTTGGGGTTGCTTCCCTTGTGGGAACTGTTCAGCTTGTCGCCACGTTCTCCGGTGCAAAGATTTTCCTAATGCAAAAGGCAATAAAAATTATAAAATAGTACATCACATCACCTGCAATACGGATGCAGTGATTTACCACGCCAGTTGTCCTTGCAGACTGATATATATTGGGATGACGACAAGACTCTTAAAAATCCGTATTCAAGAGCACATCAGAGATATTAAAAACGCAGTAAATTGCCTGGACCCATGTTCACTTAAAACGATTCCCAGACATTTTTATGAAGTCCATAACTGCAATCCTAAAGGCTTCATTGCTCGGGGTATAGATCGTGTATATACTGGAATACGTGGCGGCGATCTAAAGAAAAAACTTCTCCAAAAAGAAACCCGATGGATGGTTATTTTAGACACAGTAACCCCTAATGGTCTAAATGAGACCATCAGCTTCAAGTCCTTCCTATAGATGTGCATTTATGTTTTTAATTTGCATTTTTCATTACTTCTGTTTTGATTTTAATTTTTATTCTTCACTTGGGTTTGCGTGTTTTAGTTTTGGTTTTGGTACTAATTCTTTTTCTTTTTCAGGCCTTCTGTCATTTACATATTGATTCCTCTGGGATCAATCCAAATCAGTGATTGTGTGGACGAGTAGAGGTTGAATCCATCGGCGACTCTGATTGACATCCTTTCTGGCCGTAATCTCTGGATTTTTTCATGATATGGATTTTTTCTGTTCACACCCATGCGATATTTACCAGGATTTTGATGGTCTATATCATGTATTTTTGTTTGTTCCTTTATTATTATATCCATTATATATGACCTAGCTATTTAATGTTTATTTATATTGTATATCCTGTTGTAATATTTTTTTGTATTGACTTATTGGTGGAGTATTGTTGTCAAATTGGGTCATTATATATACATACTTTAGTTTCCATGGTTCTGGCAGTGAGGCTTTCTTAAATCTGCCTCATTTATTATGTTATTTTGTCCCATTATTTTTATTATTATTTTTGACTTACCAATATTCGCCATTTATCATCACACATGACTAGGATTCATTACCTCTTCCATCATTCTGAGCACAGACGCACCTCTCGTGTGCACTGCACCCGGCCCGCGGTGTCTCGGAGCGGATGCGTTGCCTGGTGATGGTTTGGGATGACGCACGTCCTCCCTCCCATCATGCACTGCGCGCCTCTGCTCGCGTCACCGCTGGGCAGGGTATCACACGGGGGGATGCGCCGATTCGCCAGTCCATTTATTCACTTTCAATTGGTCTGCTACCCCACGCTGCTGTTTATTTTGACATCGATCCACAAATCATTTCTTTTGTGATGTACGACGCTCCTTGAACAGCGATATGGGCGGCGTTCCAATTGAATGACTGAATTTGATTTGCTCCTGCTAGAATTCACTCCCTATTTATACCTCAAACCCAGCACGTCTCATTAAGCCTCCTGACGAAACCGAGGACGGTGAAACGCGCGTCGGGGCTCTCCTACGGTCCTTGTGGGCACTGCTACATCTGACTATCATGTCACTAGGTAATTCACCTTTGTACTTTTCATGATTGATACTCATTATTGCCTTTTTTCATCGGCTGTTGCCACTCGTTAGCATACATTGTTTCTGCCACATCTGATTAGGTTCAGTCATTATATGTGGGAGTACTGTACCATTCATGGATTTATCCAATATTGCTTATCTCCTACATTTGATATAGGCCTGATGTTGGTAGATCCTCCTTGTGGCAACTTTTTTGCAATCTTATAATGATGCAATAGCTATATATTTATACTAGGCCTTTATAAGTTGCTTGTGGTGAATTTATTTAAATAGATAATTGCTGATTTTTTCTTTCACCTGTGAAATTTTAAGGCAATTTGTAGCTTGCCCACGGGACCTATGTTCCTGTCCATTTGGTTTATACTTAACATCATGTTGATTTTTGCCAAATATCTGTAGCTGCTTATACTGTTTTTTCCTCACACTTATACCCTGTATCTTTGTCTATATTATTGATGTGATAATAAAATTTTGATTATTTTCTATAAATCCTCCTCTTTTGTAGAATCATTATTTCTAGATTTATTATATTTTTTCTTTGATATTTTTTATTTTTATTTTTCATTATTTCTACTTAATTTTTTTTTTTGTTTGGTATACTGATTGGTCAAGGAGGTATTTCCGTTGGACCACGGAACCTTTTGTTGGGTATATTATAATTGATGTCTTGTGTTTATAGACTTGCCTACAGGCTTTATGGATTTCAAGAAACGTGACAAAGCCTGGGTTTCACAACTCGGGGCGGTATTTGGTGAGAGGCAGCATACCGATAGAGACAGGTCCGATGTCAAGGACTTGAAGCTGAAAATTAGGGAACTGTTGAAAAAAAGAACCAAAACGTGGTGGAACAAAGCCGCATTGGAGAACTATCTGCAGAAAGATATTGTTCCCAGAGGTTTACGAATCCAACTTTTTCCCACTCTTGATACTGAAGACCCCTCTTTCATCTCTAAGTGGGAAGATACTCTAACAAAGTGCTCGCGTACACTCATAGAACTTCTCATTGGTACTGATAAAAAAACTCTAGAAACCTTAGAAAAAGAAATAGAGGTGATACGTACTAAAATTCAAGATACCTTATCGAGTGACGATTATAAAAAATTTGATAATACACTTGAAGAGGATCTATCTAAATGGGAAGTAGAGATTCAAAATAACAAAACCAAGAAATATCTAAGAGATTCTGAGGATTACCAAGAGAAACGTGTGTATCGGTGGCGCAAGAAGCAATTTAAGAGTCAGCATAGATCACAATCTTTTTCCAGCGTTTCAACCACTTCTGAGGGTGAGTTTCCACGGTCAGGAAACGCTGCGTGTTTGGCGCTGTGCGCTGGCGCAGCGCCAAACACGCAGCGTCCAGATGTTACAGCATAGTGGAGGGGATTTCAAGAAATCCCGTCTCCACTATGCGTAACAATACGCAGGTGGCAAACCTGCGTAAACGACATGCGGCGCGTCTTTTCAGACCGCAGCATGTCCTCGCGTATTGCGGCGACGGTGCGTCGCCGCAACATAATTAACACAGGGCTATGAAGCCCTGCGCTCTTTCCGGAGGTGTTCCGGAGGTGTCCTGAACACCTCCGGAAAGATCGCGCGTCAGAAAGGGGGCGGGCTTAGACGGAGCGGAATTTCCGCTCCGTCCAAAGCGCTATGGTTCCGGACCGTGGAACCATAGCCTGAGGGAACATGTGGCGATCATTTTTAGGCAAAAGAGATGGATTAAATCCAGTCGGAGATTTGACAGGCAATCAACCTCAGTATTCTCATACACCGGTGGTGAAAAGGTCAAGGCACCATTACAACATGAGAGACAAAAAAGGCAGGAAATTTTAAAGGTAATAAACCTCTCACAATATACCCTATCCCCATCACAACTTGAGGTCCTCTCCAAAGGCCTTTCGTTCTCACCGGTGGAGGGTTCTGATCGATTTACTCTCATTAAAGACTTAGAATTGTTCGCCCGTAAACTTATTTTTCAAAAATATTTTTCGTCAAGGGATTCAGACCCTCTAGCTATTACAGAATCTCAGGCCCTCAGAGATCTGGAATCATTGGCAGCTGAAAGTGATCTTGCTTCTGCCAACGCGAATCCTTTATCCCAGACTCTTGATGACTTAGAACCTACCTCTGATTCTTTATCTGTAAGTCATGCTACTCCGATTCATCTTTATCAGCGTTCCCAAGCCTTTCCTCCCTTGTCGGCCTGCCCTCAGGTGGAAATATTTGTCAAACTTGTAAGGGCCGAGATTGATAAATTAAATCCATATATTAGGCTGGACAATTTGTCCAGTCCATCTAGACTGGCCATTTCTTCATTGAAGAATATGAAAGATATTGTCATCAAGCAGGCCGACAAGGGGGGTAACGTTGTAATTTGGCCTACAGATATGTATGAGGCTGAAGCTTTCAAACAACTTCATAATAGCACCTGTTATCGGCGACTGGATTCTATTCCTCTTAACAAATTTAAGATTGAACTGGCTCAGATCCTGGACAATGGTACAGAATACAATGTTATTTCGTATAAAATGCGGAAAGCACCTCTTCCGGATTTTCCTATTGTTCCCACTTTTTATTTACTCCCCAAGATTCACAAGGACCCCCTCTGCCCTCCAGGGAGACCCATCGTCTCGGGCATTGGGGGTCTTTGTGAACCTATATGTGGTTTCATTGACTTCTATCTACAGGAATGTGTTGAGACACTGCCATCTTTTGTGAGAGATACGAATGATGTACTCAGGAGGCTTGATGGTTTGGTCCTTGAAGATGACATGTGGCTTGTCACTTGTGACGTGGAGTCACTTTACACGTCGATTGGGCACAGCCACGGACTGCGGGCCGTCGAATTCTTCCTCAACATGACGAATCTTGAGGGGGGATTGGTACAATTTATTCTTGATTTACTTAATTTTGTTTTGACTCATAATTTTTTTGTCTTCAAGGACCGTCCCTTCCTACAGCTCCAGGGCACAGCAATGGGGGCGTCTTGTGCGCCCTCTTATGCTAATTTGTTCCTGGGGCTGTGGGAGAGGAATACGGTCCTTGAGACACCTGATCACGGCTCCGTTGTCTCGTGGCTGCGCTACATCGACGATGTATTCTTTATTTGGCATGGCTCCACATCCCAATTAGATTCCTTTCTTGGCCACCTTAATCATAATGACCTTAACATCAAGCTAACCTGGAAATATAGTAGAACTAATATTGATTTCTTGGATCTCCACATTTTTAAATCTGATGATGGTACAGTGCGGACGGACATTTTCCGTAAGAGCACGGCAACTAATGCACTTCTCCACTATACTTCAGCACATCTTCCAAAATTAAAGAGCTCAATACCAGTTGGACAATTTCTACGGGCACGCCGTATTTGCTCCACTGAGGAGTTATTTCAGAATCAGGCAAGAGATCTACATGACAGATTTAAAAATCGGGGGTATCCTAATAATGATATTATTCGCGGATATACACGTGCTTTAAATTCAGATAGAAATAGATTGCTGTCAAAACAGGGACCCAGAAAAGACAGATCTGGACATACTATGCCTAGATTTATCACTAAATTTAATTCCAACTGGTCTGAAATTAACCAGATTTTTAAAAAACACTGGTCAGTATTATTGACAAAGATCTTAAAAAACATCTGACCCCTTATCCCTCCATTACGTGGCGTAAATCACAGACATTGGGGGACATGTTATGCAGAAGTCATTATATACCACCAAAAAACCCTACCTCGTTCCTCCAGACTACCAGAGGCCCCCCTTGGGGTTGCTTCCCTTGTGGGAACTGTTCAGCTTGTCGCCACGTTCTCCGGTGCAAAGATTTTCCTAATGCAAAAGGCAATAAAAATTATAAAATAGTACATCACATCACCTGCAATACGGATGCAGTGATTTACCACGCCAGTTGTCCTTGCGGACTGATATATATTGGGATGACGACAAGACTCTTAAAAATCCGTATTCAAGAGCACATCAGAGATATTAAAAACGCAGTAAATTGCCTGGACCCATGTTCACTTAAAACGATTCCCAGACATTTTTATGAAGTCCATAACTGCAATCCTAAAGGCTTCATTGCTCGGGGTATAGATCGTGTATATACTGGAATATGTGGCGGCGATCTAAAGAAAAAACTTCTCCAAAAAGAAACTCGATGGATGGTTATTTTAGACACAGTAACCCCTAATGGTCTAAATGAGACCATCAGCTTCAAGTCCTTCCTATAGATGTGCATTTATGTTTTTAATTTGCATTTTTCATTACTTCTGTTTTGATTTTAATTTTTATTCTTCACTTGGGTTTGCGTGTTTTAGTTTTGGTACTAATTCTTTTTCTTTTTCAGGCCTTCTGTCATTTACATATTGATTCCTCTGGGATCAATCCAAATCAGTGATTGTGTGGACGAGTAGAGGTTGAATCCATCGGCGACTCTGATTGACATCCTTTCTGGCCGTAATCTCTGGATTTTTTCATGATATGGATTTTTTCTGTTCACACCCATGCGATATTTACCAGGATTTTGATGGTCTATATCATGTATTTTTGTTTGTTCCTTTATTATTATATCCATTATATATGACCTAGCTATTTAATGTTTATTTATATTGTATATCCTGTTGTGATATTTTTTTGTATTGACTTATTGGTGGAGTATTGTTGTCAAATTGGGTCATTATATATACATACTTTAGTTTCCATGGTTCTGGCAGTGAGGCTTTCTTAAATCTGCCTCATTTATTATGTTATTTTGTCCCATTATTTTTATTATTATTTTTGACTTACCAATATTCGCCATTTATCATCACACATGACTAGGATTCATTACCTCTTCCATCATTCTGAGCGCAGACGCACCTCTCGTGTGCGCTGCACCCGGCCCGCGGTGTCTCGGAGCGGATGCGTTGCCGTGGTGATGGTTTGGGATGACGCACGTCCTCCCTCCCATCATGCACTGCGCGCCTCTGCTCGCGTCACCGCTGGGCGGGGTATCACACGGGGGGATGCGCCGATTCGCCAGTCCATTTATTCACTTTCAATTGGTCTGCTACCCCACGCTGCTGTTTATTTTGACATCGATCCACAAATCATTTCTTTTGTGATGTACGACGCTCCTTGAACAGCGATATGGGCGGCGTTCCAATTGAATGACTGAATTTGATTTGCTCCTGCTAGAATTCACTCCCTATTTATACCTCAAACCCAGCACGTCTCATTAAGCCTCCTGACGAAACCGAGGACGGTGAAACGCGCGTCGGGGCTCTCCTACGGTCCTTGTGGGCACTGCTACATCTGACTATCATGTCACTAGGTAATTCACCTTTGTACTTTTCATGATTGATACTCATTATTGCCTTTTTTCATCGGCTGTTGCCACTCGTTAGCATACATTGTTTCTGCCACATCTGATTAGGTTCAGTCATTATATGTGGGAGTACTGTACCATTCATGGATTTATCCAATATTGCTTATCTCCTACATTTGATATAGGCCTGATGTTGGTAGATCCTCCTTGTGGCAACTTTTTTGCAATCTTATAATGATGCAATAGCTATATATTTATACTAGGCCTTTATAAGTTGCTTGTGGTGAATTTATTTAAATAGATAATTGCTGATTTTTTCTTTCACCTGTGAAATTTTAAGGCAATTTGTAGCTTGCCCACGGGACCTATGTTCCTGTCCATTTGGTTTATACTTAACATCATGTTGATTTTTGCCAAATATCTGTAGCTGCTTATACTGTTTTTTCCTCACACTTATACCCTGTATCTTTGTCTATATTATTGATGTGATAATAAAATTTTGATTATTTTCTATAAATCCTCCTCTTTTGTAGAATCATTATTTCTAGATTTATTATATTTTTTCTTTGATATTTTTTATTTTTATTTTTCATTATTTCTACTTAATTTTTTTTTTTTTCTTTTGTTTGGTATACTGATTGGTCAAGGAGGTATTTCCGTTGGACCACGGAACCTTTTGTTGGGTATATTTTGCGCCTGCATCTTCCTCAGACCGTCAGTTGTCCGGGGATACCCTACTAAACCCCGTCTACGCACAACAGCCAACCCTCAGTCACTCAGATGTGGACAAGTAAAAGACCATTTCCTCCTAGCCATGAGAAAGCTAAGAGGTTGAATTTCACCATCTGCAAGCTCTTGGCTACAGAAATGCTGCCTTTCCGCCTTGTGGACACAGAGGATTTTCGAGCCCTTATGTCCGTCGCAGTGTCCCAGTACCAAATGCCCAGTCGGCACTACTTCTCAAAGAAAGGTGTGCCTGCGCTCCACCAGCATGTCGCACACATCACCGCTTCTTTGAGAAACTCAGTGTGCGACAGGGTGCATTTCACCAGACACTTGGACGAGTAGGCATGGACAGGGGCGTTACATGTCACTGACTGGGCACTGGGTAACTATGGTGACAGCATGACAAGGGGCTGCTGTCCAAGTGTTGTACGTCAATCCTCTCTATCTCGAAGTTCCTCAACTGCTTCTGCCTCCTCAACCTCCTCCACCTGCACCCAAAGCCTGTCTGGTCAGGCCACGGGCTTTCTAACTGCGCAGAAGGGATCCTGCAGCACACCCCCTTGCTATGCTGGCAGAAGGGCTCAACGCAATCAGGCGGTTTTTACGTTGAAATGTCTGGGATATGTGAGTAACACAGCTGAGGAGTTGTGGTCAGCTCTGGAGAACCAGATTCATGAATGGTTGGCTCCACTGGACCTGCAACCAGGGAAGGCCATGTGTGACAATGCCGCAAACTTGGGTGCGGCCCTTCGCCGGGGCAATGTCACACACGTGCCTTGTATGGCTCACGTGTTGAATCTGGTTGTCCAGCAATTTTTAGCCCACTATCCCGGACTACATGGCCTTCTGCAGAGGGCACGGTCGCTGTGTGCTCACTTCCGCCATTCGCATCCCGCAGCTCAGCAACTTACATCTCTACAGAAGTCGTTGGGCCTGCCACTTCACCGGCTAAAATGCGATGTGCCAACACGGTGGAATTCAACTCTGCACATGTTGCAGCGACTGTGGCAGCACCGACAAGCCCTGGTGCAATACGTTCTGAATTATAGCCTGGGCCAACGAGATCCACAGGTGGGGCAAATCACGCTGGAGGAGTGGTCTCAGATCAGGGACCTATGCACCCTTCTGCACAGTTTTGAAATAGCCACGAAGATGTTTAGTGCTGACGATGCCATTATCAGCATGACTATTCTGGTGATTTACATGCTGGAGCAGATGTTAAACAGAATTTGGAGTCAGGTGGTGGAACAAGAGGAGGTGGAGGAAGTAGAGTTGTATGCGGAAGGGCTAACATCTGCAAGGTCCAGACGGTCGGCAGCACCAAAGCGGCTGGCATGGGAGGTGGGGGAGAGGGATTAACCAGGGCGCAAGGTAGCAGCCAAACTAGTGAGGAAGGAGCAGGAGTCCAGGAAGAAGTGGATGACGAACTGGCGATGGGCATGGAAGACTCATCAGATGAGGGAGACCTTGATCACATTTCTGCTGTGCGAGGTTGGGGGGAGAGGGCAGAGGAAGGAAGCATGAGTCGTACCTCGCCACCAACACAACAGGGACTTGGTGCTCCTGGATGCGCAAGACACATGAGTGCCTTCTTGCTGCACTACCTGCAACATGACCCTCGAATAGTCAGAATTCGAAATAATCCTGACTACTGGGTAGCCACACTGTTAGATCCCCGGTACAAAAGTACATTTGCCGAAATAATTCCAGCCATATAAAGGGATTCACGCATGCAGGAGTATCAGCAGAGACTGTTGCAGAATCTTACATGTGCTTTTCCACAAAACACCAGTGGTGCACGTAGTGAATCTCACAGTTCTAACTTGCCAACCGTGGGACTGTCGAGTGTTCAGCACTCAAACCGTAACAGAAACACAGTATCTGCTGGTGTTCACAGCAATTTTGCAGAATCCTTTCACCAGTTTTTTAGCCCATCCTTTGCAAGGCCACAGGAGACAAGAAGTCAGAAACATAGTCAACGCCTAGAGACGATGGTACAGGAGTATCTCCAACTGAACATCGAAGCCATGACTGTGTCACTGGACCCTTGCTCTTTTTGGGCTTCCAATCTGGATAAATGGCCGGAGCTCGCCACTCACACCTTGGAGATCGTCATGCCCCGCAGCCAGCGTTCTCTCTGAACGTGTGTTCAGCGCTGCTGGTGGTGTGCTGCGCAGCGGCTGTCCACTGAGAATGTAGACAGACTCACGTTCATAAAGATGAACAAATCATGGATCCGCAAGGACTTTTCTACCCCTGTCATCCTGGGGAGAGTAAAAGCTTGAGGATTTGGTAAAATCACCTCACCAAACATTTTAAGCTTTAAAATTGATAATTTGTAGTTGCATCTAGGCCGGAAAATAATTTTGGGCCTGTAGCAGTGTGTGGTACTCATTCTAATAGGCCATCTATACTAAGCTCCATAAGCTTTCAAATTAATAATTTTTAGCTGCATCATGCCTGTAGAATAATTTTGGGCCTGTAGCAGTGTGTGGTACTCATTGTATTAGGCCATCTTTACTAAGCTCCACCAGCTTTCAAATTAATAATTTTTGTTCTCTCTGAACGTGTGTTCAGCGCTGCTGGTGATGTGCAGAGTCTGACATATAAGCGCACGCGGCTGTCCACTGAGAATGTAGACAGACTCACGTTCATAAAGATGAACAAATCATGGATCCGCAAGGACTTTTCTACACCTGTGTCATCCTGGGGAGAGTAAAAGCTTGAGGATTTGGTAAAATCACCTCACCAACCGTTTTAAGCAACTCTGGGGCAATTGATGCTACTTAAGTGGTGTCTGTGCCCCAAATGTTTGGAAAATATTGACTTTTTGGAGTCCCCTTGCTGTGTTTTACGTGACGTTGGAATCGTCAATTGCAGGTGGGTTGGGTCTTTCCCCACCCCCCTTTTAACAGTAAGAAACTACATACACTGTGGCTTGGGGTAACACAGATGGTTGAGTGTGAAGACTAGAGCTGTTTACTCATACTATAGCCTGGGAATCAGAGGTCTGCTACAAAGCTTGAGTGTCTGCTAGTCAGCTGAGTAGCCACCGGCTGTAGATATAATTACAAATTTTTAACTGCATCTAACCCAGACAATAATTTTGCAACCAAATTCAGATAGACGGTTTCAAAGGAGCATAAAGGCAGATGAGATTAAGGTTGTCCGCTGCAGCTCTGGCCGGGTACCTCAAGAGAGGATCAGACATAAGTGATGCTAAAGCAATCCGGTCATAAGGAGCGCAAGGGACGCATTTCAGCTGATATTAAAAAAGTCTTCATTTATTGATATCCACAACGCGTTTCAACGGAATAGCTCCGTCTTCCTCAGGTGGCAGTTATATATAGAATGGAGTAGGAAAGCTATATAAAGGTGGAGCAGCAAATGAAAATTAAAAAGCAATTAATCAGAACACCCACATGATTAAAAATGCAATTATGACTGCAAAAAAGAAAAAAAAAACAACAAAAAAACAGATAAATTGATTAAAACCAACCTAAAAACGACAAAAACAATGTACACAAGGAAAAATAAATGAAAATAAATAAATAAAATGCATATATTACGTGACTTTTTCAATAGTGAGGTTTAACCCCTCAGGGGCCAGTGTACCAAGTTTAAAAATCCAGAAACTCTCCCTTCTTATTAGATTATTATACCGATCAGGCATAGCATGTGGTATCTGGTCAATAACAGTGAGTTTTAACAAATTCAAATTCTTTTGGTGCACTAGGGAGAAATGTTTTGAGAGACTGTGTAGCATGAACCCATTTTGGATATTTTGACGGTGCTTGTTGAGCTTTGCATGCATCGTCTGTATCGTCCGACCGATGTACTGCAACCCACAACCGCACTCAATTAAATAAATAATGTAGCACGATTGGCAATTGACATGACAGTTGATTTCAAAACTGGTGCCTGTGGTACGAGATTGAAATTCTTGCACCCCATTCATAATAAAGACGCAAAATGAACACTTAGAGGTCCTACATGCAAAACAACCCGGATTAGAATTTATCCAGGTTGCAGATGAAGATAAGGACTTGAGAGTTGTGTTGCTGGGGGCAACTAGATTTTGAAGAGATCGGTTTTTCCGAAAAAACGACAATAATTTTGGGCCTAGTAGCAGTGTCTGCTAGTCAGCGGATTAACCCAGCTGTTAAGCAAGCTACACCACCTGTACTTTGGACACTTAATTTTTTCAGAGGAAATGCTTCGGGCCCCCGTGAAAATCAGTGAAGAGCATCGGGGAGGCACCCCAAGGCACAGGGCTGTGAGTGGCGGTAGGACGCCTTGCGGTGGACCGCCAAGCTCGATCTTATAAAAGCTTTTTAACTGCAGCAGCTTTACTGGACGCTACTGGAGCTGGAATTACCGCGGCAGCTGGCATGAGACTTGCCCTCCAATAGATCCTTGTAAAAGGATTTAAAGTGTACTCATTCAAATTAGAGAGACAATTTAAATAAAAATGATTAGACCTGCCTCCACCGCAGGGGGGCTCGCTCGACCCACCAGCGGACAGGCACCAGTATTGGGAGAGGGGGGCTGGCCGTCAGGGTCCACCGCAGCTCTGACACAAACCCGGCGACACGCAGGTCGCAGGGGCAGTAACGGACTGGCCGTGTCGGCCTGGCACTTTTTTGGTTTTAGAAGGGCATGACATGCCTATATCTGTGTCTC
Source organism: Oophaga sylvatica (assembly GCA_033576555.1). Classification (NCBI taxonomy): domain Eukaryota; kingdom Metazoa; phylum Chordata; class Amphibia; order Anura; family Dendrobatidae; genus Oophaga; species Oophaga sylvatica. Next base: position 58,482,117 of record JARQOD010000001.1, read on the forward strand.
CCCCTCCTTTTACTCCTCCACCTCTTTTCTTTTCGCATGACTATATGTACTTGTCACTTTTCCATGTGTTAGTTGTGTCTTGTGAGCAATTTGTCAGCTTTTGGACACCTTTGAAGTGTTTTCTGTGTGTTTATATGTGTTTTGGTTTGCCTGCCATTGGTTTTAACGGTGTTCGACAAACAGTTCGAACCGAACTCGAACACTACGGGGGTGGCTCATCACTAGCAATGAGCACCAAAGTATACGAAAGTTTTGTCAAAGCCAAATACCAGAAAGTATAAAAAATAAAACAGCTTTAATGCAAAGAAACACCGTCAAGAGATAAAAACATCAGCGTCAAAAATGCAGTAAAAAACCCCACAAAAGTAAGTAGCCTTAAGTAGCCTAGCTGCAGAAATTCTACATCAAAAAAATCATCAAAAGCTCATCATGGGAATGTAGCCTTAGCAGGCAAAATGCTTTCTATCTGATGGAATGAAAAGTAATCGAAATTCCAGATCTACTGCAAGAGGCGCTGAGGACCGTACCATCATACAAAGAAAATTATACTGCAGGTCACTGGTTCGTTTTTCTTTCTTTAATTTCCTAGTATGCAAAAATCATTAGCATGCAGTGATAAAGGTCAAACTGCTAATCTCGCTCTTCAACATAACCTGAAAATGGCTCAGAAAACGCCCAAGTCTCTCTGAAACTCTATATTTAACTCTGTGCTCCACACAGATAAAGGCTGGTAAACTAGCACAATGCAAGGTACAAGCACTGAATTTATCAACTGAGGTTCAAGTTTCCCAAGTAAGACGTTCTGAGGCGTGACTGGTCACTTTCAGAGACTTCTAGATTAGATGGACAATGATGCTCTACACAAAGCCATGTTGTGAACTCCATTCTGAGCAGACCTAGTCCCATCCATGTACGATATGGTCAGATAGTCATTTGAATGTCCATAAGGCAGGTCCCTCCATAGCCAGAAGCTTTCTGTAACCGCTATCGCCTAAGAGGGTTAGCCAGATATAACCACTATAAAAGATTTGCATTCAGAAACTATTGGGAGGCTGTAAACCTGCTGCAGTGGTAAATACAATGGTCGCCAAAAGTGTCATCACCCAGTTTTGGGAGAAAGTTGCAACTCATTTGGGATATACGATTAACATTCTGAATGGATAACTCCCAAAACAAAGCACGTCTCTCGCAGTCTATCCATTGTGTGGCCGCGGTTGAAAAGAGAAGCAGGTGACAGCAACTTCTACCAGTAATATCGGCTGTTTGCGAGGTTCTCCGGAATCGTACTTTCACAACGTAGTATTTTTTTTAATCAATCGCTTCCACTTTGACACATTTTTCACTTACATGTCCATTTGCATAAAAGACCAATGCGTTTAGTATAAATAGACTTTATTGATGTTGATGCCTCCGCACAGAGGACGGTGTTCGGGACTACAAGTTGTATCATCTCACAACTTCTATAAGGAATGTCAATGGTTACGACAGTCATGCATAACATGGTCTGATCACATTTCAGAAGCGGATTCAAACATTTCTACTGAAATGCTTATAACATCGTTATATATAGAACTACTTCCAATAAACTGCAAAAAACATTGATCGACATTTCCAGTACGAGCTACAGTGTCAACACAAAAGGGGAGCCATAAATGATTCAATTATGAGAGAATGTAATATTTACTGTAATGAAAGATCAAAAATTAAAAAGCTTTCAGATCAAGGCCATCACTGAACCATCACGCAACGTACAAATTGATCAGTCCATGTTCTCCAGATAAGAGGGAAAAAAAAAAAATAAAAAAACCTCAAACTTGTAAACCCTCAGTATTGGGAGTACTCCTTTGTTTGAAGTTTGGCAAGGATTCTTTCTAACTGCCTCTTAGCTTCGCACTGTGGGAAGTTGCCCATGTCATAGTACTGGGCAGCAATTTTCACCAACCTGGAACCGCAAAAGAAAAAAAAAGTTGCAGTGAGAACTCAGATCACTCAAAATTGTATATATATATATATATATATATATATATATATATATATATATATATATATATATATATATATATAATATATAATATATACACACACATCTTAATAGGTTGGATTGGTATAACACCAGAGAGAACAAAAAATCTAGGATAACCCTTTTTTGGACCCCAAAATAAGTAATACATTGCGATATATTGATTATAAGCTTTATGTATTTTTCCTGGTATCCCCCAGTCTTTTTGTTATGTGTCTATTAATGATGTTTTTAATCAATGAATTAAAAGGTATTTTTTAGGGATTTTTTGTTTTGTTCTTTCTGGTGTTATTCCAATTTTCCCTATATATTTTTTTTTTGGAGGTTTTTAGGTTGGAGTGGTACTTATAATCTAAGGTTCTTGACCATAATCTTATACTTAACCGCCACCATCTTTAACTTTTATCGTCGCCGCCTCAGTCAGCTTTCAGAAGGTTGTGACCGGGTGGCGCGAGTCGGACATCACTTTCCAATGTAAGTCTATGAGGGCCTCGTTGTGGCTCTCCGACTTACATTGAGGACTTGTGATCATTACTTCTAACCTCCAGTCAGGAGTTGTGGTCACAAGTTAGAGCCGATAAAAGCGTAAAACGGCAGGCAAGTATAAGATCTTAGATTAGTAGCACCATTCCAACGCTGAAAAAAGAAAAGCAAAGCGCTGGAGTCTTTTACCCAAAAATGTATTTTAAATATCTTAATTTCTATAAAAATAAAGGGGCCGTGGTGCATCCTTGGCATAGCCACGATTATGGTGCACCATTACGCCACCTAACTTGTATTGGGCCCTCCCCTGCTTCTGATTGACAGTGAGGGCTTCCCATAGTGAGCGCTGTCTGAATGCTGCCGGCATGTGTGCGGCCGGGGACATTCTCCTGCTTGTCTTTCTTTTGATGCCGCTCGCTACACTAATACATCCGGGACTGCAGCGAGCGTCGGCAGAAAAAGAAGGTTGTGTTTTTTCCTCTTTTAGAATTTACTGTATATGGTACAGCTACATAAAGTATCAAATGTGGGAAAAAGTGTACTAGAAATGTTTTTTTGGATATCTAAAATTCAAGCCAATACGCAAACCTGACAGCACAAAATTCTACTTTGGATACATTCACATTTGGCACATGTTGATGAAACACATATGGAGCGGATACTAGTGGATTGGTGGCTCAGACGTTTGCATGCACAAGTTTTGTGTCGCTGTGTAAATTCCTGCAGAGCTAAGATATTTCTGCTGCAATTGCAAACATTTCTCTCTTACTGGTAAGACAGGAATTGCGTTGCTCAGAATAAACTCGACATTTATTGTGCTCGCTTATACAGAGTGAAAAGCTGGACACTTACCATTCTGGCTTTATGTCTGTGCATGTGCGGATGTAATTCTTTGTTGTAAGAACAAATTCATTATACAGGACCCACTCGGGCTTGTGGTCCAGAACCGTAGAAGGATGTAACTGCACAACTTGGTTGTCTTTCACGGTCAGGTAATGTCCTGTTCTTTCCAAATGTGCCACCTTATGAGAGAAGATAAATCCAAACTCTTAGAATGAAAAGGATTATAATTCTTACAAAAGCAGCTCAATAAAACACGGATTTTGGTAAGAACTTACCTGTAAAATCCTTTTCAGCGAAGGAAGGAAGAGAGACACAGTAATTCATTACTGATGGGTAGGCGGAGCCCCAGATCAGGATGACACCTCAGATCAAAAGCGTGTTGACTGGCTGGCTCCTCCAGCTTGGGCTCCTCCTACTCAGCTCCTTCAGTCGTACCAAAGCTTTAGGGAAGAACCAAGATCACCAGCGGAGCAACATAACCCCTTCTGAAGGAACTTCAGAGAAAACACAAGAATACAGGTTATGCATGTAAAGTAAGCTAAAAACCACAGAGTTCCAGGTACTACTCACTGAACCTGACTACTGTGATGAGCTGGCGATGCTGGAACAGAGCCTTAGCGCGCTGACCTCAGCCCAGATATCGCAATCAGATAAGGGTCGCGCTGCATCTGAAAACATCAACACACTTCTGCCTTGGGAGGGTGCTGTGTCTCTCTTCCTTCCTTCGCTGAAAAGGATTTTACAGGTAAGTTCTTACCAAAATCCGTGTTTCAGCTGCAGATGGAAGGAAGAGAGCCACAGTAATTCATTACTGATGGGACGTCCCAAAGCAGTTCAAAAATAAGGGTGGGAAAAACCAACAAAGGCAGAAACCCAACAACCTTAACAACAAAGCGCAACCAGCGCTAAACACAAGTTCATCCAGAACTTTAAACTACAGCTGCCTGCAGGACCCTACGTCCGAGGGCTGCATCAGCGGAAGCACTGACGTCCACTTTATAAAACTTTGTAAACGTGTGGACAGAGCGCCAAGTTGCCGCTCGGCAGAGCTGCACTGCCGAGGCACCTTGATGAAAAGCCCACGATGAGGCCACAGCTCTCGTAGAATGGGCTCGAATCTTAATCGGGCAAGATTCACCCCGAAGACGGTAAGCTTCCAAAATAGCTGACCGGATCCAACGAGCTATAGAATCCTTGGAAGCTCGTTGACCACGCCGACGACCTGCTGGAACCACAAACAGGGAGTCCGTCTTACGAAAACCTTGAGTAATAGATAGATAAAACTTCAAGGCCCGCACTAAATCCAATGTGTGCAAAGCTCGCTCTTTCACATTCTTCGGATCCGGGCAGAATGAAGGCAACACAATATCCTGGTTGACATGAAATTGTGACACCACTTTAGGCAAAAAATCACCCCGAGTGCGAAGCACCACACGATCCGGAAAAAACTCCAGAAAAGGAGGCGAACAAGAAAGAGCTGCCAACTCAGAAACTCTTCTCAAAGAGGTGACCGCTACTAGGAAGGCCACCTTCCAAGAAAGTAAAGAAAGACTAGCAGAGTCCATAGGCTCAAAAGGTTTATGCTGAAGAGCCTCCAAAACAAGGTTGAGCCGCCAAGGAGACACAGGTGCCTTCCGCGGCGGAAACTTACGAGCTATACCGCGGAAAAAGGAAAGCACGTCCCTACGCGAGGCAATAGCTCTCCGAAATAATACAGACAGAGCAGAAACCTGACCTCTCAGGGTGCTAACTGCCAAGCCCTTGTCTAACCCATGCTGCAGAAAAGCCAGCAAATTGGGAATGGAAAATTTCCTCGGATTCCGTGAAGACCCCGAACACCACGAAAAGAAGGTTTCCCAAGTTTTGTGGTAAATCCTAGTAGTAGCCGGACATCTGGCAGCTCGAAGAGTAGCAATGACCTCGGCTGAAAAACCTCTACGAGTCAACATTTCGGTCTCAAGAGCCACGCCGTCAAACGCAGAGACTTCAAGTCCGGATGACAAACGGGCCCCTGAGTCAACAGGTCCGGTCGAAGAGGAAGTGGAAATGGAGGTGCCGCCAACAGCGACATTAGCGTTGAAAACCACGTCCTCCTTGGCCAATCTGGTGCTATTAACATAGCCGGGATTCTCTCCAGTCTGATCCGACGCAGTACCAGAGGAAGCAAGGATATCGGTGGAAACACATAAATCAGCTCGAATTGATCCCACGGAGCCACCAGAGCATCCACCTCTACAGCCTTCCGGTCCTTGAACCTGGACATGAACACTGGTAGTTTGGCATTGAACCTGGATGCCATCAAATCCACTTGGGGAGTTCCCCAACGGGAGCACAGCATTGCAAAAATCTCCGGATGAAGACTCCATTCTCCGGGATCCATCTTCTCGCGACTGAGAAAATCCGCCGTAACATTCTGAACCCCTGGGATGTGGATTGCAGAAATGGCTGGAACCCTGGCCTCGGCCCAAATCAGGATCCGAGACACTTCCGCCATGAGCCTGGGACTCCTTGTGCCGCCTTGGTGATTGATATACGCAACCGCTGTGGCGTTGTCTGTCTGCACTCGGACCGGCAGACCGCTCAAAGGGACCGTCCAGTGTTGGAGGCAAAGGAAAATCGCCCTCAATTCCAGGATATTGATCGGTAAAACAGTCTCTTCTGATGACCATACTCCCTGAATCCAGGAATCGTTCCAAACACCCCCCCAGCCCGTCAGGCTGGCATCTGTGGTTATGACCGACCATTTCGGAGGGAGGAAAGATTTCCCCAGGGATAAGGCTCCTGGACGTAACCACCATCCTAGAGACTCCCGCACCCTGCGAGAGATGGTGACACTGCAATCCAGCGATTGCGACTGATTCCAATGACTCAGAATGAACCTTTGGAGAGCTCTGGAATGAAACTGGGCAAACGGAATTGCCTCCATGGACGCCACCATTAAACCCAGAAGACGCATACACTTGCGAAGGGACATTGTTATCGAAGACTTCATGATCTGTACATGTCGAAGAAGACATGACTGTTTGTCTGGAGGTAGAGACACCACTGCCCGTACCGTGTCGAAATGCATTCCCAAAAAGAGGATAGCTTGCGACGGTTCCAGAAACGACTTCTCCCAATTGACCAGCCAACCGAAGTCCTTCAGTAACTGAAGAGACAGATTGCGAGCTGTCACTGCTTCCTCCTCCGAGGATGCCACGATCAAAAGATCGTCCAGGTAAGGAAGAATCGTAATTCCTTGTCTTCGAAGAATTGCCATGAGAGGCGCCAGAATCTTTGTAAATACTCTGGGCGCCGAGGCTAATCCGAATGGCAGAGCCACGAACTGGTAATGATCCCGACCTATGGCAAAACGAAGAAAACGTTGATGAGCCCTTCCAACGGGAACATGTAAATAAGCGTCGCGGATGTCGATTGATACCAAAAAATCGTTCTGCGACAGGGCTGCCACAACGGAGCGAAGTGACTCCATGCGGAATTTCCGGGTGTGGACATGCCGATTCAATCTCTTGAGATCCAGAATCGGACGAAATTTGTCCTCCTTTTTGGGAACCACAAACAGATTGGAATAAAATCCTTTTCCCCGGTCTTCTGGCGGAACCGGTATTACCACACCCTTCTGAAGAAGGAATTCGACCTCTCGCTGCAGAGCGACCAAAAGCTCGGGTTCTGACGGAATGCGAGACTGGCAAAAGGTGTCTGGGGGTCGAGAAGAGAATTCTATGAAATAACCTGCTGACACGACCCGCGTTACCCATGAATCTGGAACGCGAGAAATCCAAGTCTCCTTGAAGTGGAGCAGGCGACCCCCCACTCGAGAGTCCTCGAGTGGACTCCTGGCGTCAGTCCGTCTTGGCGGGCTTCTTGTCAGTTTCCCGCTTGTCGTGACGGAAATTCTGCTTCCAGGGAATGCGAGATTTCTGGGAGGACTTTTTTGCTGAGAAAGAAGAACGACCCGATCCCCAAGAGGACTGAGCGAATCGACCTCGGCCCCGAAAGGGCCGCCGACCACTATATGTCCTGCCAGACACAGAAGCCATAGCTCTGCGTTGTGGTAACGTCGCTTCTTTTGCCTTTGCCTTGGTAATCAGTTCTGTGAGGTCAGACCCAAAAAGATGACCACCTTTATAAGCTAAGGCCAGCAAACCTTGTTTGGAGACCGCATCCCCAGCCCACTGTCTGAGCCACAGCGCTCTTCTGACTGTGATCGCCGAAGCCTGCGCCCTGGACAGAAGCGACGCAGTGTCCAGACCTGCATCATAGATATATCGGACTGCAGTGTCCAACCATTCGAAAATCTCCTCCATCTCAGATGACGGAGACCCATTTTTCCACGCCTTGTGTAAAAGGTCCAACCAGCTTATAGAAGCTTTAGAGGCACACATGGATCCTAGTACCGCTCTGAATCCATGACCCGCGGCCTCATAATTTGATTTCGCCGCCATTTCCGTTTTTCTGTCCAATGGATCCTGCAAACTCGCCTTCCCTTTAACAGGAAGCAGTGAGGATTTACTAAGCTGGGATAAGGAAAAATCCACTTCAGGAGGGGGAATCCAATTATCTCTCGACTCTGTGGAACACGGATAAAGTGCGTCAAAGAAACGTGTTCCGTGAAAACGTTTATCCGGACACAGACGTTCCTTTTCTACTGCACTGTTAAGATCATCTAGATCTGGCAAGACTGATCGTGACGTACGATACTCCTGGTACATTCGTGCTGATTTACCAGGTAAACTAGTTACCACCTCCGGTAACTGTAAAACCTCTCTCATGGCTTCAATAAATGCCTCTGTACGTCTCACAAGGGACGAAAGCCCCCGCCGTTCCTCCTTGTCCAATCTGACATTTCCCCATCTGAACTTAAAGGAGAACCCTCTCCACAATCTAAATCAGAGACATCTGATTCGCTACGGGTGAAGGATGGTAACGGTCTGTGTCGCTTTCTGTCCTGAGAGGATCTAGCTGACACATATTGACTCAAAAGGTCAGACAAGCCATTAATAGAACTGGCGATAGCATCCAATTTTGCATCACTGTGACCTCCAACCGCAGCGCTAGACGCTGTGGAGGACTGCGTACCAGATTGCCGAAGCGGAACTGGAATATGGTCCGCGCCTTCTGAACCCTGTTCCGACATGCCTCACACTGTATATAGCAGGTCAAATGTCAGAAAACCTGAAAAAAACGCAGTTTTTTTTTTTTTTTTTTTTTAGTGAACGCAAAAATCGCACGCTGAAGGTTAAGTCTTAAATATAGAGCTACCCCAGCTGTTGCCAAGTAAACCCTCAAGAGGGGTTAATGTCGCAGGCTGTAAGAGAAAGCAAGGTCTCTATGTGAGACCGAGCTGCAGAATAGCGCTATGTATCTGCGCTGTGGGTGAGGAAACAATGCCACTCACCCAGCTGGTTTGGTGCCTGAGACGGGAGGAGCGGAGTCTGAGGAGCCCGGGAGTCCCTTTAATGGCCGCCGTGCTGAGGGAGCCGGAAGAGAAGCGCAATCGCGCGCTTCCTGCATGAAAGACCGGGAAGCGTGAAGCCACGCCCCCCCGGCTCAAAAATATGAGCGCCAAAACTCCTCACTCCTGCTCCCCCCCTGTCCTGCAGGCATCTGCCTGCGGACAAAAGTTGCACAGAAACACCACATTCACATGTCAGAGCGCTGCCACCGCAGCGCTAATAGTACATTAATACACATGTAATAGCGCTGTCACAGCAGTCGCTAAAGCACTCACACATTTTATATATATTGTGGAGTACTCACCAGCTGAGCGCCACAGGGACCCCTCAGGATTTGTGGCGCTTGTGCCCATGCTCCCCCTCAGGGCGGGGAACGCAGTGACCCCAGTGTGCGGTTTGCGTCCCCGCCAGGGAAGCTAACCTCGTCCCCCAGGGCCGGCAAGATTCTGCAGGGACTATTTATGTAAAATACAGATCCGCCAGGGGAGAGGTGGGGTCCAGCAGCGCTGAGACCCCTGAGACCTTTCAGACTCATGTCCAAGTCTCTTGTCCGATAAAAATAATAAAATCTTCTGAGGAGCTGCTTCCAGCAGCGACCATCCTCTGAGACCTCAAATTTTAGACTGAAGGAGCTGAGTAGGAGGAGCCCAAGCTGGAGGAGCCAGCCAGTCAACACGCTTTTGATCTGAGGTGTCATCCTGATCTGGGCTCCGCCTACCCATCAGTAATGAATTACTGTGGCTCTCTTCCTTCCATCTGCAGCTGAAAAAAAAGGTTACAGAGATAGTAACCTGTTTATTTACACTTCACCGCTCAAGAGCGGAGACCAATCTCTCCACGGTCAGTATTCAGAGGACTCGTACAGCCGCAGAGACGTAGACGATGAACAGCGGAAATTAACACCATAGGGGCACATGGCCAGAGAAGCAGACGACGGCAGGCTGCTTTTAATAGCGATACAGCGCCAAGAAAAAAAAAATGGACACAACCGGGAAGATATGCAAGACTCTGTTCACACATCCAGTTATTTCTGTTCTTGGATCAGATTTCCAGTTTAGGATCCAGTCAACTGAATGGTAGCGAAAGCGTCACGTGTCTTCTGTTTCATTCCTTTCCAGGTCCTTACAGATAGTTCCATTTAAAAAATGCAAACTTTGGTCCTTGGCATTTGTTGCTTTTTTAGTAAGATCTGGGGTACGGTGCTTTTTTTTTTATTTGTACTAGATCAATTACAAATAGATGATAACTGGACATGTGAACAGAGCCTAAAATATAGGACAAAGCAGGAAACCATCAATGAGAGAAAGTGTGCACCAATCTCATAACATGAGAGGCTTAGATCACACTGAACAATCTGTGTAAAGCTTTCTGGAGGGTCTCAGATTGGAGACATGGTAGAGAATTTGGGACTAGTGGTTTCTCTGAAGAACATCCAAACATGTAACATGTAGAAAGAGGACACGAGTAGAAAAGGATGGATAAGAAGGGCAGACAGATAGTCTCCATCACATCCTTTTCCCAGGTCTCTCATGGCACATGACTGCTGAAGGCAATATAATATCACCGCTGCCACGAGTCATTGTCTGTAGCGTTCACATTCTTATGAGAATGGAAAAGGATTTACCTTTATATCCCTGTATATCCTGTTGTGTCCATACAAACATGTGACCGCTTTAAAGAAAATCTGTCAGCAGCTTTTTGCCACCTAATCTGGGAGCAGCATAATGTAGAGACAGCCCCTGATTCCAGTGAAGTGTCACTTACTGGGCAGCTTCCTGTAGCTTAATAAAATTACTGATTTATCAGAATATCACTAAAAGACTAGTAAACCTGCTGTCAGGTAGTGCTCTATATTTATGACCTCTGTATATCCCCAACCCCACCCGATTGGCTGCTTTCTGCCTATGCACCATCGGTGCTGTGGGCGGGGTTATATAGAGCTCAGCATTCAGAGAACTGCTAGATCTGCAGCAGATAAAACTATGATTATATCTAAACCGCAATAAGCAGCTCAGTAAGTGACACATCGCTAGAATTGGAGTCTTTGTTCCAACATCATGCTTTTCTCAGACGGGTAGCAAAAACCTGGTAATAGATTCTATTTAACCCCTTCACCCCCAAGGGTGGTTTGCACGTTAATGACCGGGCCAATTTTTACAATTCTGACCACTTTCTCTTTATGAGGTTATAACTCTGGAACGCTTCAAAGGATCTTCGCGATTCTGAGATTGTTTTCTCGTGACATATTGTACTTCACGTTAGAAGTAAAATTTCTTCGATATAACTTGCGTTTATTTTTGAAAAAACGCAAATATGGCAAAAAATTTTAAAATTTTGCAATTTTCAAACTTTGAATTTTTATTCCCTTAAAACAGAGAAATATATCACACAAAATAGTTAAGAAATAACATTTCCCACATGTCTACTTTACATCAGCACAATTTTGGAACCAAAATTTTTTTTTGTTAGGAAGTTATAAGGGTTAAAAGTTGACCAGCGATTTCTCATTTTTACAACAAAATTTACAAAGCCATTTTTTTTAGGGACCACCTCTCATTTGAAGTCACTTTGAGGGGTCTATATGGCAGAAAATACCCAAAAGTGACACCATTCTAAAAACTGCACCCCTCAAGGTACTCAAAACCACATTCAAGAAGATTATTAACCCTTCAGGTGCTTCACAGGAACTAAAGCAACGTGGAAGGAAAAAATGAATATTTAACTTTTTAGCCACAAAAATGATCTTTTACAAACTTTTTTTTATTTTCACAAGGGTAAAAGGAGAAAATGGACAGATAAGGTTGTTATGCAATTTCTCCTGAGTACGCCAATACCCAATATGTGGGGGAAAACCACTGTTTGGGCACACGGCAGAGCTCGTAAGGGAAGGAGCACCGTTTGACTTTTTCAAACTAAAATTGGCTGGAATTGAGATTGGACGCCATGTCGTGTTTGGAGAGCCCCTGATGCGCCTAAACAGTGGAAACCCCCACAAGTGACACCATTTTGGAAACTAGACCCCCTAAGGTACTTATCTAGATCTGTTGTGAGCACTTTGAACCCCCAAGTGTTTCACAAAAGCTTATAATACCTGGGTGTGAAAAAAAAAAAAAAAAACAATTTTCCACAAAAATGATTTTTTAGTCCCAAATTTTTTAATTTTCCCAAGGAAATTGGACCCCAAAAGTTGTTGTCCAATTTGTCCTGAGTACGCTGATACCCCATATGTGGGGGGGGGGAACTGTTTGGGTGCACGGCAGGGCTTGGAAAGGAAGTAGTAACGTTTGGAATGCAGACGTTGATGGGGGTCATGTTCCGTTTGCAGTGCCCCAGATGAGCCTAAACAGTGGAAACCCCCCACAAGTGACCCCATTTTGGAAACTATACCCCCTAAGGAACTTATCTAGATCTTTGGTGAGCACTTTGAACCCCCAAGTGCTTCACACAAGTTTATAATGCCCGGGCATGAAAATAAAAAATCCTATTTTTTTCCCACAAAAATTATCTTTTAGTCACTAATTTTTTATTTTCTCAAGGGTAACAGGAGAAATTGGACCACATAAGTTGTTGTCCAATTTGTCCTGAGTACGCTGATACCCCATATGTGGGTGGGAACCACTGTTTGGGCGCACGGCAGAGCTCGGAATGGAAGGAGCACCATTTGACTTTTTCCAACCAAAATTGGCTGGAATTGAGATTGGATGCCATGTTGCATTTGGAGAGCCCCTGATGTGCCTAAACAGTGGAAACCCCCCACAAATGACCCCATTTTGGAAACTAGACCCCCTAAGGAACTTTTCTAGATCTTTGGTGAGCAATTTGAACCCCCAAGTGCTTCACACAAGTTTATAACGTAGAGCCGTAAAATTTAAAAATCATATTTTTTCCACAAAAATGATCTTTTCACCCCAATTTTTATTTTTCCAAGGGTAACAAGACTCCAAAAGTTATTGTGCAATTTGTCCTGAGTGCGCTGATACCCCATATGTGGGGGTAAACCACTGTTTGGGTGCATGGCAGAGTTTGGAAGGGAAGGAGCGCCGTCTGACTTTTTCAACGCAGAATTGGCTGGACGCCATGTCGTGTTTGGAGAGCTCCTGATCTGCCTAAACAGCGGAAACCCCCCAATTCTAACTCCAACTCTAACCCCAACACACCCCTAACCCTAGTCCCAACCCTAACCACAAACCTAACCCTAACACACCCCTAATCCCAACCCTAACCCTAATCCTAACTTTAGCGCCAACCCTAACCCTAACTTTAGCCGCAACCCTAACCCTAATGGGAAAATGGAAATAAATACTTTTTTTTAATTTTATTATTTTTCCCTTACTAAGGGGGTGATAAAGGGGGTTTGATTTACTATTTATAGCGGGTTTTTATGATTGGCAGCTGTCACGCTAAAACACGGATTTTGGTAAGAACTTACCTGTAAAATCCTTTTCAGCGAAGGAAGGAAGAGAGACACAGTATTCATTACTGATGGGTAGGCGGAGCCCCAGATCAGGATGTCACCTCAGATCAAAAGAGTGCTGACTGGCTGGCCCCTCCAGCTCGGGCTCCTCCTACTCAGCTCCAGTCGTACCAAAGCTTTGAGGAAAAGAGCCAAGATCACCAGCGGAGCAACATAACCCCTTCTGAAGGAACTTCAGAGAAAAAACACAAGGATACAGGTTATGCATGCAAAGAAAGCCAAAAACCACAGAGTTCCAGGTACTACTCACGGAACCTGACTACTGCGATGAGCTGGCGATGCTGGAACAGAGCCTTAGCGCGCTGACCTCAGCCCAGATAATCGCTATCAGATAAGGGTCGCGCTGCATCTGAAAACATCAACACACTTCTGCCTTGGAGGGTGCTGTGTCTCTTCCTTCCTTCGCTGAAAAGGATTTTACAGGTAAGTTCTTACCAAAATCCGTGTTTCAGCTGCAGATGGAAGGAAGAGAGCCACAGTATTCATTACTGATGGGACGTCCCAAAGCAGTTCAAAAATAAGGGTGGGAAAAACCAATAAAAGGCAGAAACCCAACAACCTTAACAACAAAACGCAACCAGCGCTAAACACAAGTTCATCCAGAACTTTAAACTACAGCTGCCTGCAGGACCCTACGTCCGAGGGCTGCATCAGCGGAAGCACTGACGTCCACTTTATAAAACTTTGTAAACGTGTGGACAGAGCGCCAAGTTGCCGCTCGGCAGAGCTGCACTGCCGAGGCACCTTGATGAAAAGCCCACGATGAGGCCACAGCTCTCGTAGAATGGGCTCGAATCTTAATCGGGCAAGATTCACCCCCAAGACGGTAAGCTTCCAAAATAGCTGACCGGATCCAACGAGCTATAGAATCCTTGGAAGCTCGTTGACCACGCCGACGACCTGCTGGAACCACAAACAGGGAGTCCGTCTTACGAAAACCTTGAGTAATAGATAGATAAAACTTCAAGGCCCGCACTAAATCCAATGTGTGTAAAGCTCGCTCTTTCACATTCTTCGGATCCGGGCAGAATGAAGGCAACACAATATCCTGGTTGACATGAAATTGTGACACCACTTTAGGCAAAAAATCACCCCGAGTGCGAAGCACTACACGATCCGGAAAAAACTCCAGAAAAGGAGGCGAACAAGAAAGAGCTGCCAACTCAGAAACTCTCCTCAAGGAAGTGACTGCAACAAGGAAAGCCACCTTCCAAGAAAGTAAAGAAAGGCTAGCAGAAACCATAGGCTCAAAAGGTTTATGCTGAAGAGCCTCCAAAACAAGGTTGAGCCGCCAAGGAGACACGGGTGCCTTCCGCGGCGGAAACTTACGAGATATACCTCGGAAAAAGGAGAGCACGTCTCTATTTGAAGCAATGGTTCTCCGAAACAATAAGGACAGAGCAGAAATCTGACCTTTCAGAGTGCTTACTGCCAAACCCTTGTCTAGCCCATGCTGTAGAAAAGCCAACAGGTTGGGAATGGAAAATTTTCTCGGGTTCCGAGAGGACCCCAAACACCACGAAAAGAAGGTTTCCCAAATTTTGTGGTAAATCCTAGTAGTAGCCGGACATCTTGCAGCACGAAGGGTAGCAATGACCTCGGCTGAGAAACCTCTACGGGTCAAGATTTCGGTCTCAAGAGCCACGCCGTCAAACGCAGGGACATCAAGTCCGGATGACAAACGGGCCCCTGAGTCAACAAGTCCGGTTGAAGAGGGAGTGGAAAAGGAGGTGCCGCCAACAGCGACATTATTGTCGAGAACCACACCCTTCTTGGCCAGTCTGGAGCTATCAAAATAGCTGGAATTCTCTCTAGTCTGATCCGACGCAGTACTAGAGGAAGTAAGGATATCGGCGGGAATACATAGATCAGCTCGAACTGATCCCACTGAGCCACTAGAGCATCCACCGCCACCGCCTTCGGATCCTTGTACCTGGACATGAATGTCGGTAACTTGGCATTGAACCTGGATGCCATCAAATCCACTTGGGGGGTTCCCCAGCGAGAGCACAGTAGTGCAAACACATCCGGATGGAGGCTCCATTCCCCGGAATCCATCCTTCTGCGACTGAGAAAGTCCGCTGTAACATTCTGAACCCCTGGAATGTGAATCGCCGAAATGGCTGGTACATTGGCCTCTGCCCAAATCAGAATTCGGGACACCTCTACCATGAGTCTGGAACTCCTTGTCCCACCTTGGTGATTGATATACGCGACAGCCGTCGCATTGTCTGTCTGCACACGGACTGGCAGACCGCTCAAAGGGACCGTCCAATGTTGGAGGCAAAGGAAAATCGCCCTCAATTCCAGGATGTTGATCGGAAGCACAGACTCTTCCGATGACCATACCCCCTGAATCCAGAGATTGTTCCAAACACCCCCCCAGCCCGTCAGGCTGGCATCGGTGGTTATGACTGACCACTTCGGAGGGAGGAAAGACTTCCCCAGGGAGAATGCCCCTGGACGTAACCACCATTCTAGAGAATCCCGCACCGCGCGAGAAATGGTGACACTGCAATCCAGCGATTGCGACTGATTCCATCGACTCAAGATGAACCTTTGAAGAGTCCTGGAGTGGAACTGGGCAAAAGGAATTGCCTCCATGGACGCCACCATCAGTCCTAGAAGACGCATACACTTCCGTAGAGACATTGCCGTTGAGGATCTCATAATCTGTACATGTCGAAGAAGACATGACTGTTTGTCTGGTGGTAGAGAAACTACCGACCGAAACGTGTCGAGATGCATTCCCAAAAAGAGGATTGTCCTCGATGGTTCCAGGGACGACTTCTCCCAATTGACCAGCCAACCGAAGTCCTTCAGAAACTGAAGAGACAAATCCCGAGCCGTCAACGCCTCCTCCTCCGAGGAAGCCATGATCAAAAGATCGTCCAGATAAGGGAGAATCGTAATCCCCTGTCTTCGAAGGATTGCCATGAGAGGCGCAAGAATTTTTGTAAAGACCCTTGGCGCTGAGGCTAAGCCGAACGGCAGAGCCACGAACTGGTAATGATTCCGACCTATGGCAAATCGAAGAAAGCGCTGATGAGCCTTTCCGATGGGAATATGCAAATAGGCGTCGCGAATGTCGATTGACACCAGAAAATCGTTCTGTGACAGAGCTGCCACAACGGAACGAAGCGACTCCATGCGAAATTTCCGGGCATGGACATGCCGGTTTAATCGCTTGAGATCCAGAATCGGGCGAAATTTGTTCTCCTTTTTGGGAACTATAAAAAGGTTGGAATAAAAACCTTTTCCTCGGTCCTCTGACGGAACCGGTATCACTACACCCTTTTGTAGCAGAGATTCGACCTCTCGCTGTAGAGCGACAACAAGCTCGGGTTCCGACGGAACGCGAGACTGACAAAAAACATTTGGGGGTCGAGAAGCAAACTCTATGAAATAGCCTGCCGACACAATCCGCGTTGCCCAGGAATCTGGAACGCGAGCCATCCAAGTCGCCTTGAAAAGAAGCAGGCGACCCCCCACTCGAGAATCCTCGAGTGGACCCCTGGCGTCAATTAGACTTTGCGGGCTTCTTGTCAAGTTCCCGCTTGTCCTGGCGGAAACTCTGCTTCCAGGAAGTACGAGTTTTCTGAGAGGATTTCTTTCCTGAGAAGGAAGGACGACCCGATCCCCACGAGGAGTGACTAGATCGTCCTCGGCCCCGAAAGGACCGCCGACCACTATAGACACCAGGCCTACTGGACACCGAGGCCATGGCCCTACGCTGTGGTAATGCTGATTCCTTCGCCTTAGCCTTGGAAATCAGCTCTGTGAGGTCAGATCCAAAAAGATGGCCACCCTTGTAAGGTAAGGCCAACAACCCTTGTTTGGAAACTGCGTCCCCGGCCCACTGTCTGAGCCATAAAGCTCTTCTGACTGTGACCGCTGAAGCTTGCGCTTTGGCCAGCAGAGATGCCATATCCAGACCGGCATCAAAGATATAACAGGCTGCCGTTTCTAACCATTCACAAGTTTCCCGTATCTCAGATAACGGAGATTCATTGTGCAACTCCGTCTTCAGACGTGCCAACCAGCCTAGAGAAGCTCTAGCAGCACACATGGATCCTAGCACTGCTCGGAATCCATGACCCGCAGCCTCATAGCTTGCTTTTGCCGCCAATTCTGCTTTTCTATCCAAAGGCTCCTGTAAGCTCGCTTTTCCCTTAATAGGGAGTAGTGAGGATTTATTAAGCTGAGATAAAGACACATCCACTTCAGGAGCAGAAGTCCAATTAGCCTTTAACTCCGCAGAGCAAGGATAAAGTGTATCCAAGAAATGCGTTCTTCTGAGGAGCTGCATTAGCAGCGACCATCCTTCTGGACCTCAAATCTTAGACTGGAGCTGAGTAGGAGGAGCCCGAGCTGGAGGGCCAGCCAGTCAGCACTCTTTTGATCTGAGGTGACATCCTGATCTGGGGCTCCGCCTACCCATCAGTAATGAATACTGTGGCTCTCTTCCTTCCATCTGCAGCTGAAAGACGCTTTTTATTGCAAAAATAGTTTTTGCATCATCACATTTTGAGAGCTATAATTTTTGCATATTTTGGCCCACAGAGTCATGTGAGGTCTTATTTTTTGCGGGACGAGTTGACGTTTTTATTGGTACCATTTTTGAGCACGTGACGTTTTTTGATCGCTTTTTATTTCGATTTTTGGGAGGTTAGAATGAACAAAAATCAGCAATTCATGAATTTCTTTTGGGGAGGCGTTTATACCGTTCCGCGTGTGGTAAAATTGATAAAGCAGTTTTATTCTTCGGGTCAGTACGATTATGGCGATACCTCATTTATATCATTTTTTCATGTTTTGGCGCTTTTATAGAATAAAAACAATTTTATATAAAAAATAATTATTTTTGCATCGCTTTATTCTGCGAGCTATAACTTTTTTATTTTTTCGCTGATGATGCTTTATGACGGCTCGTTTTTTGCGGGACAAGATGACGTTTTCAGCGGTACCATGTTTTTTTATATCGGTCTTTTTGATCGCGTGTTATTCCACTTTTTGTTCGGCGGTATGATGATAAAGCATTGATTTTTTGCTTCGTTTTTTTTTTTTTTTTTTTAAGGGGTTCACTAAAGGGGTTAACTAGTGGGACAATTTTATAGGGGGGTTGTTACGGACGCGGCGATACCAAATATGTGTACTTTTATTGCTTTGTTTTTTTTATTTACAGGAAGACGTGAATTTATTGGGGAATATATATATTTTTTTTATTTATTTTGGATTTTTTTTTATAACACGTTTATTTTTATTTTTTTAACTTTTTTACATTGTCCCAGGGTGGGACATCACAGTATTTTATCAGATCGCTGGTGTGACAGTGTGCACAGCACTCTGTCACACCAGCGATCGCACAGGCATAGATGCAGGCTTCTCAGTGCCTGCTCTCGGCAGGCACTGAGGTAGCCGCCTCCCTCCAGGACCCCGGCGCCATCTTGGATCCGGGTCCTGGGAGGGAGGAAGCCCTCAGAACAGCGCGATCACATCGCGCTGCTCTGAGGGTCTCAGGGGGCGCGCAGGGAGCCCCCACCCTGCGCGATCCTCCCCTGTGCCCCCAGTACACCGCGATCATGTTTGATCGCGGTGTGCAAGGGGTTAATGTGCCGGGAGCGGTCCGTGACCGCTCCTGACACACAGTCATGGGTGTCAGCTGTGATAATCAGCTGACACCCGGCGGCGATTAGCTGCGCTCCCCTCAGGAGTGCAGCTGATCGCCTATGACGTACTATCCCGTCCCCGGTCATACGGGCCCAGGTACCATGGACGGGATAGTACGTCCGATGGCAGTAAGGGGTTAAAGGGGTTGACCACTTTATCTTTTTTTTGCAAATGTATTGGGACCAGGATTTAAGAGTTTCCTATTATATAAGGATTACATGTTCTCCTCCTGAAAGTCTTTCCATGATGGAGCAGAACGGTGGCTCAGTGGTTAGCACTGCAGCCTTGCAGCGCTGGGGTCCTGGGTTCAAATCCTACCAACGACAACATCTGCAAGGAGTTTGTATGTTCTCCCTGTGTTTGTGTGGGTTTCCTCCGGTTTCCTTCCACATTCCGCAGACATACTGATAGGGAATCTAGATTGTGAGCCTCATCGGGGACAGTAATGATAATGTATGGAAAGCACTGCAGAATAAGATGGCGCTATATAGGCAAAGCATCATAAATAAAATAAATGGACAGATGTTTAAAGATTCAGTTACATGTTGGGAAATTAGCAAAATAATCAGGCAATCCAGATGCATCAATATACTCAGTGCAAGGAAAGTGATTGGAGAGAGCCCATCATGGATAATCCCCCACGGTCTGGAGACAAGCAGACACATTTCTGGGCATGCAATATTTATCTAGATCTGAGGTGACAGAGTCGACAATGCGCCATATGTTGGATAATTTCCTCTAACTCAAGTAGCTTAGAAAAAAAAAATCTAAACAGGAACACGAGTCAACAAGCAGCCGAGGAGTTAATTTTCTCATATCACAGATCAGTAGGGAGGCCACGATCCATTTATGTGGAGTTAATTGCTTGTACTTTCTCCCGTCCCTCCAGTTCTCACGAATTCCTACAAGACCTGCTTATATGATTTTAGCGACTCTTATAACAGTTTATGCAATTTATTTCCCATCTGAACTCAACCTGAAAGGCAGCAATCCAGAGTCTGCTCTTCTTCCAGATGCTGGAACGTACCTGCATAAAATAGCCGGTAACCAAAGCTTTTCTGATATTAATGTAATAATCCCGGCTTGTGAAGTCTGTGCTTCTACGTGGCAAGTTAAATCTGTCCATGATTCGTGACAGCTGCTGCCGTACATTGTCTGCAGACATCAGGGACCTGTAGTTAATGAAGTTGTCATAACACCACTGAGACGCCTCGTGATCTGGGGAGAGGAAGATTTAGACACCTTGATCAGAAAGTGAAGGGTAAAAAAAAAAAAGTCTCAAGAAGACGACCAAATGACACATCATTACTGGTCAGACAACTGCTGTGGGTGAAGGTAAGACAGAAGGACAAGACCGCACTCAACAATCCTCCATTCATTAACATGGCGCACGGGGACATCAACAGGGAGTAACTTTATAATGCAGCCAGGTTCTGTGTTACTGCTCTGGTCTAAATGATAGCAATGAGCGAACATGCTCCGATAAGGTGTTATTTGAGTGTTTTCCAGGACAGGCAAATCCCTGCGCGTGTTGAGGCTGTCGACCAGCTGCAAGACATGCAGCCGCCGGGACTCTAACATATTTTTCGATCACGCCGGAGACACTCTTAGCACCTGAGCATGCTCAGATAACACCTTACCAGACCGCGTTCGCTTATCGCTATGAGACTTTGGGGTCAGCAATGAAGATGTAAATTTATACAAAAATAAATAAAAATGTGGACCTTCTGCATTCGTGGATGTCCATGGTGAGCTTTTACAGTCCACACCTGCACCCCACAGTAACTCGTGGGTAGGCAGAATTAGGCTGGCTTCACCAGTCTATCATTTATCAGCCTCATATGCGCCTATGAGAGTCAAGGCCAGCCCGGTGGTCTGTGTGAATGTCAGACATGTAGAACTGGCCTTAGGATGTCTAATATAAAGCTATCCCTTCCCTAATAGATGTGTCTGGGACTAAAATGAATTTGCCTGGATTTTTCATTTTTCTGCAAATTTTTGAGACTTCTAGAAAGAAACCCATGTTGAGGACTTGGAAAAAAAGCACAATGAAAAAATGAAAATAGAAAATGCTTTGAAATTCAAGAAGTTTGTTTCTTAAGAAACTGAAAAATAAAGAGCTTGTAAAAGAATCCCGAGGGAGGAAACTACACACAAATCCAGAAGAAAATCTGAAGGACTGCAAACTGAAATCCACAAGCAAATCAGCATGCAAGACATGGGGATTTTGCAGAGGGCTTGTCTGTGGTATAAAGCCTGCGTGGCTTATAGTGTAGGTGGATGGCGAGCTCATATGCCAGTTGGATGAATCAGCCATGTCACCAGAGAATGACATCTACAATCCAGCGTCATTGGGTTGTATTTCACTACACATATTATGCGTCAAGATTTCATCTGCAGATTCTGATATTTCCTGCTGATACCTTACAGTCGTGTTATAGAGTCTGAGACAGGGAAAATCAGTTTCACCCAGATGAAGATCAATAAAGCGACCTTTTAACCTTATCTCTAAAAAGTGACATTTTGCCAATCTCTTATTCTTGTGACCTCCCTTCTCCTGCAGCTTCCCACAACCCAGTCCTCTTCAATCCTTGTGCTGAGCGGTGGATGTTCATCCTGGAGCACATGACAGCAGGGGAGGCCTGCTTTACACTAACCCTCAGCGCTCTCCATGCCAGCCATGTTGGGATTGATGAGCACTGGACTGAATGGAGATCAGCAGGGAGAGTGGTTACATTTTTTTTAGGAGATGCATTGGTGCAGTAAAGCAGTTACATTTTTTATGCCTCCTCATAGAAGCCTATAGGCAAAATATGCACAGGTCAAAATTCTTTAATAAAGACACAGCATTTATGGGAATATGGCCTTAGGCTCTGTTCACATCTGTAACGGTGTCTTCTCACCGGACTCTGTCTCATCTATTAAGAGAAATAACTCAGCACTATTTTTCCTTTCTAAGCTTTGGTAACATGATGGACCGGAATTGAAGTCAGCAGTAATAATATTAGCAGGAGGACAGATCTGGTACGATGTTGTATTTCTGCTAGAACAGTGGCAGATGTGAACAGAGTCATAAACTGAACTTCTCTCAGCCCACCTTATCTTTAAAACCAGTGTCCAGGGTTCAGACGCCACTTACTCTGTTTGAAGGCGTGGTAGACGTTCAGCAGCGTCAGATGGTCGCCGTCTATATGGGCAAACCTCATCTTGGATTCATCTGCAGCTTTCTTGACTTCCGTGGGTCGGAGAAAACACTGTGGGACTAAACAAGGTTGGTATGGGCCCAACACAAATGCCCATATCGATGAGTCACGCATTCACTGACAGAGGAACAAGGCCTAGCTAGGTCAGTTCACAGAGCATAGGGCAGGGCAGGATGGACCTCCAACTGCATCTTGGGCTGAATACTACCTTTCTGTGGTACATCAACACCTAACCCCATCTGTAAGACAAGAGGGTTTCAAAACTACAAGGCATCCGATTATACTGTCTAGAACTTATAGATGTGTACAGCACCGTGACGGCCAGTAACTGAGCAAATATATGTGTCAGGGTCGTAAGGTCTAAACAGGACCACCTAGAAAGGCTGCCGTCACAAGCAGGACCTGAGGGAACAGGATGGAAACCGCTGGGACAGGGCTGTATGTGCTTTCTGCAGCCTCCCTGACTACGCCTTCTATAGAGAACCAGTAGATCCCTGTGGAGGTGGCAGCAGTAGGGAAACTTCCTAAACACCTCTGAATCCTATGGGATATTTTAGTTTTAGATCAATTTTCCTATTCCAACACCGAGACTGCAGACAAATATCTTATTTAATGGTATATGTAAGCATCTACAATCAGTCTGCGACAGGAGGCGAAAAAGCCGGTGCCTGCCATCATTAAAAGGTTATGTGATAATATCCTCTACTGGGGATCTTCATCTCTTATCGTACATTACAAAGAGCGCCCCTCTATGACGGATCCATCCAGTATTGGTTTTAAATTGCAATCCCAAATTCCCCCTGTGGTGGCGCTGCAGGGAAACATAATGCTAACAGGTTCCACCACAGAACACAACTGATCACGGGAGGGGAAGACGGCACAGAAGGAGGCGGTGTTATCAGTAACAGGTAGCAATTGACTGATATGGGGACCTCTAAAAGGAGCAGCTACGCCTACTGTAACAAGAGCTAATGTGTAGCCGTTATAGATAAACTAATAATGCTTGACACGCCGCTCACCGAGTGACAATTATATAGTTTATCCCGGTGTCACGTAATCATTAACCGTTTATATGGTCACAGTATAAAGTTAAGGTTATCAAAAGTTGTCAGCTGCGGATGTGAATAGTTACAATCGCTCCCTCTAAGCTACTGCCACCTCCACAGAAGAAGCCAAGCACAAAAAATAAGCCTCTCTGCCCTGCCCGTCTGCTCTGAGTCTGAGTCATCTGAAAGCTCTATAAAAAGAAAAAAAGGTGGTAATAAATGAGCATATACAGCTAATGAATAAAGTACGGACGCACAGCAAGGTTAATGCTGACTCAACTTTTCCACTTTCTTCAGATAGTTTTCCAAAGTTAGTTACTACTCATATAAAAGTATCAACATGAACTAATCATAAAAACTGCTCCACAACGTTGTCAGATGTCCATCCCAATACGTCATATTCATGCTTGCTGCCGCGACATGCAAGCTCCCACACACTGACAGATTGGGGACAGTTTGTCATGTAGGAGGTCCGAATAGTTTCTTCCAAATAGATTACGACTAAAATGTAAAGTCTGACCATAGTTCTACTAGGGGAAAGAAGATGTACCCGAAAGGAATCCTAGTACCACTGAGAATATGAAGGAGACAGGGGCTGGCCATATACATAAGACAGCTCTGGACTAAAAGCGTTTTAAAGCCGACTGCCACCTCAATAAACATGCACATTAACATTGGGCAAAAGTTAGTGCTGAAGGGGCATTCACTCATGAAAGGGAGAGAGCCATGTGTGTACAGTACCCTCTTCATTTCAGGTGGAAATAGAAATGCCCCCTTTTTCAACAAATGTGAGGGACTCAGTTTGGACCAACGTCTACTACACATTCATAGCATGGCAATATGTGTGTTTAGTGGCAATAGAAAGGGGTAGAAACCCATCTGGGGGAGGAAATCCAGTATTCTTATGGTCTGATGGCCAACATCTAGGAGATGCCATTGGTAGGTGTTTAAAGCTTATGGCCTGTGTACCAGGGGCAAGGACAAGTATGCTGCATGCAAAGGCAAGATTAACTAGGGTGCCATTCAGTGCCTTAGTCATTTCTACAGCAAACAAGGACCACAATACATCCCAATCTCTATCCAATTGTATAAAGACTGGGGAATGTGTAAGTATTAGTCTCCGCTCCGCACAAGCCCACGTAATGCGGGCAGACTTTCATACAGTAAGCCATTCTGAAGGGGCACTTCCTTTGCATGTGCCCTGCTATTACCTGACAACATAGCGGTAATGGATAGGATCTCATTAGAACAGTTGTAGTCACAACTGGCAATGACCATCTTGGCAAGTTGAGGGTCCAGGGGGAACTCTGCCATCATGGATCCCAGTTCGGTCAGATCTCCATCATCATTTAAGGCAGCCAGGTAATTGAGCAGCTCCAGAGCTCGCATCAGTGTTTCAGGTGCTATGGAAGAAGGGAAGAAAGGAGAGAAAAAAAAAAAAAAGTAGCAATATTAGTGGCATGAAAAACCTGCAAAGAAAATCAAATCAATGTAAAAGGTTCTCTGGTGACACTTCCGCTTTGTTAGAAGAAACGGCACAGTTGTCGCTGCCAGGACGAGTACTCAAATTGTCGGGTATGATGTACACATCCCATCCTAAGGCCTATTTCACACTTCAGTCGTGCGACGTCCGCCAAAGAGTGAGAAGAAAAGTGAAAAAAACGGATGCAAGCGGATCACTTTTCTGACGGATCCGTCATGAACTTTTCAACTCGATAAAAGACGGATTTTGGTAAGACCTTACCTGTAAAATCCTTTTCAGCGAAGGAAGGAAGAGAGACACAGTATTCATTACTGATGGGTAGGCGGAGCCCCAGATCAGGATGACACCTCAGATCAAAAGCGTGTTGACTGGCTGGCCCCTCCAGCTCGGGCTCCTCCTACTCAGCTCCTTCAGTCGTACCAAAGCTTTAGGGAAGAACCAAGATCACCAGCGGAGCAACATAACCCCTTCTGAAGGAACTTCAGAGAAACAACACAAGAATACAGGTTATGCATGCAAAGTAAGGCAAACCACAGAGTTCCAGGTACTACTCACTGAACCTGACTACTGTGATGAGCTGGCAATGCTGGAACAGAGCCTTAGCGCGCTGACCTCAGCCCAGATAAACGCTATCAGATAAGGGTCGCGCTGCATCTGAAAACATCAACACACTTCTGCCCTGGGAGGGTGCTGTGTCTCTCTTCCTTCCTTCGCTGAAAAGGATTTTACAGGTAAGGTCTTACCAAAATCCGTCTTTCAGCTGCAGATGGAAGGAAGAGAGCCACAGTATTCATTACTGATGGGACGTCCCAAAGCAGTTCAAAAATAAGGGTGGGAAAAAACCAACAAAGGGCAGAAACCCAACAACCTTAACAAAAAGCGCAACCAGCGCTAAACACAAGCTCATCTAGAACTTTACACTACAGCTGCCTGCAGGACCCTACGTCCGAGGGCTGCATCAGCGGAAGCACTGACGTCCACTTTATAAAACTTTGTAAACGTGTGGACAGAGCGCCAAGTTGCCGCTCGGCAGAGCTGCACTGCCGAGGCACCTTGATGAAAAGCCCACGATGAGGCCACAGCTCTCGTAGAATGGGCTCGAATCTTAATCGGGCAAAATTCACCCCGAAGACGGTAAGCTTCCAAAATAGCTGACCGGATCCAACGAGCTATAGAATCCTTGGAAGCTCGTTGACCACGCCGACGACCTGCTGGAACCACAAACAGGGAGTCCGTCTTACGAAAACCTTGAGTAATAGATAGATAAAACTTCAAGGCCCGCACTAAATCCAATGTGTGCAAAGCTCGCTCTTTCACATTCTTCGGATCCGGGCAGAATGAAGGCAACACAATATCCTGGTTGACATGAAATTGTGACACCACTTTAGGCAAAAAATCACCCCGAGTGCGAAGCACTACACGATCCGGAAAAAACTCCAGAAAAGGAGGCGAGCAAGAAAGAGCTGCCAACTCAGAAACTCTTCTCAAAGAGGTGACCGCTACTAGGAAGGCCACCTTCCAAGAAAGTAAAGAAAGACTAGCAGAGTCCATAGGCTCAAAAGGTTTATGCTGAAGAGCCTCCAAAACAAGGTTGAGCCGCCAAGGAGACACAGGTGCCTTCCGCGGCGGAAACTTACGAGCTATACCGCGGAAAAAGGAAAGCACGTCCCTACGCGAGGCAATAGCTCTCCGGAATAATAAAGACAGAGCAGAAACCTGACCTCTCAGGGTGCTAACTGCCAAGCCCTTGTCTAACCCATGCTGCAGAAAAGCCAGCAAATTGGGAATGGAAAATTTCCTCGGGTTCCGTGAAGACCCCGAACACCATGAAAAGAAGGTTTCCCAAGTTTTGTGGTAAATCCTAGTAGTAGCCGGACATCTGGCAGCTCGAAGAGTAGCAATGACCTCGGCTGAAAAACCTCTACGAGTCAACATTTCGGTCTCAAGAGCCACGCCGTCAAACGCAGAGACTTCAAGTCCGGATGACAAACGGGCCCCTGAGTCAACAGGTCCGGTCGAAGAGGAAGTGGAAATGGAGGTGCCGCCAACAGCGACATTAGCGTTGAAAACCACGTCCTCCTTGGCCAATCTGGTGCTATTAACATAGCCGGGATTCTCTCCAGTCTGATCCGACGCAGTACCAGAGGAAGCAAGGATATCGGTGGAAACACATAAATCAGCTCGAATTGATCCCACGGAGCCACCAGAGCATCCACCTCCACAGCCTTCCGGTCCTTGAACCTGGACATGAACACTGGTAGCTTGGCATTGAACCTGGATGCCATCAAATCCACTTGGGGAGTTCCCCAACGGGAGCACAGCATTGCAAAAATCTCCGATGAAGACTCCATTCTCCGGGATCCATCTTCTCGCGACTGAGAAAATCCGCCGTAACATTCTGAACCCCTGGGATGTGGATTGCAGAAATGGCTGGAACCCTGGCCTCGGCCCAAATCAGGATCCGAGACACTTCCGCCATGAGCCTGGGACTCCTTGTGCCGCCTTGGTGATTGATATATGCAACCGCTGTGGCGTTGTCTGTCTGCACTCGGACCGGCAGACCGCTCAAAGGGACCGTCCAGTGTTGGAGGCAAAGGAAAATCGCCCTCAATTCCAGGATATTGATCGGTAAAACAGTCTCTTCTGATGACCATACTCCCTGAATCCAGGAATCGTTCCAAACACCCCCCCAGCCCGTCAGGCTGGCATCTGTGGTTATGACCGACCATTTCGGAGGGAGGAAAGATTTCCCCAGGGATAAGGCTCCTGGACGTAACCACCATCCTAGAGACTCTCGCACCCTGCGAGAGATGGTGACACTGCAATCCAGCGATTGCGACTGATTCCAATGACTCAGAATGAACCTTTGGAGAACTCTGGAATGAAACTGGGCAAACGGAAGTGCCTCCATGGACGCCACCATTAAACCCAGAAGACGCATACACTTGCGAAGGGACATTGTTATCGAAGACTTCATGATCTGTACATGTCGAAGAAGACATGACTGTTTGTCTGGAGGTAGAGACACCACTGCCCGTACCGTGTCGAAATGCATTCCCAAAAAGAGGATAGCTTGCGACGGTTCCAGAAACGACTTCTCCCAATTGACCAGCCAACCGAAGTCCTTCAGTAACTGAAGAGACAGATTGCGAGCTGTCACTGCTTCCTCCTCCGAGGATGACACGATCAAAAGATCGTCCAGGTAAGGAAGAATCGTAATTCCTTGTCTTCGAAGAATTGCCATGAGAGGCGCCAGAATCTTTGTAAATACTCTGGGCGCCGAGGCTAAGCCGAATGGCAGAGCCACGAACTGGTAATGATCCCGACCTATGGCAAAACGAAGAAAACGTTGATGAGCCCTTCCAACGGGAACATGCAAATAAGCGTCGCGGATGTCGATTGATACCAAAAAATCGTTCTGCGACAGGGCTGCCACAACGGAGCGAAGTGACTCCATGCGGAATTTCCGGGTGTGGACATGTCGATTCAATCTTTTGAGATCCAGAATCGGACGAAATTTGTCCTCCTTTTTGGGAACCACAAACAGATTTGAATAAAATCCTTTTCCCCGGTCTTCTGGCGGAACCGGTATTACCACACCCTTCTGAAGAAGGAATTCGACCTCTCGCTGCAGAGCGACCAAAAGCTCGGGTTCTGACGGAATGCGAGACTGGCAAAAGGTGTCTGGGGTCGAGAAGAGAATTCTATGAAATAACCTGCTGACACGACCCGCGTTACCCAGGAATCTGGAACGCGAGAAATCCAAGTCTCCTTGAATTGGAGCAGGCGACCCCCCACTCGAGAGTCCTCGAGTGGACTCCTGGCGTCAGTCCGTCTTGGCGGGCTTCTTGTCAGTTTCCCGCTTGTCTTGACGGAAATTCTGCTTCCAGGGAATGCGAGATTTCTGGGAGGACTTTTTTGCTGAGAAAGAGGAACGACCCGATCCCCAAGAGGACTGAGCGAATCGACCTCGGCCCCGAAAGGACCGCCGACCACTATATGTCCTGCCAGACACAGAAGCCATAGCTCTGCGTTGTGGTAACGTCGCTTCTTTTGCCTTTGCCTTGGTAATCAGTTCTGTGAGGTCAGACCCAAAAAGATGACCACCTTTATAAGCTAAGGCCAGCAAACCTTGTTTGGAGACCGCATCCCCGGCCCACTGTCTGAGCCACAGCGCTCTTCTGACTGTGATCGCCGAAGCCTGCGCCCTGGACAGAAGCGACGCAGTGTCCAGACCTGCATCATAGATATATCGGACTGCAGTGTCCAACCATTCGAAAATCTCCTCCATCTCAGATGACGGAGATCCATTTTTCCACGCCTTGTGTAAAAGGTCCAACCAGCTTATAGAAGCTTTAGAAGCACACATGGATCCTAGTACCGCTCTGAATCCATGACCCGCGGCCTCATAATTTGATTTCGCCGCCATTTCCGTTTTTCTGTCCAGTGGATCCTGCAAACTCGCCTTCCCTTTAACAGGAAGCAGTGAGGATTTACTAAGCTGGGATAAGGAAAAATCCACTTCAGGAGAGGGAATCCAATTATCTCTCGACTCTGTGGAACACGGATAAAGTGCGTCAAAGAAACGTGTTCCGTGAAAACGTTTATCCGGACACAGACGTTTCTTTTCTACTGCACTGTTAAGATCATTTAGATCTGGCAAGGCTGATCGTGACGTACGATACTCCTGGTACATTCGTGCTGATTTACCAGGTAAACTAGTTACCACCTCCGGTAACTGTAAAACCTCTCTCATGGCTTCAATAAATGCCTCTGTACGTCTCACAAGGGACGAAAGCCCCCGCCGTTCCTCCTTATCCGAATCTGACATTTCCCCATCTGAACTTAAAGGAGAACCCTCTCCACAATCTAAATCAGAGACATCTGATTCGCTACGGGTGAAGGATGGTAACGGTCTGTGTCGCTTTCTGTCCTGAGAGGATCTAGCTGACACATATTGACTCAAAAGGTCAGACAAGCCATTAATAGAACTGGCGATAGCATCCAATTTTGCATCACTGTGACCTCCAACTGCAGCGCTAGACGCTGTGGAGGACTGCGTACCAGATTGCCGAAGCGGAACTGGAATATGGTCCGCGCCTTCTGAACCCTGTTCCGACATGCCTCACACTGTATATAGCAGGTCAAATGTCAGAAAACCTGAAAAAAACGCAGTTTTTTTTTTTTTTTTTTTGTGAACGCAAAAACAGCACGCTGAAGGGTTAAGTCTTAAATATAGAGCTACCCCAGCTGTTGCCAAGTAAACCCTCAAGAGGGGTTAATGTCGCAGGCTGTAAGAAGAAACAAGGTCTCTATGTGAGACCGAGCTGCAGAATAGCGCTATGTATCTGCGCTGTGTGGTGAGGAAAAAAAAAAACGCCACTCACCCAGCTGGTTTGGTGCCTGAGACGGGAGGAGCGGAGTCTGAGGAGCCCGGGAGCCCTTTTAATGGCCGCCGTGCTGAGGGAGCCGGAAGAGAAGCGCAATCGCGCGCTTCCTGCATGAAGGACCGGGAAGCGTGAAGCCACGCCCCCCCGGCTCAAAAATATGAGCGCCAAAACTCCTCACTCCTGCTCCCCCCCTGTCCTGCAGGCATCTGCCTGCGGACAAAAAGTTGTACAGAAACACCACTTTCCACATGTCACGGCGCTGCCAAAGCAGCGCTAATAGTACATTAACACACATGTAATAGCGCTGTCACAGCAGTCGCTAAAGCACTCACACATTTTATATATATTGTGGAGTACTCACCAGCTGAGCGCCACAGGGACCCCTCAGGATTTGTGGCGCTTGTGCCCATGCTCCCCCCCAGGGCGGGGAACGCAGTGACCCCAGTGTGCGGTTTGCGTCCCCGCCAGGGAAGCTAACCTCGTCCCCCAGGGCCGGCAAGATTCTGCAGGACTATTTATGTAAAATACAGATCCGCCAGGGGAGAGGTGGGGTCCAGCAGCGCTGAGACCCCTGAGACCTTTCAGACTCATGTCCAAGTCTCTTGTCCGATAAAAATAATAAAATCTTCTGAGGAGCTGCTTCCAGCAGCGACCATCCTCTGAGACCTCAAATTTTAGACTGAAGGAGCTGAGTAGGAGGAGCCCGAGCTGGAGGGGCCAGCCAGTCAACACGCTTTTGATCTGAGGTGTCATCCTGATCTGGGGCTCCGCCTACCCATCAGTAATGAATACTGTGGCTCTCTTCCTTCCATCTGCAGCTGAAAATAAATTTTGTAGGGGAGAGAGAGACACCCCGGACAGTTTTGTCACCATTTTCAATGGTTTTCTATGGAAGCGACAGATCCGCTGGTGGATTCCGTCAAAGACAGATGCCAGAGGATCCGCCGCCCATAGGCAGCCATTATGCAAAATGGCGGATGTGGCGGATCCGCCATAGTCCACCATTTTGGCGGACCAAAAGACCGTTGCATTGGACGTTTTTCTGAAATGACGGACGCCAATTTTTTGGCGGATCCGTCAAAAAACGGAACTAACGGACAACCATCCGTCAAAATCCGTCACTAATGCAAGTCAATGAGAAAAAAGCGGATCCGCCAAAAAAAAATGGCGGATCCGTTTTTTCCAAATTTTGACTGACGTTGCACGACTGAAGTGTGAAAAAGGTCTAATCAGATACCTGCCGATCCTGCACACATCCTGGCTGCCATCACAATGTCATTCCACAATGGCGGGCGGGCGGCGCTGGAGAACCCCTTTATCCATTTGTTATGGCTCCACTGCTTGTGTGTGCCGTGCAGTCCCCCAGGACATACGTGTACGATGCAGTGAATGACTATGGTTTGTGTTACAAGTGGGGGGGGGGGGGTACAGCAGATCTGTAAATTATTGCCATAGTTTGCCATTGGGCGAGATCTGTAAGTGAACAGATGTTTGCTGCTCTGCTCGGAGAAGTGGACGGTTCATCAGCATTACACTTCCCAGCTGAAACGTCCATAATCGTGCTCATTTTACATGGCTAACGGCAAACGACTTAATTAAGCAGGACTTAAAGGAACATTGAGAACATCGTGCTCCTCTACTGCATGATGACATTAATAACTGAGGCTTTTCACAGCACCCAAGACATGAGAATAAAGATATAAACCAGGCAAGATTTACACTAAAGCTCTGTGGTGGTGAACAACAACAAGTGCTTTTCTAGGCGAAACCAAAACCCAATAAGACAGTATTTTCCCATGTACACACGGCATTATACCTGGAGGATCCATGAAGTCAAAATGTACCAAGTCATCAATGCCAAGCTTCTTCAGCTGCAGCACCACCGATCCCAGGTTAGATCTCAAGATCTCCGGGTACGTGTTGTCCTGATGGAGAGAAGGACAAGACATTTACACAAAATCATTACAATTACAGCCATCTATAAATCAGTCGTCTCACTTGTATGGATGCGGCAGTGACAATTATTGTGCTGATGCAGGCAATATATTGGCTGGGCTAACGTAACGGGGAAATCCAGGACATAAATATCAATTACCTATGCTTGGGTTAGGCAATCAATATGGGGGACAATACCTAGCACCCCCACCAATCAGCTGTAATCTGGTCTGGCAACAGCCACAAGCTCACAGTGTGCAGAGCCAAGACACCCAAACACAGGCCCCCCAAATAGAGCCCTACCTTGCAGGCTCTCCTCCCCCCCATCCAAAGAGCCCTACCCCGCAGGCTTTCCCCACCCAAGAGCACTATGTCACTCGCAACCATAGGCTTATTGGTGCGAGTGAGCAGAGACTTGGCCAAGTGTCGGTGAAAATCACAGCATGCTGCGATTTCACTTGCAAGTAGAATACGGCTGAGAAAAAACAAACGGTGATGGGAGCTGCCCAATAGATTACCACTGGTCCGAGTGCTATGTGATGTTTTATCGCATAGCACTTGTCCGTATTCATCGCTAGTGTGACTCTGGTCTTAAGCCCCCGTCTCACATAGCGATACACCAGCGATCCTGACAACGATCAGGATCGCTGGTGTGTCGCTACATGATAGCTGCTGAGCTGCCAAACTGGCAGCTCAGGCAGCGATCAGCACAGCGACACTGCGGGTAACAAGTGACGCACGTCGCCTAGTTACCCGCAGTGTACGTTGGATACCAGCGCACTGATGCAGGGAGCTGGTAACCAAGGTACACGTCGGGTTTCCAGGCGCTGCGCGGTGCCTGGAAACCCGACGTGTACCTTGGTTACCACCAGCTCCCCTGCAGCAGCGCGCTGGTATCCAAGGTACACGTCGGGTTTCCAGGCACAGCCCCGCGCCTGGAAACCCGATGTTTACCTTGGTTACCAGATCGCTGGTTTCCTGCCTGTCACACGCAGCGATGCGTGCCTGCCAGCGGGAGACCAGCGATCAAAAAAATGTCCTGACATTTCTGACACAACGCGATTCACAGCAGGGGCCTGATCGCTGGTACGTGTCAGACATAGCGAGATCGCTGCTGAGATCGCTGTTTAGCAGCGATCTCGCTATGTGAGACGGGGCCTTTACTCTAGTTATGGGACTCTCAAAAGCAAACAAGAGTCACCCACGAGCTGCCATCTCTCTATTTACAGTGATGCAACAGACAGTTCATGGACCGCACCTATCCCGAGCTGGGAAGACTATTTTAAGTGTAACGTTCACATGCAGTGGATGTAATATCCACAAGTGTCTCGTGTGGATACTGTCTGTTGTATAACAAGAAGAAAGGGGAAAATAAAATAAAAATAAATAAAAACCACCTACCTGCATTTCTGTTTTGTACGCCTTCTCTGTGTAAAGTCTAAAGCATTTCCCGGGCCTGGTACGACCAGCACGCCCCGCTCTCTGCTGTGCAGAAGCCTTGCTGATAGCAGTCACCAGGAGCGACTCTACTCGAATTCGAGGGTTATACACCTATCCAGCACAGAAATAGGGGCATATTAACACCACACTGAGCTACAGCAAATCAGATATAAAAAAATGTCGGTCTACATCAGTAATAAAAACAACTAATATACTTTTTGCTTAGCAAATCCTGGATCGATCACAAATACAACTCCATCGATGGTCAATGAGGTCTCAGCGATGTTGGTGGACACCACGACCTAAAAAGTTACAAGAGGAAACATAACCGTATGAAAGCTCACAGTAGGGTATACGTTATTTTACTCTAAGTGATCAGGATATTAACCAGACCCAGGTTAGTATGCATACAGGCAGGGAGTGTGTGGCATTATCAAATGTTATGTTTTAAAGCCGTACGACGTTTAAGGCCAAGTGTAGCGGTATCGCCATGCTGTTTTCGACCCCAAAACAAGTCCAAAAGAAATCCCAACGTTTGCTGTGTAATTTGAGTTCAATATTATTCCAAAAATAAGTTGCAAGGGACCTGTGACTAATCTGCATTGTTAGAAACCAATGGCAACCATTTACCATGTTTCACCCGTAAAAATGCATTTCAAAGCCAAAGCAGTTTGCTGCGAAATTAGGTCATTTCCTGCATACTGCACTGCTTGCCCCCAGCACCGCGGATGATCACTATATTCACAACAAAAGTAAACAGAAAAACAAGCAAACAGCTTGTGGTACAACACTTTTAGCCTTTATCACATTATAGGACATTAAGTGCCCTACAGACTGAAGGAGGTGGGGGGGTTCAGGGCCT
The DNA here is from genome assembly GCA_033576555.1 of Oophaga sylvatica. Taxonomy (NCBI): domain Eukaryota; kingdom Metazoa; phylum Chordata; class Amphibia; order Anura; family Dendrobatidae; genus Oophaga; species Oophaga sylvatica. Next base: position 58,516,422 of record JARQOD010000001.1, read on the forward strand.
GAGATCGCCACCAATGGAAAAAAAACATTTGCCACATGTGCGCCTCACAGGAAGCAGGAGAGCACGCTGCGCCTCCCAGGAAGCAGGGGAGCGCGCTGCGCCTCCCTTAGAGCAGACTTTCCATGAGTCGCCAAAGCTGTCGCCATGCAAGAGGTTTCATGCCCTGTCACATATTAGCAAACATAAAAAAAAAAAAAATATATAGGTACCCTTGAAAAACCTGCATGGGAAAATGGAAATGCATTAACCTATTTACGTATCTATGCAATGGCGTTGTGTCCTCACAAATGGGTTGTATCTACTGCAATAACAAACACACTTTGCAGATTGATTTCAGATTATCATATTAGAAAGGGAGCTTTTACAATCTGGCAATTTCACTCAATGTCACAACGACACTGAAGAGCACCAGTGTCATGGCACAAAAAAAAATCCAAAATACACTACAATTAAAAGTAATTTTACAAATAAGGTCCTTTATCATAAATGCTCATAACTTATAGGCTGCACTTTCATAACAATTTTTTCACATTTTTTTTGCTAAGATCTGCTTGCAAAAAATAATTTGAAGTGACAAAATTTACTAGTAAAAAAATCTAATTTTATTAATCATACATTAAATAGAATTAAAAATTCTCTCTTTACAGGAAAAATTACTTTTTCCTGTAAAGAGAATTTATCTTTCTAATGTATGATTAATAAAACACGGATTTTGGTAAGAACTTACCTGTAAAATCCTTTTCAGCGAAGGAAGGAAGAGAGACACAGTAATTCATTACTGATGGGTAGGCGGAGCCCCAGATCAGGATGACACCTCAGATCAAAAGCGTGTTGACTGGCTGGCTCCTCCAGCTCGGGCTCCTCCTACTCAGCTCCTTCAGTCGTACCAAAGCTTTAGGGAAGAACCAAGATCACCAGCGGAGCAACATAACCCTTTCTGAAGAAACTTCAGAGAAAACACAAGAATACAGGTTATGCATGCAAAGTAAGCCAAAAAACCACAGAGTCCCAGGTACTACTCACTGAACCTGACTACTGCGATGAGCTGGCGATGCTGGAACAGAGCCTTAGCGCGCTGACCTCAGCCCAGATATCGCAATCAGATAAGGGTCGCGCTGCATCTGAAAACATCAACACACTTCTGCCTTGGGAGGGTGCTGTGTCTCTCTTCCTTCCTTCGCTGAAAAGGATTTTACAGGTAAGTTCTTACCAAAATCCGTGTTTCAGCTGCAGATGGAAGGAAGAGAGCCACAGTAATTCATTACTGATGGGACGTCCCAAAGCAGTTCAAAAATAAGGGTGGGAAAAAACCAAAGGCAGAAACCCAACAACCTTAACAAAAAAGCGCAACCAGCGCTAAACATAAGTTCATCTAGAAACTTTAAACTACAGCTGCCTGCAGGACCCTACGTCCGAGGGCTGCATCAGCGGAAGCACTGACGTCCACTTTATAAAACTTTGTAAACGTGTGGACAGAGCGCCAAGTTGCCGCCCGGCAGAGCTGCACTGCCGAGGCACCTTGATGAAAAGCCCACGATGAAGCCACAGCTCTCGTGGAATGGGCTCGAATCTTAATCGGGCAAGATTCACCCCCAAGACGGTAAGCTTCCAGAATAGCTGACCAGATCCAACGAGCTATAGAATCCTTGGAGGCTCGTTGACCACGCCGACGACCTGCTGGAACCACAAACAGGGAGTCCGTCTTACGAAAACCTTGAGTAATAGATAGATAAAACTTCAAGGCCCGCACTAAATCCAATGTGTGTAAAGCTCGCTCTTTCGCATTCTTCGGATCCGGACAGAGTGAAGGCAACACAATATCCTGGTTAACATGAAATTGTGACACTACTTAGGTAGAAAATCACCCCGTGTGCGAAGCACTACACGATCCGGAAAAAACTCCAGAAAAAGGAGGCGAGCAAGAAAGAGCTGCTAACTCAGAAACTCTCCTCAAAGAGGTGACCGCTACTAGGAAGGCCACCTTCCAAGAAAGTAAAGAAAGGCTAGCCGAATCCATAGGCTTAAAAGGTTTATGCTGAAGAGCCTCCAAAACAAGGTTGAGCCGCCAAGGAGACACGGGTGCCTTCCGCGGCGGAAACTTACGAGCTATACCGCGAAAAAAGGAAAGCACGTCCCTACGCGAGGCAATAGCTCTCCGGAATAATAAGGACAGAGCAGAAACCTGACCTTTCAGAGTGCTAACTGCCAAACCCTTGTCTAACCCATGCTGCAGAAAAACCAACAGATTGGGAATGGAAAACTTTCTCGGGTTCCGTGAAGATCCCGAACACCACGAAAAGAAGGTTTCCCAAGTTTTGTGGTAAATCCTAGTAGTGGCCGGACTTCTGGCAGCTCGAAGAGTAGCAATGACCTCGGCTGAAAAACCTCTACGGGTTAACATTTCGGTCTCAAGAGCCACGCCGTCAAACGCAGAGACTTCAAGTCCGGATAACGAACGAGTCCCTGGGTTAACAGGTCCGGGCGAAGAGGAAGTGGAAATGGCGGCGCCGCCAAAAGCGACACTAGTGTCGAGAACCACGTCCTCCTTGGCCAATCTAGGGCTATCAAAATAGCCGGAATTCTCTCCAGTCTGATCCGACGCAGCACCAGAGGGAGTAAGGATATCGGCGGAAACACATAGACTAGCTCGAAATGGTCCCACGGATCCACCAGAGCGTCTACCGCCACAGCCTTCGTGTCCTTGTACCTGGACATGAAGGTCGGTAGTTTGGTATTGAACTTGGACCCATCAAGTCCACTTGGTGAGTTCCCCAACGGAAGCACAGCAGTGCAAAAAATTTTCGGATGAAAACCCCATTCTCCGGGATCCATCTTCTCGCGACTGAGGAAGTCCGCCGTGGTATTCTGGACTCCTGGAATGAGAATTGCAGAGATGGCTGGAATCCTGGTCTCGGCCAAATCAGTATCCGAGACACCTCCAGCATGGGAACTCCTCGTCCCGCCTTGGTGGTTGATATACGAGACCGCCGTCGCGTTGTCTGTCCGCACTCGGACTGGCAGACCGCTCAAGGAGACCGTCCAGTGTTGGAGGCAAAGAAAAAATTTTTGCCCTCAATTCCAGGATGTTGATCGGTAGAATCGACTCTTCCGATGACCATACTCCCTGGATCCGAAGATCGTTCCAGACACCCTCCCCAGCCCGTCAGGCTGGCATTGGTGGTTATGACCGACCACTTCGGAGGGAGGAAAGACTTTCCCAGGGATAACACTCCTGGACGTAACCACCATCCTAGGGATTCTCGCACCCTGTGAGAGATGGTGACGCTGCAATCCAGTGAACCTTGCGATTGATCCAAACGACTCAGAATGAGCCTATGGAGAGCTCTGGAATGAAATTGGGCAAACGGAAGTGCTCCATGGACGCCACCATCAAACCCAGAAGGCGCATACCTTCCGAAGGGACATTGCTGTCGCAGACTTCATAATCTGTACATGTTGGAGCAGACATGCCTGCTTGTCTGGAGGTAGGGACAACACCGCCCGTACCGTGTCGAAATGCATCCTCAAAAAACAGGATTACCTGCGACGATTCCAGAGACGACCTCTCCTTGATTCTATGGTAAAAAACGAAGGAAGCGCTGGTGAGATCTTCCGACGGGAACATGCCAATAAGCGTCGCGAGTGTCGATTGCCCAAAAAGTCGTTCTGCGACAGGGCTGCCATAACGGAGCGAAGCGACTCCATGCTCGGCTCTGACAGAATGTCAGATGTCAGTCCGCCTTAGTGGATTTTTTTTTTTTTTTGCCAGCTTCTGCCTTAACAGAAGTTCTGTTTCCAGGGTATGCGGAATTTCTGAGAATTCCCCCCTCTTTTTTTTTTTTTTTAAAAAAAAGAGAGAGACGACGCAAACCTCCAGAGGGTTGGCCAGATCATCCCTTGAACCGAAAAGGACTGCCGATAACTATCGGCACTAGTCCTGCAGGACGCAGAAGTCACAGCTCTGCGCAGCGGTAAAGCTGTTTCTTTTGCCTTTGCCTTGGCAATCAGCTCCGTGAGGTCAGTCAAATAGCTGACCACTTTCTAAGCTAAAGATAGCAACCCCTGTTGGAAAACCGCGTTCCATCCAAGTCACAGTGCTCTTCTGACTAACTGCCGAGGATTGCGCCCTGGATAGCAGTGACGCATTATCCTTCAACTAGAAAAGCCCATCTACCTCGATAGAGGGGATCCATCTTGCCACGCCGTCCTTAGACGGTCCAACCGGCTCAGGGGAACTTAACAAGTACACCTAGATCCTTAATACCGAATCTATGATCCACGGCCTCGCAGATGGAAATTGTTGCCATCTCCGTTTCTGTCCAGCGTGTCCTGCAGACTCGCCTTCCCTTTTACCAGGAAGATTTGCTAAGCTGGGATAAAGGGACATTCACTTCAGGAGAAGGGGTCCAATTAACAAAACAACTCCGTAGAAAAAAACGGATACAGTTTGTAAGGTCGTCGCGACCCATGCGACTCTTGAAACATCCGGGCCGACTTACCAGGACGACTAGTTACCTCCTCCGGTAACTGTAACGTCCTCATGGCTTCCACAGAAATTTTAGTACGGCCCATGAGAGAGGCAGGGTGTCCCTGCCGATCCTCCTTGTCCGAATCGGACTTCTTCGCTAAGCGAGAAGGAAGGCACCGATTTGTGTCGCTTCCTTGAGAGGATCTAACTGACACTCCATAACCTAAAAGGTCAGACAGGCCATCAATAGAAACTAGTGAAGGCCTCCATTTTGACACCACTGGAACCTCCAACCGTGCATGAGTCGAGGTCTGCGTGTCAGATACGCGAGGCTGATCCGTAGCGGATCTGGGAGAGGGTCTCTGACGTGCCCTTGCATAGTATATGGCAGGATAAACCTGTCAGTAACCAGAACAGTTCTTAAATAAAAAACAAACGCTGAAGGGTTAAAGCTCTAAAAGAGAACTACCCCAGCTGTCTCCCATTAAGAGTTAACCGCCTAAGAAGGGGTTAAAGTAGCAGACTCCCCACAACCTTGATAATGAAAAGGGTGTGCGAATCTCAGGCGCCTCTTATAAGGTCGCAGCTGCAGGACAGCTTTTTATGCCACACTAAACAGAAAACGTTCCACAAGATCGCTAAAAAATTGCGCTGTTTTGTATAACGCAATGACCGCTAAAGTTGTCAAGGAGATCGCTAATCGCATATGCGATGTTAATGAGACCGCCCAGATTGGCAGCTACTAGCGACATTAAAATGAACACACAAACGATCGCATTATTATGCGTCGTTATCAGGATCGTTAGCGGAAACGTATAGTGGCAGTATTAATGTCGCAGACTCCCCACAAACTATTAATATTGAAAGAGTGTGCGAGCCCCTTATGCGATAACAGCCGCAGGACAGCGCAATCTGCCACTCATTAGTGCCCCAGACGGCGCCCGCGCTGTGGGGGTGAAGGGTTAAGCTTCTGCCTGCGGGCTAGAAGCGACTCACCCAGCTGGTAACAGTGTAACATCTTGCCGGGAGGGGAGGAGGGAGAAGAGCCAGAAGAAGCTTTCAGCCTGCTTCTTTAATGGCCGCCGCGCTGTGCCTCCGTGTGCTCCATGAGGGAAGCCGGAAATGGAGACAGCAGTAAAGCGCGCGCTCAGAGTGGCGCGAAAATTCAAATAAAAAGGCGCGCACTCCTCTCCTATGTCCTGCAGGCATCCACCTGCGGACAAAAGACACAGTCACCGACATGTAATGTACAGCGGCTGCCGCTTACTTTAATAAAAATGTGAGGTAAAAATGTGAGGTACTCACCAGCCGAAGCGCCACAGGGACCCCCAGGGTTTCTGGCGCTATGCCCATGCTTCCCCCCAGGGCGGGAAGCGCAGTGACCCCAGTGTGCGGTTTGCGCTCCCGCCAGGGAAGCTCTCCTCATCCCCCAGGGCCGGCAAGATTCTGCAGGGACCATTATGTAGTTACAGATCCGCCAAGGGAGAGGTTGGGGTACAGCAGCGCTGAAGCATACTGATTATAAAAATTTTGTGCAGTACTCACCAGCTTTGCGCCACAGGGACCCCTCAGGATTTGTGGCGCTTGTGCCCATGCTTCCCCCCAGGGCGAGGAACGCAGTGACCGCACGTGTGGTTTGCGTCCTCGCCAGGGAAGCTCTCCTCATCCCCCAGGGCCGGCAAGATTCTGCAGGGACCATAATGTAAATACAGATCCGCCAAGGGAGAGGTTGGGGCACAGCAGCGCTGGTACCCGAGACCTCTAGACCAACTGGTGATCCAAGTCTCTTGTCCGAAATAAAATAATAAAATCTTCTGAGGAGCTGCATTAGCAGCGACCATCCTCTGAGACCTCAAATCTTAGACTGAAGGAGCTGAGTAGGAGGAGCCCGAGCTGGAGGAGCCAGCCAGTCAACACGCTTTTGATCTGAGGTGTCATCCTGATCTGGGGCTCCGCCTACCCATCAGTAATGAATTACTGTGGCTCTCTTCCTTCCATCTGCAGCTGAAATTTTATTTTTTACTAATAAATTTTGTGTCACTTCAAATTATTTTTTTGCAAGCAGATCTTAGCAAAAAAATATGTGAAAAAACAATGAAAAGGTAGCGTCCACTTGTAATATCATAATGGCTCATCGGTAAAACACTGCGGTGTCTTCCATTTAAAATAGCCATTCTGTTATTTGACTTTAGTTGCAGGCATTGTATCCTGCCATCACATAATCTTCAGGAGCGCAGCGCTCCCTAGCCTCCATGCTTGCCATGGACGGTGCACTCCTGATGACAGTTTGGTCAGGCGGCATAGCTAAATGAAAGAGAGGGGGTGCGAAAGAGAGAGCAAAGTGTTCGGCAGCCAACTGATGTGACTGTGATGACGAAGCCAAGCACTCTCCAATGTATGGTGATACGTGCAAACTTAAAAAGATCTATACAAAGATGTGTCTTAGGCTTACCTTTCTTCCTATTGCACCGGTAGGTTTCTTGGGCGGAGGGGGCTCAAATATTCTCTGCTGTTGCGGTGGTGGAAGGGTAGAGTATAGAGGGATAATTTTGATATCCCCAACTTCAGGGCCCAAGTCGTCAATTTCTCGTTTTATCCTTTTACACGCTTCATCAATTTCCTAAAGATAAATATTGTAGACAAGGAAGAAGGAATTCAGGAATAGCATGGGGCATGTCGACGCACTCAATATTCATTCTAGCACAAGCGACCATCTTTGTTAGGAGACTGAAGAAGTTTATTCACAGACCCTAACGGGAATACTAACTGCACCGATCACCATTACAATGTGCAGAACCTCTGGGAAATGAATGAGGAAGGCCTAAAGATAATCAGTCATGGCAGGTGGATTTAACATCTTTTATGCTTCTGTGGACACAGCTGTATGGGGGGAGGGGGCTTCCTTTTTGAAAGACAAATTGCAATGAATACTGTACAGTTACAAGGTAAAAATTATCTGGCTAGGCACACAAAGTTATTGTGTCTCTACGTACTGCAGTGCTGTATTGCAATATACAAACACAAGATATTGCCCACCAAATCAATCAATAAACAAAACTAATGAAAACACAAATAAAAAAAAAAGACACTGATTCATAATTAGAGATGGGCGAAACCGAACAGTAAAGTTTTGCGTCCGTACCGAGCATCTACTGACTTCACCAAGAAGTCTGCGTTACTGTTTGGGTTCAGCCCCCCAAACACCGGGAGTTTCATGTGCGGTCATGTGCATGACAGCACGGCAAACACCGCTTCTGAATATGGGGTAAAATCATAACCGCCGATCAGACAGCCACGGTTACCACGCTGTCAAATTACAGCGTGAGCCTGCAGCTGTGAACGGAGGTATAAAGTTTACCTCCGGTCACTGGCGTCAGCTGATGGGACTACAGCTCCATTGAGAGCAGGAGCAGCTGATGGGAGTATTCATCAGCCGGCGCCTGCTATGTAAATAGGAAAAAAATTTTTTTACAGAAAAAAAAAAACTGCGTGGGTTCCCCTGTATTTTTGATAACCAGCCAGGCAAAACTGACAGCTGCGGGCTGTAATCCTCAGCTGTCAGCTTCAGAAGGCTGGTTATCAAGATAAGAGGGGGTCCCACTACAATTTTTTTTTAATTATTTAGATCACCACTGGCAGTGAGAAAAAGGTGCAGAGAGTTCACTGCGGTGAAATTCTCTTGCGGCAGCTAATTCACCAGTGGTTCTCAGCCTGGATGGTCACATTTTGGCACCGTACAGGTTGAAAGCTGTTCATCTCGCAGACATGGATTACGGTGTTGGACAGAAAGACACAGAGATGAGGGATATGGTTGTTTTTTATTTTTGTTGTATTACAGGTGACAAGGGATACTATGAGCTGAGCGCTGACGTGAGTATGATTTAATTTAGAATCGTTGAAAGGAGTCTGTGTCATTCTTCCAATTGAAGAACTTTATCCTGGTTGTGTCTTTATTTACAATATAACTTTAGGATTAGTAATGGATAGTTGTCTTAAAGACGCTTCTCCATTACTAAGCCGTGGGCGTGATGTCACCTGACAATACAAAGGTCCATCAACACCACAAATATGAACCCCACTTGCCACAGATAGAAGGCAAGTGGGAAGAGCCATGCAAAGCGCCAGAATCAATGCATCTGATAGATGTGCATTTTCCAGGCGGCTGCAGGCTGCTATTTTTAGGCTAGGGGGGGGACCAATATCCATGGCCTCTTGCCAACCTGAGAATACTAGCCCCCAGCTGTCTGCTTTAGCTTTGCTGGTTGTCAAAAGTGGAGTGGGAGACCCCATGCCATTTATTTAAATAATTTAAAAAAAAAAAAACAGCATAGGGACCCCTCTATTCTTCAAATCCAGCCTTGCTGACAGCTGAGGGTTGCAGCCCCCAGCTGTGAGTTTTGCTAGGCTGGTTGTCAAAATAACAGGGGAAACCACGTTATTATTTAAAATTATTTATTTGAAGTCTCACGGTGCGCTGAGCCACAGTTCACTGAGCAATTTCTGTGTGAGAGCTCAGCGCTGCACCGTGAGACTTTCTCGCTGTGATAGCATGGATCTCACCATTGTCACCACAGTTCAGCCCTGCTGGGAATGCAGCCTCAGTGACCGCCAAAAACCTCGATGACGTCACCGCTAGTGACTGATACTGAGCTCACAGCAGCTCATTCCTCAGTGGTTCTCCGCCCGGACGGTCGCATCTTGGCACCATCCAGGTTGAAAGCTGTTTATCCCCCAGACATGGATTATGGCGTGGGACAGAACGTCGGATAGGCAAGGGATAGTTTTTTATTTTTCTTTTATTACAGGAGACGAGGCATTCAACGGAATGGCCGTTAGGTGAGTATAACTTGTTTATTTTTAAATAAAAATGGGAAAGTGTGCTTTGTTTCAAATAAACTTTATTCTGGTTGATTATTTACAATACAACTATAGGATTAGTAATGCATAGGTGTCTCAGACGCCTCTTCATTACTAAGCCGTGGGCTTGATATCGCCTGTCAATACAAAGGTGACATCAACCCCACAAATATAAACTCCACTTGCCACCGCCACAGAGCAAGTGAGAAGAGTCGGGCAAAGCGCCAGGATTGGCGCATCTAATAGATGCGCCTTTTCGGGGCACCTGCAGGCTGCTATTTTTAGACGTGAATGGGGGGGGCGGAGTTCAATATCCATGGGGCCCCTTACCAGCCTGAAAACACCAGTCTCCAGCTTTAGAATACCAGCCTCCAGCTTGGCTGGTTGTCAAAAATTGGAGGACCCCAAGCCATTTAATTTAATAAAAAAAAATAGGAATGGGGACCCCTCTATTCTTGATAACCAGCCTTGCTGAAGCTGACAGCTGAGGGTTGCAGACCCAGGCTGTCCGTTTTGCCTGGCTGGATATCAAAATACAGAGGAACCCACGCTTTTTTTTTTAATTTTATTTATTTACAGAGCAGGCTGATGAATACTCCCATCAGCTGCTCCTGCTCTCCTTGTCATGAGCGGCAGCAGGCTTTGGCTGATGGGAGCAGTAGTCCCATCAGCTGACACCAGTGACCGGTGGTAAACTTTATACCTCCGATCACAGCTGCAAGCTCACGCTGTCTGACAGGCGGTAATGATTTTACCGCCAATAAAAAGTGGTGTTTGCCACACTGTTATGCACATGACAACGTGGCAAACACTGGATGTTCGGGCCCTCCATTCAAGTGAACGGGGACCGGGTACAGTTCTGGTACCTGAACTTTATGTAACTGTTTGGTCGAACCAGAACATCCAGGTGTCCGCTCATCTCTATTCAGAAGGTTATTATATAAATAAACCCACTTGTATTAAAAGAGATAATGATGGAAATATCCCGAGTAAGTACAGTATCATACAAAAAGTCAATCAAAAAACAAAGTGCTGCTAAATGGATAAACAAGACACACCTAAGACTAAGCCATTGGCAAAATTCACATTGGGTGCATTTGGTAGGTGAACCATCATATACCATTTCGCTACAGGCAGACGCTACAGATGGCATCTCTGGGCTCGGCCCTTGACCCAACTCTAAACATCTATTTAGGTTGCACTATTACGGTCTAAGTTGGGGAGGGGCTATTTTCAACCTGTTCACTAGACCCATGTATACCTAGATAACTTTTAGATAATATGCACCCTTTAATTTTTTTTTTTTACCAGAATTCCTCCTACTTCATTTTGATTGTATTTTGTCTCAGATTACAATTAACAGAAATATTCAGAAAAACTGTCATAGATCACATTATATCAGCTGTGCCCCCACCTATGCACAATCTGCTGCAGGATACTCTCTCCCCTTTGTTTCTGGCATGGGAGTACAGGTCTGCAGTAATTCTACGTTACTGCAGACTTGTGAATCCTCATTGCGAGGATTCTGCTCCAATGCCAGGAGCAAGCGTGCACGTGTATGTGATTTGCATATAAGTAATCACGTGCTGACTAGACATGCGCGGCCTCGCTCGATACAAAGGGTGAGCATGCAGGACACATTTAGTCAGAATGTGGGCATAAACTTGCAAACAACATGACCGCCCGCTCCCGGCGAAACTTTTTCCCTGTTCCTAAAGAACCCCTTTATCTAGCTCCGCTGCGTTTTCCTTCTGAGGATAGATGGGGATTCCAGAGGTCAGACTCCATCGTGAGCGAGCAAGACTGATATACAGTTACCTTTACTGTGCAACATTCTCTTCATTGTTACAGGATGGAAAAGGTGAATGTTACACAATCACGTACAAGTGTAAGCTGAAGACACAAACCTCCTGGCCTGTAAGGAAAAGCAGAAGATCTCCTTCCTCCTCTTCACACATGTGAATCTGAATGACTGTGCGGATGGCGGCTTCTAGATAGTCCCTCTCTGGCTCCGGAGTGTAAAAGATTTCTACAGGATGGGTACGGCCAGGAATAGTGAGGAGAGGGCAGCTATCAAAGTAGATCTGGAACTTGCCAGCATCAAGAGTGGCACTCATGACTATAACCTACCGGAAAAAAAAACAACAAAAAAAAACACTTAGATGTGCACCTTTAGGCTAAGTGCACACGATCAGGAATAATTGCGTTTTTTTCGCGGTTTTTTCCGCGGTTTTCCGCGGTAAAAACGCGATAAAAACGCAAGCATTAAGCATCCTATACATGTTAATTGATTCCGCATGTTTTGGCCACATGTTGCGTTTTTTTCCGCGAAAAAAACGCTTTGCGGAAAAAATAGCAACATGTTCATTAATTTTGCGGAATGTAAGCGGTTCATGTGCGGTGGTACCCAGGGTCTGGAGGAGAGGAGACTCTCCTCCAGCCCTGGGTACCATATCCCTGGTAAAACAATAATTAAAATAAAAATAATGATATTCTCACCTTCCGGCGGCCCCCGCAGCCTTCCCGCGGCCCCCGCAGCCTTCCCGCCTTCAGCGACGCTCCCGGCAACTTCGGTCCCAAGAGTCCTTTGCAAGAATCACCCAGATGGCATAGCGGTCTCGCGAGATGCTACGTCATCGGGGTGATTTGCCGCAAAGCATCCTTGGGACCGGAGTTGCCGGAGCGTCGCTGAAGGCGGGAAGGCTGCGGGGGCCGCCGGAAGGTGAGAATATCATTATTTATTATTTTTACATTAGATCTTTTTACTATTGATGCGACATAGGCGGCATCAATAGTAAAAAGTTGGTCACACTTGTCAAACACTATGTTTGACTCGTGTGACCAACCTGTCAATCAGTTTTCCAAGCGATGCTACAGATCGCTAGGAAAACGCTAGCATTCTGCAAGCTAATTACGCTTGCAAAACGCTATTATTCTGGCGGGAATCAGCACACAAAAAACGTGCGTATTTCCTGCGGGAGAAGTGCGGATTGCCGCGGAAATTTCCGCGGCAATTCCGCAACGTGTGAACTTAGCCTTAGAAGTGAGACAGCAAACATCACGTGAAGACGCTGAGGTCAGCATATTCCAGTTCTGCTCATTTCTACACATGGTCAAACCACTGCAGAAAAGCAGACAGCGTGGCTACCTCCACCGTGACCTGTACTGTCAGCCACTCTGCTGAGTCAATCTCAGGAGGACCTGGACTATCCAAGCGTTTGCATTACATTTACCCACATCCATAACAGCCAATTTCCAGAGATGTAAAAGGGTTTTCCAGGCTTGATACACTATGTGACTGCAGACTTCTGAATCATGACAGCACATGGTGCGCGTGCTGTCAGTATTCCTCAGAACTGCCGCTGCGAGTAGTCTTGTGCCGAATAGACAGGTTCAGCTCCTCTGAATATAAGTGCAATGAGAGAAGCCAGATAGGTTTAGTCGGTGTGCGACTGCAGGTATGCAAGTCACATAAATGCAGGCACATGACAGCTTGCTCCAGCAATACCGGGGAATCCTGACAATGCACCGTGCGCACACACTCATGGCTCCCAAGTTCACACTCACAGAGTGATTGCAGACTTTTACACCAAGCCTGGACAACCCCTTTTTAAGTGTACTTCAGATTATAATAAAAAGCAATTACAGTGGAAGACAGGGCACAATTTTCTAAATAACTAGCTTTACAGGTTCAACCTCTGAACAGCGGCACAGACCAACTGCGGTGCCTACTGCCAATATCTGTGCGCCCTTGGAAGGGGTCCTACTTGATCCCCAAGCTCTTTTACTCATAGTAAAGTCAGTGCTGTACAATCATATTACATCCTACAGAGTTGGATACTCCACTCCTGCATGATGGCTGTTACACGGACCACGGACGGTCTCTGCTGCCATTCAGAGACAGGCTGCTAAGCAAATTCTTTAAAGTAAAATATAGCGGCGCACGCTCACTCTCTAGAATCATTCTCCTGAATAGCTGGAAATAGACCCACACCGCTGCAAAGAGACGGAAGTAGAGACAGCAAAAGACGGCTTTACCTTTAAATCATTCCTTTGCCGAACAACCTCTTTTAAAACGCCCATTAAAATATCTGTAGCTAAAGTTCTTTCGTGGGCTTCATCGAGAATAACTACACCGTAGCGCTCCAGCAGGGGGTCGTTCATCGCCTCTCGTAGTAACATACCATCAGTCATGTACCTAGAAGAGATACACATTGACATAAGAAATGTTCTTAGGTGATCAGTCACTTCAATAAGAGAAACAAATATCACGTTTTATCAGAGAAATCCGCTTCTCCATTTAAGAGACTTTTCACTACTGACTCTTGAACTAATCATTCACATCGCTAGTCCGTCTTGTTTTGACCAAGATAGATTATAATGGTTCAGTCATGTCAGACTACAACCTCTTACAAATGTTTATGGAGAGGGGAGGGGGTTAATAAATAAAATTTACCACATGTCTACTTTACATCTGCACAATTATTGAAACAATTTTTTTTGTTAGGAAGATTTTTCCATCAAAAGCTACAAATTTTTTTTTTTTTTGGGGGACCACCTCACATTTGAAGTGACTTTGAGGGGACTATATGACAAAAAATAGCCAAAAAAAATGACACCATTCTAAAAACTGCACCCCTCAAAACCACATTCAAGAAGTTTATTAACCTTTCAGGTGCTTCACAGGAACTGAAGCAATGTAGTTGGAAAAAATTAACATCTAACTTCTATTTTTTTTCACAAAAAAGTTACTTTAGACCCAATTTTCATTTTATTTTCACAAGGGTAACAGGAGGAAACAGAACCCAAAATTTGTTATACAATCTCTCCTGAGCATTCCAGTACCACATACTATATATGGGGGGAAAAGACGGATTTTGGTAAGAACTTACCTGTAAAATCCTTTTCAGCGAAGAAGGAAGGGAGACACACTAGTCATTACTAGTGGGGTAGGCGGAGCCCACATAGGATAGAAACACCTCAGATTAAAAAAGTGTTGACCGGCCCCTCCAGCTTATAGGGCTCCTCCTACTCCAGCTCTCCAGTCGTACCCAAGCTAAGGAAGAGCAAATATCACCAGCGGAGCAACATAACCCCTTCTGAAGGACTTCAGAGAGAAAAACAAGGAGACAGGTTATGCATATAACGGAAAAAACCACACAGTCTCAGGTACTACTCACTGAACCTGACCACTGCGATGAGCTGGCAATGCTGGAACAGAGCCTTAGCGCGCTGACCTCAGCCCAGATAATCGCTATCAGAGAAGGGTCACGCTGCATCTGAAAACACAACAACACACTTCTGCCATGGGAGGGATGTGTGTCTCCCTTCCTTCTTCGCTGAAAAGGATTTTACAGGTAAGTTCTTACCAAAATCCGTCTTTCAGCAGCAGATGAAGGAAGGGAGACACACTAGTCATTACTAGTGGGACGTCCCAAAGCAGTCCAAAAATAAGGGTGGGCAAAAAAATCAAGAGGCAGATACCCAACAACCTAAATAAATGCGCAACCAGCGCTAACTACAAGTTCACAAGAACTTTAAACTACAGCCGCCTGCAGGACCCTACGTCCTAAGGCCGCATCAGCGGAAGCACTGACGTCCACCTTATAAAATTTCGTAAATGTGTGGACGGAGCGCCAGGTCGCTGCCCGGCAGAGCTGAGCTGCCGAGGCTCCTTGATGAAAAGCCCACGATGAACCCACAGCCCTTGTGGAGTGAGCTCGAATCTTAATCGGGCAAGGTTCGCCCTTAAGTCGGTAAGCCTCTAAAATTGCCGACCGAATCCAACGAGCTATAGAATCCTTGGAAGCTCGTTGCCCACGTCGACGACCTGCTGGAATCACAAACAGAGAATCCGACTTCCGAAAACTTTGAGTAATAGACAAATAGAACTTCAAAGCCCGCACCAAATCAATGTGTGCAAGGCCCGTTCCTTCGCATTCCTTGGCTCCGGACAAAGCGAGGGCAACAAAATATCCTGGTTAACATGAAACTGTGACACCACTTTAGGTAGAAAGTCGCCCCGTGTGCGAAGCACTACGCGATCTGGGTGAAACTCCAGAAAAGGAGGCGAGCAAGAAAAAGCCGCCAACTCAGAAACCCTTCTCAAAGAAGTGACCGCCACTAGGAAGGCAACCTTCCAAGAGAGAAAGGAAAGATTAACAGAGTCCATAGGCTCAAAAGGCCCATGTTGAAGAGCCTCCAAGACAAGATTGAGCCGCCAAGGAGACACAGGCGCCTTCCGCGGCGGAAATTGATGGGTTACCCCGCGAAAAAAGTAACGTACGTCCCTACGCGAGGCGATAGTCTTCCGAAACAGCAAGGACAGAGCAGAAACCTGTCCTTTCAGAGTGCTAACAGCCAAACCCTTGTCCAGCCCGTACTGCAAAAAGGCCAACAAATTAGGAATGGAAAAAATCCTCGGGTTCCTAGAAGAACCCGAACACCACGAAAAGAAGGCTTCCCAAGTCTTGTGATAAATCCTAGTAGTAGCCGGACCTCTGGCAGCTCGCAGAGTGGCAATGACTTCGGCTGAAAAACCTTGACGGGTCAAGATTTCGGTCTCAAGAGCCACGCCGTCAAACGCAGAGACTTCAGGTCCGGGTGACGAACGGGCCCTTGGGTTAACAGGTCCGGGCGAAGAGGGAGTGGAAGTGGAGGCGCTGCCAGAAGCGACACCAGTGTCGAGAACCACGTCCTCCTTGGCCAATCTGGGGCTATCAACATAGCCGGGACTCTCTCCAGTCTGATCCGACGCAACACCAGAGGAAGTAAGGATATCGGCGGGAACACATAGATTAGCTCGAATTGGTCCCAAGGAGCCACCAGAGCATCCACCGCCACAGCATTCGGGTCCTTGTACCTGGACATGAACGTCGGTAACTTGGCATTGAACCTGGATGCCATCAAATCCACTTGGGGAGTTCCCCAACGGGAGCACAGCAGTGCAAAAATTTCCGGATGAAGACTCCATTCTCCGGGATCCATCTTTTCGCGATGAGGAAGTCCGCTGTGATATTCTGAACTCCTGGAATGTGAATCGCAGAGATGGCTGGCACTCTGGCCTCGGCCCATACCAGAATTCGAGACACTTCCATCATGAGCCTGAAGCTCCTCGTCCCACCTTGATGGTTGATATACGCGACCGCCGTCGCGTTGTCTGTCTGCACTCGGACTGGTAGACCGCTTAAAGGGACCGTCCAGTGTTGGAGGCAAAGGAAAATTGCCCTCAATTCCAGGATGTTGATTGGCAGGACAGACTCTTCCAACGACCATACTCCCTGAATCCAGAGATCGTTCCAGACACCCCCCCAGCACGTCAGGCTGGCATCGGTGGTTATGATCGACCACCTCGGAGGAAGGAAGGACTTCCCCAGGGATAACGTTTCCGGACGTAACCACCATTCTAGAGACTCTCTCACCCTGTGGGAGATGATGACACTGCAATCCAGTGAAAACTGCGATCGATCCCAACGGTTCAAGATGAACATTTGGAGAGCCCTGGAATGAAATTGGGCAAACGGAATTGCTTCCATTGACGCCACCATCAAACCCAGAAGGCGCATACACCTTCGAAGGGACATTGCGGTCGCAGACTTCATAACCTGTACATGACGAAGAAGACTCGCTTGCTTGTCTGGAGGCAGAGACACCACTGCTCGTACCGTGTCGAAATGCATTCCCAAAAACAGGATTGACTGTGACGGTTCCAGAGACGACTTCTCCCAATTGACCAGCCACCCGAAGTCCTCCAGGAGCTGAAGGGATAGATTGCGAGCCGTCACCGCCTCCTCCTTTGAGGACGCCACAATCAAAAGGTCGTCCAGATAGGGAAGAATCGTAACCCCCTGTCTTCGCAGAATCGCCATGAGAGGAGCCAGAATTTTTGTAAAAACTCTGGGTGCTGAGGCCAACCCGAATGGCAGGGCCACAAACTGGAAATGGTCCTGGCCTATGGCAAAACGAAGGAAGCGTTGGTGGGCCCTTCCGATGGGGACATGCAAATAAGCGTCGCGAATGTCGATTGACACCAAAAAATCGTTCTGCGACAAGGCCGCCACAACGGAGCGAAGTGACTCCATGCGAAATTTCCGGGAGCGGACATGCCGATTCAATCTTTTGAGATCTAGAATGGGGCGAAATTTGTCCTCCTTTTTGGGGACCACAAAGAGGTCGGAGTTAACCCTCTTCCCCGGTCCTCCGGTGGAACTGGTACCACCACACCCTTCTGTAGAAGGGAATCGACCTCCCGCAGTAGAGCGGCAAATAGCTCGGGCTCTGACGGAATGCGGGATTGGCAAAAACTGTCTGGGGGTCGAGAAAGAAACTATGAAATAGCCTGCAGACACAACCCGTGTCACCCAGGCGTCCGACACGCGGGAACCCCAAATCGGTTCGAATTGGAGCAGGCGACCTCCCACTCGAGAGCCCTCGAGGGAGGCCCTGGCGTCAGTCCGCCTTAGCGGGCTTTTTGTCAGCTTCCCGCTTGTCTTGGCGGAAGCTCTGTTTCCAGGGAGTGCGGGATTTCTGAGCGTTCTTTTTTCCTGAAAAAGAGGGACGCCCCGATCCCCAAGAGGGCTGACCGAACCGTCCCCTGGACCGAAAGGACCGCCGACTAGTACCGGCACTATGCCTGCCAGCCGCAGAAGACACAGCTCTTCGCTGCGGTAAAGCCGTTTCTTTTGCCTTTGCCTTGGCAATCAGCTCCGTGGGGTCAGATCCAAATAGCTGACCACCCTTGTAAGCTAAAGAAAGCAAACCTTGCTTGGAAACCGCGTCTCCGGTCCACTGTCTAAGCCACAGAGCTCTCCTGACTGTGATCGCCGAGGATTGTGCCCTGGACAGCAGTGAGGCAGTATCCAAACCTGCATCACTGCCATATCGTGCTGCATCCTCCAATGACTTGAAATGCCACTCTACCTCGGATAGTGGGGATCCATCTTGCCACGCCGTCCGTAGACGGTCTAACCAGCTCAGGGAAGCTTTACAAGCACACATGGATCCTAGCACTGCTCTGAATCCATGACCCGCGGCCTCGTAGATGGATTTCGCTGCCATCTCCGTTTTTCTGTCCAGCGGATCCTGCAGACTCGCCTTCCCTTTAACAGCAATGAGGATTTGCTAAGCTGGGATAAAGGGACATCCACTTCAGGAGAAGGAATCCAATTATCAATCAACTCCGTCGTACACGGATATAGCGTCTCAAAAAACCGTGTCCCCCTGAAAATGTTTATCTGGACACAGTCGTTCCTGCTCCACTGCCCCATTAAGCTCGTCCAGAGATGGTAAGGCTGATCGCGACCTATGCGACTCCTGAAACATCCGGGCCGACTTACCAGGACGTCTAGTTACCTAGTCCGGTAACTGTAACGCCTCCCTCATGGCTCCAATAAAAGCCTCTGTACGGCTCAAAAGAGAGGCAGAGTGTCCCTGCCGATCCTCCTTATCCGAATCGGACATCTCCCCATCTGAGCTTGAAGGGGAACCCTCCATACCAGAGATCTCCGAGTTGCTACGCGGGGAAGAAGGCACCGGCCTGTGTCGCTTCCTACCATGAGAGGATCTAGCTGACACCCAATAACCTAGAAGGTCAGAAAGGCCATTAATAGAACGAGCGAGGGCCTCCATTTTGTCATCACTGACACCTCCGACCGCTGCGCTTGACGCCGTCGAGGTCTGCGTGTCAGATACGCGAGACTGATCCTGTAGCGGATCTGGGAGACGGTCTGCACCTCCTGGACCCTGATCCGACATGCCCTCACACAGTATATGGCAGGTCAAAAACCTGTCAGCAACTAGAACAGTGTGGTTTTCAAAGGCAAAACGAACGCTGAAGGGTTAAAGCTCTAAAAGAGAGAGCTACCCCAGCTGTCTCCCAATAAAGGGTTAACCGCCAAAGAAGGTGTTAATGTCGCAGACTCCCCACAACCCTTGTGTAATGAAAAGGGTGTGCGAGCCCCAGGTGCCTCTTATGAGGTAACAGCTGCAGGACAGTGTTTCAAAGGTATGCCACACTAAACAAGAACGCCAACAAGATCGCTAACATATTGCGCTGAATTGTACATCGCAATGACCGCCAAAGTCGCTAAGGAGATCGCTAACCACTTATGCGTCAATGAGATCGCCCACTGTGGCAGCTACTAGCGACATTAAAACGATCACAAAAAAAAAAAAAAAACGATCGCAAAATTAAGCGTCGCTATTGTGATCGTAGCGGGAGCGTTCCGTGTGACAGTACCTCCTGCGCTGTGGGTGTGAGGGGGTCAAGCTTCTGCCCTGACAGGTAGAAGCGACTCACCCAGCTGGCCGCGGTGTAGTGTCTTCCTTTCGGTCGGTCGGGGGCAGCGGAGAGTGAGGAGCCCGAGGAGGCCTTCAGTAATGGCCGCCGCGCTAGAGGAGAGAAGCCGGAAGAGAAAAAGGCAGGGTAAAGAGCGCGCTCAGAGCGCTTCCTGCCCGCGAAAAAATGGGAAAGCGCGAAGCCACGCCCCCCGCCGGTTTCAAAAAAAGCGTGCGACTCACTCCGCTCCCGCTCCCATGTCCTGCAGGCATCCACCTGCGGACAAAAGTACACAATCACCACACATGAATACATGTAGCAGCGGCTGCCGCAGCGGCCGCTGAAGCATTCAAACACATTAAAATGTGGAGTACTCACCCAGCTGAGCGCCACAGGGACCCCTCAGAGATTTGTGGCGCTGTGCCCGTAGCTTCCCCCCAGGGCGGGGAACGCAGTGACCCCAGAAGCGCGGTTTGCGTCCCCACCAGGGAAGCAATCCTCATCCCCCAGGGCCGGCAGGGTTCTGCAGGGACCACCTTACAGGGTAATACAGATTCGCCAAGGGAGAGGTGGGGGTCCAGCAGCGCTGAGACCCCTGAGACCTCTAGACCACTGGCGGTCCAAGTCTCTGTCCGACTAAAAGACGGATTTTGGTAAGAACTTACCTGTAAAATCCTTTTCAGCGAAGGAAGGAAGAGAGACACAGTATTCTTTACTGATGGGTAGGCGGAGCCCAGACGGGATAGACACCTCAGATTAAAAAAGCATGTTGACCGGCCCCTCCAGCTCGGGCTCCTCCTACTCAGCTTTCTCCAGTTGTACACAAGCTTAAGGAAGAGCAATATCACCAGCGGAGCAACATAACCCCTTCTGAAGAACTTCAGAGACAAAAACACAAGAATACAGGTTATGCATGCAGATAGGCAAAAAACCACACAGTTCCAGGTACTACTCACGGGACCTGACCACTGCGATGAGCTGGCAATGCTGGAACAGAGCCGTAGCGCGTCGACCTCAGCCCAGAAATCGTTATCAGAGAAGGGCCACGCTGCTTCTGTAAATCAACAACACACTTCTGCCATGGGAGGGAGCTGTGTCTCTCTTCCTTCCTTCGCTGAAAAGGATTTTACAGGTAAGTTCTTACCAAAATCCGTCTTTCAGCTGCAGATGGAAGGAAGAGAGCCACAGTATTCTTTACTGATGGGACGTCCCAAAGCAGTTCAAAAATTAGGGTGGGAAAAGAAAACCAAAATAGGCAGAAACCCAACAACCTAGATAAAAGCGCAACAGGCGCCAAATACAAGTTTACTAGAAAACTTAAACCACCGCTGCCTGCAGGACCCTACGTCCCAAGGCTGCATCAGCGGAAGCACTAACGTCCACCTTATAAAATTTTGTAAAAGTGTGGACGGAGCGCCAGGTCGCCGCCCGGCAGAGCTGAGCCGCCGAGGCCCCTTGATGGAAAGCCCACGATGAGCCCACAGCCCTCGTGGAGTGAGCTCGAAGTTAACCGGGCAAGGCTCGCCCTTAAGTCGGTAAGCCTCCAAAATGGCCGACCGAATCCAACGAGCTATAGAATCCTTGGAAGCTCGCTGACCACGTCGACGACCTGCTGGAATCACAAACAAAAAGTCTGATTTCCGAAAACCTTGAGTAACATTCAAGTAGAATTTCAAAGCCCGCACCAAAACCAATGTGTGCAAGGCCCGTTCCTTCTCAGTCCTTGGCCTCGGACAAAGAGAAGGTAACACAATATCCTGGTTAACATGGAATCGTGACACCACCTTAGGTAGGAAGTCGCCCCGAGTGCGAAGCACTACACGATCCGGGTGAAACTCCAAGAAGGGAGGCGAACAAGAAAGAGCCGCCAACTCAGAAACCCTCCTCAAAGAAGTGACTGCCACTAAGAAGGCCACCTTCCAAGAAAGTAAATAAAGGCTAACCGAATCTCAAAGGGCTGATGTTGAAGAGCCTCCAAAACAAGATTAAGCCGCCAAGGAGATACAGGTGTCCTCCGCGGCGGAAACTGACGGGTTATTCCACGAAAAAAGGAACGCACGTCCCTACGTGAGGCGATAGCCCTCCGAAAAAGTAAGGACAGAGCAGAAACCTGACCCCTCAGGGTGCTAACGGCCAAACCTTTGTCCAACCCGTGTTGTATAAAAGCCAACAAATTGGGAATAGAAAATTTTCTCGGGTTCCTTGAAGAACTCGAACACCACAAAAAGAAAGCTTCCCAAATCTTGTGGTAAATCTTAGTAGTAGCCGGACTCCTAGCAGCACGCAGAGTAGCAATGACTTCGGCTGAGAAACCTCTACGGGTCAAAATTTCGGTCTCAAGAGCCACGCCGTCAAACGCAGAGACTTCAGGTCTGGATGACGAACGGGCCCTTGAGTTAACAGGTCCGGACGAAGAGGAAGCGAAAATGGCGGTGCCGCTAGAAGCGACACCAGTGTCGAGAACCACGTTCTCCTTGGCCAATCTGGAGCTATCAATATAGCTGAGATTCTCTCCAGCCTGATCCGACGGAGTACCAGAGGTAGCATAGAAATCGGCGGGAACACATAAATTAGTTTGAATTGGTCCAACGGGGCCACTAGAGCATCCACCGCTACAGCCTTCGGATCCCTGTACCTGGACACGAATGTCGGTAACTTGGCATTGGCCCTGGATGCCATCAGATCCACTTGGGGAGTTCCCCAACGGGAGCACAGCAGTGCAAAAATTTCCGGATGGAGACTCCATTCTCCGGGATCCATCTTCTCGTGACTTAGGAAGTCCGCTGTGATATTCTGAACTCCTGGAATGTGGATAGCAGAGATGGCTGGGACTCTGGCCTCTGCCCATACCAGGATCCGAGATACCTCCACCATGAGTCTGGAACTCCTTGTCCCGCCTTGGTGGTTGATATATGCGACCGCCGTCGCATTGTCTGTCTGCACTCGGACAGGCAGACCGCGTAAAGGGACCGTCCAATGTTGGAGGCAAAGGAAAATTGCCCTCAATTCGAGGATGTTGATCGGCAAGGCAGACTCCTCTGGCGACCATACTCCCTGAATCCAGAGATCGTTCCAAACGCCCCCCCAGCCCGTCAGGCTGGCATCGGTGGTTATGACTGACCACTTCAGAGGAAGAAAAGACTTCCCCCGAGACAATTCTGTCGAACGGATCCACCATCCTAGAGACTCTCGTACATCGCGGGAGATAACTACACTGCAATCCAGTGAGGTCTGCGACCGATCCCAGCGGTTTAGAATGAACCTCTGGAGCGTCCTGGAATGGAACTGGGCAAACGGAAGTGCCTCCATTGAGGCCACCATCAACCCCAGAAGACGCATACATCTTCGAAGGGACATTGTCACTGAAAACTTCATCACCTGCGTATGTCGGATGAGACATGCTTGCTTGTCTGGAGGTAGAGACACCACTGCTCGTACTGTGTCAAAATGCATCCCCAGAAACAGGATGTTGTGACGGTTCCAGAGACGACTTCTCCCAATTGACCAGCCACCCGAAGTCCTCCAGGAGCTGAAGGGATAGATTGCGAGCCGTCACAGCCTCCTCCTTTGAGGATGCCACAATCAAAAGGTCGTCCAGATAGGGAAGGATCGTGACCCCCTGTCTTCGAAGTATAGCCATGAGAGGTGCCAGAATCTTTGTAAAGACTCTGGGTGCCGAGGCCAAACCGAATGGTAGAGCCACAAATTGGTAATGGTCTTATCCTATGGCAAAGCGAAGATAACGCTGGTGAGCCCCTCCGATTGGAACGTGCAAATAGGCGTCGCGTATGTGGATTGACACCAAAAAATCGTTCTGTGACAATGCTGCCACTACGGAGCGAAGCGACTCCATGCGAAACTTTCGGGTGTGGACATGCCGATTCAATCTTTTGAGATCCAGGACGGGGCGAAACTTTCCCTCTTTTTTGGGAACCACAAAGAGGTTGGAATAAAAACCTCTTCCCCTGTCCTCTGGTGAAACCGGAACCACCACACCCTTCTGCAGAAGAAATTCGACTTCCTGCAGTAAAGCGGCACATAGCTCGGGCTCTGACAGAATGCGAGATTGACAATAACTGTTCGGGGGTCGGGAAGAAAATTCTATGAAATAGCCTGCCGACACAACCCGCGTCACCCAGGAGTCTGGGACACGGGAAACCCAAGTCAATTTGAATTGGAGCAGGCGACCCCCCA
Source organism: Oophaga sylvatica (assembly GCA_033576555.1). Classification (NCBI taxonomy): domain Eukaryota; kingdom Metazoa; phylum Chordata; class Amphibia; order Anura; family Dendrobatidae; genus Oophaga; species Oophaga sylvatica. The sequence continues at coordinate 58,540,217 of JARQOD010000001.1, forward strand.
CTCGAGAGCCCTCGAGCGGGCCCCTGGCGTCAATCCGCCTTAGCGGGCTTTTTGTCAGATTCCCTTTTATCTTGACGGAAACTGTTTCCAGGGAGTGCGGGATTTCTGATTTGTCTTTTTTCCCGAAAAAGAGGGACGACCCGACCCCCAAGAGGGCTGACCGAATCGTCCCCTGGACCGAAAGGACCGTCGACCACTACTGGTACCAGATCTGCCAGACGTAGAAGCCCCAGTTCTACACTGCGGTAAGGCTGTCTCCTTTGCCTTTGCTTTGGTAATCAGCTCCGTAAGGTCAGATCCAAATAACTGACCGCCTTTGTAAGCTAAGGCTAGCAAACCATGTTTAGAAACCGCATCACCGGTCCACTGTCTAAGCCACAGTGCCCTCCTGACTGAGACCGCCGAGGATTGTGCCCTGGACAGCAGTGACACAGTATCCAGGTTTGCATCATGGCCATATTGTAAGGCACTTTCTAACAATTCGAACAGTTCGTCCACCTCAGGCACTTGAGGTTCACATTTCTTCCGCAAACGGTCCAACCAGACCAGGGCAGCTTTATAAACACACATGGAGCCTAGCACCGCTCTGAAACCATAACCCGCGGCTTCGTAAATGGATTTTGCCGCTGACTCCGCTCTTCTGTCTAGCGGGTCCTGCAAACTCGCCTTCCCTTTAATAGGTAGCAAAGAAGATTTGCTAAGCTGAGAAAGAGACATCCACCTCGGGAGAATGAATCCAAAAATCAATAGATTCCGTAGCACATGGATACAGTGACTCCAAAAGACGAGTCCCCTGAAAACGCTTGTCTGGACACAGACGCTCCTTCTCCACTGCCTGGTTGAACTCAATCAGAGATGGTAAAGTCGCGACTGACTTACGCGACTCTTGGAACATCCTGGCCGACTTACCAGGGCGAGTAGTTACATCTTCCTGTAACTGCAACGCCTCTCTCATTGCTTCAATTAAAGCTTCGACACGGCCCGAGAAAAAGCAGAGTGCTTTTGCCGATCCTCTCTATCCGAATCGGATATCCCCTCTGAACTTAAAGGGGAACCCTCCATGTCAGAACTCTCTGAGTCGCTATACGAAAGAAAAGTCACCGGCCTATGCCGCTTCCTGCCATGAGGGGGTTTGGCTGACACCCAACAACCTATAAGGTTAGACAGGCTATCAATCGAACGAGTGAGAGCCTCCATTTTTGCGTCACTGGGTCCTCCGACCGCTGCACTCGATGTCGAGGTCTGTGTGTCAGATATGCGAGACTGATCTCGTAACGGAGCTGGGTGATGATCTGCACCAGTGCCCTGATCTGACATGTCTTACCCAGTACAATGACAGGTAACACCTGATAGTAACACGAAACAGTGTGGTTTTAGGAAAAAAATCCTAACCGGACGCTGAAGGGTTAACTCTTAAAGAAAAAAGGTTACCCCAGCCCACCATTAAGGATTAACCGCCTGACAAGGGGTTAAAATTAGAAACTCTTCACAACCTGTATTAATGTGCGAGTTCCAGGTGCCTCAATGAGGCAGCAGGCTCCAAAAATGCCACACTTTAATCGCCAAATCACTTAGTCACTTTCTGCATCGCAAAAAGTTCTAGCGACTCCAATCGCGTCGCTAAACTTAGCGTGTGGCAACCTGCGCTGCGGGGGAGAAAAAAATTCTCTAAGCTTCTGCCCCGATAGGCAGAAGCGACTCACAGTTTGCGGTGCTGTTTCTTCTTTAGGCTTGTGCAGGAGAGACGGAGAAGGAGAGGAGCCCGAAGCGCTGTAATGGCCGCCGCACTGAGGAGGCAGCCGGAAGAGAAGACAGCAGGAAAGCGCGCTCAGCGAGCGCTTCCTGCCCGGGAGACGCGAAGCCACGCCCCCCGCCTTCAAAAAAAAGCGCGGGAACTCCCTTCTCCGGTCCCGCGATCCCGTCCTGCAGGCATCCACCTGCGGACAAAAATACCACAGTCACCACATGTAATGTACCAGCGGCTGCCGCAGCGGCCGGTGAATCACTCAACACATATAATAAAAATGTGGAGTACTCACCCCGCCATGCGCCACAGGGACCCCAGGGGTTTCTGGCGCGTGCCCATGCTTCCCCCCAGGGCGGGGATCGCAGTGACCCCTGCAGCGCGGTGTGCGTCCCCGCCAGGGAAGCCATCCTCATCCCCCCGGGCCAGCAGGTTTCTGCAGGGACCACCCTTAAGGTAATACAGATCCGCCAAGGGAGAGGTTGAGGTCCAGCAGCGCTGAGACCCCTGAGACCTCTAGACCACATTTGGTGATCCAAATCTCTTGTCCGATAAAAAATAATAAAATCTTCTGAGGAGCTGCTTCTAGCAGCGACCATCCTCTGAGACCTCAAATTGTAAACTGGAGAAAGCTGAGTAGGAGGAGCCCGAGCTGGAGGGGCCGGTCAACACGCTTTTTTAATCTGAGGTGTCTATCCCGTCTGGGCTCCGCCTACCCGTCAGTAAAGAATACTGTGGCTCTCTTCCTTCCATCTGCAGCTGAAATAAAAAAAATTTCTGAGGAGCTGCTTCCAGCAGCGACTATCCTCTGTGACCTCAAATTTTAGACTGGAGAGCTGGAGTAGGAGGAGCCCTATAAGCTGGAGGGGCCGGTCAACACTTTTTTAATCTGAGGTGTTTCTATCCTATGTGGGCTCCGCCTACCCCACTAGTAATGACTAGTGTGTCTCCCTTCCTTCATCTGCTGCTGAAACTACAGTTTAAGCGCACAGCAGGGCTCTGAAAGGAGTGAGGCAGCACTGTGGAGTCAGGAAAAATGAGGAGTTGGATGTTTGGCCTACTGACTCCACAGCCCTGAAAAATATTGTTGTAGACGTTTATTACTACAATATATTTGTACTGACCCTAATCGACTAATCCAAATTATTTTTTTTATTCTTTTTTTACACACACACAAAAAAAAAAAAACACCGGATGCCGATCAGTGATTTATGTTGCTCGATGGCTGTAGGAGGCAAGCATGAATGTGATGCAAAAAGGGAGCGGGGTTCCAAAAGTGAGCACGTGCTGAACAGTGATGTGCATCTGATCAGTGGCTGTTGGACGCACAGGCGGAGGTGGTGCAAGAAAAAACAAGACAGGGGAAGAAAAGGCATGGAAAACAGCGAGCACAAGTGCCGAGAAGGGATTTGTTAAACTGATTAGCACTTGGCGGCTGCAGAACGCATGCACAGAGGTGGTGCAAAGGAAGAGGGGCAGAATAGACAAGGACAAAAAAAAAGTCCCGGAAAACAGCGAGCATGGATGCTGATCAGTGATTTGTGTCACTGATCGGCTACAGAATGCAGGGGGTGAAGGCTAAGGAGAGGGGGGAAAAGGGATGGAAAGTGGGAGAGGGGAATTGGGGTGGATTAGAAAAGATCAGTGATCAGGAACAGATCAGGTAAGGATCAGGAAAGTGTTTTCATGTTCCTTTTTTCAACAGCAGCAGCACCAGCAGCAGTGATGGCAAAGCCTTGGCAAAGCCTTGAAAAAGTCTGACACCACAATGCTCAGCACAGCGTGACAGAATGACAGGATGACCACCCTGCACATGTCCAAATGTAGAATGAGGAAGTGCAGGGAGGTCATTCTGAGGTCAGATTGCCTGTGGATTCTGTTGTAATGGACATCATGGCCCGATCACGCCAATCAGAAGGTCCTGGTCTGTCGTTGCCAGAAAAGGAGACGCTGCGATTAGCTGTACATATCTGAATAGCCAGTCACAGCGAATGTAGATGCGAGGGGGGTGGCATTCTTCAATGAAGATCACGAAATAGAAAAGAACATTGCCAAAACTTTCTTTTAACTACATTTATCGGAAAAAAAAACTGGTTTAAACAATAGGATCTTTTCTGACGACCACTTCACTTTAAATGTGTCGCTTGAGAGAATGATGGGGGCGGGCGTGTAAACTTGTTATCTGAGTAAAAGAATGGTAACTGAGGAACTTTACTCTTTTTTGTAAATCCAGGACACGTGTACATGGAAGGCTTACAGTGTTCGGTCGGCTTCTACTTACTTCAAAATTGTTTTTGCACTGCTGCAGTCCTCAAATCGAATGGAATACCCAACTTCCTGGCCGAGCATCACATCCATCTCATCAGCAACTCTCTGAGCCACACTCATGGCGGCCACTCTCCTGGGTTGGGTACAAGCTACACCTCTCTTTGGACCAGGTAACGACCTCATGTACTCTACGCACCACTGCGGGATCTACAATATAACAGCACAGATTTAGGAAACAGTAAGCTTCAATCATCAGAAAACGCTTAAACAGAATGAACATAAGCCTTTCAATGTAAAAACGGCTTGCTGTGCACATCTTCAGGCATTTCAACATCTTTTAACCACTCCAGGCTTCTAAAAATGCCAAGTGGATAACAGAAGTCCATTGGGAAGACGCTCTGTACTTTACAAGTCAAGAAACCTCAAAATAAGCCGGAAGACTTCCAAATATCTTTTGAAGCATTTTGCTATTGTCTTTGCTTAAAAAATAGGTCCTTAAAGGGAATCTGTCACCCCATTTTAGCCACCCGGATTTGCATACTAGAAAACGAACTTTACAAATATATTTTTACATGAAAACTGGGGTGTCAGGAAATATCATAGGTACCCATAGATTAGCTATAGGACGCACTATGCAATGATATCTTTATCTCATATGGCTAAAATGGGGTCACAGATTCCCTTTAACCCCTCTCTGACATTAGACGTACTATCCCGTCCATAAAACCCATAGCGTCCATAGTACGTCATAGCGATCAGCTGCGCTCCTGGGGGGAGCGCAGCTGATCGCCGCCGGGTGTCAGCTGATTATCACAGCTGACACCCGGGACTGTGTGCCAGGAGCGGTCACGGACCGCTCCCGGCACATTAACCCCTTGCACACCGCGATCAAACATGATCGCGGTGTACTGGGGGCACAGGGGGGCATCGCGCAGGGAGAGCGCTCCCTGCGCGCCCCCCTGAGACCCTCAGAACAGCGCGATGTGATCGCGCTATTCTGAGGGCTTCCTCCCTCCCAGGACCCGGATCCAAGATGGCGCCGGGGGTCCTGGAGGGAGGCGGCTTACTCAGTGCCTGCTGAGAGCAGGCACTGAGAAGCTGCAGCGCTGCCTGTGAGATCGCTGGTCTCACAGAGTGCTGTGCACACTGTGAGACCAGCGATCTCACATTTTACAGTGATGTCCCACCCTGGGACAATGTAAAAAAGTAAAAAAAATAAAAATAAACGTGTAAAAAAAAAAATTCCAAAATAAGTAAAAAAAAATAAAAAAAAATATTCCCCAATAAATTCATTTTTTCCTGTAAATAAAAAAAAATAAAACAATAAAAGTACACATATTTGGTATCGCCGCGTCCGTAACGACCCCCCCTATAAAACTGTCCCACTAGTTAACCCCTTTAGTGAACCCCTTAAAAAAAAAAAAAATAAAAACAAAGCAAAAAATCAGTGCTTTATCATCATACCGCTGAACAAAAAGTGGAATAACACGCGATCAAAAGACGGATTTTGGTAAGACCTTACCTGTAAAATCCTTTTCAGCGAAGGAAGGAAGAGAGACACAGTATTCATTACTGATGGGTAGGCGGAGCCCCAGATCAGGATGACACCTCAGATCAAAAGCGTGTTGACTGGCTGGCCCCTCCAGCTCGGGCTCCTCCTACTCAGCTCCTTCAGTCGTACCAAAGCTTTGAGGAAAAGAGCCAAGATCACCAGCGGAGCAACATAACCCCTTCTGAAGGAACTTCAGAGAAACAACACAAGAATACAGGTTATGCATGCAAAGTAAGGCAAACCACAGAGTTCCAGGTACTACTCACTGAACCTGACTACTGTGATGAGCTGGCAATGCTGGAACAGAGCCTTAGCGCGCTGACCTCAGCCCAGATAATCGCTATCAGATAAGGGTCGCGCTGCATCTGAAAACATCAACACACTTCTGCCCTGGGAGGGTGCTGTGTCTCTCTTCCTTCCTTCGCTGAAAAGGATTTTACAGGTAAGGTCTTACCAAAATCCGTCTTTCAGCTGCAGATGGAAGGAAGAGAGCCACAGTATTCATTACTGATGGGACGTCCCAAAGCAGTTCAAAAATAAGGGTGGGAAAAAACCAACAAAGGGCAGAAACCCAACAACCTTAACAAAAAGCGCAACCAGCGCTAAACACAAGTTCATCTAGAACTTTACACTACAGCTGCCTGCAGGACCCTACGTCCGAGGGCTGCATCAGCGGAAGCACTGACGTCCACTTTATAAAACTTTGTAAACGTGTGGACAGAGCGCCAAGTTGCCGCTCGGCAGAGCTGCACCGCCGAGGCACCTTGATGAAAAGCCCACGAAGAGGCCACAGCTCTCGTAGAATGGGCTCGAATCTTAATCGGGCAAGATTCACCCCGAAGACGGTAAGCTTCCAAAATAGCTGACCGGATCCAACGAGCTATAGAATCTTTGGAAGCTCGTTGACCACGCCGACGACCTGCTGGAACCACAAACAGGGAGTCCGTCTTACGAAAACCTTGAGTAATAGATAGATAAAACTTCAAGGCCCGCACTAAATCCAATGTGTGTAAAGCTCGCTCTTTCACATTTTTCGGATCCGGGCAGAATGAAGGTAACACAATATCCTGGTCGACATGAAATTGTGACACCACTTTAGGTAAAAAATCACCCCGAGTGCGAAGCACTACACGATCCGGAAAAAACTCCAGAAAAGGAGGCGAACAAGAAAGAGCTGCCAACTCAGAAACTCTCCTCAAGGAAGTGACTGCAACAAGGAAAGCCACCTTCCAAGAAAGTAAAGAAAGGCTAGCAGAAACCATAGGCTCAAAAGGTTTATGCTGAAGAGCCTCCAAAACAAGGTTGAGCCGCCAAGGAGACACGGGTGCCTTCCGCGGCGGAAACTTACGAGATATACCTCGGAAAAAGGAGAGCACGTCTCTATTTGAAGCAATGGTTCTCCGAAATAATAAGGACAGAGCAGAAATCTGACCTTTCAGAGTGCTTACTGCCAAACCCTTGTCTAGCCCATGCTGTAGAAAAGCCAACAGGTTGGGAATGGAAAATTTTCTCGGGTTCCGAGAGGACCCCAAACACCACGAAAAGAAGGTTTCCCAAATTTTGTGGTAAATCCTAGTAGTAGCCGGACATCTGGCAGCTCGAAGAGTAGCAATGACCTCGGCTGAAAAACCTCTACGAGTCAACATTTCGGTCTCAAGAGCCACGCCGTCAAACGCAGAGACTTCAAGTCCGGATGACAAACGGGCCCCTGAGTCAACAGGTCCGGTCGAAGAGGAAGTGGAAATGGAGGTGCCGCCAACAGCGACATTAGCGTTGAAAACCACGTCCTCCTTGGCCAATCTGGTGCTATTAACATAGCCGGGATTCTCTCCAGTCTGATCCGACGCAGTACCAGAGGAAGCAAGGATATCGGTGGAAACACATAAATCAGCTCGAATTGATCCCACGGAGCCACCAGAGCATCCACCTCCACAGCCTTCCGGTCCTTGAACCTGGACATGAACACTGGTAGTTTGGCATTGAACCTGGATGCCATCAAATCCACTTGGGGAGTTCCCCAACGGGAGCACAGCATTGCAAAAATCTCCGGATGAAGACTCCATTCTCCGGGATCCATCTTCTCGCGACTGAGAAAATCCGCCGTAACATTCTGAACCCCTGGGATGTGGATTGCAGAAATGGCTGGAACCCTGGCCTCGGCCCAGATCAGGATCCGAGACACCTCCGCCATGAGTCTGGGACTCCTTGTTCCACCTTGATGATTGATATACGCAACCGCTGTGGCGTTGTCTGTCTGCACTCGGACCGGCAGACCGCTCAAAGGGACCGTCCAGTGTTGGAGGCAAAGGAAAATCGCCCTCAATTCCAGGATATTGATCGGTAAAAACAGTCTCCTCCGATGACCATACTCCCTGAATCCAGGAATCGTTCCAAACACCCCCCAGCCCGTCAGGCTGGCATCTGTGGTTATGACCGACCATTTCGGAGGGAGAAAAGATTTCCCCAGGGATAAGGCTCCTGGACGTAACCACCATCCTAGAGACTCTCGCACCCTGCGAGAGATGGTGACACTGCAATCCAGCGATTGCGACTGATTCCAATGACTCAGAATGAACCTTTGGAGAGCTCTGGAATGAAACTGGGCAAACGGAATTGCCTCCATGGACGCCACCATTAAACCCAGAAGACGCATACACTTGCGAAGGGACATTGTTATCGAAGACTTCATGATTTGTACATGCCGAAGAAGACATGACTGTTTGTCTGGAGGTAGAGACACCACTGCCCGTACCGTGTCGAAATGCATTCCCAAAAAGAGGATAGCTTGCGACGGTTCCAGAAACGACTTCTCCCAATTGACTAGCCAACCGAAGTCCTTCAGTAACTGAAGAGACAGATTGCGAGCTGTCACTGCTTCCTCCTCCGAGGATGCCACGATCAAAAGATCGTCCAGGTAAGGAAGAATCGTAATTCCTTGTCTTCGAAGAATCGCCATGAGAGGCGCCAGAATCTTTGTAAATACTCTGGGCGCCGAGGCTAAGCCGAATGGCAGAGCCACGAACTGGTAATGATCCCGACCTATGGCAAAACGAAGAAAACGTTGATGAGCTCTTCCAACGGGAACATGTAAATAAGCGTCGCGGATGTCAATTGATACCAAAAAATCGTTCTGCGACAGTGCTGCCACGACGGAGCGAAGTGACTCCATGCGGAATTTCCGGGTGTGGACATGCCGATTCAATCTTTTGAGATCCAGAATCGGACGAAATTTGTCCTCCTTTTTGGGAACCACAAACAGATTGGAATAAAATCCTTTTCCCCGGTCTTCTGGCGGAACCGGTATTACCACACCCTTCTGAAGAAGGAATTCGACCTCTCGCTGCAGAGCGACCAAAAGCTCGGGTTCTGTCGGAATGCGAGACTGGTAAAATGTGTCTGGGGGACGAGAAGAGAATTCTATGAAATAACCTGCTGACACGACCCGCGTTACCCATGAATCTGGAACGCGAGAAATCCAAGTCTCCTTGAACTGGAGCAGGCGACCCCCCACTCGAGAGTCCTCGAGTGGACTCCTGGCGTCAATCCGTCTTGGCGGGCTTCTTGTCGGTTTCCCGCTTGTCTTGACGGAAATTCTGCTTCCAGGGAATGCGAGATTTCTGGGAGGACTTTTTTGCTGAGAAAGAGGAACGACCCGATCCCCAAGAAGACTGAGCGAATCGACCTCGGCCCCGAAAGGACCGCCGACCACTATATGTCCTGCCAGACACAGAAGCCATAGCTCTGCGTTGTGGCAACGTCGCCTCTTTTGCCTTTGCCCTGGTAATCAGTTCTGTGAGGTCAGACCCAAAAAGATGACCACCTTTATAAGCTAAGGCCAGCAAACCTTGTTTGGAGACCGCATCCCCGGCCCACTGTCTGAGCCACAGCGCTCTTCTGACCGTGATCGCCGAAGCCTGCGCCCTGGACAGAAGCGACGCAGTGTCCAGACCTGCATCATAGATATATCGGACTGCAGTGTCCAACCATTCGAAAAACTCCTCCATCTCAGATGACGGAGATCCATTTTTCCACGCCTTGTGTAAAAGGTCCAACCAGCTTATAGAAGCTTTAGAAGCACACATGGATCCTAGTATCGCTCTGAATCCATGACCCGCGGCCTCATAATTTGATTTCGCCGCCATTTCCGTTTTTCTGTCCAGTGGATCCTGCAAACTCGCCTTCCCTTTAACAGGAAGCAGTGAGGATTTACTAAGCTGGGATAAGGAAAAATCCACTTCAGGAGAGGGGATCCAATTATCTCTCGACTCTGTGGAACACGGATAAAGTGCGTCAAAGAAACGTGTTCCGTGAAAACGTTTATCCGGACACAGACGTTCCTTTTCTACTGCACTGTTAAGATCATCTAGATCTGGCAAGGCTGATCGTGGCGTACGATACTCCTGGTACATTCGTGCTGATTTACCAGGTAAACTAGTTACCACCTCCGGTAACTGTAAAACCTCTCTCATGGCTTCAATAAATGCCTCTGTACGTCTCACAAGGGACGAGAGCCCCCGCCTTTCCTCCTTATCCGAATCAGACATTTCCCCATCTGAACTTAAAGGAGAACCCTCACCACAATCTAAATCAGAGACATCTGATTCGCTACGGGTGAAGGATGGTAACGGTCTGTGTCGCTTTCTGTCCTGAGAGGATCTAGCTGACACATATTGACTCAAAAGGTCAGACAAGCCATTAATAGAACTGGCGATAGCATCCAATTTTGCATCACTGTGATCTCCAACCGCAGCGCTAGACGCCGCGGAGGACTGCGTACCAGATTGCCGAAGCGGAACTGGAATATGGTCCGCGCCTTCTGAACCCTGTTCCGACATGCCTCACACAGTATATGGCAGGCCAAATGTCAGAAAACCTGAAAAAAACGCAGTTTTTTTTTTTTTTTTTTTTTTTTTAAGTGAACGCAAAACAGCCGCTGAAGGGTTAAGTCTTAAAAATATAGAGCTACCCCAGCTGTATGCCAAGTAAAACCTTCAAGAGGGGTTAATGTCACAGGCTGTCAGAAAAAACAAGGTCTCTATGTGAGACCGAGCTGCAGAATAGCGCTATGTATCAGCGCTGTGTGGTGAGGAAACAATGCCACTCACCCAGCTGGTTTGGTGCCTGAGACGGGAGGAGCGGAGTCTGAGGAGCCCGGGAGCTCTTTTAATGGCCGCCGTGCTGAGGGAGCCGGAAGAGAAGCGCAATCGCGCGCTTCCTGCATTGAAAGACCGGGAAGCGTGAAGCCACGCCCCCCCGGCTCAAAAATATGAGCGCCAAAACTCCTCACTCCTACTCCCCCCCTGTCCTGCAGGCATCTGCCTGCGGACAAAAGTTGCACAGAAACACCACATCTACATGTCACGGCGCTGCCAAAGCAGCGCTAATAGTACATTTAACACACATGTAATAGCGCTGTCACAGCAGTCGCTAAAGCACTCATCACATTGTATATATATTGTGGAGTACTCACCAGCTGAGCGCCACAGGGACCCCTCAGGATTTGTGGCGCTTGTGCCCATGCTCCCCCCCAGGGCAGGGAACGCAGTGACCCCAGTGTGCGGTTTGCGTCCCCGCCAGGAAGCTAACCTCGTCCCCCAGGGCCGGCAAGATTCTGCAGGGACTATTTATGTAAAATACAGATCCGCCAGGGGAGAGGTGGGGTCCAGCAGCGCTGAGACCCCTGAGACCTTTCAGACCCATGTCCAAGTCTCATGTCCGATAAAAATAATAAAATCTTCTGAGGAGCTGCTTCAGCAGCGACCATCCTCTGAGACCTCAAATTTTAGACTGAAGGAGCTGAGTAGGAGGAGCCCGAGCTGGAGGGGCCAGCCAGTCAACACGCTTTTGATCTGAGGTGTCATCCTGATCTGGGGCTCCGCCTACCCATCAGTAATGAATACTGTGGCTCTCTTCCTTCCATCTGCAGCTGAAAAGACGGATATAACTAAACATAGCACCGCTGAAAACGTCATCTTGTCCCGCAAAAAACGAGCCATCACACAGCATCATGAGCGAAAAAATAAAAAAGTTATAGCTCGCAGAATAAAGCGATGCAAAAATAATTATTTTTTCTATAAAATTGTTTTTATTCTATAAAAGCGCCAAAACATAAAAAAAACGATATAAATGAGGTATCTCCGTAATCGTACTGACCCGAAGAATAAAACTGCTTTATCAATTTTACCACACGCGGAACAATAAAAACGCCTCCCCCAAAAGAAATTCATGAATTGCTGATTTTTGTTCATTCTAACCTCCCAAAAATCGAAATAAAAAGCGATCAAAAAATGTCACAGGCTCAAAAATGGTACCAATAAAAACGTCAACTCGTACCGCAAAAAATAAGACCTCACATGACTCTGTGGGCCAAAATATGCAAAAATTATAGCTCTCAAAATGTGGTGATGCAAAAACTATTTTTTGCAATAAAAAGCGTCTTTTAGCGTGACAGCTGCCAATCATAAAAAACCCGCTATAAATAGTAAATCAAACCCCCTTTATCACCCCCTTAGTTAGGGAAAAATAATAAAATTACAAAAATGTATTTATTTCCATTTTCCCATTAGGGTTATGTTTAAGGTTAGGGTTGCGGCTAAAGTTAGGGTTAGGGTTGGCGCTAAAGTTAGTATTAGGGTTATGGTTGGGATTAGGGATAGGGGTGTGTTAGGGTTACGTTTGTGGTTAGGGTTGGGACTAGGGTTAGGGGTGTGTAGAGGTTAGGGTTGGAGTTAGAATTGGGGGGTTTCCGCTGTTTAGGCACATCAGGGGCTCTCCAAATGTGACATGACGTCTGATCTCAATTCCAGCCAATTCTGCGTTGAAAAAGTCAAACGGTGCTCTTTCCCTTCTGAGCTCTGCCATGCGCCCAAACAGTAGTTTACTCCCACATGGGGTATCAGCGTACTCTGGACCCTAAGAGTTATTGTGCAATTTGTCCTATTTCTTGTTACCCTTGGGAAAATAAAAAACTGGGGGCAAAAATATCATTTTTAAAAAAAAAAAAAAAAATGATTTTTTTTGTTTTTACGGCTGTACGTTATAAACTTGTGTGAAGCACTTGGGGCTTCATAGCGCTCACCACACATCTAGATAAGTTCCTTGTGGGGTCTATTTTCCAAAATGGGGTCACTTGAGGGGGGTTTCCACTGTTTAGGCGCATCAGGGGCTCTCCAAATGCGACATGACGCCCCCACACCATTCCATCAAAGTCTACAATCCAAAACGTCACTACTTCCCTTCCGAGCCCCAACGTGTTCCCATACAGTAGTTTTCTCCCACATATTGGGTATCAGCGTACTCAGGACAAATTGGACAACAACTTTTTGGGTCCAATTTCTCCTGTTACCCTTGTGAAACCAAAATATTGGGGGCGAAAAAAATAATTTTTGTAAAAAAAAAAATATATTTTTTATTTTTACGGCTGTTCGTTTATAAACTTCTGTGAAGCACTTAGGGGTTCAAAGTGCTCACCACACATCTAGATAAGTTCCTTGTGGGGTCTATTTTCCAAAATGGGGTCACTTGTGGGGGGTTTCCACTGTTTAGGTGCATCAGGGGCTCTCCAAATGCGACATGACGCCCCCAGAGCATTCCATCAAAGTCTGCAATCCAAAACGTCACTACTTCCCTTTCGAGCCCCAACGTGTACCCATACAGTAGTTTTCTCCCACATATTGGGTATCAGCGTACTCAGTACAAATTGGACAACAACTTTTGGGGTCCAATTTCTCCTGTTACACTTGTGAAAATAAAATATTGGGGGCGGAAAAATTTTTTTGTTTTTACGGCTGTACGTTATAAACTTCTGTGAAGCACTTGGGGCTTCATAGCGCTCACCACACATCTAGATAAGTTCCTTGTGGGGTCTATTTTCCAAAATGGGGTCACTTGTGGGGGGTTTCCACTGTTTAGGCGCATCAGGGGCTCTCCAAATGAGACATGACGCCCCCAGACCATTCCATCAAAGTCTACAATCCAAAACGTCACTACTTCCCTTCCGAGCCCCAACGTGTACCCATACAGTAGTTTTCTCCCACATATTGGGTATCAGCGTACTCAGGACAAATTGGACAATCACTTTTGGGGTCCAATTTCTCCTGTTACCCTTGTGAAAATAAAATATTGGGGACGAAAAAATCATTTTTGTAAAAAAAAAATAAATAATTTTATTTTACGGCTGTACGTTATAAACTTCTGTGAAGCACTTGGGGGTTCAAAGTGCTCACCACACATCTAGATAAGTTCCTTGAGGGGTCTAGTTTCCAAAATAGTGTCATTTGTGGGGGGTTTCCACTGTTTAGGCAGATCAGCTCTCCAAACACGACATGGCATCCAGCCAATTCTGCGTTGAAAAAGTCAAACGGCACTCCTTCCCTTCCAAACTCTGCCATGCACCCAAACAGTGGTTTACCCCACATATGGGGTATCAGCGTACTCAGGACAAATTGCACAATAACTTTTGGAGTCTTGTTACCCTTGGGAAAATAAAAATTGGGGTGAAAAGATCATTTTTGTGGAAAAAATATGATTTTTTAATTTTACGGCTCTACGTTATAAACTTGTGTGAAGCACTTGGGGGTTCAAATTGCTCACCAAAGATCTAGATAAGTTCCTTAGGGGGTCTAGTTTCCAAAATGGGGTCACTTGTGGGGGGATTCCACTGTTTAGGCACATCAGTGGCTCTCCAAATGCAACATGGCGTCCAATCTCAATTCCAGCCAATTTTGGTTGGAAAAAGCCAAATGGTGCTCCTTCCATTCCGAGCTCTGCCGTGCGCCCAAACAGTGGTTCCCCCCCACATATTGGGTATCAGCGTACTCAGGACAAATTGGACAACAACTTTTGTGGTCCAATTTCTCCTGTTACCCTTGGGAAAATAAAAAATTAGTGACTAAAAATAATTTTTGTGGGAAAAAAATAGGATTTTTTATTTTCATGCCCGGGCATTATAAACTTGTGTGAAGCACTTGGGGGTTCAAAGTGCTCACCAAAGCTATAGATAAGTTCCTTAGGGGGTCTAGTTTCCAAAATATGGTCACTTGTGGGGGGTTTCTACTGTTTAGGCTCATCTGGGGCACTGCAAACGAAACATGACCCCCTTCAACGTCTGCATTCCAAAACGTTACTACTTCCTTTCCAAGCCCTGCCGTGCGCCCAAACAGTTCCCCCCCCACAAAATTGGGTATCAGCGTACTCAGGACAAATTGGCCAACAACATTTGGGGTCCAATTTCCTTGGGAAAAATCAAAAATTTGGGACTAAAAAATCATTTTTGTGGAAAATTGTTTCTTTTTTTTTCACACCCAGGCATTATAAACTTTTGTGAAACACTTGGGGATTCAAAGTGCTCACAACAGATCTAGATAAGTTCCTTAGGGGGTCTAGTTTCCAAAATGGTGTCACTTGTGGGGGGTTTCCACTGTTTAGGCGCATCAGGGCTCTCCAAACGCGACATGGCGTCCAATCTCAATTCCAGCCAATTTTAGTTTGAAAAAGTCAAACGGCGCTCCTTCCCTTATGAGCTCTGCTGTGCACACATACAGTGGTTTTCCCCCACTTATGGGGTATTGGCGTACTCAGGAGAAATTGCACAACAACTTTATCTGTCCATTTTCTTCTTTTACCCTTGTGAAAATAAAAAAAAAAGTTTGTAAAAGATCATTTTTGTGGCTAAAAAGTTAAATATTCATTTTTTCCTTCCACGTTGCTTCAGCTCCTGTGAAGCACCTGAAGGGTTAATAAACTTTTTGAATGTGGTTTTGAGTACCTTGAGGGGTGCAGTTTTTATAATGGTGTCACTTTTGGGTATTTTCTGCCATATAGACCCCTCAAAGTGACTTCAAATATGAGGTGGTCCCTAAAAAAATGGCTTTGTAAATTTTGTTGTAAAAATGAAAAATCGCTGGTCAACTTTAAACCCTTATAATTTCCTAAGAAAAAAAATTTTTATTCCAAAATTGTGCTGATGTAAAGTAGACATGTGGGAAATGTTATTTCTTAACTATTTTGTGTGACATATTTCTCTGTTTTAAGGGAATAAAAATTCAAAGTTTGAAAATTGCAAAATTTTCGCCATATTTGCATTTTTTTCAAAAATAAATGCAAGGTATATCGAAGAAATTTTACCACTAACGTAAAGTACAATATGTCACGAGAAAACAATCTCAGAATCGCGCAGATCCGTTGAAGCGTTCCAGAGTTATAACCTCATAAAGAGACAGTGGTCAGAATTGTAAAAATTGGCCCGGTCATTAACGTGCAAACCACCCTTGGGGGTGAAGGGGTTAATTATTCAATGGACCAAAAAAAAAAAACCTGCAAAACTACAGTAAAAAAATCACGTCACAAAAACTATGGGAATACCCTCCAAAAAACACGCCGGCGGACATAGCCATGGAAAAATGCTCAGAAAGTGAACCCCTGCAAAAAAAAAAAAAAAAAAAAAAAAAAGCACAAAGAAGCTTCAGAGAAAGAAAAAAAAAAAGTTTACCACTTGAAAAACTCAGTGGGTTCCCCTGAATGTAAGACGTTGTGTGCACATAGCTTTAGGCTGCATATTTGGCAGGGCATTATAGACTCGTACCTGTGTGGTTTTTCCAGAACCAGTCTCTCCCACCAAGACAAAACTCTGGTTCCTCATGAGGATATCCGTGAACCGTTCCTTGTACTCCCAGACGGGCAACTGCAGACGTTTTTTTAGGATGTCATAGTAGCGGGGTGTGTGGGGTAAATTAGTAAAAGGATTGACGCCCTGTGGGAGCGCTGCTGGCTTTACGGGCTGAACTCCACCTGCAGAGATATATGGAGGATTTGATGCGCCACGAGATTCCTTATCTTTGTCTCTATCTCGCTCACGATCGCGGTCTCTGTCACGATCTCGGTCACGGTCCTTTGATCTGTCATCTCTATCTCTGTCCTTCCTAAAAGAAAAAAAAAGAAAAAATTAAGTGAAAATCCTTGAAAAGTTCTCCAGCCTGCAGAGTGTCGTTGTTCCTTCCAGTACAATATTTCTTCTGTAAGTACAGTCATGGACAAAAGTTTTGAGAATGACACAAATATTAATTTTTACAAAGTCTACTGCTTCACTTTTTCTAATGGCAATTTGCATATACTCCAGAATGTTATAGAGAGTGATCAGCTTAACAGCAATTACTTGAAAAGTCAATATTTGCCTAGAAAATGAACTTTATCCCCCAAAACACATTTCAACATCATTGCAGCCCTGCCTTAAAAGGACCAGCTAACCTCTTTTCAGTGATTGCTCCATTAACACAGGTGTGGGTGTTGATGAGGACATGGCTGGAGATCAATCTGTCATGATTAACCCCTTCACCCCCAAGGGTGGTTTGCACGTTAATGACCGGGCCAATTTTTACAATTCTTTCTGACCACTGTCTCTTTATGAGGTTATAACTCTGGAACGCTTCAATGGATCTTTGCGATTCTGAGACTGTTTTCTCGTGACATATTGTACTTCACGTTAGAAGTATAATTTCTTCGATATAACTTGCGTTTATTTTTGAAAAAACACAAATATGGCGAAAATTTTGAAAATTTTGCAATTTTCAAACTGAATTTTTTTTCCCTTAAAACAGAGAAACATATCACACAAAATAGTTAAGAAATAACATTTTCCACATGTCTACTTTACATCAGCACAATTTTGGAACCAAAATTTTTTTTTGTTAGGAAATTATAAGGGTTAAAAGTTGACCAGTGATTTCTCATTTTTACAACAAAATTTACAAAGCCATTTTTTTTAGGGACCACCTCACATTTGAAGTCACTTTGACGGGTCTATATAGCAGAAAATACCCAAAAGTGACACCATTCTAAAAACTGCACCCCTTAAGGTACTCAAAATCACATTCAAGAAGTTTATTAACCCTTCAGGTGCTTAACAGGAGCTGAAGCAACGTGGAAGGAAAAAATTAATATTTAACTTTTTAGCCACAAAAATGATCTTTTACAAACTTTTTTTTATTTTCACAAGGGTAAAAGGAGAAAATGGGCAGATAAAGTTGTTGTGCAATTTCTCCTGAGTACGCCATATGTGGGGGAAAACCACTGTTTGGGCACACGGCAGAGCTCGTAAGGGAAGGAGCGCCGTTTGACTTTTTCAAACTAAAATTGGCTGGAGTTGAGATTGGACGCCATGTCGTGTTTGGAGAGCCCCTGATGCGCCTAAATAGTGGAAACCCCCCACAAGTGACACCATTTTGGAAACTAGACCCCCTAAGGAACTTATCTAGATCTGTTGTGAGCACTTTGAACCCCCAAGTGTTTCACAAAAGTTTATAATGCCTGGGTGTGAAAAAAAAAAAAAAACAATTTTCCACAAAAATGATTTTTTAGTCCCAAATTTTTGATTTTTCCCAAGGAAATTGGACCCCAAAAGTTGTTGTCCAATTTGTCCTGAGTATGCTGATACCCCATATGTGGGGGGGGGGGGGGGGGGGGGACTGTTTGGGCGCACGGCAGGGCTTGGAAAGGAAGCAGTAACGTATTGGAATGCAAACATTGATGGGGGTCATGTTCCGTTTGTAGTGCCCCAGATGAGCCTAAACAGTGGAAACCCCCACAAGTGACCCCATTTTGGAAGCTAGACCCCCTAAGGAGCTTATCTAGATCTTTAGTGAGCACTTTGAACCCCAAGTGCTTCACACAAGTTTATAATGCCCGGGCATGAAAATAAAAAATCCTATTTTTTCCCCACAAAAATTATCTCTTAGTCACTAATTTTTTATTTTCCCATAGGTAACAGGAGAAATTGGACCTCAAAAGTTGTTGTCTAATTTGTCCTGAGTACGCTGATACCCCATATGTGGGGGGTAACCACTGTTTGGGCGCATGGCAGAGCTCGGAATGGAAGGAGCACCATTTGACTTTTTCCAACCAAAATTGGCTGGAATTGAGATTGGACGCCATGTTGCATTTGGAGAATTGGCTGGATGCCATGTCGTGTTTGGAGAGCTCCTGATCTGCCTAAACAGTGGAAACCCCCCACAAATGACACCATTTTGGAAACTAGACCCCTCAAGGAACTTATCTAGATGTGTGGTGAGCACTTTGAACCCCCAAGTGATTCACAGACGTTTATAACGTAGAGCCGTGAAATAAAAACATCTTTTTTTTTTTTTTTTTACAAAAATGATTTTTTCGCCCCCAATATTTTATTTTCACAAGGGTAACAGGAGAAATTGGACCCCAAAAGTTGTCCAATTTGTCCTGAGTACGCTGATACCCAAAATGTGGGAGAAAACTACTATATGGGTGCACGTCTGGGCTCGGAAGGGAAGTAGTGACGTTTTGGATTGCAGACTTTGATGGAATGGTCTAGGGGTGTCATGTCGCATTTGGAGAGCCCCTGATGCGCCTAAACAGTGGAAACTCCCCACAAGTGACCCCATTTTGGAAAATAGACCCCACAAGGAACTTATCTATAAGTATGTTGAGCACTTTGAACCCTGAAGTGCTTCACAGAAGTTTATAACATACAGCCGTAAAAACAAAAAAATCATTTTTTTTTTTTTTTTTACAAAAATGATTTTGTCGCCCCCAGTTTTTTATTTTCTCAAGGGTAACAGAAGAAATAGGACAAATTGCACAATAACTCTTGTGGTCCAGAGTACGCTGATACCCAATATGCGGGGGTAAACTACTGTTTGGGCGCATGGCAGAGCTCAGAAGTGAAGGAGCACCGTCTGACTTTTTCAACGCAGAATTGGCTGGAATTGAGATCAGACGCCATGTCACATTTGGAGAGCCCCTGATGTGCCTAAACAGCAGAAACCCCCCAATTCTAACTCCAACCCTAACCCCAACACACCCCTAACCCTAGTCCCAACCATAACCACAAACCTAACCCTAACACACCCCTAACCCTAATCCCAACCCTAACGTTAGCGCCAACCCTAACCCTAACTTTAGCCGCAACCCTAACCTTAACCCTAATGGGAAAATGGAAATAAATACATTTTTTTAATTTTATTATTTTTCCCTAACGAAGGGGGTGATAAAGGGGGGTTTGATTTACTAATTTATAGCGGGTTTTGTGATTGGCAGCTTTCACGCTAAAAGACGCTTTTTATTGCAAAAAGTAGTTTTTTGCATTGCTACATTTTGAGAGCTATAATTCTTGCATATTTTGGGCCCACAGAGTCATGTGAGGTCTTATTTTTTGCAGGACGAGGTGACGTTTTTATTGGTACCATTTATGACCACGTGACATTTTTTGATCGCTTTTTATTTCGATTTTTGGGAGGTTAGAATGAACAAAAATCAGCAATTCATGAATTTCTTTTGGGGGAGGCGTTTATACCGTTCCGCGTGTGGTAAAATTGATAAAGCAGCTTTATTCTTCGGGTCAGTACGATTACGGCGATACCTCATTTATATCATTTTTTTATGTTTTGGCGCTTTTATAGAATAAAAACAATTTTATATAAAAAATTATTTTTGCATCGCTTTATTCTGCGAGCTATAACTTTTATTTTTTCGCTGATGATGCTGTATGACGGCTCGTTTTTTGCGGGACAAGATGACGTTTTCAGTGGTACCATGTTTATTTATATCGGTCTTTTTGATCGCGTGTTATTCCACTTTTTGTTGTTCGGCGGTATGATGATAAAGCATTGATTTTTTGCTTTTTTTTTTTTTTTTAAGGGGTTCACTAAAGGGGTTAACTAGTGGGACAGTTTTATAGGGGGGGTCGTTACGGACGCGGCGATACCAAATATGTGTACTTTTATTGTTTTGTTTTTTATTTACAGGAAGAAATTAATTTATTGGGGAATATTTTTTTTTTTTTTATGATTTTTTTTACCACTTATTTTTAGTTTTTTTACTTTGTCCCAGGGTGGGACATCACAGTATTTTAGCAGATCGCTGGTGTGACAGTGTGCACAGCACTCTGTCACACCAGCGATCGCTCTGGCATCGCTGCAGGCTTCCTCAGCGCCTGCTCTCAGCAGGCACTGAGGAAGCCGCCTCCCTGCAGGACCCCGGCGCCATCTTGGATCCGGGGACCTGGAGGGAGGACGGACCCTCAGAACAGCGCGACACATCACGCTGCTCTGAGGGTCTCAGGGGAGCGTACAGGGAGCCCCCACCCTGCGCGATCCTCCCCTGTGCCCCCGGTACACCGCGATCATGTTTCATCGCGGTGTGCCAGGGGTTAATGTGCCAGGAGCGGTCCGTGACCGCTCCTGACACATAGTGCTGGGTGTCAGCTGTGATATACAGCTGACACCCGGCCGCGATCAGCTACGCTCCCCCCGGGAGCGCAGCTGATCGCCCATGACGTACTATTCCGTCCACGGGAATTAGGTCCAGGGTCACATGGACGGAATAGTACGTCGGATGGCAGAGAGGGGTTAAGTAAGAATGACACCACTGGACACTTTAAAAGGAGGCTGGTGCTTGGCATCATTGTTTCTCTTCTGTTAACCATGGTTATCTCTAAAGAAACACGTGCAGTCATCATTGCAATGCACAAAAATGGCCTAACAGGGAAGAGTATCGCAGCTAGAAAGATTGCACCTCAGTCAACAATCTATCGCATCATCAAGAACTTCAAGGAGAGAGGTTCCATTGTTGCCAAAAAGGCTTCAGGGCGCCCAAGAAAGACCAGCAAGCGCCAGGACCGTCTCTTAAAAGTGTTTCAGCTGCGGGATCGGGCTACCAGCAGTGCAGAGCTTGCTCAGGAATGGCAGCAGGCAGGTGTGAGTGCATCTGCACGCACTGTGAGGCGGAGACTCTTGGAGCAAGGCCTGGTCTCAAGGAGGGCAGCAAAGAAGCCACTTCTCTCCAGAAAAAACATCATGGACAGACTGATATTCTGCAAAAGGTACAGGCAGTAGACTGCTGAGGACTGGGGTAAAGTTATTTTCTATGATGAATCCCCTTTTCGATTGTTTGGGACATCAGGAAAACGCCTCATTCGGAGAAGACAAGGTGAGCGCTACCACCAGTCTTGTCTCATGCCAACTGTTAAGCATCCTGAAACCATTCATGTGTGGGGTTGCTTCTCAGCCAAGGGAATCGGCTCTCTCACAGTCTTGCCTAAAAACACAGCCATGAATAAAGAATGGTACCAGAATGTCCTCCAAGAGCAACTTCTCTCAACCCTCCAAGAGCAGTTTGGCGATCAACAATGCCTTTTCCAGCATGATGGAGCACCTTGCCATAAAGCAAAGGTGATAACTAAATGGCTCAGGGAACAAAACAGAGATTTTGGGTCCATGGCCTGGAAACTCCCCAGATCCTAATCCCATTGAGAACTTGTGGTCTGCTGATCACAGAAGGAAATTACTGCTTGCCTTGGACGACTTCCGGGGCAAGGAAAGACTAGCGCATGCGTTGTAGTCATTTTATGTTTTGCCCACTGTTGGGCAAAGCATACTGCGCATGCGCCGGGCTGGATTTTGAATTGCGCAATTGCGGGAACCTAACGCCGTCTGTGGTATTCACAGACGGAGTAACGCAACAGATGACGAGGAGCGGGGGCGGGGGAGGACATGAAAACCGCTGCCCTCCTGACCTGACTGCAGTGATTGACACCTACAATCACCAACTTTAAAAAGGTATTTTGATATGAAAATGGGGGTATCATGATATATGATACCCACCGTTAGCTTAGTTATGGGACGCACTATTCAGCCATATCTTTATCTGATATGGCTATTTTGGGGTGACAGATTCCCTTTAATGCGAATAAGGTTATACGCCCCCCTGAGGTCAAGCTTGGTAAACCAAGTAGCACTTTTCACCCTGGAAAACAGGTCAGAAATCAAGGGTAACGGATATTGATATTTCACAGTGATACTGTTCAAGAGACGATAATCAATACACGGCCTTAATGAACCCAAGGGTGAAGAGGATGGTCTGATATGACCCTTCTCCAATGACTCCTTGATATAAGACCGCATAGCGTCATGTTCAGGTACAGACTAGTTAAAAAGGCGACCTTTAGGGAATTTACTACCAGGCACTAATTCAATAGCGCAGTCATAGCTCCTATGGGGGGGGGGGGCAAGGATGCAGATTTACTTTCGCTAAACACATCAGAAAAATCAGTCAAAAAGTCAGGCACATCTTGAGCCTGGGGAGAGGCAGAAAAAACAGGAGTGTTGGCATTAACACATTGGCAGCCCCAACTGGTTACAGACACAGATTTCCAATCCAAAACAGGATTATGAGACTGCAACCAAGGGAAACCTAGTACAATAATGTCATGCAGATTATACAGCACCAAAAATTTGCAACTCTCCTGATGATCAGGTTTAACCCTCATTATCACCTGAATAGAGAACTGGGGTTTATTCTCAGCCAAAGGGGTAGAATCAATCCCCAGTAGGGGAATAGACTTCCGTAGGGGTATCAAGGGAAACCCACAACGTTTAGCAAAATCAAATCCATCAGGTTAATAGCTGCTCCTGAATCAACAAAAGCCTGAGCAGAAAATGTGGACAGGGAGCAAATCAGGGTAACAGTCAACAGAAATTTAGTCTGAACACTACCCAAGACAACTGAGTGTGCAAAACGTCTTCCCCGCTTAGGGCAGACTGAAATAGCATGAGAGGCATTAACACAGTAGAAACATAACCCATTGCGTTTTCGAAACTCATGACGCTGTGCCCCAGAAGCCACTATCACACTGCATGGGTTCAGAAGCTGGTTCACAAGGCAACACCATTCCACGCATACCTCTACGCTCACGCAAACGTCTGTCAATTTGAATCGCCAATTACATAGAATCATTGAGACCAGAGGGAGCAGGGAAACCCACCATAACATCTTTTACATTCTCTGACAGACCCTTCCGAAAAAGGGCTGCCAAAGCATCATCATTCCATTTGGTCAGAACTGCCCACTTTTGGAATTTCTGATAGTACAACTCAGCGTCCTCAAGCCCTGATTTAATGCCAACAAGGTTTTTTCAGCTTGAACAGTGACATTAGGTTCATTGTACAATAACCCCAAAGCCAGAAAAAATGCATCAACATTACTCAAAACAGGGTCCCCAGGTGTCAGGGAAAAAGTCCAATCCTGAGGATCGCTGCGCAGGAGAGAGATGACAATTTGAACCTGCTGTGCCGCGTTCCCTGAGGAGTCAGGACTTTGGTTTTAAAGCAAAAAACAACTTAGTTATTTTTGAAATTCAGAAATTTAGCTCGATCCCCCAAAAACAAATCTGGCATGGGGATCCTAGGTTCCACAACTGGCAACCTAGCAAGATAGGTAGCAATACTCCGAACTTCAGTGGCAAGCTGATCCACACGGCCAGACAACTGTGCAAACTCCATTGAGAGAAAAAAAAAATCCTCCTCAGTACCCAGAGAAAAAGAGGGAAAAAAATGCAACAAACAGAAAAAAAAAAAAAAAATCTCTGACAACTCTGACAACTTTTTTCTTTCCACACTATTTTTCCCTTTTGTGAGTACCATATAATTTTCAGTTTGGCCGGTGATACTGTTATGTTTTGGTAGCTGAGGAGAGCAGGCAAAAACGGCAATACACCAGAGAGGTTGGAATCTACTGGATTACAGTACCCTGACTAACCACCACAACTACAGGCAGCCGTGGAGCGTTCCTACGTTGGTCCTAGACGCCTCGTCACAGCCTTAGAGGCTAACTACACCTAAAGACAGAAAGTCTAAGTTACTTACCGTTAACGGTATTTTTCGAAGTCCATGACAGCACTACAGAGAGAGGGGATCCGCCCCTTAGGAACAGGAAACCTACAGATATAAAAAGGGCGGCACCTCTCCCACGCATCAGTTGGATTACAGAGCATAAGAGGACTATCAAGGTTAAATGGTATACAGCAAAAAAAATTTATGCATCACACAGTAACATTAATCAATTGTTTATTACATGTGGACTATATAAGAGGAAGAAGTGCACATAGAACCCGGGTGGGAATGTAAGGGTGCTGTCATGGACTTCGAAAAATACCGTTAACGGTAAGTAACTTAGACTTTATTCGAACGTCCATGACAGCACTACAGAGAGAATTACAGAGAGTAATAACTACTTAGGGAGGGACTACTGCCTGCAGCACCCTTAGTCCGAAAGAAAGGTCTGAGGAAGCACCCAAATCTAATCTATAATGAGTGTAAAACGTGTGTGGAGAAGACCACGTAGCTGCCTTACATATCTGGTCAATCGAGACTTCTGCCCTTTCTGCCCATGAAGTCGCCACAGCTCGGGTGGAATGCGCCCTTAGCCTCTCAGGTGCCGGCTTACCCCTCGAGGTGTATGCCAGAGAAATTGCTTCCCTAATCCATCTGGCCAACGAGCTCTTCGTTAATCTACGGCCTTTGTTAATTCCTTGAAAAGACACAAACAATGCATTGTCCCTCTTCCAGGGATCAGCGACTGCAAAATATTGCAGTAGACATCTTCTAACATCTAAAGTATGGAGTTTTATCTCTTTTTGATTAGATGGATTAGGGATGAACGAAGGAAGAACAATTTCCTGTGTTCTGTGGAAAGCGGAAGACACCTTAGGTAGGTATGCCGAATCCGGTCTAAGTATTATCCTGTCATTCAGGACCTGAGTGTAAGGAGACAATCTAGATAGTGCCTAGATGTCACTTACCCTCCTAGCCGAGGTTAATGCTACCAGGAAAGCGGTTTTAAGGGAAATAATTTTTATTGATGCTGCTGATATAGGTTCAAAAGGGGGCTCTGTTAAAGCAGTGAGAACAAGGTTCAAGTCCCATGGCATGATTCTCACCTTCACTATGGGTCTCGACCTACCCGCAGCTTTAATGAATCTACTGACCCAGTAATTATTTGCGATGTTGCAACTAAAGAGTGCCCCCAAAGCTGAAACTTGCACCTTAAGGGTGCTTGTGGAGAGACCTAAGTCCAGACCCTTTTGTAGGAATTCTAGAATCTGGGTTATCGGTGTTGGGTCCCCTGCTACCACCCCGAGCTCTGGAGAAATTTCTTCCAAGTCCTAGAGTAGATTCTAGTTGTAACCTCTTTTCTGCTTTTAATGAGAGTATTAATTACATTAGCAGAAAACCCCTTATCTCTCAGCAGCGACCGTTCAAAATCCACACCGTCAGGTGGAGGCCCGCTACTCGAGGATGGTAGACTGGACCCTGGGAGAGTAGATCGGGAATATCCGGCAGGACCCACGGGTCGGCTATCGACATGTTTCTGAGACATGAAAACCATGCCCTCCTGGGCCAAAAGGGAGCGACTACTATGATCCTTGCCCTGTCCTTCCTGACCTTCCTCAATACTAGGGGGAGTAAGGACAGGGGAGGGAAGGCGTAGGCTAGATTGAAATCCCACTGTAATAGAAGAGCATCCACTGCCAGAGGGCGTTCTTTGGGATTCAGAGAGCAGAACTGTCTCACTTTCCTGTTGCTTTTGGTAGCAAAGAGATCTACCTCCGGTTGACCCCATTTCCGCACAATTAGGTCGAAGATGGAAGTTTTTAATGACCACTCTCCTTGACTCAGGAGATTGCGGCTTAAGAAGTCCGCCTTGGTATTTTCTTTTCCCTTATATGTAGAGCCGTTAGAGAAAGAAAGTGTCGTTCTGCTATCTGGAGTAGGCGCCTTGCCACTTCCATGAGAGGACCGGAACGAGTACCACCCTGGTGGTTGATGTAAGCGACTGTGACCCGATTGTCGGAGAGCACTCGAACGTGGTGACCCTGTAGATAGAGAAGGAGCTTTTTAATTGCTAGCTCTACCGCCGCTAACTCCTTCATATTAGAAGACATTTGAATTTGATCCTGCTCCCATAAGCCCTGAACCATAACGTCCCCCATATGAGCCCCCACCCAGAGGGGCTAGCATCTGTTGTGACTATTCGGGATATCTCATATTCCCAGGGAACCCCCTTAGACAGGTTTGTCTCATTCTTCCACCAATCCAGGGATCTTATAGCAGCCTGGGACAAGGATAGCTGGCCTTCCAGGTAACCACCTAGCAAATTTTGATACAGCAAGACCTCAGCTTACAGCGCCCTTGTGTGAAATTGAGCCCACCGAACCGCGGGAATGCAGGACGAGAGGGAGCCCAAAAGATACATGGCCTTCCTAAGCGACATGGAGGGGTTATTGGAAGCGTTTAGGACCTGGTACCGTAAGCGAATTAACTTGTCTGACGGTAAATTACAGTTCTGATTCCGTGAATCCAGAATTAGCCCTAGAAACTGCTGAACCCTCATCGGATTCAAACGAGACTTTTTGGTATTTATTAGCCATCCCAGCCGCTCTAAGGTAGATATTGCTCTTTGCAGTTGCTCTAGGCAATGCTCTGCCGTCTTTTCAATGATAAGAAAGTCGTTGCGGTAGGGGACTATGAGCATATTTGATTCACGTAAGTGGGCCATGACCTCCGACATAACCTTAGTGAACACTCGTGGGGCAACCGCCAAGCCAAAAGGAAGGGCGCTATATTGAAAATGTCGCAGCGATTCCCCCATCTGGATTGCTACCGAGGAAACGCTGATGCTCCATATGGATCGGTATGTGGTAATAAGCGTCTTTCAGATCTAACACCACCATAAAGCAATTTTCAAACAGAAACTTTATTGCTGAGCTGACCGTTTCCATCTTAAATGGGTGAATAATCAGGCATTATGATGCATATTTGATTCACGTAAGTGGGCCATGACCTCCGACATAACCTTAGTGAACACTCGTGGGGCAACCGCCAAGCCAAAAGGAAGGGCGCTATATTGAAAATGTCGCAGCGATTCCCCCATCTGGATTGCTACCCTGAGGAAACGCTGATGCTCCATATGGATCGGTATGTGGTAATAAGCGTCTTTCAGATCTAACACCACCATAAAGCAATTTTCAAACAGAAGCTTTATTGCTGAGCTGACCGTTTCCATCTTAAATGGGTGAATAATCAGGCATTATGATGCATATTTGATTCACGTAAGTGGGCCATGACCTCCGACATAACCTTAGTGAACACTCGTGGGGCAACCGCCAAGCCAAAAGGAAGGGCGCTATATTGAAAATGTCGCAGCGATTCCCCCATCTGGATTGCTACCCTGAGGAAACGCTGATGCTCCATATGGATCGGTATGTGGTAATAAGCGTCTTTCAGATCTAACACCACCATAAAGCAATTTTCAAACAGAAGCTTTATTGCTGAGCTGACCGTTTCCATCTTAAATGGGTGAATAATCAGGAACTTATTGAGGGCTTTCAAATTAATAATTGTTCTAAAAGACCCGTCCGGTTTACGGATCAAAAACAGAGGGGAGTAAAACCCCTTACCCCGCTCTGCTTCTGGCACCTCCACTAAGACTTTCTTAGCGCAAAGCTCCTGAACCTCCAACTCTAGAGCGGCCTGCTCCGATGGCGATGACCTGAGTGGGGTAATTTTAAAGTTATCCCAAGGTACCGAGGAGAATTCTAACCGCAGCCCTGTAGCTATGATGTTAAGGATCCAGCTACTGCTTGAGATTTCCGACCAGGCCGGGTAGAAGGCCCTCAATCTGCCTCCTACCGGCATTGCTAGTCATTGCGAGGGTTTTTTTGTTTCCCTAGGTGGACCCCTAAACATAAACCCTGTACCTCTTCGCCTCTTTTCATCCCAGTTGGCTCGTTCCCTGGACAACCTTCTGTAGCTGAACCTCCTTCTGCTGAAAGGTCTTTTATAGGAAGGGGTTGATAGACTGGGAAGCTTTTTCTTGTCGTCCCCTGCCTTTTCTAAAAGTTCGTCCAGGACCGGGCCAAAAAAATATTCGCCGTCACACGGAATGGAGCAGAGGCGAGATCTGACTTGAATATCGCCCGGCCAACATTTCAGCCATAATGCCCTTCGTGTTGCATTAGACAGCCCTGCCGCTCTGGCAGCCATTCTTACTGAGTCCGCTGAGGAATCAGCCAGGAAAGCCGCCGCGTTCTGAATTATCGGCAAGGTCTTCCGAATTGACCCCCTGGAGGTTCCATCTGCTAACTGGGATGCTAACTGGTCTAGCCAGACCATCAATGACCTGGCTGCACAAGTGGCTGCAACCGCCGGTCTCAGGGCACCTGCCGACATCTACCATGTGCCTTTCAAGAAGGAGTCTGCCTTCTTGTCTAGTGGATCTTTCAAAGACCCATATCATCGAATGGGATGGAGGATTTTTTAGAAGCCTTCGCCACTGCTGCATCCAGCTTCGGGGCCTTATCCCATCTACCTGTCAAGGGATCTTCAAAGGGATATCTTCGCTTAAACGCTTGGGGTAAGGAGCCTCTTTTTTCAGGCTTCTTCCACTCTCTGTCTATAAGGCCTTGGATGCTACTGTTTAGTGGAAAGGATCTCCGTTTTTTTGGATCTAGACCACCGAACATCAGATCCTGTACTGAGAGCTCTGGTTTCGCCTCTTCTACCCCCATGGTGGACCTAACTGATTTGACAAATTTGTCCATCTGGTCCAAGGGAAAACAAAAACGGGTAGCGTCTTCCGTAGAAGACGAGGAGGAAGCCGAAGAGGAAGGCAAGGAGGGTCCTGACACAACTTCACCCCTGCCATGGGCGGCAGGTGAATCTGAATCAGATAAAACTGGTACAGTTCTACGCCTGGAAGACTCTCCGTGTCTTGAGGACGCTTTCAACTCTGCTCTTATTATCTCCTTCAGGCTTTTGGTGAAATCTGGAGTCTCCTCCGCTATCTAAAAAGGGAAGGGGCATAGAGGGGGGTTACTATCTCATCCCAGGCCCCTGCCCTTCCCCCTCAAATGCCCTACCGTCTGTTGCATGCATGGCTGGCACAACCTTTTAGGGCAAGCGTCAGGCAGAGGGCAAGCACAAAAGGCACATTCCCTGTGCTTGCTTTTCACCGAACACTTCTTCCCCTAGTAACAGACACAGAATGGGGGAAAACTGCATTACTGGGTATTCTAAGTCTGACGATCTCTTACCCAGATAATACAGCAGTAGGTACCGGATCACGGGGAGGGGCCTTTTTCCCAGCTGCGGAACTTCTGCGGCTGGTGCTCCTGGTCATTGAAGAGGAGCACTCTGTCTGCTGCTGCTGGCTCTCCTGTTGCACCGAGGGAGCTTCTGCAGTGTCCATCGCGAAAATGGAGCAGAAGCGCTTTACCTCTTTCCTAGGCTCCTTATATCCTCCCCAGGATATCCGGGTCAGCAGGTCTGGCCAGGGGTCCACCCCCTCCTACTCCCCGCTCCACGGCCCCCCGCACCTCCCTGCCGTCCCCACAGCAGGCGCCGTCTGATGATGCAGCCGCCAAAAATTTCAAAAACGCCGGCCGGCGTCTCACTTCTGGTTCCGGCGGTGGAGACTCCGCCCCCTTTTCCCCGCGCTCCTACAGACCCAGCCGTACCGATGGAGGTAAGTATAGTCTCCCGCCGCATCGCCCCTCCAGCCGGGACACGAGCGGAGATCTCCACCAAACCCAGCCGCGCCGCTACAGAAGCGGCGCGCGGCTAAACTTTCAAAAACCCCGCCGCGCTGTCCATAGTAGTGACGCGCGGCAGGAAATTCAAAACCGCCCGCCGCGCCGTCCATAGCAGTGACGCGCGGCGGGAAATTCAAAAAACCCCCGCCGCGCCGTCCATAACAGTGACGTGCGGCGGGAAATTCAAAACCGCCCGCCGTGCCGTCCATAGCAGCGACGCGCGGCGGGAAATCCAAAAAACCCCGGCCGAGCCGTCCATAGCAGAGACGCGGCGGGAAATTCAAAAAAAACCCCGCCGCGCCGTTCACAGCAGTGACGCAGCGGGAAGACGGATTTTGGTAAGACCTTACCTGTAAAATCCTTTTCAGCGAAGGAAGGAAGAGAGACACAGTATTCATTACTGATGGGTAGGCGGAGCCCCAGACCAGGATGACACCTCAGATCAAAAGCGTGTTGACTGGCTGGCCCCTCCAGCTCGGGCTCCTCCTACTCAGCTCCTTCAGTCGTACCAAAGCTTTAGGGAAGAACCAAGATCACCAGCAGAGCAACATAACCCCTTCTGAAGGAACTTCAGAGAAACAACACAAGAATACAGGTTATGCATGCAAAGTAAGGCAAACCACAGAGTTCCAGGTACTACTCACTGAACCTGACTACTGTGATGAGCTGGCAATGCTGGAACAGAGCCTTAGCGCGCTGACCTCAGCCCAGATAATCGCTATCAGATAAGGGTCGCGCTGCATCTGAAAACATCAACACACTTCTGCCCTGGGAGGGTGCTGTGTCTCTCTTCCTTCCTTCGCTGAAAAGGATTTTACAGGTAAGGTCTTACCAAAATCCGTCTTTCAGCTGCAGATGGAAGGAAGAGAGCCACAGTATTCATTACTGATGGGACGTCCCAAAGCAGTTCAAAAATAAGGGTGGGAAAAAACCAACAAAGGGCAGAAACCCAACAACCTTAACAAAAAGCGCAACCAGCGCTAAACACAAGTTCATCTAGAACTTTACACTACAGCTGCCTGCAGGACCCTACGTCCGAGGGCTGCATCAGCGGAAGCACTGACGTCCACTTTATAAAACTTTGTAAACGTGTGGACAGAGCGCCAAGTTGCCGCTCGGCAGAGCTGCACTGCCGAGGCACCTTGATGAAAAGCCCACGATGAGGCCACAGCTCTCGTAGAATGGGCTCGAATCTTAATCGGGCAAGATTCACCCCGAAGACGGTAAGCTTCCAAAATAGCTGACCGGATCCAACGAGCTATAGAATCCTTGGAAGCTCGTTGACCACGCCGACGACCTGCTGGAACCACAAACAGGGAGTCCGTCTTACGAAAACCTTGAGTAATAGATAGATAAAACTTCAAGGCCCGCACTAAATCCAATGTGTGTAAAGCTCGCTCTTTCACATTCTTCGGATCCGGGCAGAATGAAGGCAACACAATATCCTGGTTGACATGAAATTGTGACACCACTTTAGGCAAAAAATCACCCCGAGTGCGAAGCACTACACGATCCGGAAAAAACTCCAGAAAAGGAGGCGAGCAAGAAAGAGCTGCCAACTCAGAAACTCTTCTCAAAGAGGTGACCGCTACTAGGAAGGCCACCTTCCAAGAAAGTAAAGAAAGACTAGCAGAGTCCATAGGCTCAAAAGGTTTATGCTGAAGAGCCTCCAAAACAAGGTTGAGCCGCCAAGGAGACACAGGTGCCTTCCGCGGCGGAAACTTACGAGCTATACCGCGGAAAAAGGAAAGCACGTCCCTACGCGAGGCAATAGCTCTCCGGAATAATAAAGACAGAGCAGAAACCTGACCTCTCAGGGTGCTAACTGCCAAACCCTTGTCTAACCCATGCTGCAGAAAAGCCAGCAAATTGGGAATGGAAAATTTCCTCGGGTTCCGTGAAGACCCCGAACACCACGAAAAGAAGGTTTCCCAAGTTTTGTGGTAAATCCTAGTAGTAGCCGGACATCTGGCAGCTCGAAGAGTAGCAATGACCTCGGCTGAAAAACCTCTACGAGTCAACATTTCGGTCTCAAGAGCCACGCCGTCAAACGCAGAGACTTCAAGTCCGGATGACAAACGGGCCCCTGAGTCAACAGGTCCGGTCGAAGAGGAAGTGGAAATGGAGGTGCCGCCAACAGCGACATTAGCGTTGAAAACCACGTCCTCCTTGGCCAATCTGGTGCTATTAACATAGCCGGGATTCTCTCCAGTCTGATCCGACGCAGTACCAGAGGAAGCAAGGATATCGGTGGAAACACATAAATCAGCTCGAATTGATCCCACGGAGCCACCAGAGCATCCACCTCCACAGCCTTCCGGTCCTTGAACCTGGACATGAACATTGGTAGTTTGGCATTGAACCTGGATGCCATCAAATCCACTTGGGGAGTTCCCCAACGGGAGCACAGCATTGCAAAAATCTCCGGATGAAGACTCCATTCTCCGGGATCCATCTTCTCGCGACTGAGAAAATCCGCCGTAACATTCTGAACCCCTGGGATGTGGATTGCAGAAATGGCTGGAACCCTGGCCTCGGCCCAGATCAGGATCCGAGACACTTCCGCCATGAGCCTGGAACTCCTTGTTCCGCCTTGGTGATTGATATACGCAACCGCTGTGGCGTTGTCTGTCTGCACTCGGACTGGCAGACCGCTCAAAGGGACCGTCCAGTGTTGGAGGCAAAGGAAAATCGCCCTCAATTCCAGGATATTGATCGGTAAAACAGTCTCTTCTGATGACCATACTCCCTGAATCCAGGAATCGTTCCAAACACCCCCCCAGCCCGTCAGGCTGGCATCTGTGGTTATGACCGACCATTTCGGAGGGAGGAAAGATTTCCCCAGGGATAAAGCTCCTGGACGTAACCACCATCCTAGAGACTCTCGCACCCTGCGAGAGATGGTGACACTGCAATCCAGCGATTGCGACTGATTCCAATGACTCAGGATGAACCTTTGGAGAGCTCTGGAATGAAACTGGGCAAACGGAATTGCCTCCATGGACGCCACCATTAAACCCAGAAGACGCATACACTTCCGAAGGGACATTGCTATAGAAGACTTCATGATCTGTACATGTCGAAGAAGACATGACTGTTTGTCTGGAGGTAGGGACACCACTGCCCGTACCGTGTCGAAATGCATTCCCAAAAAGAGGATAGCTTGCGACGGTTCCAGAAACGACTTCTCCCAATTGACCAGCCAACCGAAGTCCTTCAGTAACTGAAGAGACAGATTGCGAGCTGTCACTGCTTCCTCCTCCGAGGATGCCACGATCAAAAGATCGTCCAGGTAAGGAAGAATTGTAATTCCTTGTCTTCGAAGAATTGCCATGAGAGGCGCCAGAATCTTTGTAAATACTCTGGGCGCCGAGGCTAAGCCGAATGGCAGAGCCACGAACTGGTAATGATCCCGACCTATGGCAAAACGAAGAAAACGTTGATGAGCCCTTCCGACGGGAACATGTAAATAAGCGTCGCGGATGTCGATTGATACCAAAAAATCGTTCTGCGACAGGGCTGCCACAACGGAGCGAAGTGACTCCATGCGGAATTTCCGGGTGTGGACATGCCGATTCAATCTTTTGAGATCCAGAATCGGACGAAATTTGTCCTCCTTTTTGGGAACCACAAACAGATTGGAATAAAATCCTTTTCCCCGGTCTTCTGGCGGAACCGGTATTACCACACCCTTCTGAAGAAGGAATTCGACCTCTCGCTGCAGAGCGACCAAAAGCTCGGGTTCTGACGGAATGCGAGACTGGCAAAAGGTGTCTGGGGTCGAGAAGAGAATTCTATGAAATAACCTGCTGACACGACCCGCGTTACCCATGAATCTGGAACGCGAGAAATCCAAGTCTCCTTGAATTGGAGCAGGCGACCCCCCACTCGAGAGTCCTCGAGTGGACTCCTGGCGTCAGTCCGTCTTGGCGGGCTTCTTGTCAGTTTCCCGCTTGTCTTGACGGAAATTCTGCTTCCAGGGGATGCGAGATTTCTGGGAGGACTTTTTTGCCGAGAAAGAGGAACGACCCGATCCCCAAGAGGACTGAGCGAATCGACCTCGGCCCCGAAAGGACCGCCGACCACTATATGTCCTGCCAGACACAGAAGCCATAGCTCTGCGTTGTGGTAACGTCGCTTCTTTTGCCTTTGCCTTGGTAATCAGTTCTGTGAGGTCAGACCCAAACAGATGACCACCTTTATAAGCTAAGGCCAGCAAACCTTGTTTGGAGACCGCATCCCCGGCCCACTGTCTGAGCCACAGCGCTCTTCTGACTGTGATCGCCGAAGCCTGCGCCCTGGACAGAAGCGACGCAGTATCCAGACCTGCATCATAGATATATCGGACTGCAGTGTCCAACCATTCGAAAATCTCCTCCATCTCAGATGATGGAGATCCATTTTTCCACGCCTTGTGTAAAAGGTCCAACCAGCTTATAGAAGCTTTAGAAGCACACATGGATCCTAGTACCGCTCTGAATCCATGACCCGCGGCCTCATAATTTGATTTCGCCGCCATTTCCGTTTTTCTGTCCAGTGGATCCTGCAAACTCGCCTTCCCTTTAACAGGAAGCAGTGAGGATTTACTAAGCTGGGATAAGGAA
This sequence comes from Oophaga sylvatica, assembly GCA_033576555.1. Classification (NCBI taxonomy): domain Eukaryota; kingdom Metazoa; phylum Chordata; class Amphibia; order Anura; family Dendrobatidae; genus Oophaga; species Oophaga sylvatica. Next base: position 58,574,779 of record JARQOD010000001.1, read on the forward strand.
AAATCCACTTCAGGAGAGGGTATCCAATTATCTCTCGACTCTGTGGAACACGGATAAAGTGCGTCAAAGAAACGTGTTCCGTGAAAACGTTTATCCGGACACAGACGTTCCTTTTCTACTGCACTGTTAAGATCATCTAGATCTGGCAAGGCTGATCGTGACGTACGATACTCCTGGTACATTCGTGCTGATTTACCAGGTAAACTAGTTACCACCTCCGGTAACTGTAAAACCTCTCTCATGGCTTCAATAAATGCCTCTGTACGTCTCACAAGGGACGAGAGCCCCCGCCTTTCCTCCTTATCCGAATCGGACATTTCCCCATCTGAACTTAAAGGAGAACCCTCTCCACAATCTAAATCAGAGACATCTGATTCGCTACGGGTGAAGGATGGTAACGGTCTGTGTCGCTTTCTGTCCTGAGAGGATCTAGCTGACACATATTGACTCAAAAGGTCAGACAAGCCATTAATAGAACTGGCGATAGCATCCAATTTTGCATCACTGTGACCTCCAACCGCAGCGCTAGACGCTGTGGAGGACTGCGTACCAGATTGCCGAAGCGGAACTGGAATATGGTCCGCGCCTTCTGAACCCTGTTCCGACATGCCTCACACTGTATATAGCAGGTCAAATGTCAGAAAACCTGAAAAAACGCAGTTTTTTTTTTTTTTTTTTAAGTGAACGCAAAACAGCACGCTGAAGGGTTAAGTCTTAAATATAGAGCTACCCCAGCTGTTGCCAAGTAAACCCTCAAGAGGGGTTAATGTCGCAGGCTGTAAGAAAAAACAAGGTCTCTATGTGAGACCGAGCTGCAGAATAGCGCTATGTATCTGCGCTGTGTGGTGAGGAAAAAACGCCACTCACCCAGCTGGTTTGGTGCCTGAGACGGGAGGAGCGGAGTCTGAGGAGCCCGGGAGCCCTTTTAATGGCCGCCGTGCTGAGGGAGCCGGAAGAGAAGCGCAATCGCGCGCTTCCTGCATGAAAGACCGGGAAGCGTGAAGCCACGCCCCCCCGGCTCAAAAATATGAGCGCCAAAACTCCTCACTCCTGCTCCCCCCCTGTCCTGCAGGCATCCTGCGGACAAAGGTTGTACAGAAACACCAAAATTCACATGTCATGGCGCTACCAAAGCAGCGCTAATAGTACATTAACACACATGTAATAGCGCTGTCACAGCAGTCGCTAAAGCACTCACACATTTTATATATATTGTGGAGTACTCACCAGCTGAGCGCCACAGGGACCCCTCAGGATTTGTGGCGCTTGTGCCCATGCTCCCCCCCAGGGCGGGGAACGCAGTGACCCCAGTGTGCGGTTTGCGTCCCCGCCAGGGAAGCTAACCTCGTCCCCCAGGGCCGGCAAGATTCTGCAGGGACTATTTATGTAAAATACAGATCCGCCAGGGGAGAGGTGGGGTCCAGCAGCGCTGAGACCCCTGAGACCTTTCAGACTCATGTCCAAGTCTCTTGTCCGATAAAAATAATAAAATCTTCTGAGGAGCTGCTTCCAGCAGCGATCCATCCTCTGAGACCTCAAATCTTAGACTGAAGGAGCTGAGTAGGAGGAGCCCGAGCTGGAGGGGCCAGCCAGTCAACACGCTTTTGATCTGAGGTGTCATCCTGGTCTGGGGCTCCGCCTACCCATCAGTAATGAATACTGTGGCTCTCTTCCTTCCATCTGCAGCTGAAAATTCAAATTTTTAAAAAAAAAAATTTTTTTTTTTTTTTTAAAAACCACGGCTGCACCACCTTAAGAGGCCCCCACCATGACAGGACCACAGGAGAGGACAGGGACAAGGCAACGGGACCAGGGAGAGGGGGGGAATACTTACCTAATGGCGCTGGCTGGGAGACAGGGATCCTCTGGATACTGCTCCACCTGCTCCGCACACTGTCGTGGAATCCTACCCGGACCCCCCGTGGCGCTTCCAGGGGCTCCGCACCGGCCGAGGTAGGAGATCCCCCCCCGCTACCTGGGTCGACCGGCCGGCCTGGGTCCTCCTGAAGATCTTCATCTGTAGGAAACCCGTCCTTTAGGAACAGGAAACCAGCTGATGCGTGGGAGAGGTGCCGCCCTTTTTATATCTGTAGGTTTCCTGTCCCTAAGGGGCGGATCCCCTTTCTCTGTAGTGCTGTCATGGACGTTCGAATAAAGAGTAAAGCTATCTGCCCCGGAGCAGACCCCCAAAGAACATAGGAAGCCCCCAAACATGTAATGGCGGTTAGACAAGAGGAAATACAGACAGACAGAAAATAGTATGAGCAAATGCTGGGGCCCAATCTGCCTAGACAGAAAAGGATAGGAAGGATACTTACTGCAATCCAAAAAAACCCTAAAAAAAGGTAACGCTACTAATTGCAAAAACACCTGAGATCACACGACCTCTACCACCTAAATTAGTTCTCTGGTGTAACAAAACTAAGCCGCAGCCACAGAAAAAACTGGAAAAGGCAAATGAACAAACAGTGGCTCCAGAGGAACCGAGAGGAGCCCAAGCCCCCCGGGGAGGGGAACCTGGCCAACCTCACAGAAATGCAAAGAAATATGCAAATGTCAAGCACAAAAACAAAAAACAGAAAATATCTTATCTGAGAGCAGGAGAAGAGGCAAGACTCAGCAAGATTTCCAAGTGAACCAGGAAACAACGTTGAGACAAGAACAATTGATCACCGGCAACCATGATGGGGGAAAACCTCCCTTATATCCAGCCAGTCTGTGATTCCTGAATGCCAATCCTCATTGAATGGTTCAGTACTGTTTGTAACCACCAGAGGGAGCTTCTGCTCAGAATTCATTTCTAAATCATTTATAACAGAGCAGCATATGGGGCATATTATTCTATGGAGCATCTTATGGAGCTGCATATGGGGCATATTATTCAATGGAGCAGCATATGGGGCATATTATTCTATGGAGCATCTTATGGAGCAGCATCTGGGGAATATTGTTCTATGGAGCATCTTATAGAGCAGCATATGGGGAATATTCTATGAAGCATCTTATGGAGAAGCATATGGGGCATATTATTCTATGGAGCAGCATATGGGGCATATTATTCTATGGAGCAGCATATGGGGCATATTATTCTATGGAGCAGCATATGGGGCATATTATTCTATGGAGCATCTTATGGAGAAGCATATGGGGCATATTGTTCTATGGAGCAGCATATGGGGCATATTATTCTATGGAGCATCTTATAGAGCAACATATGGAGCATATTATTCTATGGAGCATCTTATGGAGCAGCACATGGGGCATATTCTATGGAGCATCTTATGGAGCAGCATATGGGGCATATTATTCTATGGAGCATCTTATAGAGCAGCATATGGGGCATATTACTCTACGGAGCATCTTATAGAGCAGCATATGGGGCATATTACTCTATGGAGTATCTTATGGAGAAGCATATGGGGCATATTATTCTATGGAGCAGCATATGGGGCATATTATTCTATGGAGCATCTTATAGAGCAGCATATGGGGCATATTATTCTATGGAGCATCTTATAGAGCAGCATATGGGGCATATTAATCTATGGAGCATCTTATGGAGCCATCATTAACCTTTTTTGCAGCATTATAAGGGGCATATTTTAATATGGAGCATCTTATGGGGCCATTATTAACCTTTGTGCATTATATGGAGCATATCTTTGTATGGAGCATCTTAAGAGGGCCATCATGAACTGTATGGAGAATTATATGGGGCTCCTGTTTCAATATGGATATTCAAAAACATTTAACCTACTGATGTCTCAATTAATTTTACTTTTATTGGTATCTTATTTTTTTTCATTTTTGAAATTTACCAGAAGCTGCTGCATTTCCCACCCTAGGCTTATAGTCGAGTCAATAAGTTTTCCCAGTTTCTTGTGGCAAAATTAGGGGCTTCGGCTTATACTCGGGCCTGCTTATACTCGAGTATATACGATAAATGTATACAACTTTGCCTAAAAATATTTTTTTTATTTGGGCTTTATTACACATTTTATAGCCTCTATGTATCAGTTTAAATAGCAGAAAGGGAACAGTGAATCCACCTATGAAAACATTTTGATAGAGTTTGTGGCTCTTCCTTTCTTCTCCTGAGAACCTTATGTAGCGCCGGCGTCCCTGCCCTCTGCCAGGCAGGGACGCTGTTCCCCTGCGACAGCGTCCTCTGCCAGGCAGGGACGTCGCCCCCATTACCCGCGCTCAGCGTCCTCCTTTCGCCCTGCTGGGGCCGCGCGCTCCTTCCCTGCTACTGGACTTAGGGCGCGCGCCCGCGCGCTCCCCCGCTCTTAAAGGGGCCGCGCGCATCTTTCAAAAAGGTCCCCGGCCAATGCCGAAGGACTCCACCCTATATAAAGTACTTCCTCCTTAATGGAGGTGCCCGAGCAATGTTGTTATTGCACTGTTCACTACTCTGCTTTAGCCCTCAGGGTCCGTTACCAGTTACCTGCCTGTTTCCTGCCAGTTTGCTGTCTGCTACCTGTCCGCAAGCCTGCCTGGAGGTTCGGCCGTCACATGCGGTGACCATCGGCTATTCCAGAGAATCTCGCCTGCTCACTTGGGGGCGCTCATCTGCCTGCAAACCTACCTGGAGGTTCGGCCGTCACATGCGGTGACCATCGGCAATTCCAGAGACTCTCGCCTGCTCACTTGGGGCGCTCATCTGCCATCTGCCTGCAAGCCTACCTGGAGGTTCGGCCATCACATGCGGTGTCCATCGGCTATTCCAGAGACTTTCGCCTGCTCACTTGGGGGCGCTCATCTGTCATCTGCCTGCTAGCCTACCGGGAGGCTCCACCATCTCAGGTCGTATATGCCTGTCTATCCAGAGACTGCCCCGGTCACTTGCCGTGACTACTCGCCTGTCTATCCAGAGACTGCCCGGTCACTTGCCGTGACTACCCGCCTGTCTATCCAGAGACTGCCCCGGTCACTTGCCGTGACTACCTGCCTGTTTATCCAGAGACTGCCCCGGTCACTTGCCGTGACCTCCCGCCTGTCTGTCCAGAGACTGCCCCCGTCACTTGCAGTGATTTCCTGTCCGTCTCCCCGGGCGCCACCCGCTCCTTTACAAGGAAAGCCTCCTTGTATAATAAAGCTCAGAGGTTCCGCCTCCCAGACCCGTTACACCTTATACTTATTTATGATCAGAGTTCAGCTAAATTTAGTATAAAGAACTGAATCAGCCATTTACTATGATAAAGAATGTAGAAGCTGCTAAATTTTAATCAAGTTCAAATTTAAAAAATTATTTTTACCCCAAAATACATGCTTAAAGTGAACCTTCATGTGAAAAACCCTATTAGGCCACATTCACATATTCAATATTTGGTCAATATTTTACATCAGTATTTGTAAGTCAAAACCAGCAGTGGGTGATAAATACAGAAGTGGTGATGTGTTTCTATTATACTTTTCCTCTGACTGTTCCTCTTCTGATTTTGGCTTACAAATACATGGGGTTAATCTGCAGGTTAATAGCATTTTAAACCTGCCCAATGCCCTTAATTAGACCCCCCACTGTCGGGAGAAATTAACTATATAACCCACCCGGCAGTGTACCGGTTTCAATCACGTGGTTGGTGCAGGTTCAGTCACCATTCTGCGTATGGAGAGTGGTGACTGTAACCGTGCCGGCTCTCAGTCAGTGCCGGGGACACGGTTACAGTCAACTGAACCCGGAATATTGCCAGGAGCAATAAAGACAATTTCTAAGGCCAGGTACAGGGGACATTCAAAACACTATTTACCAGCAGACTGACCCCCTTATCTGCTGGATGAAAAAAATGCTATTATGTGACAGGTTCCCTGTTAGTAAAAAGAATCAGTATTAAAGTCCCTGAAAACTCCTTTAGGCCAGTTTCACACATCCGTTTATTTCCGGTACTGGAGACATCCATGTGTGTAATACTTGCAGCACACGTGTGGCAACCGTGTGCTGCATCAGTACCACATGGACGGCAGCCGGGGAACAGACCTTACTGTAGCGCTTCTTCCTCGGCACCGATGCGTGTCACACGGATGACATCAATGTGTGTTCTCCGTGTGAGGGACGTTTTGCCGTTTGTGCGGATGGTAAAAAAACGGACATGTCTACGTGTGGTGCACATGGGACACACGGTCCGTGGACAAACACTGACATGTGCACAGACCCATTCATTTGAATGGGTCTACATATGTCAATGTCTCTGGTACGTGTGAAAACTGTCACCACACGTACCGGAGACACGGATGTGTGAGAGAGGCCTTAAAGGAAACTTGTCCACCCCCCGGCCGTTTTTAAGTAAAAGAGCCACCTTCAGCAGCACTAAGGCAGCCGTCTGTGAAGGTGGCTCTTTTTTTTCTGGACCCCTGCAACGCAAACCCGTGATTTTGATATTAGGTATAGCATCTCTTGTACCTCTACATGTGTTATCTACCTTGCTACGTGTCCATGTGCCCTCATATACATTGGTCTCACTACGAGACAGTTAAAGGTGAGGGTACGTGAGCACGTTTTGGGTAATAAAGCGGCAAAAGATATGGAGGACATTTCTGCCCTCAAAACTATTCCGAGACATTTTAGATTACATCATGACTGCGATTCTTCTGGCCTAAAAGTTTTAGGGATTGATATGCTTGTCACCAACATCAGAGGAGGCAATAGGAGTAAGAGATTGGCCCAATTGGAGGCCAAATGGATTTGGACCTTGAATACGGTCTCTCCATTTGGTCTCAACGAGAGTCTGTCATTTGCACCTTTTTTATAATGTTCTATGTATTTTTATGTGTTTAATTATTTTACATTATTTTTTAGTTATCGCGGATCTTATTGGAATATAAGACGTATTACGAGTATATTTTCCAGATGATACCAGTATCCATATATGAAGAATTCCTCCAGATGGATACTGTCTTGTGATTCCATCATATTGTTTGTTTGAAGTGTTTGTCTATATTCCTTTTTTCATTAATGATTCTGTATCTGTTGTATGTTTGAAAGCTATATATTCTGATATGTCTGTTACACTAGATTTGTACCAATGCCATGCATTAATTTATGGGGTTAAAACGCTGCTTTTTTCATTACATTGTTTATATATTAGATGGTTTAGTTTGATTTTGGATCTTTAATGATGGGTGTATTCAGCATGTTACCCCTTCTGACATCATTTCTGTCTCAGCATTGGTATTTGATTTTACCTGCAGACAGTGTGTTGTGTGCGTGGGCGGCTGGCTCACTCGGGTGGTCGTCATGGCAGCGGCGTCTACACATGACCGGACATTCGATGTGTACGGTCACATGACACCAGCTGTGATGCGGCTTCCGTTCTGTGCCGGCCGCGCATGCGCCGATTAAACACACATTGTATTCGGGTGGTCGGTGTTTACATGTGACTGTACATTGGTCACGTGACGTCAGCTGGGATGCGACTTCCGCTCTGCTGTTGCGCATGTGTTAATTGATTATACTATTAGCTTACCTATTTAAAAGACCGCGGTTTGCACTATTACCATCCCCTGACGAAGGAAGCTTATTCCGATATGCGCGTCGGGGCGCGTTCTAGGAGGCACTTATACATGGTTACGGGGTCTCCAGGTATGTTCGTCTCCAGTGCTTTCTATGCTATTAGCACAGGAGTTATTTTGGGAATTTTCTCCTATTTTTGGGAGCTGCGCCATTAATATAGCTCTGCTTTGTCCAGGATCCTTTATGGCACCATTCTCTTTGGCACATTTATTAATTTATACCACAATGGGGGTTATTTAGTCTTTATATATTGTGCACACATTGTTGTGTTGGCACCGTCTCCTTTTGTGAATTTACCCTCATTTATTTAGTAGATTTGTATACTGTCATTGCGGTATATGAATTTTTTTTATATATATAATTTTTCTATATACGTTTTTTTATATATTGTTGGTGATTGTTACATATAGCTCATATACATTTTTTAGCACTACCAATCAGTGGTTTCACAAGTTTTTTTATTTTCCTGGACTTAGTGGTTTGAGCGGGTTATTGGTCCAGATTCATGGCCTGATATTATCTATGTTGTGATATTTTATATATATCATATTCTCTACCTGGATATTTACATGTGTACCCCAATATATTAAGTGACATTTTTTGTGTCCTCCTATTTAAAGTTGATATTTTGTTGTATATTTTACATATGTGTTTTTGTTTGTCTGTGCATTATTTTTTAATTGAATAAAAATAAAGCTTTGTATCTTGTTTACTCCTGCCTTGGTGGAATTTTTCCTCATCCTATTCTCATACACTTGGCTGTTGGTTTACCCCTGCAACCCTGAAATATTCAGTTTTAAAAATAGGTCCACATACCTTAAATGTGTCCCTAAGGCATGGCCTCTTCCCGTGACTTATCCTCCCCCAGCAGTCCATCAAGCCCCTTCAGCGTTGCCGCACCTCCACAGCGTTGCTTTACTTTCATTCCTGTTCTGTGGGCGCCTGCGCTGTTGTAACAGTCCTCGGGCATGCGCAGTGCGCGCTGCCCAAGAACTGTCAGAAGACTATTGCGCCCCGCAGTGTGTTATCATGTATTCACACTGCAGGGCGTCTTTGGAGTCTGGGAGGAAACCGGAGAACCCAGAGGAAACTCACGCAAACATGGGGAGAACATAGAAACTCCTTGCAGATGTTGTCTTTGGTGGGATATGAACCCAGAACCCCAGCACTGCAATGCTATCCACTGAGCCACCCTGCTGCTCTGTCTTTCCCATTATCAGGTTCTTCTCTACAGGAGGAATGGGTTTCATACTGACAGACAAGCCGCTAAATTGTTGCCTAGTCACAGCTCTGGTAATACAGCAACACTGACGGTAAATGTCACTATGAACAACTAACTTATAGACCCGCCATTAGTAACATACTTCACAGTGCACCTTTTCATTGAAACCCAAGTATTTTTACTCCTCATCACTGCAATCACATCCAAAAACTCTGCACCAACAAAGGGAGTGAAATATTACAAAGTCCCATCCACATTCAGGATAACAATCTGTGCAGCAAGTGAACCTGACAAATTGAGACAAGCTATTTACCTGTAGTTATAGAGTTAATCTGCAGGTAGTGTCCTGTCCTCCCGTTATCGCTCAGAATACCAATCCCTTAACTGTGAGCGGCACCTGCAATCACGGCCAGGACCTAACAGCTTGTTTTGCAGAATTGCGCTGCAGAGCAAAATGTCAAAGTTTTAGGGTGTGATCACAGCTGCAATCACCAGAGATCACACCCAAATTACTGAAAAACGGCAGCTCCCTGTAGCTCCCTTAACCCCTTAACCCATAAGGGTGATTTGCACGTTAATGACCAGGCCAATTTTTACAATTCTGACTAGGGTTGAGCATTCCGATACCCGGTTCCGATACCTGAAATCCAATGTAAGTCTATGGGAACAAAATATCGGAATATTTTTACTTCCGATATTTTGTTCCCATAGACTTACATTGGATTTCAGGTATCGGAACCGGGTTTCGGTATCGGAATACCTCAACACTAATACTGACCAATGTCTCTTTATGAGGTTATAACTCTGGAACGGTTCAACGGATCTTCGCGATTCTGAGATTGTTTTCTCGTGACATATTGTACTTCATGATAGTGGTAAAATTTCTTCGATATACCTTAAGTTTATTTTGAAAAAAACGCAAATATGGCGAAAATTATGAAAATTTTGCAATTTTCAAACTTTGAATTTTTTTTTTCCTAAAACAGAGAAATATGTCACACAAAATAGTTAAGAGCACAATTTTGGAAACCAAATTTTTTTTTGTTAGGAAATTATAAGGGTTAAAAGTTGACCAGTGATTTCTCATTTTTACAACAAAATTTACAAAGCCATTTTTTTTAGGGACCACCTCACATTTGAAGTCACTTTGACGGGTCTATATAGCAGAAAATACCCAAAAGTGACACTATTCTAAAAACTGCACCCCTCAAGGTACTCAAAATCACATTCAAGAAGTTTATTAACCCTTCAGGTGCTTCACAGGAGCTGAAGCAACGTGGAAGGAAAAAATTAATATTTAACTTTTTAGCCACAAAAATGATCTTTTACAAACTTTTTTTTATTTTCACAAGGGTAAAAGGAGAAAATGGGCAGATAAAGTTGTTGTGCAATTTCTCCTGAGTACGCCAATACCCTATATGTGGGGGAAAACCACTGTTTAGGCACACGGCAGAGCTCGTAAGGGAAGGAGCACCGTTTGACTTTTTCAAACTAAAATTGGCTGGAGTTGAGATTGGACGCCATGTCGTGTTTGGAGAGCCCCTGATGCGCCTAAACAGTGGAACCCCCCACAAGTGACACCATTTTGGAAACTAGACCCCCTAAGGAACTTATCTAGCTCTGTTGTGAGCACTTTGGACCCCAAAGTGTTTCACAAAAGTTTATAATGCCTGGGTGTGGAAAAAGAAACAAACAATTTTCCACAAAAATGATTTTTAAGTCCAAAATTTTAGATTTTTCCCAAGGAAATTGGACCCCAAAAGTTGTCAAATTTGTCCTGAGTACGCTGATACCCCATATGTGGGGGGGGAAACTGTTTGGGTGCACGGCAGGGCTTGGAAAGGAAGCAGTAACGTTTTGGAATGCAAACATTGATGGGGGTCATGTTCCGTTTGTAGTGCCCCAGATGAGCCTAAACAGTGGAAACCCCCCACAAGTGACCCCATTTTGGAAGCTAGACCCCCTAAGGAGCTTATCTAGATCTTTAGTGAGCACTTTGAACCCCAAGTGCTTCACACAAGTTTATAATGCCCGGGCATGAAAATAAAAAATCCTATTTTTTTCCCACAAAAATTATCTCTTAGTCACTAATTTTTTATTTTCCCATAGGTAATAGGAGAAATTGGACCTCAAAAGTTGTTGTCCAATTTGTCCTGAGTACGCTGATACCCCATATGTGGGGGGCAACCACTGTTTGGGCGCACGGCAGAGCTCGGAATGGAAGGAGCACCATTTGACTTTTTCCAACCAAAATTGGCTGGAATTGAGATTGGACGCCATGTTGCATTTGGAGAGTCCCTGATGTGCCTAAACAGTGGAAACCCCCACAAGTGACCCCGTTTGGGAAACTAGACCCCCTAAGGAACTTATCTAGATCTTTGGTGAGCAATTTGAACCCCCAAGTGCTTCACACAAGTTTATAACGTATAAAATTGATCTTTTCACCCCAATTTTTATTTTCCCAAGGGTAACAAGACTCCAAAAGTTATTGTGCAATTTGTCCTGAGTACGCTGATACCCCATATGTGGGGGTAAACCACTGTTTGGGTGCATGGCAGAGTTTGGAAGGGAAGGAGCGCCGTTTGACTTTTTCAAAGCAGAATTGGCGGGATGCCATGTCGTGTTTGGAGAGCTCCTGATCTGCCTAAACAGTGGAAACCCCCGTAAATGACACCATTTTGGAAACTAGACCCCTCAAGGAACTTATCTAGATGTGTGGTGAGCACTTTGAACCCCAAAGTGCTTCACAGAAGTTTATAACGTACAGCCGTAAAATAAAAGATTTTTTTTTTTTTACAAAAATGATTATTTTTTGCCCCCAATATTTTATTTTCACAAGGGTAACAGGAGAAATTGGACCCCAAAATTTGTTGTCCAATTTGTCCTGAGTACGCTGATACCCAATATGTGGGAGAAAACTACTGTATGGGTGCACGTCTGGGCTCGGGAAGTAGTGACGTTTTGGATTGCAGACTTTGATGGAATGGTCTGGGGGCGTCATGTCGCATTTGGAGAGCCCCTGATGCGCCTAAACAGTGGAAACTTCCCACAAGTGACCCCATTTTGGAAAATAGACCCCACAAGGAACTTATCTAGATGTGTTGTGAGCACTTTGAACCCCGAATTGCTTCACAGAAGTTTATAACGTACAGCCGTAAAAATAAAAAATCCTTTTTTTTTTTTTTTTTTACAAAAATGATTTTTTCGCCCCCAATATTTTATTTTCACAAGGTTAACAGGAGAAATTGGACCCCAAAATTTGTTGTCCAATTTGTCCTGAGTACGCTGATACCCAATATGTGGGAGAAAACTACTGTATGGGTGCACATCTGGGCTCGGAAGGGAAGTAGTGACGTTTTGGAGACTTTGATGGAATGGTCTGGGGGCGTCATGTCGCATTTGGAGAGCCCCTGATGCGCCTAAACAGTGGAAACCCCCACAAGTGACCCCATTTTGGAAAATAGACCCCACAAGGAACTTATCTAGAAGTGTGGTGAGCGCTATGAAGCCCCAAGTGCTTCACAGAAAATTTATAACATACAGCCGTAAAAACAAAAAAATCATTTTTTTTTTTTTTTTTTACAAAAAAGATTTTGTCGCCCCCAGTTTTTTATTTTCCCAAGGGTAACAGAAGAAATAGGACAAATTGCACAATAACTCTTGTGGTCCAGAGTACGCTGATACCCCATATGCGGGGGTAAACTACTGTTTGGGCGCATGGCAGTGCTCAGAAGTGAAGGAGCACCGTTTGACTTTTTCTACGCAGAATTGGCTGGAATTGAGATCAGATGCCATGTCACATTTGGAGAGCCCCTGATGTGCCTAAACAGTGGAAACCACCTAATTCTAACTCCAACCCTAACCCCAACACACCCCTAACTCTAGTCCCAACCATAACCACAAACCTAACCCTAACACACCCATAACCCTAATCCCAACCCTAACCCTAACTTTAGCGCCATCCCTAACCCTAACTTTAGCCGCAACCCTAACCTTAACCATAACCCTAATGGGAAAATGGAAATAAATACATTTTTTTAATTTTATTATTTTTCCCTAACTAAGGGGGTGATAAAGGGGGGTTTGATTTACTATTTATAGCGGGTTTTTATGATTGGCAGCTGTCACGCTAAAATACGCTTTTTATTGCAAAAAGTAGTTTTTTGCATCACCACATCTTGAGAGCTATAATTTTTGCATATTTTGGCCCACAGAGTCATGGGAGGTCTTATTTTTTGCGGGACGAGGTGACGTTTTTATTGGTACCATTTATGACCACGTGACATTTTTTGATCGCTTTTTATTTCGATTTTTGGGAGGTTAGAATGAACAAAAATCAGCAATTCATGAATTTCTTTTGGGGGAGGCGTTTATACCGTTCCGCGTGTGGTAAAATTGATAAAGCAGTTTTATTCTTCGGGTCAGTACGATTATGGCGATACCTCATTTATATCATTTTTTTTAATGTTTTGGTGCTTTTATAGAATAAAAACAATTTTATATAAAAAATCATTATTTTTGCATCGCTTTATTCTGCGAGCTATAACTTTTTTATTTTTTCGCTGATGATGATGTATGACGGCTCATTTTTTGCGGGACAAGATGACGCTTTCAGCGGTACCATGTTTATTTATATCGGTCTTTTTGATCGCGTGTTATTTCATTTTTTATTCGGCGGTATGGTGATAAAGCATTGATTTTTTTGCTTTTTTTTTTTTTTTTTTAAGGGGTTCACTAAAGGGGTTAACTAGTGGGACAGTTTTATAGGGGGGGTCATTACGGACGCGGCGATACCAAATATGTGTACTTTTATTGTTTTGTTTTTTTTATTTACAGGAAGAAATGAATTTATTGGGGAATATTTTTTTTTTTTTTATGATTTTTTTTTTACCACTTTTTATTTTTATTTTTTTTACTTTGTCCCAGGGTGGGACATCACAGTATTTTAGCAGATCGCTGGTGTGACAGTGTGCACAGCACTCTGTCACACCAGCGATCGCTCAGGCAGTGCAGCAGGCTTCTCAGTGCCTGCTCTCAGCAGGCACTGAGGAAGCCGCCTCCCTGCAGGACCCCGGCGCCATCTTGGATCAGGGGACCTGGAGGGAGGACGGACCCTCGGAACAGCGCGACATCGCGCTGCTCTGAGGGTCTTAGGGGAGCGCTCAGGGAGCCCCCACCCTGCGCAATCCTCCCCTGTGCCCCGAGTACACCGCGATCATGTTTGATCGCGGTGTTTGCCAGGGGTTAATGTGCCGGGAGCTGTCCGTGACCGCTCCTGACACATAGTGCCGGGTGTCAGCTGTGATAATCAGCTGACACCCGGCGGCGATCAGCTGCGCTCCCCTCGGGAGCGCAGCTGATCGCCCTGGACGTAATATTCTGTCCATGGGAATTAAGTACCAGGTCACATGGACGGAATATTACGTCCAATGGGATTAAGGGGTTAACCTTTTCCAGAGCAGGCAATTTGAAGGGAACCTGTCACCATGAAAATGCAGTCCAATCTGTAGGCACCATGTGATAGTGCAAGATTTATTATAACCTGAGTTTCCATAACTTAATCCTCTGCTCTTGCTGGGATTTTGAGTCCAGTGGGCGGTCCTAACAGTGACAGCTTTGTAAGTACAGTCATGGCCAAAAGTTTTGAGAATGACACAAATATTATATTTTCACATGATCTGCTGCCCTCTGGTTTTTATGTGTGTTTGACAGATGTTTTTATCACAGACAGAAATATAATAGTTGCAAACATATGAGTAACAAAGGCTTATATTGACAGTTAGAATGAGTTAATGCAGCAAGTCAATATTTGCAGTGTTGACCCTTCTTATGGACCTCTGCAATTCTCCCTGGCATGCTCTCAATCAACTTCTGGACCAAATCCTGACTGATAGCAGTCCATTCTTGCACAATCAATGGTTTCATTTTGTCAGAATTTTTAGGTTTTTGTTTGTCCACCCGTCTCTTGATGATTGACCACAAGTTCTCAATGGGCTTAAGGATCTGGGGAGTTTCCAGGCCATGGACCCAAAATCTCTATGTTTTGTTCCCTGAGCCATTTAGTTATCACCTTTGCTTTATGGCAAGGTGCTCCATCATGCTGGAAAAGGCATTGTTGATCACCAAACTGCTCTTGGAGAGTTGGGAGAAGTTGCTCTTGGAGGACATTCTGGTACCATTCTTTATTCATGGCTGTGTTTTTAGGAAAGACTGTGAGAGAGCCGATTCCCTTGGCTGAGAAGCAACCACACACATGAATGGTTTCAGGATGCTTAACAGTTGGCATGAGACAAGACTGGTGGTAGAACTCACCTTGTCTTCTCCGAATGAGGCGTTTTCCTGATGTCCCAAACAATCGAAAAGGGGATTCATCAGAGAAAGTAACTTTACCCCAGTCCTCTGCAGTCCACTGCCTGTACCTTTTGCAGAATATCAGTCTGTCCATGATGTTTTTTCTGGAGAGAAGTGGCTTCTTTGCTGCCCTCCTTGAGACCACGCCTTGCTCCAAGAGTCTCCGCCTCACAGTGCGTGCAGATGCACTCACATCTGCCTGCTGCCATTCCTGAGCAAGCTCTGCACTGCTGGTAGCCCGATCCCGCAGCTGAAACACTTTTAAGAGACAGTCCTGGCGCTTGCTGGTCTTTCTTGGGCGCCCTGAAGCCTTTTTGGCAACAATGGAACCTCTCTCCTTGAAGTTCTTGATGATGCGATAGATTGTTGACTGAGGTGCAATCTTTCTAGCTGCGATACTCTTCCCTGTTAGGCCATTTTTGTGCATTGCAATGATGACAGCACGTGTTTCTTTAGAGATAACCATGGTTAACAGAAGAGAAACAATGATGCCAAGCACCAGCCTCCTTTTAAAGTGTCCAGTGGTGTCATTCTTACTTAATCATGACAGATTGATCTCCAGCCATGTCCTCATCAACACCCACACCTGTGTTAATGGAGCAATCACTGAAAAGAGGTTAGCTGGTCCTTTTAAGGCAGGGCTGCAATGATGTTGAAATGTGTTTTGGGGGATAAAGTTCATTTTCTAGCCAAATATTGACTTTGAAGTAATTGCTGTTAAGCTGATCACTCTTTATAACATTCTGGAGTATATGCAAATTGCCACTAGAAAAAGTGAAGCAGTAGACTTTGTAAAAATTAATATTTGTGTCATTCTCAAAACTTTTGGCCATGACTGTACACTGTGTGCAGAATTATTAGGCAAATGAGTATTTTGATGACATCATCCTTTTTATACATGTTGTCCTACTCCAAGCTGTGTAGGCTTGAAAGCCAACTGCGAATTATGTAAATCAGGTGACTTGCATCTCTGTAATGAGGGGTGTGGACTAATGACATCAACACCCTATATAAGGTGTGCTTAATTAATAGGCAACTTCCTTTCCTTTGGCAAAATGGGTCAGAAGAGAGATTTGACGGACTCTGAAAAGTCAAAAATTGTGAGATGTCTTGCAGAGGGATGCAGCAGTCTTGAAATTGCCAAACTTTTGAAGCGTGATCACTGAGCAATCAAGCGTTTCATGGCAAATAACCAACAGGGTCGCAAGAAGCGTGTTGATAAAAAAAGGCTCAAAATAACTGCCCATGAATTGAGGAAAATCAAGCGTGAAGCTGCCAAGATGCCATTTGCCATCAGTTTTGCCATATTTCAGATCTGCAACGTTACTGGAGTATCAAAAAACACAAGGTGTGCCATACTCAGGGACATGGCCAAGGCAAGGAAGGCTGAAAAACGACTACCTTTGAACAAGAAACATAAGATAAAATGTCAAGACTGGGCCAATAAATATCTTAAGACTGATTTTTCTAAGGTTTTATGGACTGATGAAATGAGAGTGACTCTTGATGGGCCAGATGGATGGGCCCGAGGCTGGATCAGTAAAGGGCAGAGAGCTCCACTCAGACGCCAGCAAGGTGGAGGTGGGGTACTGATATGGGCTGGTATCATCAAAGATGAACTTGTGGGACCTTTTCAGGTGGAGGATGGAGTGAAGCTCAACTCCCAGACCTACTGCCAGTTTCTGGAAGACACCTTCTTCAAGCAGTGGTACAGAAAGAAGTCGGTATCGTTCAAGAAAAACATGATTTTCATGCAGGACAATGCTCCATCACATGCATCCAAATACTCCACAGCGTGGCTGGCCAGTAAAGATCTAAAAAGAAAAAAAAACAATGACATGGCCCCCTTGTTCACCTGATTTAAACCCCATAGAGAACCTGTGGTCCCTCATAAAATGTGAGATCTACAGGGAGGGAAAACATTACACCTCTCGGAACAGTGTCTGGAGGCTGTGGTGGCTGCTGCCCGCAATGTTGATCGTAAACAGATCAGGCAACTGACAGAATCTATGGATGGAAGGCTTTTGAGTGTCATCGTAAAGAAAGGTGGCTATATTGGTCACTGATTTTTTTTTTGTTTTTGAATGTTAGAAATGTTTATTTCTAAATTTTGTGTTATATTGGTTTACCTGGTGAAAATAAACAAGCGAGATGGGTATATATTTGGTTTTTATTAAGTTGCCTAATAATTCTGCACAGTAATAGTTACCTGCACAAACAAATATCCTCCTAAGATAGCCAAATCTAAAAAAATAAAACCACTCCAACTTCCAAAAATATTAAGCTTTGATATTTGAGTCCTTTGGGTTGATTGAGAACATAGTTGTTGTTCAATAATAAAGAGAATCCTCTCAAATACAAGTTGCCTAATAATTCTGCACACAGTTGTCAATCACTGATTGCGGTTTTTTTTTTGTCCAGTGGGCGGTCCTATCATTGATTGACAGCTGTCTGTACGCACACTTAAACTTACAAAGCGGTCACTGTTAGGACCACCCACTGGACCAAAAAACCCCAGAGAGCAGAGGTGTTGCTGATGAAAACGCAGGTTATACTGAATCTCTTCTCACAAAACTATGTATCAGTCTGCTCTATAACATGGTGCCTGCAACCTGGACGGTATGTTCATGAGAGGCTGCCTTTACGTTTTAATCTTTAGTTTTTACTCCCCTTTTTCCAAAAGCCATAACTTTTGTTACTTTGTTGTTGTTTTGTTTGGTTTTTAACTAATTTTATCACAAACAAAATTTTAAACTTTGTGAAAAAAACAGGGATTTTTGTGTACTCACCATAAAATCCTTTTCTCCGAGACGCTCATTGGGAGACACAGACCATGGGTGTTATGCTGCTGCCACTAGGAGGACACTAAGCTAATATACAAAGAAATTGGCTCCTCCTCCGCAGTATACACCCTCTGCTGGCTCTAGCCTGAACCAGTTCGGTGCAAAAGCAGTATAAGATTAACGTCATACCAAGGTACGATCATTCACATAATATTAGTGATCACCACATCGACTGAAAGAGACAAGCAGAAGTCGTTAGACTAAAAAGGGTGGGTGCTGTTTCTCCCAATGAGCGCCTCGGAGAAAAGAATTTTACGGTGAGTACACAAAAATCCCTGTTTCTCCTTCGCATCATTGGGAGACACAGACCATGGGACGTCCCAAAGCAGTCCATGGGTGGGAAACAGCACGACAGCTGAAACCTTAATATACACAACGAATAATCTGGTCTACATATGCGCTGCTGTCTATTGCAGAATTTATCTGGCAAGGGCAGCCTCTGAAAAGGCTTAAGGATGAATACTGTAATGCTTAACTAACATGAGAAGACTGGACCAAGTTGCAGCCCTGCAACCTTGCTGTATCGACGTCCGGGGCCGAATGACCCAGGACGCCTCCACTGATGTAGTGGAGTTTACTCAGAGGTTCGCAGGGATAGGAGACCTCAGACTCGGAAAGCTTCTTAAATTGGAGAAAGGCGCTTTTCCGGAAGCGTATTTCCTGAGTGCTCTCTCCGAATCCAAAGTGTGGAGAGCCTTTCCAGTACGATGAACCGGAGGTGGACAGAACGAGGGCAAGACTATGTTCTTATTCAGATGAAAGGAAGAACAACATTAGGCAAGAAGGCCAGAAGTCCTTAACACCACCTTGCCCTGTTGAAAGACAAGAATGGAGGTTTGCAAGACAAAGCCGTCAATTCCGAAATCCGTGTGATGTTTGTTACAGCCACAAGAAAGGGAGCTTTCCCAAGAAGGAAGAGTGATATAGATACATCTTACAGGAGTTTGAAGAAGGCCACTAGTAAAGCACCTGAGGTCAGATCAAAAACCCCAAGGCTCCGAAGGCCACTTGTAGGGAGGAATTAAGGTGCGGCACTCCCTGTAAGGTCTTAACCTGCGATTTGGAAGGTATTCTTTGAAAGCAGGATGGATAGCAATGAGAGAAGATAGTGCCAGGCTTGAATGGAAACCTCTTGGAGGAACTCCAATATGGACGAAATGGCAAACACATGTGGTTGTTAAAATCACCAAGGGAAAAAAAGCTCTCAAATATGATGGTAAATACGCTTGAGAGTAAATTTCTGGACATTGACGATAACGGTGAACGCTACGTGGCGTTCAATACCCAGGTCGTAAAGCCCAGCCCTCTCGAGTCCTGGCGGGAAATGTGCTCTTGAAAAAGAAGATCTGGACGGTTTGGTAACCGCAGAGGTAGGAGTCTAGATGCACTAGAACCGCGTACCACGCTCGTCGTATTCAGTCTGGTGCGACGAAAAAAAACAGTGGGATTCCCTCCGCCTTGAACTTCTGGAAGATGCTTGGAATTAGCAGAAGAGGCAGAGAAAAAGTAATGGAAGCGAAATTGATGCCACGGAAGCACCAGGTCATCTGACCCGAGGACAATTGGGTCACAGAACGGATCTAGAAATGCCGAGACTTGGGCGTTTAGCGTAGAGGCCATTGAGGTCTATATGCAGCGTTACCCAGCATTGCCAACCGTGCTAAAAGGCTTCCAGGGAAATGAACTAGTGTCCTGGGATCAGGCCCTGGCGGCTGAGGAAAAAAGTGCGCCCAATTTCCTACCCCTAGAACATGAACTGCCAACAAAAAAGGTAAATGGTTTGTATCGGCCTTTTGCAGAATGCGAGCTACGTCAAGCATAGCTCCTCTGCTTCGTGAGCCCTCCTCCTGACCACAGATGTATGCCACAGCCGTGGCGTGGACTGATTGGATCCGGAGGAATGACCATCGGGAAGCAGGCAGAAATGCTGGATGACTAGTCTGATTGCCCGGATCTCAAGAAAATTGATCAGGAGACCTGATTCCCAAAGGGCAAGCGTCCCTGGACCGTGTGGAGGCGGGAGAGCACTCTCCCACCTAGGAGACTTGCGTCAGTGGTCAACACCCGCGCGGATCAGGAAGAAAGTACCGTACTTTATCTGAATCAATAAGGACAACGTCCACTACCTCAGAGACCGCCTGATCCGGAGGGACTGGCGTAAAATAGAAGTCCAGAAAGGATGGATATCCGTCCCACACTGGTAGCAATGTCTGCCACAGAGGACGGAGATGTAGTCGAGGGAATGGTACTGATGGATTGTCGGCACCATTTTTTTTTTTTTTTTTTAGACCTGCGTTCCAGACTTCAGGAAAAGGGGACGGCCGAGTGGAAACTTCTGAGCTTCCTGGATCAGTGAAAATCTTTCCTGAAGGGGGAATTATCAACACTCGGGAAGTGTGCAGGCCTGAAACAAGGATCCTCTGAGATGGGGCTGAAAAGGAATTGCGCAAGTTCTCTAACTGACCTAGATGAGTGAGTGTCCACGGTGATGCTGACCCTCTCTGCGCAGGCTTGAAGGGGTGATATCTTGATAAGGAGGTCGTCTGGCGTAGAGTGGAATCACCATGCCCCGAGAGTAAGGGATAGAAATAACGACTGCCATGACCTTGGAGAACAGCCTGGGAGCAGAGGCGAGACTGAAGGTTAAAGCCGTGAACTGAAAATGGTTGTCTGTAATGGCAAAGTGGAGAAATCCTTGTCGGGCTGAGAAGGATTGGAATGGGAGGTGATAAAGGAAAAATTCCATTTTGAAATGACGCACCCTGACAAACTTGTTTGTCAGTTTTACATCTAGGATGGGACGCACGGTTCCGTCCTTCTTTGGAACCACGAACAGGTTTGGGTAAGACCGTTTGAACCTGTTTGTGTGTGGGACCGTGACAATGGTTCCATAGATGCGGAGTACATGAATGGCCTAATAAGGTGGGGCCGCTTGTACCTTTTGTCCTTAAAAGACGGGACTGGAGGAAACGAGATGGCGAGGGGAACAGGAATTCTATGTCCGTATCTGGAAACCACTAGATTTCCGACCCATGGTCGAGAATAACCGCCAGCCAGACCTGATAAAACAGGAGTAGACGGATGCCTACCCTGTCCGAGTCTTTCATATACTGCAATGAGTCATTGAGCTGAGAAACTTGTGGGAAGGGGTAACCTTGAGTTTGGACTGTGAGGGTCTGCGTTTCCAGGAATGGAAGAGCTTAAGGAAGTTAGAGATTTCTTTGAAGCGGAATCTGCTCGCCACTCTCGGAGCCATAGGGCTCTGCTGATGGTAATGGCATTGGAGCTATAAGAGCTTTACCGTCTGCTGTATCTAGGGATGCATGTACCCATAATCCCCGGCCCAGGCTATTTGGTAATCCAGACTAACCACCTAGTGAGGCAAGCTATTGTCTTGACTGTTCTTGGCTAAGACCCTAGTCCATCATGGCTCTGGCCACCTAGGTGACGGCGAGGGAAGGGAAAAGAGTTGCCCCAGAAACCTCAAAAGACTGACCGTGGGCCAATTGGACGGTCAGTGGGGATTTTAATAGACAAGCCGTCGGTCAAAGACAGTAGTGGTTAGTAAGCGAGCCACAATATAGGATCCATTGTTGGAGACTCCGTCCACTCTCTTTTTTGAGTGTGGACAAAAGGGTACCGGGATTAAACGGCTTTAGCTCAGAGAATCATTTGTCCGGCAACTGCTATATCTCTGACCTATGTGAGAAACTCAGGGAGATTAGCATTGTACAGCTCTCAGAGCTCTATTAACCGGTTCGATAAGGGCATCTAAGGATTCCTGGTAGTCTGGCGAATCCGGATATATGGCCATATGAGACTCGTATCCCGAGTCATATTTGCTGCAATCCCCAGTGACGAGGGAGCTGGAAACGGAGCATGCGTACACCAAAAACAGCAGAATGCCTGGGGGACGAGCTACTGAGACGTTAGCTAGAAAATTGGGCATTCTTTGCTGCTGTCAGCCCGTCTGAAGACTCGAATAGCAGAGGGGCTTCATCGTAAGGTAAACTGAAGCCGGAGGCATTGCCCATTCGTTGGGCTCCTGTGAGAAGATGCAGACTGCACAGATTGCAGTGGGGAGCCTTCGCGGTAGTGGGGCATTACACGCAGTACACTAGGCGTAAGCGTGCGTTCTATCAGTCAGTGCTCACAGGTCATATGGCCGTGCTGCCAGAGACGGCAGAGCGCGTAGCGGTGACAGACGAGTAACAAAGGTCACAGGAGATTGCAAACCACTCGCCATCCGCACTGATTATCTCCTCAATCCACCATCACTTTGATAGGAGGTGGAGAGGTTTTGTTAGCCTCCAGTCACCATCCACTTTTGGGCAGTGGTGATATAGTGGGGCCGCACAGACGCCGCATGGAACCTCAGATGTTAATAGAGCCTGGAGACTGCTGCAGGGAAGGGGTTAAGCGCAGTGCAAACTTACCCTGAGTCCTGTGTCCTGCCCATCAGAAGAGGAAGGATGAATGGTCCGCACCGATTATCTCCGGTCTGTCAGATGCCGGAATAGCTTTTCCCCCACTCAGAAGATGCGGCGTTGAAGGGAGAAATGGCGGCCGGGACTGAGTTGGCGCTTCTCGTTTCCGACGAGAAGCGCCAGAACAGGTGGGAGGGGAGGGAGAGAACAAAAAAAACGTGGGCGGAGCGACCTGGGAGGGCGGAACTGAGGCCTACCCGGGCCAAAAGCTGAGGACTAAATTATAAAAGGAGGCCGTGGCCCTGCTGGACGGCTGCGGCGGAGACTCGCAGCGGCGCAGGTGAGACTCTGATGATTAAGACCGCGGCGGCGGTACCTATGAGGTGACCGCGGCGGTTGAGAGGGCCACGGCGACGGCTCCAGAGGAAGCCGTGGCGGCTGCAGCAGCGCTGTTTCTGAGAGAGGCCGCGGCTGCGATTCCAATGAGAAGGCCGCAGCTGCGGTGTGAAGCAGGCTGCGGCGGCGGCTGGCGCAAGCCGCGGCAGCAGTCGGGCCTACCATGGCAAGCCTCGGCAGCTGGTGGGAGGATGCAACAGCAGCTGCCATGGAAAAAAGCACGGCAGCGTTTGGGTACACCCTGCGGCGGGAGCCAGCAGCATATGCGGTCATACTACCTCAATCCGCCATCCCTTTGATAGGGAGGTGGAGAGGATTAATTTCTCATGCACCGGGCGCTTTTCTTGGCGGTAATGCGCCAACCAGTGGCTGTACTCACATCGCCGGTATGTAGCAGAGTTGTGAGCGCTGCGCGCCGTCCATCCTCAATCCACCGTCCCTTTGATAGGGAGGTGGAGAGGGCTCCTTAGGTTCCTGGCACATTCTGCTTTCTGATAGTGGGGGTGCCGAGGGCCACCAAATGCCTCAGAGAAGCTTCCACCGGAGTAAAGTCAATGTGTCCGGCTGCGGGCCTGGCTCTGGAAGGGGGTACGCTAGGGAGAGACCTCACGTTCCCGTCTAGTGATGTGGGGGGAGAGCGGACCTATTAAAGGAATCCGCCGCCCTGATGTGAGCCCAGGTCGTAGAAGTTGCAGGAGGGGGTACGGGGAGGCGACACGCCGCGTTCCCACCTGTTGATGTTTTTGTTAGATCGGGACCTTGAAAGGCCCCGTCGCCCATCGAATCCATGAAAAAAAAAGTCAAAATAAAATAAAAGTCGGGGTCTGAAGTCAGACCCTAGTGCCTCCCTAATGACACTAAGCAAGAACTGGTTCAGGCTAGAGCCAGCAGAGGGTGTATACTGCGGAGGAGGAGCCAATTTCTTTGTGTATTAGCTTACGCCTCTTTCACACTTCAGTCATGCGACGTCAGTCAAAATCTGCCAAAGTGTGAAAAAAGCGGATCCGCCATTTTTTTTTTTGGCGGATCCGCTTTTTTCCCATTGACTTGCATTAGTGGCGGATTTTGACTGATGGTCGTCCGTTATTTGACGGATCCGCCAAAAATTTGGCGTCCGCCGTTTTTAAAAAAAAGTCCAATGCAACGTTTTTTTATGTCCGCCAAAATAGCGGACTATGGCAGATACGTCAAAAAACGGATCTAACGGACGACCATCCGCCAGCGGATCCGTTGCTCCCATAGAAAATCCATTGAAAATGCCCAGAACACTGTCCGGGGTCTCTCTCTCTCCTCGGTCCGGATATGCGTACCTGCATTTTCCAGGTTATATTCCGGGTTGAAAAGTTCATGGGGGATCAGTTAGAAAACGGATCCGTTTGCATCCGTTTTTCACCTTTTCTGGCGGATCCGCCATTTTCACACTTTGACGGATTTTAACGGACGTCAAGTGACTGAAGTGTGAAAGAGGCCTTAGTGTCCTCCTAGTGGCAGCAGCATAACACCCATGGTCTGTGTCTCCCAATGAGGCGAAGGAGAAAAATGGTTTGTCGCCATTTTCTGAAACCAGTTCATACAGCTGTATTAAGACAAATGAACCCATAGATAAAGGAAAGCTTACCGGGTGTCCACACTACCTGGCCCAGGGCACCCGCTCCCAGGACTCTCTACATCGGTAAGCTTTCCTTTATCTATGGGTTCATTTTGAACCTTGCACACTGGCTTCTTACTGCCACACTCGTGGTGTCTATTTAAGGATACTTACCTTTCCCGTTCATTTATATGCACTGGCACTTTTAAGATTTGAGGTCTTCTTTGTACTCATAACATGAATTCGGGATGTTCTGGGGAGCTTATCTGCCCTTTGGTGCTTCTGGTTTCTTTTGCTTGAGTCTATGTTATTTTTTGTGTACTGTTTAACTATCATTATTATTTTTTTGTACTTGCCTAATAAAAGTTAAATTTTACTTTTTGTCACCTGTTTGCTTCTTTTTCTCCTGGTATACACATTGTGCGTGTTGCCTGCTGTGAAGATCCTCCGGTGCCGGGTGGATATGTGGTCCCACAAGTTTGTGATGTGTATACTTCCAGCCACTTTCCCACTAGACTGTATGTGACCTCATTCAATACACTTGCATTGACTGAGGCCAAATACAGTATACAGTCATGGCCAAAAGTTTTGAGAATGACACAAATATTATATTTTCACATGATCTGCTGCCCTCTGGTTTTTATGTGTGTGTTTGACAGATGTTTTTATCACAGACAGAAATATAATTGCAAACATATGAGTAACAAAAGCTTATATTGACAGTTAGAATGAGTTAATGCAGCAAGTCAATATTTGCAGTGTTGACCCTTCTTCTTCAGGACCTCTGCAATTCTCCTTGGCATGCTCTCAATCAACTTCTGGACCAAATCCTGACTGATAGCAGTCCATTCTTGCACAATCAATGCTTTCATTTTGTCAGAATTTTTAGGTTTTTGTTTGTCCACCCGTCTCTTGATGATTAACCACAAGTTCTCAATGGGATTAAGATCTGGGGAGTTTCCAGGCCATGGACCCAAAATCTCTATGTTTTGT
This sequence comes from Oophaga sylvatica, assembly GCA_033576555.1. Taxonomy (NCBI): domain Eukaryota; kingdom Metazoa; phylum Chordata; class Amphibia; order Anura; family Dendrobatidae; genus Oophaga; species Oophaga sylvatica. The sequence continues at coordinate 58,600,109 of JARQOD010000001.1, forward strand.
TCCCTGAGCCATTTAGTTATCACCTTTGCTTTATGGCAAGGTGCTCCATCATGCTGGAAAAGGCATTGTTGATCGCCAAACTGCTCTTGGAGGGTTGGGAGAAGTTGCTCTTGGAGGACATTCTGGTACCATTCTTTATTCATGGCTGTGTTTTTAGGCAAGACTGTGAGAGAGCCGATTCCCTTGGCTGAGAAGCAACCCCACACATGAATGGTTTGAGGATGCTTAACAGTTGGCATGAGACAAGACTGGTGGTAGCGCTCACCTTGTCTTCTCCGAATGAGGCGTTTTCCTGATGTCTCAAACAATCAAAAAGGGGATTCATCAGAGAAAATAACTTTACCCCAGTCCTCAGCAGTCCACTGCCTGTACCTTTTGCAGAATATCAGTCTGTCCATGATGTTTTTTCTGGAGAGAAGTGGCTTCTTTGCTGCCCTCCTTGAGACCAGCAAAACCACACGAGAAAACAGCCTTAAAGTCTCAAAAATACATCTTTATTAATTAGGCAAAATACATAAGAATAAAAACAAGGACAAGTATGGTGCAGGGAGAAGACATCCGAAGTGGTGACAACCACGTGGAGGTGGAAAAAATGGCCAGACAGCAAGAGAAAAAAAAAAGAAGAAGACTGCTCACCAAATGTATATACACACACAGTAAAATAACAGGTGCAGCAGCTCAAATAATGCAGATAATTAAACTATGGGTGCTATGCGCATACCATATAAATGAGAAGGATGGAATAATAGCATATATTGGCATCCAACTGAAGGCAATATATAAATGTAGGTACATACAGAGAGTGGGACACATCTGCCCATATTAGGGTACAGTATATGATGGTTAAAATTAGATGCAGCCCAATCAGGATGATGCCAGCAAAAATATATCTAAAGGCTATATGGATTAAACATCACAAACTCATAGGTGCAAGCGATGCATAACACAGCACAATGCAGATGACATGTATAAAAAACAACCATAGCACCAAGGTAGCATTTCGGCTCCGAAACGCGCGTTGGGGAGGGCTGGACGGCTTGTCTGAGGTAATGCTGCGGTCTCACTTTACCCACATGTCGGCGATCTTCATATGATTATCCTGTACCGCTGTCTGCTACCATGGTGCTATGGTTGTTTTTTTATACATGTCATCTGCATTGTGCTGTGTTATGCATCGCTTGCACCTATGAGTTTGTGATGTTTAATCCATATAGCCTTTAGATATATTTTTGCTGGCATCATCCTGATTGGGCTGCATCTAATTTTAACCATCATATACTGTACCCTAATATGGGCAGATGTGTCCCACTCTCTGTATGTACCTACATTTATATATTGCCTTCAGTTGGATGCCAATATATGCTATTATTCCATCCTTCTCATTTATATGGTATGCGCATAGCACCCATAGTTTAATTATCTGCATTATTTGAGCTGCTGCACCTGTTATTTTACTGTGTGTGTATATACATTTGGTGAGCAGTCTTTTTTTTTTCTCTTGCTGTCTGGCCATTTTTTCCACCTCCACGTGGTTGTCACCACTTCGGATGTCTTCTCCCTGCACCATACTTGTCCTTGTTTTTATTCTTATGTATTTTGCCTAATTAATAAAGATGTATTTTTGAGACTTTAAGGCTGTTTTCTCGTGTGGTTTTGCTGTATTTGGCACAGCTTGTCTCAGTACTAGGTCCATTACTCACATGTTTTAATATACATCCACCGTGCTTATTTGATAAATTCTATTTGCATGTGATATGTTGGTTACTAACCATTTTTACATACTCCTTGAGACCAGGCCTTGCTCCAAGAGTCTCCGCCTCACAGTGCGTGCAGATGCACTCACACCTGCCTGCTGCCATTCCTGAGCAAGCTCTGCACTGCTGGTAGCCCGATCCCGCAGCTGAAACACTTTTAAGAGACTGTCCTGGCGCTTGCTGGTCTTTCTTGGACGCCCTGGAGCCTTTTTGGCAACAATGGAACCTCTCTCCTTGAAGTTCTTGATGATGCGATAGATTGTTGACTGAGGTGCAATCTTTCTAGCTGTGATACTCTTCCCTGTTAGGCCATTTTTGTGCATTGCAATGATGACTGCACGTGTTTCTTTAGAGATAACCATGGTTAACAGAAAAGAAACAATGATGCCAAGCACCAGCCTCCTTTTAAAGTGTCCAGTGGTGTCATTCTTACTTAATCATGACAGATTGATCTCCAGCCATGTCCTCATCAACACCCACACCTGTGTTAATGGAGCAATCACTGAAAAGAGGTTAGCTGGTCCTTTTAAGGCAGGGCTGCAATGATGTTGAAATGTGTTTTGGGGGATAAAGTTCATTTTCTAGCCAAATATTGACTTTGCAAGTAATTGCTGTTAAGCTGATCACTCTTTATAACATTCTGGAGTATATGCAAATTGCCATTAGAAAAAGTGAAGCAGTAGACTTTGTAAAAATTAATATTTGTGTCATTCTCAAAACTTTTGGCCATGACTGTAGTTGGCATGTGACTACATGGATGCAAATCACACACTTGCGCTCAAACCCTCTCCTGTCTTGGCGCCGAAGAATCCTCACAGTGAACAGTACCCACGATGTGAGGGTCCACAAGTCTGCAGTCACAGCAAGCGATTGCAGACTAAGGCCGGACAACCCCTACAAATCGACAACCTTCTCCAACTGCTGCTGTTTCACAGATTCTGAATCAGTGTTTTTCTGTCCCCTCCTCCCCCATAACAGTAATGCTAACTTTCCCTTCAACCACCTGGGCATGAACCACAGAACTTCTGTGATCTTTTGCCTTTTCTCCTCTATGATACCGGCCAATCGACACACAAATGAGTCATGTAGAGGATAAAGCAAACACCCACTGAGGTCACAGCTGCAGCTATTGGAGCGCAGCCTCTATGACACAGTCGGGTCCGGAGCCCCTGCTCTCTGACAGTAGGGAGGAAGGCATCACACGCGGGGTGCACGATAAGGTGACATTAATATTTTCCCATCAACAGACCCGTGAGCTCTTATTCTTTGTGCAGCAAACTGCCGGCTTTATTGCTACCAATTTGATGTACATACAATATTTTGATTGCTTCATATTACTTTTTTTGGGGAGAAATACAGTAACTTCTGACAGATCTGGAGTCCTGCTTTCTCTTTATGGTATTTACTGCACAATTCATGTAGTTTTCTTCATAGATTGGACATTTACAAGACACAGATTCCAATACGCCATTCGGTATAGCGATGGGGCCAAACTTGCTTTTTAGATTTCTAAGAGCTGTTTTCTATCCCCCGAGGGATCACCTGGACTATATATCGCTGTATATACTGGAATTACTGATCTGCTACGAAGGCGGAGGAGAAAGTTGGCGGTGACGGGGTCCTCGGAGCCCCCTGGCTGCCATGCAGGGCCGGCGTCAGCACCCGGCACACCCGGGCCAGTGCCGGGGCCCTGAGCAGGCGGGGGGGCCCACTCGCAGTCTGGCACCTCGCGCGGAGAGCAGTGTCAGCGCCGCCACTGGCCCCCCCCCCGCCTGCTCAGGGCCCCGGCAGCAGCTGGCAACAATACTTACCTCTCCCGTGCCTCCGCTGCCGCAGCTCTGGGCTCCAGGGGGCGCCGGCGCTTCCTCTCACAGCCAGCCGCTGAATGACGTCATCATTCAGCGGCCGGCTGTGGCACAGAGCGCGGGGACGCTGAACAGGTAAGACGTGTCTGTGTGTGTCTCTGTGTGTGTATGTAGTGCGGTGCTTTGTGTGTGTATGTATGTGTGTGGTGTGTATGTGTATGTATGTATGTATGTGAGAGAGTGCTTGTGTGCTTTCTGTGTGTGATGATGGGCAGGCATTGCTGATAATGGGGAGGCATTGATGATGGGGAGAAGATGATGATGGGCAGGCATTGCTGATAATGGGGAGGCATTGATGATGGGGAGAAGATGATGGGCAGGCATTGCTGATAATGGGGAGGCATTGATGATGGGGAGAAGATGATGGGCAGGCATTGCTGATAATGGGGAGGCGATGATGGGGAGAAGATGATGATGGGCAGGCATTGCTGATAATGGGGAGGCATTGATGATGATGGGGAGAAGATGATGATAATGGGCAGGCATGATGATGGGGAGAAGATGATGATGGGCAGACATTGATGATGATGGGGAGGAGATGATGATGGGCAGGCATTGCTGATAATGGGAGGCATTGATGATGATGAGGTGGAGGAGCATTGATGATAATGGGCAGGCATTGGATGGGGGATATATGGGGCAGGCATTGATGAAAAGTGATGGGAGAAGATGATGATGAATGGGCAGGCATTGATGATAATGGGGCAGGCATTGATGATGATGGGGAGAGATGATGATAAGGCGGCATTGATGTAATGGGCAGGCAAGTATCAGCATTGATGATGATGGGAGGCAATCATGATGATAATGGGGAGTCTTTCCACAGCGCCCTTTCCTGAGCTGTAACAGTGCAGAACGCAGTACAGCGCAGAGGAGAGCTCCATATTTTGTATGGAGCATTATATGGGGACCTGTATTCTGTATGGAGCATTATATGGGGACCAGTATCCTGTATGGAGCATTATATGGGGACCAGTATTCTGTATGGAGCATTATATTGGGTCCAGTATTCTGTATGGAGCATTATTTTGGGTCCAGTATTCTGTATGGAGCATTATATGGGGGGTGACATCCTGCATGGGGTATTATATGGGTGATGAGGGGGAGACTGTGGTGCCCATAATATTGTATGGAGGACTGTACTGTCCAGTCTGTACTGTGCGCTGTGAGGATTTGGCGGTTTTTGAGCTATTGTACAATTTACAATAGATATCAGTCATGTAATGGAAGAAGTGAAGTATTTGGCATTGTACTGTACCTATATTTCTCTGCTTTATCTGTGCATCATGAATCGTGGTCTGTGTTAAGGGGGCCCACTGAGGCTCTTTCGCCCGGGGCCCATAAAAACCTGGAGCCGGCCCTGCTGCCATGGCAACCTGATGGCACCCTGAGGTCGCGTTAGAGGAGACTAACACATGTCCATAGCGGCTCATACATGCACAGATGTCAGGAAGGGGTTAAAATCCCATCCAGTATTGTCAGGAAGGGGGTTAATCCAGCCCGGTGTGTCCCCCCACGTGTGAACACAGCCCCAATGTGACAGGAATGAGCAGCCCCCTCACACAGCGACAGTCCTATGTAAAGACAGATAGGCCCTGACATGGGCCTTCCGTGTACATTCTCCCTCCCCGCCCGAGCAGGACGCGCTGTACAACGCTCAGGTTTCCAGGCTCATGGCCGCCGCCATATTCCACAGCGGACAAAGAAGGGGCCTCGGCGCCGCCTCCGACACTCACCCCTCTCCTCTCTTCTTACTCGTGACATAATCGTCGCCCAGGTCCAGTCGGTGCCGCTTGGACATGTTGACCGCTTCGCCTCACGGTTCGCTAGGCCGCGACGCCTCCGAGGTCACGTGTGCGGGAAAGGCGCTCACAGAAACAACGTGAGCAGCGGCTCAGCAGGGCCGAAAGAGAGACCGCACAGCGCCTGCGCGAAGCAGAAGCGGGAAAAGGGGGGGGAAGAAAGGACGTCTAAGACGCCGTGACGTCAGCAAACAAAGAATGGGATTGGATGAGCGGAAGGACTCTAGAAGCGCAATGATTGGACGTTGTCCAGCCAATCAACCGGCTGCACGTAAAGTGACGCGTGACGCGTTTGTGCTGCTGTAAATGGAGTTGCGTCAATTTGCAGATATGTCATGTGCGGCATGGTGTGTATGGCGCCTACCACTGACAATCCCAATAATTATGTCTCCCAGTGTGGGTGTGACCCCTCCGGCTGCCATTGTGGAGAACACTCTTTATCGGATCGCTTTTTACTGTATTTTTTTAGAGTGATAAGGGATGGGGTTCATTGCATCGGCTGATGGGTTGGAGCTGGACCCAGGGACGGTGCAGGCCGGGATAGATCGGGCCTAGTGACCTGAGCGGTGTCTGGGATCAGCGGTTATTTTCTCCTGTTCTCATCCTGCCCGTTCTCCCAGAACCTTTCAGTGTGGTGTGGGAGCCGCTTTATCGCAGGTTTCCATGACCAATTTGCGGCCATCTGGTTTTTTTTCTTGAGAAAATTATCGTCTGTTTAAAGAAATTATGATATCAGGAATCCTGAGTTACTCGCTGCTACATTAGCCCTTGGAGACATTGTTTAGAGGGGAGGTTCACCAAGTCACAGACCATTTTTCCTATTAATTAAAACTTCCAGAGTGGTGTAAAGTGGAGGAATCATAATTTATTTTAATGTACTAGTGTAGAATGGGGAGATAACAAATCTATAGTTAGTGTCTCTCTACAGTGTGTATTATATACACAGCTCTGCTACATAGGCATACACACAGCTCTGGTACATGCACAGCTCTGCTACATGCCCATAGAGATACACAGCTCTGCTACATGCACGTAGACATACATGGCTCTGCTACATGTTGTGACAGGGTCAGTAGTGCCGTACGTGAGGGGAGATATGTGTCGCAAAGGTTGCTTTCCTGCGTGATGTGAAACCATGATATGTGCTGAGAGCAATCCAGTAGCTATATGGGCCTGGCTTTCATGGTGGGTAGGTCAGAGATGGACGGGACGCCTACCCACCATATCTCCACCTCCATGGTGTGGCTGGGGGGAGTTAAATATCCAGCTAGTTTTTTTTTCCTCTGTGTTGTGTGGAGGAAAGGAAGCCTCCATACTGAAAGTCCTGAGAGAGCTGTCATATGTGATGTCCCAGAAGTACAAAGGCTGTTTTTCTGTTACCAGTTTGGGTTTTTAGTTTGAGATAATAAACCACCAGAGACTTTAACCAAATATGGTATTGTGTCTACCTCGAAGAGCGGTTAAGTGAGCAAACCTTCCACAAGTGGAGTTTCGGATGTGGGCAGCATTCCAGAAACACAGGTAGCAGCGGCGGATAAACTGTATGTCCTAGGTGAAGGCGGCTACAGGGTTGGAACAGCAGTAGGAAAAAATGGAGGACTTACTCAAGCATCTGATCCTGAGCCAACAGCAGCAGCACCAGGTACAGCAGGAGACTAATAAACTGATGCAGCAGATTCAACAACAGCAAAAGCAGATGGAACTCCTGGCGGGAGATGTCCACTGCAGAGAACCCGCCCCTTCCCTACATCAAGCTGATGACTCCTGCGTTTGAAAAGCGGTAAAAAGTGCCATGCAAAAGACCCCAGGGGATGACATAGAGGCGTTTTTGACTGTGTTCGAGCGGGTGGCGGTGCGTTAGAAGCTACCACCAGAGCAGTGGACAGACGTGTTGGCCCCCAATTTGACTGGTGAACCGCACAAGGCCTATTATGATTTGACATTACAGGATGTCCAGGAATATGCCAAGTTGAAAACAGAGATATTGGCACGCTCAGGGGTCACTATTTCAGAGCCCAAAGGGTTCATCACTGGGTGTATTATGGTGATAAACTTCCTCGCTCACAAATGTTTGACTTCTTGCATTTGGTCAAGAAGTGGTTGCCGCCGGAGTCCTCTACTCCAGCCTAGATGGTCGAGCGGGTGGTCATGGAGCGGTCGGTGCAGACCTGGGTTGCCATGAAGGCTCCCAGAATGCGGATGACCTGGTGGACCTCGCAGAAAGGTACCAGGTAATCGAGAGGTCCCTAAGGAAGCCGGGGGTGGTACATCTCCATACTGGTGTACCCAGCGGGAGCCCGAGTCCCAAAAGTGGGGTAACAAAGCTGGCACTGGGGGGGGAGTCCGAGGTCCCCAGGAGCCGCTGAGGGGCTACCAAAGCCTGCTGGTAAAGACCTGATCTGCTGGTGGTGTCACGGTCCTGGACATATAGTGTCCCGCTGCCCTATGTTTTCCGAGGAGATATACTGTAGCCTAGGCATACGTTGCTCGTATTATGCCTATCCAGCCTGCAGTGTGGACTATCAGCCCGGAGAGGGGCCGCAGTCATGTCCCGTGACCATAAATGGACTACTGATGTCAGGACTCTTAGACTCTGGGAGTTTGGTGACCCTGATAAGGGCCACGCTTCCCTACCTGTTGATCACAGGGAAATATGTGAGCGTTAGTGTTGAGCATTCCGATACTGCAAATATCGGGTATCGGCCGATATTAGCTGTATCGGAATTCCGATTCCGAGTTCCGATATTTTCGTCTTATCGGATACCGGAATCGGGATTGTCACTGTCAGTGTCCGTCGGTCGGGTCTGTCAGGAGTCAGCGGCACTTACCCGGCAGAAGATCTCCGGCGGTCACGTCCTGCACTGCTTCATGGCCGCCATCTTCTTTCCCCGGCGGTCACATGCAGTTTCTCGCGATAACTGCAGTGACTGCTGGTGTAATGTATGTGATACAGTTCATATAGCGTCTTGTGCTTGGGTGCGATGAAAATACTTGAGACACAGGTTGAAAAAGAAAGTCTTGTATTGCTTCATACAAATTGGCAAAAATAAACATACAGGTTGCAAACACAGAAGCAGGAGACACAGCAGGCCAAAGTAATCTAAGTTCATCAATAACTCTCCACAACAGATTCAGATCTTCTTCTATGTTACCGCAAGTCCATGCAACCGTGAGGCTTTCAAGAGCAGAGTTCAGAGTCCACAAGAGCTCCAGAGTTTCTCAGTAGAAATGGCTGGAGTACAAAGTCCAAGGCTTCAGGAGTCAGAACACAGGTTCACTGCAGGCCAGATTCTGAAGCACTGATTGCTCAGGTGTGGCTGTTTAAGAAGCAAACGGAGAGAATCAGGGCGGGAACATGCAAGCTGGAAAACTCCATTTTAACTGAGGGCAAAATAGCTGCAGCAAAACAGAAAGCAAAATGGCCGACGAACAAACTGAGTTTCAGAAACAGATATACAGAACCTTACATTACTCCCCCTTAGGGGCAACCTCCGGATGACCTCAGACCAGGCTTGTGTGGGTACCTCTGATGAAACTGACGGAGCAAGCGAGGAGCATTAACGTTATTGACTGGTTCCCATGAGTTGTCCTCCACTGGGTAGCCCTGCCATTTGATCAAATATTGTAACTGATTTCTATACAACCTGGAATCTAAAATCCTTTCCACCACAAATTCTTCCTGACCATCGACTAGCACTGGGTCAGGGCAAGGAGAAGAACGCCCAGGAAACGTATTGGGTGTTGCAGCCTTCAGTAGGGATACATGAAAGACAGGGTGGATTCTCATAGTTCTGGGCAATTGAAGACGACAAGCAACGGCACTTATAATCTTACTGATTTTATAGGGTCCAATGTACTTATGTCCAACTTAGATGATGGAATCCTTAACTTAAGATTTCTGGTTGACAGCCAGACCAGGTCTCCTACCTTAAAAACTGGTGCAGGTTTACGAAATTTATCTGCTGCCTTCTTGTACCTTTCCTGAGCCGATTCCAGATTCTCCTTTAGAAGATCCATATTCTTCTGTAAAGTCGTGACTCTTTCAGCCACTGCTGGCAAAGGCGTCTCTATGGGAAATCGTGGTAGAATATTAGGATGATAACCTAAATTAGAGAAAAAAGGAGACTGTTTAGTGGAGGCACTCTGAGAGTTGTTGTAAGAGAACTCAGCCAATGGAAGTAGATCCACCCAATCATCCTGTAGGTGGCAGATAAAGCAGCGGAGATACTGCTCCAGGGTTTGATTGGTTCGTTCGGTTTGTCCATTAGTCTGGGGATGAAAAGCAGAAGAAAGGTTTACTTTAATATCCAATGCTGCACAGAAATTTTGCCAAAACCTAGAAGTGAATTGCACCCCTCGATCCGAAATACCTCATCCGGTACTCCATGTAAACGAAACACATCTTTAATCATCAAATCTGATGTCTGTTTTGCAGTGGGTAAGCCGACACAAGGGATAAAATGAGCTGCCTTTGTTAAAACGATCAACCACCACTAGAATAGTGTTCTTCCCTTGAGAAGTTGGTAATTCGACAATGAAGTCCATAGAAATGGATCCCCACGGGCGGGACGGGGTGGGAAGAGCTGTAACAGACCAGTTGGTGAAGAGCGAGGTGTCTTGCATCTTGCACAAACCTCACATGAAGTGACATAATCCAAACATCCTTCCTACAAGTGGGCCACCAAAAGAAACGAGAAAGAAATTCCTGTGTCTTTAGAATTCCTCTATGCCCGGCTATTTTGGAATCATGAATGAGTTGCAATACTCTCAATCTGACTGTTTCAGGTATATACAGACGTTGTCCCAGAATCCACACACCATTCTTAAAGACAAGACTTACGTCCCTTGGGGGTTGAGCCAAAAAAGAATCCGCATGGTATGCTTCCTTGATGTCTTTAATTAGGTCTTGATGATGAATCACTCCTAGGAATCTAGAGTCAGGAAGAATAGTCCTAGGAGGAGTAATTGGACGTGTCTCTGCTGAGTAAATCCTAGAGAGTGCATCAGCCTTTCCATTACGCGATCCTGGTCTATAAGAAATAATAAAATTAAATTGATTTAAGAAAAGATTCCAGCGAGCCTGGCGAGGAGTCAGGCACTTAGCCGACCTGATAAACTCAAGATTACGATGATCTGTCAGAACGACTATTTGCTGTGCAGCTCCTTGCAGAAGGTGTCTCCATTCTTTGAAGGCGGCAATAATGGCCAACAACTCTCTATTGCCCACATCGTAGTTCTTCTCAGCGAAGACAACTGCTGGGAAAAGAAGGCACAGGGATGCAAGACATTCTTCTCACCTGTTCTCTGAGAGAGTATGGCTCCCACGGCACAGTCTGAAGCATCCACCTCTATTATGAAGGCAAGCTCTGGGTTGGGATGTACTAGAATAGGTGCAGTGGTAAATTTATCTTTTAGACGGGAAAATGCTTCCTGGGCTTGGGGAGTCCAGAAGAACTTAGACTCTTTCCGGGTAAGTTGGGTGATAGGTGACACTACCTCAGAGAAATTTCTAATGAAAGTCTATAGAAGTTTGCAAACCCGATGAAGCGCTGTACCTCCTTCACATTTCTAGGACTTGGCCAATCATTGATGGCTTGGGTTTTACTTCCATCCATACTAATTCTTGTGTAGACAGTACATACCCCAGAAATTGAATTTCGGTCTTATGGAATTCACACTTTTCAAGCTTGATGTAAAGATGATTTTGTCTTAGACGTTCCAAGACCATTCTCACATGTCCATGATGTTCCTCTGTGGAGTTAGAAAAAATTAAAATATCATCCAAATAAATTACCACGAATGTATCTAGGAGATCCCTGAAGATGTCATTCACCAAGTGTTGGAAAGTGGCTGGGGGCGGTACTCAGACCAAAAGGCATAACCAGATATTCAAAGTGTCCATAGCGTGACCTGAATGCAGTCTTCCATTCATCCCCAGGTCTAATACGGACTAAGTTATAGGCCCCACGAAGATCTAGTTTAGAAAAAATTTTAGCATGTCGCACTCTCTCCAATAACTCAGGGATTAAAGGCAATGGATAACGGTTTCTAATAGTAACCTTATTAAGTTCCTATAGTCTACGCATGGTCTCAGGGATCCATCTTTCTTCTTTACAAAGAATATGGGTGCCCCTGCAGGAGATGAAGAGGGGCGTATGAAGCCCTTGGCTAGATTTTCGTCTATGTACTCTTTTAAAGCCTTCAGCTCGGGCCCGCCAGGGGGTAGATCTTACCAAAAGGTATCTCTGCTCCAGGCAATAATTCAATTGGACAATCATATGGACGGTGAGGAGGAAGCTGGTCAGCGTTCTTCTTGTCACATAAATCCACATAGTCCTGGTATACAGCTGGTAATTCAGGAACTGACATGGTTCCTTTAGGAACAGAGCAAGCTGAAATTTTTTGACTCATCTGTTTCTCTGGGAAGTGTAATTCCTTGGTCTCCCAGTTAATGGTAGGATTCTGAGCCTGTAGCCATGGTAGCCTAGAATAATGGGAAAGTGAGGAGAAGAGATAAGCATAAAGGACAGTTTCTCTTGATGATCTTTACCCATAAGAACCTTTAAAGGCTCTGTTTCCTGATCCACTGGTCCAGAGGTCAGCAGGGAGCCATCCACAGTTTCCATCTGTACGGGAGCAGCCTTCTTCACTGAACGTATTCCCTGTTTTAGAGCAAAGGAGACATCCATAAAATTTCCCTTGCACCTGAGTCGATCATGGCAGAGCTAGACACCCAGGCTGAGTCAACCCAGAGTTTGATGGAAAGAAAACAGTGAGAATTGTTTTTCTTACAACTCAGCTGGGACACGCTGAGGAAACTTGAAAGATGGCAGCATTTACACAGTCAACGTCCTCAGAGGTAACGGAGTTTAAGTCCGAGAAATCAAGATCTGTTGCGGCAGCTATCTCTGGAGCCTGAGGCTCGGACCTGACAGATCCCCTCTCGCAACACTCACAATGAATGAGTGCTGCAGTAGTCTTGCGAGAACGGCTGGGACAGTTAATAATAAAGTGCCCTGACTTACCACAGTAAAAACATAGATTCTCTTAAAACGATGTTCCTTGCGTGCATCACTAACCCGTCGTAGTAAAGAGTCTACCTGCATGGGTTCAGGTTCAGGTTCCCGTGTAATCCTATTCAAAGGTTCCTTAGCTGGAGAGGAAGGCAGGAAAAGGTTAGTACGATTGCTCTCGAACCATCTCTCTTGCCTGCGTTCAGTTAAACGAGTATCAATACGGATGCAGTAGTTAATAAAGTCACCTAACGCAGTGGGAGGGTCGGCACGAGCAAGTTCATCCTTAATTAGTGGGGATAACCCCTTTCGAAAAATAGATTTTTTGGCGGAATTGTCCCAGGTGGTATCAAGGGCCCATCTCCTGAAATCCAAGGCATATTCAGCTACTGAGTGCTTACCTTGGCGCAAAGCTAACATGGCTGCTTCAGCTGTTGCACCTCGATTGGGGTCATCAACACCTGCCCCATGGCTGAAATAAAGTCATCAAGGTGATTCAAACAATCATCCTCAGTCTCAATCAGAGGGTTTGCCCATATCAAAGCCTTGTTGGTAAGCAAATAATTATAGTAAGCACCTTAGATCGTTCAGTAGGAAATTGTGAAGCATGTGCAGAAAAAAAAAGATTACATTGATTAACAAATCCCCTGAATTTTTCACGTTCACACCAAAACGAAAAGGGGGCAACTTGGGAATCCCAGAACTCGGGGCCATGGCAGGAGCCTGGACTTGCCCTCCAGAACCTCAATCCTGGCTCGCAAATCCTGAGTAGTCTGTCCAACCACTTGCAAATTGTGATTATTTAGGTCCTGAAGATTTGTAAGGGGTCTTTTATTCTGCAAATCTGCAAGGATATTATCAGTCACTCCACAAAGTTCCTTTATGCGGGCCTCCATTTTCCAGATCTTTTAAGACAGGATACTGGAAGAAGAGGAGAGAGAAAAAAAAAACAATAGTGTTCACCTGTGGCAACACTGAAGAAAGAAAAAAACTTTAAGGGAACTGTCACTGGAATGGTTGTGAGAAGTACAACCATCATCACAGAAAGCTTTCAACAGACATCTGATATCCAGAGTTTCAGCAGACAAAAGAGAAGAGGGAAAAAAAAAACAATAGTGTTTACTGTGATAACTCTGCAGAAAAAAAAATAAGGGAATTGCTCACCTGGAATGGTTGTGAGAAGTCAGAATCTTGTAATGTATGTGTACTTTCTATAGGCTTGTGCTTGGGGCGAGAAAATTCTTGAGACACGGTTGAAAAAGAAAGTTTGTATTGTTCATAAAAATTTGGCAAAAATAAACCCGGTTGAAAAAGAAGAGGAGAACAGGGCCAAAGTAATCTGTTCATCAATAACTCTCCACAACAATTCAGATTTTTTCTATGTTACCGCAAGCCTGAACCCGTGAGGTTTCAAGAGCAGAGTCAGAGCCCAAAGCTCCAGAGTTTTCAGTGAAATGGTGGGTACAAAGTCCAAGGCTTAGGAGTCAGAAAAAAGGTTCACTGCAGGCAGATTCTGAAGCACGATTGTAGGTGTGGTGTTTAAGAAGCAAAGGAGAGAATCAGGGGGGGGAAAATGCGCTGGAAAACCATTTTAATGAGGGCAAAATAGCGCAGCAAAACGAAAGCAAAATGGCGACGAACAAACTGGTTTCGAAAAGATTACAGAACCTTACAGCCGGTAATCGGCCGTTAAAGCAGCAGTCCGATGACGTCACCGCCGGGGAGGCAGGTATAGCGTGCTGCTTTGCAATGACAGGCTTGCCTGTCATTGGATGTAGCGAGCTGGATCGTCGTGGGACTTCGTTATGGATGCGCCGGGAGGTGGTATATGTTGGTTTGTTTTTTTTTTTTTTTTACGGAGATGATGGGTCGCAGGAAAGAGGAGAGTAAAAAAAGAAATGAAAAATGTGTTGTTCCTTTTATTTCATTAAAAGACTTTTTTTTGTGTGTTTTTTTTTAATCTTTTAAAATTTCGGATTAATAAGGGATCGGTGTCTTATTGACGCCTATCCTTATAAGGGCTTAATGTCACGTGCAATAAAACGGTGACAATAACCCCTTATTCCCCCGCTTGCCCCCGCTACGGGGCAAGGGGAAGACCCGGGTAAAGTGCCCAATTGGCACATTTTTTGATGCGCCAAATGTGGGGCGCTGTGCTGGTATTATCAGGTGTTGGGGGCCAAAACCATGGGCCCTTGACAGTTTTTAATACAGGCCGCGCGTCTGCATTTTACTTGGCGGTTAACAAAAATAGGGGGGATCCCCCCGCTTTTTTTTTTCGCGGGGATCCCCTATTTTTTTTAAACCCGCCAAGAAAGCAGATGCTGTGGCCGGTATTATCGGGTTGAAAGGCATGGAATTGGTCCTTACCGCTGAAAAACCAGGCTCAGCGGTTGCTTATTGGTGGTTAAAAAAAAATAGGGGGCCCCCCGCCAATTTTTTCAAGGGGTCCCATTTTTGTTAATCGCCAAGTATGCAGACTGCTTGGGCGGGTATTTAGGCTGGCAAGGTCCTGGATCTTGGCTCCTTAAAGCTAAAAATCCAGGCCCAGCGGTCGTTCATCTGGCTGGTTAACAAAATAGGGGGGACCCCACGCCATTTTTTTCAGGGGATCCCCTATTTTTTTAATCAGCCAAGATATGCAGTTTGTGTGGTGGTATTTTCGGTGGCAAGGTCCATGGATCTTGATCCTTAACGCCTGAAAATCCAGGCCTCAGCGGTTTTCTCATCTGGTGGTTAACAAAAATAGGGGGGGCCCGCACGCCAATTTTTTTCGAGGGGACCCCCTATTTTTGTTAATCAGCCAAGATATACAGCTGCTGTGGCCTGGTATTATAGGCTGGAAGGTCCATGGATCTTGGTCTTTAACAGCCGAAAATCCAGGCCTCAGGGTCTGCTTCATCTGGCTGGTTAACAAAAATAGGGGGGACCCCCGCCATTTTTTTTTCAAAGGGACCCTATTTTTGTTAATCAGTTCCCTTGACGTCATGATTGTGTCCCTGGTGACCTGAAGTGAAAGTGGAAAGCAATCAATTAAGCTTTCCCTTAAGGGCCCCCGTTCACTTGCGATTCGGCTGGTCATGTTTGTGAGCAGCAGGAGCTAAACCAGCGATATCGCTGTGTGTTGACTTCAGCGACGATCAGCCCTCCCGGGTATCGCTGATCGTCGCTGAATTGTGGACCTTTGATGCTGGTTTCCCGCTGACGGCACAAGGGCTGGTGTGCAGGCGGGAGACAGCGACCGCTGGTAACAAGGTACCAGCGGGTTTCCAGGCGCGGGGCTGTGCCTAGAAACCCGCTGGTACCCTTGGATACCAGGCCTGTGCGGGAGTGGTACCAAGGTACACAGCGGGTTTCCCGCGCTGCGCGGTTTCCTGGAACCCGCTGTGTCCTTGGTTACCAGGGATCGTGGGTTCCGCCTTGTCCACGCAGTGATCGTTGCTGTCAGAGGGAAACCAGCGATCAAAAAAAAGGCTGACTTTCTGCGCGCAGGATACCGGCAGGGGGCTGATCGTCGCTGATGTCACACACAGCGATATCGCGGTGAGCTCGCTGCTGCGTCACAAAACTAGTGATTTAGCAGCGATCTCGGTGCGATATGTATGTGGAGGGGCCCTTAAGCGATGTTACCGCAGTGTCGTGTCCCAGATCGCTGCCTGTTTTGGAGCTCGCAGCGATCATGTAGCGATACCCGCGATCTGACAAGTGCTATCGTTGTCGGGATGTGGTGTTCGTTATGTGACCCCAGCCTTTACTCTCCTGTCAGGCAGGAGAGGAATCATTTTTGGGGTTTATGTGAGGTGCGCTTAGCGCGGGCCGCAGTAAACTTAACCTTTTGAAGGATTACACCCTGGGACCTGATGTGCTGGGATAGGTAAGAATAATTTTGCTTTTTTTTATTTTATTTTTATTACAGGAAAGGTTTTGCAGTAAAATAAAAGATGGGTCAAAAACAGTGTCTTTATTTATTAAAAGATTTTTTTTAAAAAGTGTTGTTTTTATTTTTTTTAGCATGGTTAATAATTGATATTGTTAATACATCTCAATTTTAACCGGTTAAGGTCACCTTTCAATAGCAAGGGGGCTTTAAACCCCCATTCCCCCCTTGCCCCCGCTAGGGAATGGGAAGCGGGCAAAAAGCCGAAAGGGGGAAATTTAAATTTTTAAAATTTTTCTTTCTGGGGTGTTGGGGGGGGGATGTTGTAGCGGGGGGGCAAAAATAAAGGTCCCTTTGGGTTTTTTATCTGCCCCCTCACTGGGTTTGTCTGTTGGTTGCAAAATAGGGGGGGCCCCGCTTTTTTTTAGCAATTTTCCCCCTAATATATATACATGTCCCCTTGAATTTGTGAAATATATTTTTATATTTATTTTGTATTCATACA